>JAWWLV010000158.1:16498279-16513379 GCA_035041135.1 Platyrinchus mystaceus | reverse complement strand
CTGTTTTGTCCCACACATGTGGTTTCCCCAGCTCCCTCTGCTTGCATTTCAGCCTTTTCTCACGGCTGAGCCAGGCTGGAGGCTGAGAGCTCAGCCCTCTGCATCGGTCCCCTGACACCAGGACTGCCCCTGCACAGAGCACACTGCAAAAGGGGCACTGCCATCACCCTCTGGCTTTCCCTTTTGTTGTTTTAGACTCCCCACACCATCTCCCAGTGTCCTCAGGAGGAGGCATTCATCCATGCTGCCTTTGGGGCACACAAAACAAGGTATCCTGTTCACACTCTCACAGTGAGGGAGAGGAAGGATTGTGACAGACCGTGCTCTCCCCGTGCTCAGCTCCAGGGTCTTAATTATTAAGATAAACCTTTTAGCTCAGTGCTTGATGCTTTTTCACCCAGTCTGACTGAAAACAGTGTTGTATCAGGACTTTGACCTGGCAGGAAAACCCAAACCTGGCAGTTTATTTATCCCAATTTGGAAAGATGAGCAAAAATACTTTTCCTAAGTACAGCTGCTTCTGAAATGTCAGGATAAAGTATTGTTTTAACTCTGCCTTTCTTGTCATTTCTAATAGGAGGCAATACTAAATTTACACTGGTAAGTGCTGCAACACTTATCAGAACAAAGTCTGTTACAATTTTCTATCGTGAGCATTGAGGAAAAAAGTCGGTCTCGCTCCACAGAACGTTTCCATTTTGTACCGTGTTTTCTGAGAAAATTAATCTATCGCTTTCCCTTTAAAAAATAAGGTTCAGCTCAACACCTGGGAGCAGGAGGGGAGGTGGCATTCCTTGGGGCTGGTGCCCTCAGGGTGAAGCAGCTGCAGGCCCAGGACGTGCACTGGCCACACTGACTTTGCCTGTGTCAGCTGCACTGCTGACCATGCCTGTCCTTGCCAGAGCCTCAGCATAAAGAAAATCACTTTTTTTTAAAATAATGACACCCAAAAAAACTTGACAGAGGAGAAGGTTACAGCATGGGCAGGGTGGAGACAAGCTATGAATCCTTTCCCAGCCATCCTCGCTCTGGGCTGCTGTCCCTCTCACTCCACTGCCCTTTCTCAAGCAGAGGAGTCTTTTCTCAGGAAAATCTATGTATAATTGAAGCAATAGCTGAAACATCTGATTTTCCACCAACCAACACCTCCTGCTGCAGCTAGCACCAGCCTAAAGTGAGTGCATAAAGGGACATAACACTTCAGCAGCATGTTACATTTGCTTTATGCTGGTGCCAGCTGCTGTAGAAAGTAGTAGAAAGTGATTTGGAAGCTGGAACAGGAGCTTTTGGGGAGCCATTGCCACAAATCTAGGCCACATCCCCTACGTGCTGAGAAGCCAGGCATGGATATAGGGGTACAAGCTTGCTCAGGGTGTGCCCACTTCTTCTTCACCAAGGTGCTTCTTATTGTTTCCATTCAATTTTGAAGCTGATGCTTTCTGTGCTCACCAAATCCATTGAGGGGAAATGTTTCCATCTAAAGAAAGTCCATGGGGAAAATTAGCTTTTCCAAGGAAACAGCAGGGAGGCCAGAGAACAAAGCAACTGGAAGGAGAAGTATGAAGCATTCCTGCAGTGCTGCTCGGTACAAACCTCCTCAGGGAGGGAAAGGCAGTTTCCTTTATGAATGGGAAATGGGAATGGCCAGAGTTTTCAGCCTTCTTGTGGGATGTGCAGGGAGGAGCAGCAGCCCAGGCGAGCAGGACCTCTGGGCTGGGCTGTGCTGGGACCAGCAAACCCTGCCTGAGTCAGGGGCAGGTCCCAACCCCGGGGTCTCACTGACCTCTGCCACAGTCCCTCAGGCTGCCATTTGACCCTGAACTCCCAGTTCCCTGAAATCATATCTTTCTTTGCTTTCTTTCATGTCCCTGGCCCTCATTTGAAAACCAAAAGGATGTAGGACATGAGCAGGGGCTGAGCTAAAACACAGGCGTGGTGTGGTCGCACATTTGGCTGGCCATGATTTTCCAAGGCCAGCAGCTGCCCACATTGGGCTTGCAGAGACCAGTGATGCACTTTTGTTTCTTTCTTTAATTGAATAAAAGCAAATCCCACTGCTGCCTTCCCTGGGGACCCCAGTGCAAGTGTACTGCAAAGCCTAAAGAACCCACAGTTCAAGCTAAATCCAGACCTTTGCATCTATTTGGGTCCTTTTAAAGGAGGACACAGCACGCTACTACTCAGTGAAGTGAGGTGACCTGTGTTTCTGATGTCCTCTTGCTCCAGTCTCTGTCACCCAGAGCAGGGGATGCTTTTCTTCCACAGCTGGAGAGGTCAAAGCACTGTGAAGACATAACTGTAAGGGACAGTCTGAAGATGCCAGCCCAGGAGCAGAGACAGAGCTGGATGCCTGTGTCCCCAGGGAACCTGCACCTAAGGTGCCTCAGCCAGCAGCCACCCAGCAGAAGGAAGCACTTCCAAGCCTCCTTCCCAGTCCTCCACTCCAGCCTCTGGCTGTGAAGTTGTTTTCCAGACCACCAACATAATTCTTCCAGCAATGGCAGCCCAGCTCTGCAGAGAAAACCGAACCAACAACTTGGTGATGCCCAGACATTAATCCCAGAAACACTGGAGCTCTAGGCCGACCTCCCCTCACACTGCAAGCCATCCTCACCTTGCAACCAGCAGGCAAAGCAAGGGACACTCCTGATCCAAGGATTCTTGTTTTCCCAGGCTCAGGTAAATGCTGGTTGGCATGTTCTTGCTTTCTCCTCCAGCACAAGCCCTGTGCCACTTCCCTGTGTTGCTGTGCTGACACTTTTTTGCCCCCAGAAGGGAGGGCAGCCTGGTGTGAGCTTGGGACCAGGCAGCAGATCCACTGTTTCCCTGTCCTTGGGGTCAACCAGCACCCTGTGGGGGCTGTGATGTCCTGGTGATGGCACTCACATCCACCTCTCCCAAGGCATTGCAGGGACTGGAAGGGCTCTTTGCTTTATTACCTCTAATTGGCAGTGGAAGTGCAGGGGTCAGGAGATGGCTGTTTCTCATGCCGAGATGTCCTGATTAAGTCAAGCACCGACGATGACGTCTTAAAGGGGCTGATGAGGGCTAAATCACCTCCCGGCACTGGAAGCTTGGGGGAAAAACTACCCAAAAGTGTCCTGGGCAGGGGTCGGGATCAGGTGGGCACATGCACATCCCTCCGTGGCCACCCCGCGGCCCCTCAGGACACGGGGCTGACGGGCTGTGTTGCCATGGGAACGCGGGATGCTGCGGCGGGGACGGCCGGGCATGAGTTTGCAACCGGCAGAACGGAGAAATGTTTGATAGATTTGAAAACACACAACCGCACGCACCCCCCCTCTCTCCTTCCCTCCCTCTCGCCGTCACTCTCCTCACTCACTCACTCACTCCACCTTGTGCTGCCAAGTTGAATAACGATGTTATTGTGGTGGGAGAAAAACAGCATAATGTGTACCCCGGCTGTCAGGGAGAGGGGGGAGAGAGGGTTTAACCACTTTTAAGCTTGATATTCCCCCATTTTCTGCCCAATATCTCTCTCTGGGAAGGCAAAGCCAGGAGGTGGGCAGGGATCTGGGGTGCAAGCAGGAGACCCCGGCTCTGTGCTGTGATATCCCACATATCTCATCACCACTCTGGACTGCTTTACCCTCCCCATTACAGGATGGAAAGGGTGACTCTGAATTACATTTTTTTAGAAGAGTTCAACATGCTGGGTTTTTCAAACATTAGGTAATTCTTGTTCACTATTAGAATTCACACAGAGTGTTCCCTAAGGGACAATGAGGAATGAAGAGGCAGATGGGTTAAAAAAGCAGATCTCTCTGTTCTTCACTGTTTCCACATGGGATCTCTGGGAGACAGAAAACACCAGGAAACCCTGAACAGTTTGCAATCACAGTGGTCCCTATTCCCACCCTGGAGGAAATGTCCCAACCCAAAGGGGTTTGTCCCCCACCCACAGCAGGCAGGCACATGTTACCCTCGTGCCTGTAATTTGGGACAGTATGACACACCCCACAGTTTCACCCAGTTTTGGCTAATTCCAAACTAAACTTTTGTCTGGGTATGATGTCAAGGGGATGTTTCAACCTGGTTCTGGTTTCTCCCTGGCCAGGACTGCAGGTTGGTCCAGGTTGCACTTCAGGTCTCTCTCAAGGGCCCCCTGAGGCCTCTGAGCAGCCTCCAGCTCTGGTTCTGTGGGCCTTGTACTGCACACCAGTGCTTTGTGTGCTGCTCCTTCCCCAGCTGCAGACAGCAGCGTAAAGCAAGGTGTGACTCCATGAAAAGTCACCTGTGACACCTGAAAGTGCTTAACCATCAGGACATTCACCCCTGAAGAGCTCTGCCTTATGATGTTGCAGCTGTGCATCACCAGGCCCCTCCTGTCCCAACCAGCCCCACCTGAGGGATGGGATGTCCCTCTATATCTTCTCCCGCAGGAAGGGGGAATGGCTTTCTGGGAACTCTCCTGCAGCTTGTATCCAAGGAGGAAAGCAGACAGCAGAGGTGCTCCTGGAAAAAAGGTACCATTCAGTCCTCTACAGTGTGATTTCTCTTGCAGTGCTTCCCAGATGAGCAGAGCCTTCCATGGGACTGGGGAGAACAGGAGATAATTCCCACTCCCAAGCAGTGACTGAGGTAAAAGTAAAGATGATCTTTCCCTTGGCTAGAGGGAAAAGAAAAGAGTATTGTTCCAGGGTCACCCAAGAGGTCTGTGTCAGAGACTATAATTTTGAGACTAAAATATGACTTGAACTCAAGGAAGGGGTTTAGGCTTTAATATTTTGCACTCAGACACGGTTGGGCATGATCCTAAATAGGGGGATGTACGGTTATGTCCCTTTTTCCTGAGGGTGAAAAGGCAAAAGGGACAGGTGAGGGGGAAACACACAGCCCAGGTCCCACATCTCCTGGGCTGCTTTGCCTGTACCTCCTGCACATGCAGGAGCACAACTGCTATGCAAGACTGATTGGTGTCTGGGTGTCTCTCCCTGCATGGACAGACAGACGCTCCCATAGCCGTGGGGGTGTCTCAGTGACAGCAGCCCATGTGTTGGCTCTCACCGGGGACTGAGCTTTTGAATCCCTTTCCTCAGAGCTCTGCTGGCACAGCAGCCTTCCCCCTGAATCCTGCAGACAGGCTGAGCAGAGCCCCCCGTGGGTTTCCTTGAAGGCTGCGGCTGTGTGCGAGCGCTCGGTCCTGGTGCAGAGCGTCGAGCGGTGGCGGAGGAAGGAATCCCGATTCTCTGGAGGGGGGGGGGATGGGGCTGCTGTGTTCCTATACCTCCAACACATATGCAGGGAAGAGAAATCCTCTCCAGCAGCTCGTCACTGCGCCAGGACCAATAGCGGGTGGCAGAGGGAATCCCTTTGCAGGGGAAGCACTGCTGAGCCCAGCCAGCCCCTGACAGGGAGCCTCCATAGAGCCCCAGTGAGCAGCAGCCTACCTCCATCCCTCGGGGGAGTCTTTTGAGCTTCCACTCTCCTCTGTTCTTTTGTCTCCCCCCAGCAGAGCCACCTCCCTTTCCTGAATTTCTTCTGCCTCACTCCACACCGCTCTGCAGCTTTCTCTGCTCAAAATAATTTCTGCTCAGGGAATTCCTCTTCCTCTCTCTCTCTGCTCTCCTGCAGTATTTCTCCCTGGCCTTTGCCCTAAGAGATGTAGCTGAGCATTAGCCCAAACATCATCTCTCACCAGTGATCTGTAGCAGACTAGATGATTTTAAAGCCCTTCTGCAGAAACAATCTTGTTGCAAAACCAGGGCATTAGAGAGGAAGACTTTGCTCCCCAGGTGGGGTGTTTGCTGAGGAATTCTTCTAAGCAGAGTATCTCAGAGAAGTTCTGTCTTCACCTAGGGCACTCCCAGCCTCAGCAGGAACAAAATCTGAGCCTGAGAGTAGCAATCTTGGCAGTGCTGCCAGCATCCATCTCCTCCCCAGCCGCAGGAAGGTGCCAGCCTCCAGCAGCAGCCCGTGCCCACCTGTGATACTGTAGAGAGTCTCTGCATCCACCCCACGGACTGCAGTGAAATCATCTGCAATTGCTCACCTGCAGATGACAAGCAGCATGTTTACTGACTGGGAGGTGCTGTGTTGCTGTGGGAGGTCCCACAGGTTGGGCTTGGTTAATCCTGGCAGCTGAGTTCTCTGGACCTCGGTGAGGGACCCGGGGTCAGCAGTGCAGCCAGCTGCCCTCAGGGGCAGGGACCTGAGGCACTGCAGAGCCTGGCTTCCAGTCTCTGCTTTGATTAGGTAGTTTCTTGCCTCTGCCTTTTGTTTTAGCCTTCTTCCTTCTGTAGTGAGCTGCTGAGGTTTGTGATTCCTCTGCAAAGTGTTGAGGGGACCTGAGCAACTACTGCCCCATAGAAAATGTGTTGGGTTTTGCCTATTGAGCTGGTCATAACACTTGATGAGCCCTGAAGGCACATGTTTGCCAGGGCGCTGCAAGCTGTAAAATGTGTGTGTGTATGTTCTGCAGCTGCTGATCAGAAATTTAGTGAGGTAAGAGTAGGAAACTGCATATATAACCTTCCTTTAAAAATACTATAGCAGTCTAATGCAAGCCTGTGATGGGGGTAGAGCAGCTATTTTTAGCAAAATGCTTCAGGTGAATCGAAACTTTCCCCTTTGTTGCTTGCATCTTCAAAGCACTTCTTTCAGCCTGAAGAAACAAGGCTAATAAGCCTCTGTTGCTCTTCAGTTCTCCTGTGAGCGAGTCTGCAGGCTCTTAGATGCTGCTGCAAGGATGGGCACGGTGTTCCAGCTGCAGCCTGCTCTGTGTCACAGTGCTAGGTAATAAAATGAAGTCATACAAAAATACCACAGCTGTAAGCAAGCTGGTGAGCCCTGTAGGTGGTCTTTCCTTGAGAATGGGCTGGGGTGTTTTAGAAGCTGCCCTTCATGGTTCCTATAAATGGTGACCTGGATTAGCTCCACCCGTGCAAAGGCAGGTGATGTTGCCATGAAGGTGTGGGCTGTGGCAGGGGGGTCAGGAGAAGGGTCACTGCTGAGGAACACAGCTGGTGCAGGAAAGGGCTGGAGCCCCCAGACAAGGAGCTGGGAATTGGCAGTGACCATTTGCCTGGCAAAGGCCATGGACCTCTCAGAGCCAGGCACCCAGGGGTTCTAGAGAACCCTATGGACAGTGAGAAGACCCCAGACCAAATAGTGCCATCGGACCAAGAGGCACATGTGGGGAGTGTGAGGAATGGGTGCACAGACTGTAAAGGCATAAAAACCCCAGGGATTGCTTTGCTGGGGCTCCCTCCCTGGCTTGAGCTGTTCTGTCACTGCCACAGATGAAATACTTAAAGGAATGGGATGTCTGAGACTCTGCTGTGGGGAAACCTGGAGTCAGGCCAGTAAGAAAAACTCACGTGGCAGTGTGTGTGTGGGGTAAGGAGTAAAGCAGGGCACCTGCTGGCTCACTGGAGCTGCCACTGTGAGAGGAGGTGGTTCTCCTTTGGTCCCAGCAATGAAAGTGGTGTGAGTGTGACTCCAGGAGTGGCATCTGAATGGTCAGGTGGGAAAGTTTCCTCAACAGCAGCCTTGTGCCTTTTGTTGTGGTATGTCCTCCCCCAGCTATGACAATGGGCAAAGGGGGCTGAGGGTGCCATCCATCCACCCCCTGCTCTCAGCTGAGGAGGAAAACTGGCTTGGCAAACGGCCACAGCCTTAAATTCATTGGCTAGTACTGAGGGTTGTTTGGTTTTTCTCTAAAAGATCCTTCTCCCCAGGTGATTGGCAAAGGCAGCTCCTGGGGGAGAGCAGTTCTGTCTAACCCAGTTTTATACCGTGCACTTAATGCAATGAATCTCCTCGCTTTTCTCAAAGATCTTCACTTACAACAAGATCCCTTGGCACCCTTTTTAAAAACAGAAGCCTTGCTGACATGCCTTTATTGGGCTGCTCTTAAAGCTGGCACAATTAAGCAGCACAGATAAGAGCTGTTATGCAGTCTGCATTCAGTCAGTAAATATTAATGCTGCCTTTTTTAAGGTGAGTGGTGTGTTCCTACGTTGCTGGCAGTTAGCTAGGCTGGTACAAGAAATGGCTTATAGTGCCTTAACTTTTGATAAGGGTTCAAAGAAGGTTTGAGCTCTTGGAGTTGGAGGCAGAAGGGGTAATTTGAGTAAGTTTTTCTATCTAGGGTATCCTGAAGCTTTCAGCTGGTTAACACTCCTCATTGATGAGCCAAATAACTTCAGCTGGGTGAAGGCAGAGGAGGTGTTTGGCAAGGCCAGCTTGTTGGAAGGCTTGTATTTTGATTTATAGAACTCTTGTAAACAGAAGCTCCTGTGCAACTACATAGGCAAGCACTGCAGTTGCAGGCAATGTGATGCTAAATTATCCCTGCCATTAAAAATGTTTGGTTAGTGACTTTTTCCCTTGGCTAATCTCAAACTCTGAAGACCACTTCTGATAGAGAAGTGTTTCTTTGCCTTGCAAGGAAGTCTTGCTTCTCACCTTCATTCCCCCTCGTCCCCCCATGGCCAGACTAACTCAGCTTTATGCTGGATTTAGAGGGCTTTGCATCTGAATCTTCATTTTTAATGATGGTGAGCACCTGCAGTCTCCTAACATGGCTACAAGATTTGCTTAGCTGGGAGAGCAGGTCTGTAGCTCGTGGGAGTATTTGGCATTTAAGCTCTCCTCACTGGTAGCTGATAAGGATGTCCAGTGTTGGACTCCAGTCCAAGGGATTAGGAATGATCCCATGGAAGACCTAGGGGGAATGCCAAGTAGTCTGTGCTGTCAGTGTGATGGTGTATTACAAATGCAGCTTATCCTCAGTCCAAGATTCTGTCTGGCCTAATGGGTCAGGTAAGCACAAAGGGGAGAGGAGATCTGTGGCTCAAGCTCTAACTGAAAGGCAGATATTAACTCTCAAGGCTGCCACAGACACAGGTCCTGACCAGTAACAATCCCATGTCTTATTTGCTTCCTCTCAGCTTGAGGCTGCCAGGGAGGAGTCGAAGGTTTCTTGCCCCCTCTTTGCAACACCCCCCCTTCATTAAGCTCTGCATCTGCAGACACCAGTGTGACTTGGACCCAGTCAAAAAACTAACTAGACAAAAAGCAAAAGCCAGGCTTGGCTGGTGAGTCGCTGGGTTGTGACACTTTCCAAGGAAATATATACAATGAAGGCAATTTTATGCACCTCTATCATACGTGGTAATGTATATACACATTTCACACGGGAGAAATTGCTGGCTCTGTGGGGATTGAGGGCTGTTTGGCAAAGCAAGCACTCTGCCATCAAATGAAGAGATCAGCCATGCTTCCTGGAGCCAGCCAGCCTCAGTTATATTTAACCCAGCAGTTTTCACACTGGGAGGGTAAGTACATATTTTATGTCTCATTTCTGTCCCGGGTGCCGTGTTGCATCACAATTGTGGCAGAGGTGATCTGTTCCCCATTAACACCTTTACAGGCTACTTAGCACATCTGAGGCTCCTGGAGGGTGGGGGAGAGGAGAGGGAGGCAAAAGCAACCGCAGAGCTTGGAGCCTGTGGTCCTGGCTCTCCTCCCCTCCCTGGCTGGATTTCTGACACCCTTTCAGACCTGCAGGTAATGGGGCAAGCAGAGAGTTAACCCTTGAATGTTAGGCATGGGTGTAGAGATTAAGCAAGTGCAACATCCCCACTTTAGAGGTCTGGGACAGCTCTGGAGGATGAAGAAGGGCTGTCCTGCCCCTTGCATGGCGTGGCTTTGACCAGGGTCATCACCACTTTCTTTGAAGCCAAGTAGTTCAGACTGGGAATGTCCTTGATAGACCAAGACTGAACCAGAGCAAGCTGGGCAGGAAGCTCCAAGATCTGTCATTGCTCTCCTGTCCTTCCCCTGCCCCACCCTCTGGTAAAGTGCTGCTCCATGGACGTGGTGCTCTGTGCTTGGCAGAGCTGGGGACGGCTCTGCTCGGGAGCTGCTTCCCCAAGAACAGAAAGACATGAGGGATGTGAAGCCTCAGCCCTGCATGAGGGAGTATTCTAGGCCTGGAGCTGAGTGCTGGAGCAGGGAAGGCAGAGCAGATAATGCATGGGAATGCTGAATCCCCTTCTCACCCCGGAGGTGAGCTGTCCCCCGAGGCAGGGCTGAGGCAAGGTGCTCTAACAGCTTAGGCAAAGGGGACCTCAAATGTCACACTGCTCATTATTTCTCTGTACCCTGGGGGAAGGTGGAGCATCCAAAGTCTTCAATTAACATTAATCAACACCCTTTCTCCTCGTGGAGAGCCATGAGTGGAAGCTGACAGGGGGGGCAGGAGCAGAGCTGGAGTGTGCAGAGCTGCCCTGGTGGCTGCATGAGGGGCACTGAGCAATGTGGGACAGGGACTTGGCAACCCACGTCCCCATTCCTTGGGGGCAGAAGGGCCTGACTGTTGCAAGATTAGTGCTGAGCTATTAAATCTGCTTGCCCTGCCTGGCAGAGTGCAGAACAGCCTTTGCAGGCACCTCTTGTCCTGGGAAGGGTGAAGGTTTCCCTGTCCCTCCTGTTCCATCAGCATCAACAGCTCAGTTTACAGGTTATATGGAGACAGGATATATGGAGAGGTAAAAATGCTTTACAGGAGCAGCCTTAGAGCACCAGTCCCTTTCTAAAATAGGGGAAAATGGGGCATGTTATTATAGCAACACGGTCAATACGTCAGCAAGTCTGACAGTCAACAGTATAGACCTTGCAGGTTTTCCCATCCTGAGCAAGATTGAGGCTAATTGGAGCATGGTTGGGAGAATATGAGGAGGGCTAAACATGTTGCCTGCATAGCAAAGGCTGCATGTGTGCCTACTGAGGCCTAGGAAGGGGTGGAGATGTGGAAAAGGGCTAAGATCTGGAGTCTGGAAAATTGCTGTCCATAGGCAGGTGGTCAGATGTGCTTTGTGAAGGACAGTGTGTGTCCTGCCTGACAGAGGATCTCTCTGAGAAATGGGACTTGGGGCACGGGGTGAAAATAGGGGGGATGCTGGCAGTTTCATTTCAAGTTAATGAAAATATGATTAACAGTTGTAATTAACTGATGAAATGGTGACGAGTTCTCTGCCCCCTCCTGCTGATTTATGAGGTGCAGAGACTGCCTGTGCCCATGGTTTCTGCTTATGGCAGCACTCTGCAGCATCTCAAACTTTCTGCTTCTCCCTCGGGCCTGGAGGGGGATTTCCATGGTGCTTGGTGCTGAGATCAGTGTGTGGAGCTGCCCTGCACCACAGCCTTGCTGAGCCTGATGCCAGCCCTGCCCGGCTGGGAGGCTCCACAGCAGTGAAGGGGTGCTGGCAGTGCTGAGGCAGAACTGAAAGGATGTGGACATGAACCTGTAAATAGGAGTAGGGCAACTGCTGGGGTGGCAGGGAAACAACTTGCTTTGGTTTGCTCCAGTATGAGGGTGGCATTTGTCCCTACAATGCAGACAGATGGCACTTCTGGTGCTTGTGCCCAAGGCTGATCAGAAACTGCTGCTCTGTCCCATCTATTGCTTTTGCTGGAGCAACGGTTAGGGATGTGCTTTTTGCCATAGAGGGGAAGAACAGGGCAGGTGAGCTATATTTTGTTTGTCTAATTACATATGCATGATCTAAAAAAAGTGACTCTCCATTTTCTCTAAGGATACCTGATGAGCATTAAAAATACAATTGCAAGAATAATCAGGTCAGACTTCAAACAAATGCAGGGAAGCGGATCTGTTGAAGAAATAGATACCCTGTTATGTCACACTTTGTCTGAACAGTTCTTTAAAAAAATTATCTTCTTTTTGGAGATGAAACCAAGGCTTTTCAACCCGCTTGCCCAAAAGCTGTGGTTAGCCAAGGAGTTCTAATGGGAAATAAAAGCAAATCCCAGATTTTTACAGGGCTTTCCCAGAGCTTACAGCAGTGCATGGATGTGCTTTCAGAGAGGGTCTGTGCCTTTATGGCTTATGGACAGTGCAAACACAACATTAGGACCAGATTTTGTAGAGGGTGGCCCTGAAGGCAGGGAACTGCTCCTCCCTTCCATGAGCCCTGCTGCCTTCTTGGCAGGGTGAGTTTGGAGGAGAGGGATGAGCCTGCTGCAGTGAGTCCATGGTATGTCTGTGGTAGCAAAAGCAAGTGCTTTGTGCTGAGTTGCTGCCTGGGTCTGGTTGAGAGCTGCAGGGATAAAAGCCTGTTTGTGAGGAAGCTCCTTCTTCCAGCAGTGCTGGGGTTGGAGGTGCTGCCAGCTCTCTGCAGGGTGTTAACATGGGTGCAGGGATGATGAACTTCCCTATCCCTTAAAAACAAAGCCAGTGGTTTCTCAGATGTCCAGCTGGGACAGTTGTGTAGACAGAGAACTTGTGCAGGTCTGCAGTTGCTGGGTGGGGGTTTAGCCCCTTGTCTTTGCTCCTTACCTTGCTGGGTAGGTTTTACAGGCTGGGGCCTGTCTGGAGCAGCAGAGCTTGTAGCTCTAACTCATTTGAAAAGCAGTAACTTGAACCAGGAGCTATCCATAGCTCAGCTTGGGGAAAAAAAAAACCAGATACACAAAAATACCATCTTACAGTCACTTTACCTGCAGAGGGACACTTTCATGCATCACTGGGATGCAAATGCTTGAATAAGCTTCGGTTTAAATGGAAGTTCTTCTGGGAAGGGAAAACAGAGATCTCCCATGGATGTGTCCACTCACCAGAAATGTGCAGGGTGACCTGAACAGCTGTGGCACGTGTCTGCAGGTGACACTGTCATTGTTTTACAGTTTTCCACGTGAGCAAATGAGCCTTGCAAAGACACTCAGGGAATCCTGGGCTGCCAGAAGTGCTGTGTAAAGGGAAGCTGCTCTGAGGAGACAGGATTGTGTGCGTTGTACTGGAGAGCTTGGACTCTGCTGGAGTCCAGAGAGTGGCTCTGGGATCAATCTCCTGCCTTAGGAACCAGGGAGCTCCCTCCCTGCTGTTCCATCACTTCTCTGTGGGTATAAATATGTGTAAAATAAACCAGTTGTGTCTTTGCACAACCAGGTCACTGGTTCTGCCCCTCAACCTGCTGTCTCTACACAGGGGCTGGGGGGTTGATAAAAACCCCACGTAGTGTTACAGGTGCCCTCTGCTCTGAGGGCAGAGGGGTTGGAAAGTGGCTCAGCAGGAAAGGAGCTGGAGGTGCTGGTGGACAGCAGTTGAACATGAGCCAGTGTGTGCCCAGGGGGACGAGGAGGCCAAGGGCACCTGGAATGTACCAGCAACAGTGTGGCAGCAGGACAGGGCAGTGACGGTCCCTGTGCTGGGCACTGCTGAGGCTGCACCTCAAATCCTGTGTCTGGTTCTGGGCCCCTCAATTCAAGAAGAACATTGAGGTTCTGGACCATGTCCAGAGAAGGGATTGATGTTGGGAAAGGGTCTAGAGGGTAAGTCCTATGAGGGGGAGCTGGGGTTGTTTAGCCTGGGGAAGAGGAGGCTCTGGGGGGACCTTCTTGCTGTCCATAAGTCCCTGACAAGAAGTTGTAGCCAGGTGGGCATTGGTCTCTTCCAGGCCACTAGTGATGGGACAAGAGGACATAGCCTCAAGCTGTGCCAGGGGATGTTTAGGTTGGACATTAGGAGGAATTTCTCCACCGAAAAGGTGATTTGATATCAGAATGGACTGCCCAGGTTGATGGCGGGATCACCATCTCTGGAAGCGTTTAAAGGGAAGACCGGACTCGGCGCCGTGGTGCGGTTGACCTGGCAGTGACCGGCCAGAGGTTGGACTCGGCGATCTCGGAGGTCTTTTCCAACCTCGGCGATGCTGTGATCCTGCTGCCGGGCCGGGGCCGTGCCAGGGCCGTGCCAGGGCCGTGCCAGGGCCAGGCCGGGCCCCGCTCGGTCCCCGCGGCCGCGGCGCTTCCCTCCCTCGGCGGGCAGAGGGCGGCAGAACCCGCGGAACGGGCGGCTCGGCCCGGCCGGGTCCCGCTGGGATCGGGACGAGTCACGGCGTGCCCTGAGGGGACCGTCGGGGTTCCCGGGCACGGCATCGCCACCCCGGGCCGGGCACGGGGTTGTCCCGCTCCGCCCCGCACCGGTGCGGTGTCGCCTCGAGTGCTGCGGGTGGTTCTGGGCACCGCGATGTGAGAAAAAAAAGGCATTAAAGTGTTAGAGAGCACCCAAAGGACAGTGAAGGGTCTAGCAGGGGAGCCGCGTGAGGAGCAGCTGAGGGCACTTGGTTTGTTCAGCCCGGAGAAAAGGAGAGCGAGGGCAGAGCTCGCTGCTGTGCTCAGCATCCTCCCGAGGGGCAGGCGCTGATCTCTGCCCGCCGGTGACCAGCGACAGGACCGAGGGAAGGGTGGGAAGCTGTGCCAGGGCAAGTTTGGGTCGGACATCAGGAAATGGTTCTTCCCCCAGAGGGTGGCTGGGCGCTGAACGGGCTCCCCAGGGAAGTGTAACAGCACCAAGGCTGCCAGAGCTCCAGGGACGCTTAGACAATGCTCTCAGGCACGCGGTGGGGGTTTTTTGGGGCTGCCCTGTGCAGGACCAGGAGCTGGAGTTTGATCCTGGTGGATCCCTTCCAACCAGGAGTGCTGTGTGAGATGCTCATTCCTGACGGGGTGGTGGTGCCGGTCAGAGCTGTGGGGTGGCAGTGCCTGTTGGGGTCAGCCTGGCCTGGATTTGGGCTCCTCCCTCCACTGGTCCCTCTGGGACAGCAGCTCTGGGCTCAGGGTTGGCCTGGGCTTGGCAGGGCATGGAGCTTTTTCTCTCTGCAGCAGTTGACTCCAGGTTTACATTGATTTCCATTTGAGTCAGACACTTCCTAAAAGGCCCAGAGGGAGCTTGCACAGCATCTGTATCACTGCAGATTCCGGAGTGAGAGTCTTGCCAAGGATCTCAGTGTGCAAATAGCTCAGGGAATTCCTCTGTAACCTCCCTGTTACAGATGCCTCTTTCTAGGTCTCCTGACAGAGGGTATTCTGGTGCTAATCACTGCCAAAGGATGACAGTCCCCTTTGGAAGGAGGTCCTGACCTGCAGAACCCAGTGCCTCCCCAGATGGGGTTTCCCTTCCCTTGGCATTGCAGGAAAATGTGCTGCTGTTTTGATCATAAAATGGCCTGGTTTGGAAGGGACCTTAAAAGATCATCTTATTCCACCCCCTGCCATGGGCAGGGACACCTTCCACTAGCCCAGGTTGCTCCAAGCCCTGTCCAACCTGGCCTTG
>JAWWLV010000158.1:16476446-16491208 GCA_035041135.1 Platyrinchus mystaceus | reverse complement strand
CTGTGGCTTCCACTGCACGTGCCTGAATGTATTCCAGAGAGTGGGGGTCACCATCAATCTTAATGAAATTAGGCATGGTTGGGAGCTGGACTGATGGCTGAGCCAGTCCTGCAGCATCCACCCACTCCTGGCCCCAGCTGTGCAGATGGGGGGTGTGTGGGAAGCTGTGTGGCAGGGACACAGCCCTTGGGCTCTGAGCTGCTCCTTTTTTTGGTGCCCTACCACATGGCAGGACAAGGCTAACACATAAACCATTTCTGGGCAGTTCCTCCTTTCATTGACTACTGAGCTTCTGGCTCAGCCTCAGCTTCCAGCAGCCAGTTGGAGTGGCCCGTTTCTTGCAGCCACCACTCACCTTAATACCATGAAAAGCTCTTATTACCTGGGTCTCTGCTGCTCTGTTTCAGCTAATTAGAGCTGCTAAGATGCACTCAGTGTTAGGTGGTGGCCTCATCTTCCTGTGCTCCTTGTAAACTTCACCAAACGTGACAGCATATGAATCCTTTCAGGGGCCACAGCACAGGCAGTGTGGTGACATTTAGAGCTCTGTTAAAGTAGCAGGTTCAGCTGAGGTCTTTGGGAAGCTTCTCTCCTGTTAACAGGCTCTGTCTACAACCATATTGCATGGCTGACTCTCCTGTTTGATGGAGAGGATCCTAAACTTGCTGTTTTGATGGAAGTACAGTCAGTGTCCAGATGGGGTGGGTTTCTGAGTGCAACAAATTTCACCTTTCCCTTTGGATTTTTTTCTCCTAATGGCCTTTGCACCTGAAGCTCAGCATCACCTTTGTGCCAGCAGGCTTGCTGCTGTTTGGTGTGCAGCTGAAAACTGAGCTCAGCCTATCAAACTGTGATGAGACCTGTTGACAAAGAAAGCTGGAGAACGTATTTGGAGGGCAGGGAAGACCTGGAATAACATATTGCATGTAATACGAACATAGGGCATTTTCCAAACACTTCAGCTAGTGCTGTCAACCCTGCAATTTTTGGTGTGAACCTCCCCATATTTGGGCCTGTTTCAAGTTCCAGGTTTTGGCTCCATGCCACTCTTCATTCCTTCTGAATAAAAAATGACTTCACAGCTCTGTGAATGCAGAAACAAATTCAGAAGGACCCTGAATCAGGAAACCAAACAAGCAGGACTCTTCAAGCCAGCCTTCTTAAGCACTTGATTTAAGTGAGTGTTGGGTATCTAAATTGTTTAAGAATATTTGGACTCGACAAGCATCCTCAATGTTAGAAATAGAAGTGCTGAGGCATCAAAAACCTTATGACTCCATAGGGGCATTTTTGAACTGATGCTGCTGTTGTAACTGCAGAAGAGAAAAGGAAGAGTATGTGAGCAGGTCTGTCTCTCCAGGTTTATTTTTGCTCTTGCCAAGGGACTGCAGGACAAATACAGTGTCTTTCAGGCCCATTAGCTTTTATGAATTTGTTCCACTGCCAGCATAGAGTTTCTGGAATTCGAGACAGCTATTCCTGCTGAAAGCTCTGGTACTTCTCCATGTAGTTGGATGTGGCTTCTGGAGATTTGGGTGGACGTGTTTTGCCATAGAAAAAAGGCTCCAGCTCTTTGCTTTACCAGGATCTGCTGAGCCACAGACCTTGAGCTCTGCAGTGTCTTGCAAGAAGGGTTTTTTAGCTCTGTGAGTTGTCGTGTGGGGATGCATGTTGAGCATCTCTGTGAAATGAAGACACACAGCTATGCCAGTGCTCATTGCTGGATTTCCTTGGGCATGTCTAAGCTATGGATAAACCCCCAGACACACTAGAGCCCTTATCTGAGGCAACAAGATTTATGTGGTCTTGTATAGAAACACTGCAAGCATCCCTCAGGATTATATCTATAGAGCAGCACCTCTCAGGGAATGTGGAAAGGTGAGGGAAAATGATCATCTTTTCCACTAGTGCACATTTGACCTGTCTGCTTGCTTGTGGACTGTGTGTGTGACCTCAGATGAGTTCTTTGATGGCTCTGCCTTAGCCCACCACCTTCTTCTTCCCACCAGCACAGCTCTGCAGTGCTCCAGCAGCTTCCTGAATATGATACTTTACTTCTCACTTACTTTGCCAGGCTTCTGTCGACTAAAATTGTGGTGGCAGGAGCCACCTTTGCATTTTCTTGCCAGGATTTTGCCCCAACGTTATCAGGTGCTTGAAATTTATGGATGAAGTGACAAACTGCATAACATGTGGGATGCAAAGAAAAAGCTCTCAATTTTCTAAGGTTTAGAGGGGGGAGAATTTCATCAGCAAGAACATGGTGTTTGCTGTGTGTTTGAGAGAGTGAAAGGAGCGTGTTCTGCAGCCCCTTCCCAGTGCCCCAAGGAAAAAAATGTGTAGGAAAGTCAGTTCTTGTGAGGACCAGCAGATTCTGGTCACCTGCTCTGAACTGTGTGAGGGTAAAGGCTGCTCTTGAGCTGTTTCTGGTTAGCAGGGAGAACACAGCATTTTAAGGGGCTCTTTGTTCCCTCCAGGAAGACTCTACAGACATGGAGAGGGGGGAGCTGCCTTCCCATGGGGGAAGGAAATACTGCCTTTCTGCCTCAGCCCAGTGCTACTCCTGTTTGCTGGGGGTTGGCCCAGGACTCTGCTCCTTCCCCGGGGGCAGCAGAGCACCAGCTCATTGCTGGTTTTGTACAGGTGGCTCCAAACCACCAGCTTTTGGATACTGGGAAGACTGTCAGACTTTGTTTGGGGGGTGCCCACGTGATGCCACACATCAGGGCAAATGGCAGCTCTGCTGTGCCTGCTGAGGGCACGGCACAGCCCTGGCAGGGAGGCTGGGATGGTGGCAGTGATGCTCCCAGCAGCGCCGGGGGGGAGCTGTGACCCTGTCTCTGACCGAGGACGCAGGCAGGTGGCTGATTTACGGCCAAAAGGAGACGGGGGTCTCTCCGAGTGAAGCTGGAGGCGAGTTGCCATGGAGATGGGCTAATAAAGCACCGGCAGCAGCCGGCTCTGACGCTGCTATGGCTGCAGAGAGCGGTCGGGAGGGGGAGAAGGGGCAGCTGGCCAGGTGGGGATGGAGAGTGAGAGGAGGACAACAGCAGGACAGGAGTTTGGTCTGTAAGGCTGTTGAGAGGGCCCTGAGTGCTTTGAGAGTGGAAGGGGTGATGGGAGGAAAGAGCCCCCTTCTCCCAGCTCCTTGGGAAGCAGAGGTGTCATCACGGTGCTCCTTGGCAGTGAGTGGGACCAGCAGTTTTTAGGGAAACCGTTGGACCCCTATACAGGGAGAGGATCTTTATTCTCATCTCCTGACTGCATCAGCCACCTGTCTGTGGGCTGGCTGCTTTTCCTGGCAGCAGGAGGGGGCTCCAAAGACAATGTCAGGTTGTAGGGGCTGCCTCACACAGGACTGGTACGAAGGACTCCACTGTGCTCAGCACTGGGTCCTCCTGTTTTCTCCACACATCAGCTGCTCCGTGCCAAGGCAGGTGCCTGCACAGGAGCAGTCAGGACCTTTCTGACTGCAGTGCTGATGATCCCTCGTCCTTGGAGCAGGTCTGTGCTGCCCAGTGCCCCGTGGAACGCTGTGTTACCAGAACGTGCCCCCTCGCCGTGCTGCCCTTCTGCCTTTCAGCACCGGGGAAGGTCAGATGCTCCCTGGCTCAGTCCTTTATTGCACCATGACTGCAGACAGCTCCCCTGGATGCTGGGTGTGGGTGCTGGGGAGGGGGAGAATGTGGATAGCATGGACTTGCCTCCAAAAAGCTGTGTGTGCTGGAGATGTGCTGCACATCCCTCAGCTCTGCACCTTCAGAATGGACCCTCCTGCTTGGCTATTGCAGGGCTTAAGCCTGCAGTTCCATTCAGTTCAAGGGCACTGTAGCACGGACCTAAAACCAAGCATACTTTAATTCTGGCTAGTTGAGCAGGGTGATGGGAGGGAAAGGCTTAGTTAATTATTAGCAAGATATTCCCAGGCTGCTGTACTTCCATTTTGAGTAATATGGTGACAGCCATGTTTTAACCCTGACCACCATAAGAAGGGTTTGCCTCAAAACCATGAGCCCCTGGAGTGTGCCAGAGTTCAGGGAGCTGTTCCAGCAGGGAAGGAGAGGGTATATAGCTTAAGAAAGAAATAAAAAGCCTTATGATGGAGTGGTGCATTAAAAGATAATTGCTTACAGGTTTCACAAGATGTTTTTATGTCTCCTAAATTGATGGATGTATCCACAGAGAGTGATGCTCTTAACAGAGAGTTACCTTTGCTTCTGAGCAGAGCAGAGATCAAGCCAATTACAGCTAGTAATGCCAGATACTGATAATACTACCCTTACCCCCCAAAGAGAAGGTTGCCTGAAGTTGGACTTCTTAAGTTAGCTGATGCCTGCTTCCCTGGCCAAAGCCTCTTCCCCTGCTCCCAACAGCATCCCCTGTTGTTCAAACCCGTCCTGTGCTGCTGCTGGATAACCCTTGTATCTTAATTCTGTCATCCTGCACTCTCCCGGTGGTAGGAATACTCACTTTCCCTTCTGGGTCAGTTGGTTTTTTGCACTGGCTGGGATGAAGGAGGATTTTCACTGCCTCCATCATTGACAGGGCCTCCCTTCATGTCCCTGCAGAGAGAGATGGTGGGATAAGCCAGCCAGCCAGCCCTTCCTGTGGCAGGAAAACCATAAAGGGGCTTGAAGAACTTTGGGATCTGTCTTGTGCAGCCTCTCTAAGCCAGGAGGATTTTTGAGTGGTGGAGATTTTGCCCCATGGTTTGGCAGCTGGAGGCAGGCCTTGCTGTGGTGCACAGGTACCTGCTCTGCCCAGGATTTGTGTGAGCTGATGTGGTGTGGATCAGCACATCTGGAGGGGCAGAGAAAGGGTTGCAAAGCACATGTCCTAATTTAGGGTGGATTTTAGGTGCTGTACCTCTTGCTCTGCTCTGAGCAGCTCACTGTTCCCGTGGCTACAACTTGTGCTTTCTTTTCTGTCTGACCCCAACTACGGCCTCTTCCCCCACCTTTGTAAGAACGTGGTGTGTGCTGTGGCTACAAGGGGAGGAAATTAATTTGATTGTTAGATTCTTGGAAAAGCTTTTATGATAAAGGGCCTTTTATGCCCAAGACTATTTCAGGCTGCTGGCAGTGTCAGAGGAGGTCTCTGAGCAGAGGAGGCAGTGTTCAGTGAAGGCATCTCAGGGCAGAGTGAGATATGTTGCTCCTGGGGAAGTCTGTATGGCTGTTGCTCATGGATGAACAGGCCTCAAGAGAAGCATGGTTTCCATTGTCTGTGACTACTGGTAGCACTACTTAAATCTGTAAATCTTGGAATGTTCTTCAATATGAGCCATTTAAAATCCTGAGTCATTTCTGTCTCCGGATGTGCCTGTCTCGCTGATTCTGTTTCTTGCCTCTTCTCATATCCAAGGCAAGTCCATGCCAGAAGCTGAATCAGTTTGGAAAAGGAGGAAGAAAAAGTATTAGGACCACTTCTGCTCTCACCCTCAAGCCTCAATGTTCTTGAGCCTGGTCCCATCTCTGGGCATGGTCATCTCAGTGATATTCTCCAAGGGAGTGTCACCTTCCAGTGGGAAGGTGGTGAACTAGATTTTGGGGCCTTTAGCCAAGTGAATGGATGTGCCTTGGGACTCCCTCTGAGCTCTTCCCTGTTCCCTTGCCAACATGCTTTTGTTCACAAGCATGTAAATCAGGAAGAGAAGATGTGCCTTGGAGGAAACTTAGATGTAAGCAGAAATTGTGTGAATCAGTATGGCCAAACTGTGTTGCTTTCATGGCTCTGCCTTGGCTGGCCATGCTCTCAGTAGGAGGTTGGACTAGCTGATGTCCTGAAATCTCTTCCAGGATGAATTTTCCTATGATTTGTTCTGGTTTTGGAGACCAGCAAAAAAAGCTCCTCTGCTGGCATGCACACACAGGTGTCCTCCTGAGTGATGCTTTATAGTATGGCAGGAGGAATTCAATGCAGAAAGAGACTTTTTAAAAATGGGAATAACCCCACACTGTGTGTTGTTCTCATTGACATATGAGCAGTCTTTGGACAATTAAAATGTTGGCTGTCCCCACTTGATCTCAAAAGTAAGGTCCCTGCTGCTCAGTCAAAATATCTTACAGAGATTAGAAAATAATAACTTAAAGGTCTTGTTGCTGCTGCTGCTGCTGCAAAATTGTCCTGTGAGTATTTAATCTGTGTCAGCTGGGGTTGGATGTAGTGCTGAGGGCTGGAGAAACTTATCTTGATTACATACAGTCTGTGGAAGCCACAGAGTTCCTGTAAAGGAGCCAAGTGTTGCAGTAACACCAAGGACTACTCCTCCTCTGGTCTAAAAGATGGCAGATTTGATTGTGGGGGCACTGTGTTGGACTATGCTCGGTTTTTGTTCAAGATGTTGGTCTTCAGATCTTGTGAGCTCATCAGGTCTTGCCTATGGACCCTACTCAGCAGAGGAAAGAAGAACTGGCATCTGAACCTCTGCTAACAGACATATCTGGATGCATGGATTAGTAAAAACCATGGTCAGGTCATGGGGAGCTGAAATTCTGCTTTGAAAGAGAGATTATATTCTCCTCTTACTGTGCAGGAATATGTCATGATGAATGCTCCTATCTCACCAAAGGCAGGATGGCTGTGGTCTGTAGGGGTGAGGTAAAAGAGTGACTGCCCCTACCTTTCTCCTGGAAGCAAGAACTGGTTCATTTTCTAATATCCAAATGCAGAGAACTGACAGTTAAACTGGGTTTAATCACTCATGCCTTGAGGGCCCTTATCCTAAAGGATGTTTTCATGTCATTTTAAGCGTTCAAACCCAAGAGTAATTTAGAGGAGCTTTGGGGTGGTCTGTAATGCCTGCAGGTTTTGGTCCTTTATCCCGCCCTACACCCTCGGAGATGGAGGAAGGGGTTGTGTACCTCGGAGTCACAGCTGCGGCTGAGCCTTGCACTGCGTGCTCACCGAGGAGAGCTCTGCAGGGACAATATATTTTGAGCGCACCTTACTGTCAGCTTTCGCCTTCCCAGCTCCGCTGTCGTGTGGCTCTGCAAAGCCTCCAAAGCCCAGCCGGCTCTGGTCAGCGCGTCGTGCACTGCCCTTCCTCTGCCATCCCTGCACCTCCACGCTGATTCTGCCCTTGCTTTCACTGCCTACTCCTCGCTGCGTTTTAACCTCTCTTCCTCCTCTCCCCTTCCCTGCATTTGTTTTTCTCTGCGTATCGTTTTATTGCGATATAAACCTCGGCAATTCCAACCTGCGGGGCCAAACTTGCCTTTCCCGCTGGCAGACCAGGGATCCGGCCGGGCCGTGCGGTGTGGAGGCAGGTTGGCCGGAGCCGGGGCGCAGCGCACCCCTCGGGGTGCTGCCCACCCACCTCCTTCCCAGAGCATCGGCGCCTCGGGGAGCTCCCCCCTTCAACAGGTAGACGCTGGGAGCAGCCAGCCTTGCTCTGCTCATCCTCCTGCGCGGAAAGGATGGCGGGGGCCGCCGCGGTGCTGTGAGGCCGGGGTTTGCCGGAGGACCCCGGGGCACCGAACGCCTCGGTGCGGGGGAGAGGCGGCCCCGAGCCGGGGCAGCGGGAGCGGCGGCGCCCCGTGCCCGCTGCCTGCGCGGCGGGGCGGGCGGCTCCGCACAAAGCCGGCGGGTAAACCCTCCTCCGGGGCGCGGGGAGAAGGAGGAGGAGAGGAGGAGGAGGAGGAAGGCGGGGGGATGCTGCTCCCCTCCCTCCCTCCCTCTCTGCCTCGCTCGCCGCGGCCGGAGCAGCGCGCAGGCGGCTCTGGCAGCCCCGGCACGGCGGGCTGGGGGCGCGCAGCCCCCGCGGAGCGCTGCGGAGCGGAGCGGGCTCCGGCCGCCCCCCCGAGCCCCCCGCCGGGGCAGCGGGCGCGGTGGTGAGTGTGGCGCGGGCGGGGCGCGGCGGCGGGTTCGTGTCCCCGTTCCCCCGGGGCTCCCCGCTCCGCTCCGCGCATCCCCGGCGGGCGCTGGGGCAGCGGGCACCGCGGCGGGCAGCGCCGACCTGGCTTTGGGGATGGGGCTCCGCGGGGCTGCGCCGGCCCCTGGCTGCTGGGAGGAGGGGGCCGGTGAACAATAGGCAGAGCGGCGGGGGAGGGGGGCGGCTCTGCCCGAAGCGCATCCCTCGGGCGGGGGGAGGCTCGGCTGGGCGGCCGCGGGGTCGGAGCATCTCCCGCTCCCGCAGCAACTCCGACGCGCGTCGGTCCGGAGCCGTGCCGGGGGTGCTCCCCGTCGGGGACCCCCGGGGATCCATCCAGCCCACCCGCCTGGCACTGCCGGATGGAGCGAGGGGAGAGAGGCTGCGGTGAGAAATGTCTGGACAAGGGTAATCTTGAGCCCCCGTCCTGGACCCGGACGGGGAATGCGGGGGAAAGGCGGAGCGCGGAGACCGGTGTAGTAAAGCAAAGTCAAATTTCCCCCTGAATCCTGCAGCCAGGCCTGATGGGCACAGGTGCTGTGTCGGGGTGGGGAGGGAAAGGAGTGTTGGGGGCTGCGGTCGCTGAGGCTGGTATGGAAGGAGAGGGAAAAGAGCTACAGATGTTTTCTCCTTGCTCCAGAGTTACTGAGACATGGATCATTAAAAATGAGTAGCCTAATGCAATTAAGCGGTAGACAGTTCCCACTGCAACGCTTGTCCATTGTTCTTTGCTCTGCCTTCTGCCAGAGTGATTCTCGCCTGGACCAGAGAAGTACAACTGAACAAACAGTTCATTTCCCTGGCCAATTGCATCTGTAGTGTCTCCCCCGAATTCGCTGCTGACTGGCTGCAAATGCAGCAACATCCTCAGACAGAAAGAGAGAGCTGGGACCTTCTGATGGGAGTCCCACTGCTGTGGGGCAGCGGGAGCAGCTTGGACTGGCTGCTCATCTGACTTGTTTTGACAGTGGCAGCAGCAGAGCAGGTTTGCTCCCTCACCTCCTGGTCCTCTTAGCTTTCCTTAGGGGAGAAAAATAGCAGGTGCTGAGGCAGGACCGGCGCACAACTAGAAGATGCTACTTGTGGTTCAGGCGAGTCCTTCCTGTAGCGTATCTCTGAACTTTCTCTTTGCCCTGGAGGATAACGGATTTTGGGGTGTTTCGAGGTGATGCTGTTCTGGTGGAGTTTTGCCAGCCTGCCCTCCAGCCTGTGCCCGTGGTGTCCGGGTGCCCTGCAGCACACACACAGACACGCACAGAGGTGAAATCCTGACCCTCCCGCTCCCTTCCCAGAGGGCTCCGAGACGCTGGAGGGGTTGTGGCGGCACCCGGGCCCTCGGCACATGTTTGCCTGGAGGCTGCTGTGTCCTTTGTGCTGGGGTTGGCAGCGTGCAGCAGAGCCCAGTGTGTGGGGAGGCACAGATGCATCATCTGCACGGCTGCGAGACTCGCTCGGCACTGGGTGGCTGCTGCTCTTCCTCGCTTTGGAGCTTCTTATTGCAAGTCTGCATCAGGGAGCTTTTCTCCTCCTGTTCTTTCTCCTTTCCTCTTCCTTCTTTGTCCGGAGACTGCTGCCTGTCCCACTTCGCTCTCACCTTCTTGTTTGTCTTTTCTTGCTTAGTCTATTCTTTCATCTCAGTTTCTTTTTGTCTAAGTAGACCATGTCCTCTTCAGCCTGCTTCTCTCAGCACTGGAGATGCAGCCCAGCCCCTCATCTCAGTCAGAGTATTCCTGCCAACTGTTTACAAAAAGTAGCACAATACCCAGGCTGAACGCTGACATAATTACATACCCAGCCAGAGAGTGTAGTAAATAATCCAGCTTTTCAAGCTTTTGCCCAGTAGTGAGTCTTTTGCCATCTCCTTTGCCCATGGGCTAAATGTATTATACTTGGCTTGCATTTACTTATATTCTGGAAACAAGGAGTCGGCGCAGTTGGCGCAGCCGTGTGTGGTACCAGGGTGGATGTACGGTGATGTCTTGCACTCTGTACACTCCCTGTGCCTGTGTGTGACTGTGCCCCACACGGCTCTGCCCCTGGGGTCAGGCTCTGACCATCGTGCTTGGCCAGTGTGAGGGCTGTCAGGGAAGGGGCAGCTGCTGAGGTGTGGATATTGTTCCATCAGGGAAGGAAAAATGGCTGTGGGGTGAAGGTCAAAAGCGCCAGCAAAAAACGCAGGGCTTGGCGGGCAGTGTTTGCACTGGTGAGGGTGACAGCCAGGCTTCCAAAGATTTGTGTGTACACACGATTGCAGACTGTGGGTATTGTCAGCACGGTTGTATTTCCAGTTGTGCTTGTGAACCTCAGTCTGTCTGCAGTTGCCTTGATTGTGAGTCAGTCTGTCTGCAGTTGCAGTAGCTGTGAATCAGTGTCTGCCTGTAATTATGTGGGTGAATCAGTGTTGGCTTGTTACACTATGAGTGCAAACCATTTCCCATAGCAGTTGTGGGTGTGAATCACTCTACAGTCCCTCTGGATGTGTTTTTTAGTAGTGAGATGCAATACAGGGATTAATTTTGTTTTGATGAGGAAAAGCTGTCAAGCGGCTTCTCATTTTGAAAAATTAAAGCTGGGTTGGGAGTTGGGCACAGACCTTCTGTCTTCGTTACCAGCAGATCCACTTACAGAAGAAACCCACTGTGAGGCTTGCTCTCCAGATTTACGTGTTGATCTAAACCTTTAATTTCTTTGCTTTGTTCCCCTGGTTCTGAGTGTCCTCTTCCACTGGCATCTCTGGCAGAGCCGCAGACGACACATTTGGTAACCATCACGTGTGCCTCGTACCTTCTGTGTGTGGCAGATTCACAGGGTTGTTTATGGCTTGTGCAGTGTGTGTGTGTGTGCAGGGACGAGCCAATGTGTGCCTCTTGGGTAGGTGAGCACAAACATTTTCATGCCTGTGAGACGAAGACTCTGGTTCCTCTGCCACGCGCCCCTCGCTGTGAGCCAGCGCTGTTCCTCTAAGTAGACGGTAAACAGCAAGTTTGATTCAGGTAGGCGGAGGTTCTGCTGCCTGTTCTTCTTCTCTGGTTTCTGTAAATCACTGGAGTAGCTTCTGGCCTTCAGCAGCACCTCAGTGGCTCAAGACTAAACTAGAGGCAAGTCGGAGAAACCCGGGCTACCTCAGGTGATGGAAGCAGAGCACTCGCCTCTGTCCAGGGTAGCAAACCCAGCCTGGCCCTGAGCTGGCTGGTGCAGGTAGAGCACGATGCTGGCAGGGCTGGATTGCTTCCAAAATGTGCTGGCTTGGGTGTCTGTGCCTGTGCTGTGCATCCCAGAGAGCTTGTTTCAGAACAAAGGGATGCGAGACAAGGGTCTTCTGAAACACCACAGTGTCTCATTTTATCATTTCTAGGCTTCCAGGGGAACCATTTCTGCCCCTGCCCTCAAACAAAACCATATTTTTATTCCAAGGGACCCTCCTCTTTAGCTGAATTGATTGAGAACTGAAGGAAGAACTCCCTGACAGGGCAGCATGTGCATCGCCTGCGTTCGTTGCTGCTGCGCTGAGCGCTTGGTGGCTGCTGTCTCTGCAGAGAGAGCTTGGAGCTTTACCCAGAGAAGCACTAAAGAGGCACAGCAGAGATCACCAGAAGACTGGTGTGCTCACAGGGTCGGGGACAGTTGGGCAGAGCACAGCCCGTGCAGGCTGGATGATTTTGCAGTCCTTGGGAGGTGTTGGAGGATCTCTGCTGCTGTCTGGGACCTGTTTTGCAGAGGCTCCAGTGCGACGAGGAAGGGCTTTAATGAGCTTCTTGTGCTGTGCAAATGCACCTGACTTCTGGGGGTAAATATGCAGGTGTTGTGAGGTCACCTATAGCACTGTGTTTGGCTGTGCTACAGTGTAGGTGGGTGGATAGTGCTCGACACCACCAGGGTCTGGATCGCCCTCTTCTCCCCGCATGGAAGTGCTTGTATTTGGGCTTTTGGACTGAAGCTGCCTCTTCTTCCCAATCTGTTTTCCAGCTGGCTTCCCAGCATCAGCTCCTCGTTGCACACCCCTCCCTGAGATACCTGATTTGGCAGAAGATGTGGAAGTGCTGCAGGTCCTGGGGGCTGAGTGGGAGCTGTTGGTGCTCAGCATTCCTTCAGCTGGTGCTGCTGGTGTCCGTGCACGGCATGTGGGAGTGCTGATCAAATGGCACTGCAGGTAGACAGCATCTCTGGGTGCAGTGGTTGGGCAGACATGTCCTTTGGGCTGCTTTGTGAAAACTGCCTGCATGGGGAGACTATTGCTAAGTGAATCAGATTGTTCCCTGGGCTGTGCTTGTTCCTAGGAGGCACAAATTTGGGTGACATAGTGATGGGACTCTCCCAGATGTACCTGGTTGGATTTATGGGCCTCTTCTGCCTTCATTGCCCTTCTGGTGCTTGCAGTATCCCCCTTTCTGGGCCGTTCTCCCAGGTTTTTTTGCAAGCTTTACCTTTCAGTCTCCACCTCCAGAGCTCTATCTGTCTTTCCCTTGTCAGCAGTAAGCCTGTGCTAATCACTCTTTCCTAGGAAGGCATTTCAGAATATTTAATGGTTTCTAGAATAAGGATTTCTGGGAAGATCAGGCTCAGTATGCCAAGTCAGGAGATATCCAATGTTAGCATAGTTACCAGGGTACCTTGCTGATCTGGAAGGTTCCAGCACTTTTTTTGGTTCCCAAACCCACTTCAGTAGGAGCAGGGGCTGGAGCGTGTTCCTGTCATGAGGAGAAGGAAGCTTTTCCAATTCCTTGTTCGTAGCACATCCAACAGGAAGGCTGTGTTTCCCTAGAGTGTTCTCATGCTCTGGAGATTGGACAGACAGACTGTGTGTGTTGGAGAGGAGTGGGGATGTTTATGAAGCCGTTAGGTGTGTGGTTATAAAGACACCTACCAAATTCTGGAGTGCACAGTATTGTAAACTCCCAAGTATTGCTGGATTCCAGCTGCAAAGTGTTAGCAGGGCTCCTTAGAAAATCTGCATTGGATTCAGCTGTGGAGGTTACCAGCAACTGCACAGCTAGTGATGAATGTGTTTGCTAACTGTGCCATTGAGGAGTGAGCGATGGACAGATGGAGGAAGGAAATGCAGAGCTGCTTTGAACACATACCGTCCCTACAGACTCCATCTTGCATAGACACAGCTCAGAACCAGAAGCTCTGGGCTGATGTTCTTTAACTTACACGAAAGAGGGGTCAGTCTAGCAGGCTTGTGAAGCACCTGCACTGGCTGGGATTATGTGTGTACCTGTGGTTGGTGCTGGGCCTGGACTAGCAAAATTCCTGGGAAAGGGGAGAAGCGACACTGAGAGTTGTTGTGTCGTGGGAACCACACTAGGATCTGGCTATGGGGAGCTCTGGAAGACCCCTTGAACTGTCTGAAGGGTGAAACCTCCTCCTCTGCAAAAGCCTCCTTGAGTTCTCCAGAGAATTCTCCATGTTTCCTGCTTGTCAATAGGGTGATGAGCAGTGTTGGATGGGGGTTGTTCTTTCTGCTGCTGCCCCAGCACTGCCTGGTCAGCCCTGGCTCAATGGCCCAAGGCTACCAGGTTCATCACCAGCAGTTAAAGCCCTTGTGTTCTTCAGCAATGTCAGCCACCACCCTCAGGACTGAGTCTGCTTCTCAATCCATCTCTGAGTGTAAAGTAGCCAAGGAACAAGGAAAACACCACACAGCCTCTTCTATCCAGCTCCCCAGGAAAAATGCAGTGCATGAACCAAAGGAAAGTGGTAGAAAGCAGTGCCAAGCTG
Source organism: Platyrinchus mystaceus (assembly GCA_035041135.1). Lineage (NCBI taxonomy): Eukaryota > Metazoa > Chordata > Aves > Passeriformes > Tyrannidae > Platyrinchus > Platyrinchus mystaceus. The sequence goes on along the minus strand of JAWWLV010000158.1, from coordinate 16,477,617 downwards.
TTTTCCAAGCTGTCTTGTCCTTCCTGAGTGTGTAAGTGCAGCCATAGCAAACCATCACACCCCAATTTGGGGACATTCTCAGTGAGAACAAACTGAGACGTGGCTGGCAAAATATTCACTTGGGCAAGTAGTGAAAACAGATTTTTTTCCTCTCAGTGCAGCTCTATGGAACAGGTTCTGATGCTTAAAATAACTTCAGCACATGTTTGACTTTATTCAAGCAGCCCTGTTATCCTTGGCTAGCACCTTCCTCAACAGAACTACCCAAAGTAGAAAATGAGCCCTTCATCTCTCTATAATATTGAAGGGAAACTGCATGAACAAAGTTCTGTGGAAGTGCAGTGGTTTAGAGCTTCTTGGCACAGACAGGTACAGTGTAAGTGCCTCTGGCTTTTGTCACTGTTCCTGTCCCTCTGAATTGCCTTGTTGCTCCATTTTTTGGGTACTCTTCTTTAGTAGCTCTGTTCCACCTTTGATCTCACTAAATCTCATAAAGATGGTCCCAAATGTTCTAGAGAGAACTAGAGGCACTTGCTCCAAATTCAGAGCATCCTCATTTGTGTGGTATCCCTCATCAAAACATGCTGGCAGTGCAAATTCTGCCAAAACAAGCCATTTCTTGGAATCAGCAGTTGAATGGGAAAATGTTGACTTCAATGAAAACTTTTTAACTGTGGTGTGGGGAGGGAAGAGGGAAGGCAGCAATGGTTCTTTTTTCTTTTGCTTTTGGCTACTGTTTGAAATTGCCTTAGGGAAAAAAAAATCAATTAAATCCTATTGTATAATATGCAAGTTGAAGTGAAATGAAAGGGAAAAGTTGAAAGGAAATCTGTTAAGGAGCTGCTTATTGAAGGAGTTCTGGATTTGCCTGGTGAGAAACATCAACATTTTAGCTGTCCTTGTTGTGACTTGGAACGAGTCTGCCCGAAATGTTGGAATTTCCCACAGAACAGATGTTCAAGCCTGTTAAATTGTGCTTCATCAGCAAATACTTCCATTTCCAAGACTGTGTGTCCCTTCTGAGCTGGAAAGTGGCAGGAGCCAGGGGAACCATCCCAAATCAGGGCTTTTCTCACCAGACGTGTAGCTGTGTCTATGCCAAGGGCTCCTGCAGCCTCCTTTGGTGGGAAGGCTGAGCTTCCCTAGGAAACATCCTGATTAAATAAGGCCC
>JAWWLV010000158.1:16458241-16473021 GCA_035041135.1 Platyrinchus mystaceus | reverse complement strand
CTTGCTAAAGGATGGCTTTAGCCTTACATTAAGGCTAGTTGAGTCAGCCCAGACTTTGGGTGGAGTGGGGAATTAGCACAGATCAGGTGCCAGGCAGAGATGCTGCTGGTTCTCCTCTGCCTGCACCTTCCCTCACCCCTCCTCTGCCTGCACCTTCCCTCACCTCTCCTCTGCCTGCACCTTCCCTCACCCCTCCTCTGCCTGCACCTTCCCTCCTCCTGCCTGCACTGCTCTTCCCCCAGCGCCTCCCGAGCGAGTCCCACGCTGCTCACGTTGAAGTCAAACCCTCAAATGTCAGGCTAAGTAAAACAGCTTTGAAATTTGTAAACTCCTTTTTCCCATCACCGCGGAGCCTCCGCCAGGAGTTCCTTCACAAAAATCGGTCCTCTCGCTCTTTATGTTATGGGTAATTTTTAAAGATAGCTTATAAATCATTAATGCACGAGCTTTCATGAGCATGCTAGCTGTTCATAAGTTATAGATGGTTATATACTCACCAGCAGACACTGGTACAGATTACTTTTAGCCGTGACATCTATTGAAAGCTGGTACAACTGGAACCCCATTAATTACAGTAGTCATCTGTTCAATTTCTCAACATTCTGCTTACCTGCAGGGAGTTCAAGTCCAGATGAAAAGCTTAAGTCAGTGTTTTGATTCGAATGGAAATGGGAAGTCTTGAGGGCTGTGATGCACTCTGTAATCTAGGGGTGTTTTGGTGTTTTGGATCTGACAGGTTGCATTAGGGCTGGGCCAAGAGTTACCCTGACCATGCCTCACCCCCATATCATCCCATATCCTATGGGAACTGCAGTTTAGGCTCTGTTACCCTCTCTGGCCTCCTGTAGGCTGAGCTTCCTGACTTGCCCATCTCTCCCATGATAGCAGGTATTGCTCTGCTAAAAACCAGAGGCTGAGTGCTCGTGTGAGAAGTGGGATCCAGCCCCTGGAGAAGTGAACCCCAGGCACTTGAAATGCAGTTTCCCTGAGTGTTTGGTCACTGAAGACAACAAAAAGAATTGCCCCAAAAGGAATATTTCAATTAACTGCAGCATACTAAATAGTATTGATTCAGCCTGGCTCTAAAAATACCCATATCCTGCTCTCAGTTCTTCCTTTTTTTGCTAGAAAATCCTTTTTGCTCTTTTATCTTACAGAATTTGAGTTTTCTGTTGGGTGAACACTTTGATAGAAAACTCCAAGCCAGCTCTGGTACTTATCACCCACCCTACTGATCCTACACAGTGTATTTACAAATAGACCAGTAGTGTCAGGGGTAACTACTCCAACCAGACAGGAGACAGCAGGACTGAGCTTTGAACTCTTTAAATTACATTCCTTTTTCTGTTTGGTTTTTTCCCCCAGTTACTTCCTCATGCATGGTTAAACCAATGGCTGCACAGAGCAACTGGAGCAAAAGGAAATAAGGCTGGGGTGGAGAAGGAGAGGGGCAAAACTCTAGCAGGGCATTGCTCCCTCCCCTCCAGCAGCCTTTTGTCCCCTGCCTGGCTGGCCTTCCCCAGCCATTCTGCTGCCTCTCTGTGCCTCTTAATCTCTTTTTGGCCTCAGTGGTCTCTCTCTTATTTCCTCTTCCATCTTCCTTGCAATCTCTTCATCTCTGTAGATTTTTCTTTTGGTTTTCTGTTACTTAATCTTCTGCCTTTCCATTTGTTCTGGTCCTAACAGCTATGTCTGCTGGGGAAAGCTGTGCTTGAATCCACAGCACCGGTGCTCTGTGTTGTCTGAAATCTCTTTTAAAGGCAGGTGGTTTCAGAAGGATTCACAGGCTCTTTTCCTGTTGATTGAAAGGGAGACTCAAAACGCAAATGTATTATTTGAGCCCCTTGTGTTTGCAAAACTGCATTGAAGGGTTTTGTTCAGCAAGATGAGCTTTGTTTGAGAAATTTACTACTTGTTTTATTCCACCTGGGGCGGAATATGTTCTGAGGAAATCGTCTTGTTTGGGGACTTCCAGGCTTCTTGTGTTGAGCAGATCAGGGAACGGGAAAAACCATTTGTTTTTATAAATAGAGAAAGTTCAAAAAACTGCAAAGAAGGTTCATGAAGTATTTTAATGATGGACTGAGGCTTCAGGCCTTACGGAATTCCTGCTTTTCCGTCTCCCTTCCGTTTTCCCAGCGGCAGAGAACTCTGAAATGTCTCAGTATGGCAAATAACAGGCATCACTCCTTCCATGCTGCCCGCGGGGAGATACTGGCACTCGAATATCTGAGGTTCGCACAGCCCCTGTCCATGAAATGGCCTTTCCTCGGGGCGGGCCGGGGATGCCGGGACAGGGAAAGGCTGTTAAACGGGGCTCCTGAACCGCTGTCCGTGGTGCTGCTGGCCCTGAGCGCTGCAGGGTGGGCAGGGACAGCAGCGATGCCTCAGTGCTGAGGTGCCTGCGATGGCAGAGACCCGAGGGGAGCTGATTAGAGATGCCCTGTGGGGAGTCCTGCGAGCCCATCACTCTGTCCACAAGTGTGACCCGTCCTGCAGTTCCAGCCGGAGCAGGAACCACCATCCCTTCCTTCCCCGTAGCTGCTCAGAGCACGTACTCTGAAGGCAGGTTTCTCTTCTGATGGTGTTTTCCCCTCTTTTTTCCCCCTCCCCGTGTGCCAGGCTTTCTCAGAAGCACGTTTCAGACGTCGTCGATGACAGCAAAGATAACATCACCATTTTCACCCGCATCCTGGACAGGCTGTTGGATGGATACGACAACCGCCTGAGACCTGGGCTTGGAGGTCAGTTGGGAGGAGAGATGTTGCTTCCCACAGCTGTGTAGCTCTAGAAGTGAGAGCCAGTGCAGATGACTTATTAAAAAGTCTGGTGCTGTCAGGAGGAGAGGCTGGTTCAGTGCCAGAGTAAGTCTGTGGCTGGTTTCCCCCTTTTTGAGCCTGTGCTGTTTTGTTGGGTTTTATCTTGTGGGATGGGAAGTGCAAATCTCTGAGTGCTGTGGTCACCTGTGGCATTACAGGGACAGGCCTGTAGATGGAGCAGCTATGAATAAACTTACTGCTACTATTTTATAGGCATTAGCATTTCAGAAATGCTGATACATTCAGAAATTAAAGAAAGGCATTGAAGTGCTGGAACTTGTCCAGAGGAAGGGCAGTGGAGCTGGTGAAGGATCTGGAGCACAAGTCTGATGAGGAGCAGCTGAGGGAGCTGGGGGGGCTCAGCCTGGAGAAAAGAAGGCTCAGAGAGGACCTTCTCCCTCTCTACAGTTCCCTGAAAGGAGGTTGCAGCCAGGTGTGGGTCAGTCTGTTTTCCAAGGTAACAACTGACAGGAAAAGAGGAAACGGCCTCAAGTTGCACCAGGGGAGGTTTAGATTGGATATCAGGAATCTTCACATAAAGGGTTATAAAGCACCAGAACAGGCTGCCCAGGGAAATGGCAGAGTCACCAACCCTGGAAGTGTTCAGAAACGTCTGGATGTGGCACTTGAGGACATGGTGGTGCTGGGCCTCCAGATGGACTTGAATCTCTTAAAGGTCTTTTCCAATCTGATTCTCTGATTCTATACCACCAGTTTGCAGGACCTTCAGCTCGTGTTGTTTTTGCTTTCTAGTCAGTTTGCTTTGCTCCAGAGCCTCTATCTTGACACCTTTGCAGTTATTTTTTATGTAGCTGTCACCTGGCAAGCTCTTCCCCGTGTGCTGCTCTGGACCCTGGGCAGTGACCCGGGCTTTGCTGCCTCCTGAGCTGCATTTAACACTGCTGCTATTGTTGCTGCTGCTGCTGAGGTTCTCTCCAAGCCCCTGCAGTTGTTTAAGGTGCTTCAGAAAGCAAAATAATAGTAGCCACCTTCCCACCTAGTGCTTATGGCTTCAGTTAGCATGGTACAAGGAGGCAGAAAAAATGGGGAGGTGTGTGGGGAAGACAGATGTGAGCTGAGATGAGGGAGATGGAGGCCTGGGTGGTGTCTTGGTGCATTGCTGTGGCAGAGTTGACCCCTCTCAGATGCTGAACAACTGTGTGTCACTGGGGCCTCTGAGGAGATGACCCTGGCCTGCTCTGAGCTCTCCTGCTCCCCTGCAAAAGTGGGCTGCTGGACCCCAAATTCCAACCAAAGCTGGAGTCACCGTGTGCTCTCCTGTTTTCTGAAGGTCCCACTGCCAAGAGAGGTTGGGAACAACCTTTCCTGGGCTCCTGCATGCTGATGGGGGCTCTGGTGTTATAGTGCTAGCTTGAACTGCACCCTCCCTTGCTCAGAGCAGCTTGGTTGTCCCTTCCCAGCCCCATGCCCACCTCTGTGCCACAGCCCTCTGCCCTGCACCTCTCCAGGAATACTTTGATCCCAAGCAGAGACCTGGGGAAGAAGGGTTTCTGCACTGAGGATCCTCATCTCTGATGTGCTGCCACGCTGCAGCAGCCGGGCAGGAAAGAGTTACCGTGTCTGCATAAGCAATCCATCAGTTTTATTGCTTTTGTTGCTTGTTTCTTTCCCCCAGAATTAACTGTGGTCCCACTAATAGCTTTGCTTCCTCGAGTCTCCCCGATGGCTGTATTGATTTAACTGAAATGAGTTCTGAAAGGGGACTGAGGGGGCATTTATGTTCACCGTAGGCTCAATTGCAGACAAACCCATGCAAAGCATTAACAAGAGGACTCCCAGGAGCCCCTTGCTGGGGAAGTTAAAACCTTTCTTGGAACATCTTTTCTCTGTTGCTTTAGATCCTTTAACAACGTGCTTAACATAATAAATTGCCTTTGCCTGAACCAGCTGCTGTATGTTTAAAGACTGCTTTCACCTCTGGTTTCCCCTGGCAGAGCAGTCTTGTGGACCCAGATGGGAGGTTTTGACAAGGGCTAAAGGTTTTGGGGGCTGGCAATGAGTTGTGTTTGCCTGTGGGGCAGCCTGGTGAGCCAGGCTTTCTCCACTTTTAGCTGGACCTGTTTTCCCCAAGGCCAAACCTTTGGAGATCTCTCAAGAGGAGAAAGACCTTCCCCACTGCTGCTGGTGGCAGAAATGGTCCTGCTGCAGCCTGCAGAGTTAGGGGTTGATGGAAGAGCCTGGGGTGATAATCAGCAAGAGGTGGGCTCCTGCTGTCCAAGGCTGTGTGAGATCTGTGAGAGTGATTGCTTTGCTCCAGCTCAGCAGCTCTGCTGCTCACTGACTGACAAGGTACACCGGCTTTCCTGAGAGACAGCACTGGGCAGTCCCTGTTGAGACAGACCCAGCACTGGCTCTCCCCATTTCCCTCAGGAATACCTTCCACTTGCTTTTCTGAAGACGTCAGGTAGGAGCATCCCTTAGTAGCACTAAAGTCCTGCTCTGGTGCCTGTGGAAAGGGCAGGTGTGGTGGCCTTGTGTCCACACACAGGCTGATGGAAAGATGAACCGGCCAAAGCAGGACACGCAGCATCCTTCCTTGGCTGGGTTCCCTGCTCTGTTTGAGCCAGATCCCCCTGCAAAGGGCTGGGATATGAAGGGCTGGGAGTGCTGCAGCACCTCTCAGGGCTGGGCTGGGTGTGCTGCAGCACCTCTCAGGGCTGGGAGCTCAATGCCCGTCCCCCACGCTCAGCAGAGCCGCTTCCTCTGCGCCGGGAACCGAGCAGTGTTTGTTTAGACTTTGGGGAAAGACACTGTGTAAGCAACAGAGTGTTAATGTGGTGACTTCTCCCCTCAAGATAGCCTCTTTGTATTTATTTTCTTATCCCCTCTGTTTTCACCATCTGCTGCCACCCACTCTAATAGTTCCCATGCCAGAGCTCCTCTTCCTACCAGGATGCTGCAGGCACAGACTGAAGCAAACCAGTGCTGAGGCTGCTTGGGACTTCCCAGTGCTGCAGAGCCAGGCTCCAGGTGAGGGGAATCCTGGGCCCTGCTGCTGTTCCTGCCTCCAGGAGCTGGCTCAGGGCATCCTCTGTAGCTCAGAGTCCTCACCCAGCCTTCTGGTGCTCGAGGGTGGGCAGAGGGCTGGAGGCAGGTCTGCTCCTGGTCTCTGGGCAGAAGCATCAGGCACTGCCTGTGCTGTGGGGACACCTGAGTGGCAGTGGCAGAATCCTGCTACAGTATGTCCCACTCCCTGCTGCAGCAGAGCTGGTCCTCAGGTGTCCCTGCCTCGGGCTGGTCTTGAGATCTTCATTTTTTTTTTTCATTTTTCTTTCATTTTTTTTCGCCCGATGAAGCTGCCTGCAGTCTGTCATAAACATTGTCTAGATCTACTGTTTGTGTGAGACAAACATTAGGCGACAAATCCAGTGGTCCTCTGTGGTTTGTTATGATTTCTAGGGTTTCAGGACTGTGTTTCCGTCTGTTTTTCTCTCTTAGTGTTCCACTTCTCCCAACTTCTCATCTCTTTTCTCTGATCTGACTTCATGCCTTGTATTGATTACTCCAGGGAGGAATTTGATCCTTAGGAAAAAAAAAATAAAAATCCATGTCTTATCTCAGATTTTTGTCTTTGTCTGAGATTCCTTGATGAGTTTTAATTTGGAGCTGAGGCATTGCCTGAACAGCATTTTCTTCTATTTACCTTTCTGGGCAACAGGGACCCTGCTCCGTCTCGTCAAACTTGTGAAGTTATCTGTGAACAGATTAAAAAAAGGTTGTCTTCCCCTTGGGGGCAGCTCTCCAAAGGCAGCTTTGCCATGGATTTTCAGAGCCCTGGTGCTCTCCTGTCTCGTGCAGAAATCCCAGCTGTGTTGCTGGTTAAACCCCCGGTGCACAGTGAGGGGAAGCTGTGTGTGAAAAGGCTGGCACACGTCGGAGGGCGAGCGAGGAGCACGGGCTCGACAGCTGTGCCCAAGGGTGGAAGGCTTCTCTTAAATAAGTCATGAATGTGCTCAGGGCAACAAGCCTCTATCAAAGCTTCAGGGCTATCACAAACACTCCAGAGGGGTCAGGAACACACTGTGAGAAGAGATGGATAGCTTTGGGTGTGAAAGCAGCACCTGGGCTTCAGCTCAGTGCCTCGGGGGCACCTCATGCTGTCTGTGCTGGGAGTGGACCATCCATGGTGGTCCCATGGGCCAGTTGTGTGGCCAAAGTCCACCACCAGCCATCCCTGTGCCACTCTTGGGCTCTCCAGAGGGGCCCAGCCAAGCCCCCAGGCCGCAGGGTTGTGAAGGGAAGGTGTTTCTCGTGCTCCCTTGGATGCCTTTTTTTTTTTTAGCTGGTGCCTTCATTTACTGAGGGTGCTCCCAGTGAGGAGCCCCCCCAGCTGCTGAACCAGCCACACATGTAGGCAAGATTTTCCCCCAAGGGGTGAGAAATTCTTCCAGGAAAGAGAAGCCATCTGGAAGGAGTTTTTGCCCTGGTAATTTCTGCTGGAGTAACACCTCAGAGCCTCAGTGCTTGCTCAGACACCTGCAGTGAACCAGTGCAAATGTTGGGCAGCTGATCCTGCCCGAGGGGAAGCTGGTGGGGCTCGTGTTGATGTTTGTTTATAATGACTTTGGAAGGGGAGAGCTGATGTTTTCAGTGTGTTGAACATGTGTTAGATTGTTTTAAGAACATTAGTAGATGATGTTATAGATGGCTATAAACTGCTTGTGAAGATGTCTTTATTGATCTGTTGGACTATGGCAGCTACTCCTTTATTAGAGTTTCCATTCGTTTAGTCCCACGTAAAGGATTTATAATGTGTCTTTGATATGGATTGTGAAATAAGATTTTTTTTTTTATTGGGTGTTTTAGAGTTTGAAAACAACTTTAATTGGTTTATTCTGGGAAGCTGGTGGTGAAACAACTGGTCAAATATTGAGGAAACAGCAGTTATTTTATTCTTTGAGCTAGAGGATAAAATGTCTGCAGCAGTTTGTGTAGTAATACAGAGGCACTGATTATGTCTGATGAGGCAAAGTCATTGATCATGTTGGTGTTGAATTTCAGCCCAGATCCATCTGGAAGAAGCAATCACATCTATCTGAGCCCCCTGTGGAGGGGGGATTAATGCTGCTGATTCAGACCTGTTAGCTTGTTAATGCTGTTCCATTTGTTTAAAGGTTATTGTTTGATTAAATAAAAATATTGGAGCGTTCGTGAGGCTCTGGAAGATACATGGGGCTTTGGGGAGAGAACTGCTGCAAGACTATGAGGCTAAATTGTGCAGGGCCCCTTAACCAAATGCTATTAAAAGTCAGAGAGAAATACTCATCTTGTTGCAGTAAATGGCAAAACTCTCACCTGATGGGGCAGGAGTTTCATGTAATGATTTCTTTGTGTACTAACCTGTAGCTTTTTTAAAAAAAACTGCCTCTGAATGATGTACAGCTAGTATTTATTAAAGAAAAAAAAAAGAGTGCTTCTGGAGTACTGGCAACTCTGTAGACACAGAGTTTAGCCTAGAGAGAGTGTTTAATCTGCAATTTGCATTGTGAGAAAAGGACACCCCGTTCACTTTACCTTCTGGAAGAACACAGTTCAAACCAAACTGTTGAGAACAACAGGCGTGGAAAAAGCATATGACTTGTTTTTTTGTTTGGGTTTTTTTTTTCCCCCCCAAAATCTGCTGGAAAATCCTGTTGATGACAAAGTTCAGGCTGCGTTAATGGATGGAGCAATTAATGACTGGCGAGAAATAAATCGCCTCTCAAAAGTCGAGATGCCGTTCCAGCATCACAAAAACCATTTCAGACGTCCCTGGTTTGGAAGGATCGGTTCTGACCCAAATAATTTGGTTGAGGAAAGGATCTGAGGGCCAAAAAAAAGCACAGCCATTTGGTGTTACAGCAGCAGGGGCTCTGTACAAGGCTCTCTGCATCCTTCTGAGCTCTTGCTGAGGGAGTTGTTTGTGTCCATACAGAGCAGATCAGATTTTTTGCAGTCCTGCTTACTCACCTGAGGACACATCTCTCAAAAGCTGCGGGTGTCACTTTGGCCAGTTAAGGCCACTGTCTTGCAAAAAAATAGAGAAAAAAGGGAGGTGCAAAATCTTTCTTCCACATGATGTGTTTTCTGTAAAGTGTCTGTGCACATGTGGGAGTTGAATTACAGGCTTTTGTGTATGAAAGATTAGAGCTCTTCCCTTTGGAGAGATGCACCTGGTCTCACCTGAGATTTTGAAAGAGCCTTTTCCTAGAAAAGGGCCTTGTCTGCTTTCATGAGGAAGGGTTAAAGAACAAAAGCATGAAATCTCCTTTCTTCTCTCCTGATCAATCTAGCCATCATTATGAGAGGAGCTCTCTGATAGCTTCTCTTTGTCATGTAATGTTAATACCATTAAGTCCACTTTGGCAAGGAAAGCGATGTATAATTAATTTGCAAATCACTAAAGTGGATGTGATTTTTATACAAAAGAGAAGGTCTTTAACAGCAGAAGGCATTGTGTGGGCATGGCCATGCTCAGATGGGACCCCTCTCCTCTTGAGCATCCCCCTCCCAGCAGTGATCTGGGACCTCCAGGTCCCAGACTGGGCTGCTTCCTTCTGTTCTCACACCTTTAGTGGGTCCCATTTACTGCCAGCCAGAAAAGGGACTGAATTTAACAAATAAGAGGGGAACCACGTGGGGCAGGGGTGAAGTTAGGAGCATGAAAGTACCACTGGATATCTCCAGAGCGAGTTGGTTGAGCCAGCTGAAAATATCTGTAAGCCTCTGCCTCCATCCACTGGTTTTGTTGGTGGTTTTGTTTTTCTGTTGTGTTTTTGTGGGTTTTCTTTTCTCCTTTTTTTTTTTTTTAAAAAAAAAAAGCCTTAGCTCTGTTGGAATTATTATTATTTTGATGCAGAATACATTAAAAAGGGAAAAGGAGAAAAAAAATCCAAACACTATCCAGACTGATTTGTTCCCAGAAAGATGTTCAATTTTGTATGTATAATTGAAAGGGTCTAAATATAGCTGTATTAATATTTATGGGCCTTATGTTGGAGTCAATACAAGAGTTGCTGTTCAAGGCAATTAAGCTTTACCTTTTCACATGTAGGATTTCAGCTTTTGGAGATGACATTAGTGGTGTGACCTGCATCCAAGAGAGAAAAAACTAAAAGCATGCCATTACCTGTCAAATATGATACCCTGTATTTAATGCTGTTTGCTGACAGGCAGTTTGTCTCCAGCAAGGGTGATCTCTCTGGAGGATGGCTGCTGTCTTAACAGGGGGGAAATCAGAGGAATCAGGAGCCTTGGAGGGTTGCAGGAGAACTGTTCCTGCAGTCGATGCTGTGTTTCGGGAGGAACAGAGTGACTGGACTATCTCATGACATCAGGAAGTGGGGATTGCCCACCTCTGCTGCATCAGTAGCTGCTGGGGATAAGGAGAAAATTATCGTGGTGACACTTTGTGGATTCCATTAGTCTTCACACCACCCACAGCCTGGGGCTGGGGCACGGGGAATGGGAGTGCCGGGAGCTCGTGAGAGGGAGCGCGCAGGGCAGGGAGGGTTGTTCATGCCCTGCTCCTGGGCTCAGGCTGTCTGTGCCTGCCTGCAGGGCTAGTCACAACCTTCATGTCATTAAAGCACAGGGGAGGCAAAGCCTGCCCAGGGTTCTGAGCTGCTGTGGGGAGAGCGTGTGCACGGGGAATTAGGTCGAGGCTGTAACGATGAAAACAAGTCAGTTTGCGTTAATAACAAAGGCAAAATGATGATGTGCTCGATTTCTAAAGCTCTGCCTTTCAAGAGCAGGGTATCACTGGGATAACATGACAGCAATCCTGGCACTGGGTGAATTGCCCTGCATTGCTGCTTTTTGGGAGCTGCAGCTCCTCGCTGCTCCAGTGAACAAAGAGCTGTTAGACGCTGTAAAACCTCTCACTGATAGGGACTGTCTGAGTCCCGCCTTTCTCCTAAATTCGATCAATGTGTCAGGTCTTTGCTTCCTTCCTTCCACCTGGGCTCTGATAAAGGCCTTTGGGCAGGAGGACAGCAGTGAGGAGCCTCAGCTGGGGTTGCTCCTCAGTGTCCCCGAGGAGCAAGGGGGGTCAGGCTGCCCTCCCCGGGTCTGCCGAGGAAGGTTGTTGAGCTTGGTGTGCTCATCCCTTCTCTGAGGACTCACAGATTTTGAGTGGCTGTGTTTCTGTCCTTTCACTGGTGTGTTGTGTGTTTTGGTAGCTGGAAGCCTTTTAACCCCCCCTTCAATGAGCCCCCGGGGGATGCATTTTCCAAGGGCTTTCATTAGCTTTGGCTGTTGGAGCACAACGGCTGCTTGAACAGGGAGAGAAGAGCAGGTATCAAACAGCACAAGGTAAAAATGGTGGCCACGCTCTTACTGGTTGAAAATGAATTTTCAACTCCAAATGGTGCTTTTGAATTCCGTCTGGGGATTTGCTCTGGGTGATGCTGACCCCAGCAGACTGGTATTTCCAATTATGGATGACATTATCCTTGCCCAGAGGTGCTGGCTCAACAGCAGAGGAGTGTTCCTCGGTGTGCCAGCACAGGGCTGAGTCCCACCTTGTCTCTGTTCCCGAACAAGGGCAAGCCAAGATATATATTAAGGAAAAAGGAAATTGCACCGGTTAAATTTAAAAAACTCATTTAGCTAAAGCAGTGTAAGCGCCCATGAATATTTATCTGATGTTATGGAAGCGTGTGGACTCCCACCTACTTTATTAAATTGATTTTCAATAAAAATGCAAGTGGAAGACGTTTGATTAATGGCTGGAGGGACGGTACAATTAATGTGAAGTCTGGAGTCAGCAAGAAGTGTCCCCTGAGCCCGTGTGTCCCTGCTCGAGGCTGGGTTGAGGAGATGTCTCTAAGCTTCTCTGAGGGACACCAGCAACGTTTACCCGTGTGGTTTCCAAGCTGTGGGGTGAACAGGAGCTGCTGTGCATGGCTTTGCTGAGGGCTGCTGTCCTGACCTTCAAGGTGGCACATGCTGTTTGCTCCCAGTGTTCTGCCTTCTCCTCTGCTTTTCACACCCCCGAGAGTGAAGCACAGCAGGGAGCTCCAGAGATCCTGTCGGGTGTGAGTGAGGCTCCCTGGGCCTTTGCAATTAAAGGTGCCTGGGATTAGCTCCATCAGCCTCCGGATCTGCTCAGCTCCCACCAATTCACCTGCTCGGGTTTGTCTGCTGAAGGAAGGCAATTTGAAGCTGTAATGTTACAGCTCTATTGAAGATCTCTGGTGTGGTTTTCCCCCCCGGGACCCTCGCTGGGGCTGGTACCTCCTCCTTCTGAGGAGCTGTCAGGAGCTGGGAGATGCCAGTGGTGCCAGTGAGGGTCGAGGGCTTTGTGGTCCCTGGGGTCCTGCTGGGTGGGGGAGCCTGGACATCCCTGCAGGCTGCAGGGGCCTCTGTTCTCTCCATGCCTGCAGCCTGAAATAGAAACTCCCCCCCGGGGTCCTGTTAAAAACCTTTGGAAGCTGCTGGGGGTGGGATGTTACATCGTGCTGCAGGGGATTTCTGAGCCAGAGGTTTTTGGGCTGTGATGTTTAGGCAAGGGCTGTGTGGGAGCAGGGGCAGGGAGTGTGCCTTGGTGTGGCAGGGAAGGCAGGGGTTAGGCAGGGACACAGCTCCATCTCAGCATCCCTGAGCTCCTGGAGCCCAGAGAGGAACCACAGCGCTGTGAGCCGCTGAAACGAGGATGCCCAAGTGACACCAGATAACACCTGGGGCACAAATCCTTCCCCCAGGCAGGGTGGGAGCCCCAGGCCCTGGATCCTGTGCTGGGGAGCAGGATCAGAGCTCTGATGTGCTCACCCCTTCCCAGAGGGCTCGTGCTGCCCAGGGGCTGCAGCCAGATGGCACAGGGAGAGTGTCCAGGGGCAGAGACGGTGCAGATGCTCCTGATGCTGCCCCCAGGAATGGAGAGGCTCTTGCAGGGATCTCTGTTTTGCAATAATTTTGGGGTTTCTCTGCATGCAAATGCTCAATGAGGCTGTCTGCCTACAGGAGAAGGGGGCCTGTGCCAGCAGGCAGGGAATGGGTGCAGATACTTTCAGCATGTGCTGAGTTGGTTGGGCACAACCCTGCTGTGCTTGCACTACTGGGGAGCTGGGCAAGGGCAAGGGTGATGGGAACAGAAAGGAATTAAAAAAGAAAAAAAAAGGAGCAGGTGTTGGCTAATAGTGTATGTGGCAGAAAAAGAGAGGAGACTTCTGGTTGAAAACAGAAGCTGAGAAAAGACAGATTGGCAGGCAGCATATTTCTGGAGACAGCTTTCTCCTCTGTAGGCTGAGTCACCTAAGAAACGTGTCAATAAAACACACTTGCAGGCAGTGTCTCTAATAAATATATATTTAGGAGAGACATTTCTTCAAAACTTCTGCTAGGAGACGTCAAATTCTGAAGGGATGGCATGAGAAATGACATCTCCAGTGGAAGCACAGAGTTGCCATGGGAACTGGAACGCTTTGAACACACATCACTAAAACAAGAAAACATTTTCCCCAGCAAAGGAAATTAAAAACTACATACATCTGGAGGCATCTGCCCTCTTCTTGTCTCTGATGGGAGCATCAGAGTACCATGCAGTGGGCAGGACTGACAATTCCATATTGGTTGCTGAATTTTTGTGAGTAACTGTGATAAAAAAGCCTTCCTGTCCTTGGGACAGACAATGCTGGCTGGGGAAGAGGAGATTTAGAGCCATAAAGGAATTTCCTCTAAAATGATTTTGCTCACTTGGGGATAAAACAACAGCCTGAATACACGACTGAGCTCATCTTGCCTTGTGGGGATGATTCCACTGCTCTCAGGGTTTGCTGCCCCCCTTTGGCAGCCAGGGACTTCCCTGGGCTGCCTGGGGAAGGCAGGTGAGAGGGGATGGGATGGAGGGGCACGGGGTGTGTTTGGGGATTCATCTTGTGCTTTGGAGACCCTCAGTTTATCCACGTGAGTCTGGGACAGCAAACCCTGGAGGAGTTCTTTGCACATGGCAGTCTGTGCATTTCTTCTCTCTTCTCTCTTCTCTCTTCTCTCTTCTCTCTTCTCTCTTCTCTCTTCTCTCTTCTCTCTCTTTTCTCTTCTCCACTGTATTTCTCTCCTTTCCAATGCCTTTCCTGGTGTGTGGCAGCCCCGGGAGCAGAGGTGGCCCGGGGGCAGCCCAGGCTTGTCGTGCCACACGACAGCCCTCCAGCATCAGGGGAAATGCTAAATTGAGCAGTGCGAGGCCGTGTGAATGAGATAAGTTTATTTGTGCTCTGTATTGGCATTGCTGAGAAGTAAATGAGCACTGCCCATGCAGCCAGTGACCCGTGCATGACAGGGGAGAGACAGCTCGGAGGAGAGCTGGGCTCTGGCACAGCTCAGCAGCTGCACAGGCAGAGCCCACGTTGGGGTGCATGAAGAAGGGAAGGGCTGTGTCTGCCTTGCCCTGGGAGTGGAGGTGAAGGATGCCAGAAGCATCACTGGAGGCACGCTGTCTGAGGAGCTGATTGAGTTCTCCTCTGAAGGAAATGCCAGCCAGGAGCTAATGGATAAGGGAACCTGAGTGCAAATTACTCTGTTGCTCCCTGCTATGGTATTCTGTATTCTTGTATCTTCCTCTCAGTACCTGGCGTTGGCCTCTGGGGACAGGTTTGAAAATTAAATGGGCCCTTCCTCTGAGCTGTACAGCAAACCCCAGGAGTCACTTTCTTTTTCTTTTCTTTTTTTTTTTTCCTTCCCATTCTTGCACACTGCAGTCCATCGTGTGTCCCAGCAATCCTCAGCCTGCAAAGCAACGTGGAACAAGATCTAGCCAGAGGCACGGGAAGGCAGTGCTGGGGCTAAAAGGCAGATGGAGGAGGTCAGGCACAGCAGAGCTGCCTTCACTGCATGCTCAGTGCCACAGTGCAGAGAGCAGCAGAGGTGGGGCTGGAGCTCAGAGCTCAGCCTGCAAATCTCGTGCTCTTGGTTGAGACACCTTGTTTATTCTTTCTCCCTCTGCAGTGACATAATATCAATGCA
>JAWWLV010000158.1:16389896-16458141 GCA_035041135.1 Platyrinchus mystaceus | reverse complement strand
ACTCTCTACAACTCCCTGACAGGGGCTTGTGGTCAGGTGGGAGTCGGGCTCTTCTCCCAGGCAACAAGTGACAGGATGAGAGTAAACAGCCCCAAGTTGTGCCAGGGGAGGTTTAGATTGGGTATTAGGGAAGATTCCTTCACTTGAAGGGTGGTCAGGCTTTGGAACAGGCTGCCCAGGGAAGTGGCAGAGTCACCACCCTGAAAATGTTCAGAAAATGTGTGGATGTGGCACTTGAGGACATGGATTAGTGGTGAACACTGGTGGTGGTGCTGGACTGAGAGCTGGACTTGATGATCTTTTCCAACCTGAATGCTTTTATGATTTTTCTTTGCAGTTGTTTTCTCCATATCAATGATTCTCAGGTTGGCAGTAGCAGCTTTGTATTGCACCTTTGTGCTTATCTTCTTCCCGGGGATCTGCCTTGAGCTCTGATGAGTTACAGAGCTCAATAATTGCTTTATAAATGCTTAGGGTGTTACTGGCACTGATCTGAAGTTTTTGCAGCTCCTCCTAAAGCAACTGTGGCCTGTTGGGAGGTGATTTCAGTTAAAGAAAGACTTACTGAGAATGAGTTAACGAGAGGTTTGGTGATTTATTTTTTTTTAGGAGAGGAAGTTAGTGAAAACCTTCCAGGGCCAGTCTGCATTCTCCCTGAGGAAGGAGCTTTAGGGATGTACTGTGTCCACACGGGCTCTGCATAAGCCTGGTCTAATGCCTGGCTCTCCCAGCTGAGTCATCCACACGTGATGGGAGGTAGCAAAGGCAGGAGCCCCATGGCTGCTTTGATCTGGGGCCTCACCTCTGCTGTGTTTGCAACCTCAGCCACAGAACCTGCTGCAGTCTTTCTCTGAGGCTGCTCTTCCCCAAGACCCCTTGATACAGTCAGCAAGAACGTTGTCATTGACCCCTGAAGAGGAAAATTACCTGGAGATAAGGTCAGGAAGGCAGGCCCAACCCAAAAGACAGGTGGTTTGCAGGTAACAGGCAGGTTTGCCTAATGCTGAGGTGCCAGTCTGGTGTTTTTTGCCCTGATCTCATTGGTGTCTCCAGTGCACACAGCCATGCAGACACCCTGCAGGCCTGTGGTCAGAAAAATTCTCCTGGCTTTGGTTTTCTTAGGGCCACAGCTGTGTGTACCACCTGGCAACACAGTGCTGTCTGAATGCCCTTCCCCTGTCCACAGGGACCAGCAGGGATTCCCTTCCCTGAGTGCCTCTGGCTTAGCCATCAAGGACAGGCTTTAATACTGAATAATGTTAAATTATGCATGCTAATTTATATTCACACATTTTCTCATTGTATTTATAATATATAACAAACATGTTTATGTAGCATCTCTCTTCCATTACCACAGGGTCCCAAAGCACTGTGGAACCTCTAAAAGCATGCTCATACATACATATTCCTCCTCTGTCTTTATGGCATCTGAGGGTGTCCTGAGTCCTTAAAATAGCAACGACAGTAGCTTTGTTCATTCTGTCTTAGTTCTGTCTGTAGCAAAAATAGCACAGCTAATTGTAGTCTCTGTTTGTAGTCTGTATGTGTGAGAATGAGGGGTATGTGTAAAGCCTCCCTGACTGCACACCCTCCAGCAGCTGCTGCTTCTGACTCTTTCTTCTATTCCTCCTGGACTTGATATCAAGAACTCTCACCACAGCCTGATTCTGACCTCTGGATGTGGATTTTATGTCACTTCATGTGGTGATAAGGAAGAGTGTGTGCATGTGGGTGCCTGCACAGGGCAATGAGGGAAAGGTAAATTAAACTACGTGTGCCAAATGCATCGTTCTGTTGAGTCTTGTAATAGAAGCCCTGGCTAAAAACCCGATGGTGTAAGGCTTATCAGATCCACCTTTCTGCCTTTTGTGTTCTGCAAGCTTTAGAGCCTGTTGGCTGACAGAAGGGTGGATATCTCAGAGATTTGAAGTCCCTGCAAGATTTGTGAAATTATGCAGCTGAGTGGAAAAAGACCCAAAGCAGAGAGAGGTAACTAGGTGGGATCAACTGGTGTTAGGCATCAGAAAAACAGGGAGGAAAAGCTGATCTGCAGGAAGCAGGGTTTGTTGGCTCCACTGCTGGTAAAACAGCATCTCTCCCAGGCTGTTCTGCTGGATAGAGTTCTAACCTGCACCCCTGACTCTTGACAAATGTGAGAACCCTTGATCCAAACTCTGTAAGCAACGTGTTGTGTAGGTGTAGGGAGAGCTCAGACCTGGGTCAGAGCCACGAGCACACGGACAGCACATGGGCAGAATCCGTAGGGATTTCTCTTCCAAGAACTGTGCTGATCTTCCCTATGGAGCCCAAGGAGTTTGTGCCTAGGAATTAGACATCCATCAGTGCATGACAGTGTGCCACAGATCCTAGACAAGCCATACTCCAGTGGTGACTGGGTCACTTCACGGTGCTGCACATAATTCCTGCAGGGGACATTGGGTGCAGTCATATTAGAGCACTGCATCTGCAGCACGCTGTGTGAGACAGGGAATAAACCTCCTCATTGTTTCAGCTCTCTGGGGCCCTGCTAAGAAAGGGAGCCAGGACAGCAGGCTGTCTTTCTGAGGATTTCACAGACACCATCTCACTTCATCTGCGCTGAAGAATTAAGAACATGTAATTGTAGACCATGCTGATCTCTCTCTTCACGTGGGAGTGGCTTTGTTGTTGGCTGTCTCTTGAGGGAGCCCCTGAAATTCTTTTGAACTCCTTCCTCTCCCCGTGCTGGCATATCCAAGTTGAGGGGGGAAAGGAGAGAAGCACAGCTGGAAGTGACACCACATGCATATGTGTGTTTACAGATTGGATGACTTCTCACTAGTCTGGCTGGAGGACATGCAATTGTATAGACACTGATGTGCCATCACAACAGAGAGAAGGTAGTAATTAATCACCATGGCTCACAGAGCAACTTGGGAACTGGCTGTACAGCAAATGCTGGCAGTTGCAGGGGATTTGAGCAGCAGCAGTGGGTGAAAAGATGCCTCAGCACCCCAGGATTGGGGGAACGGGCTTGCTGCTTCCATGGAGAGCAGCAGACAGCCTTGTTTCCCCTGTAAGTATGATGCCTTTTTGGTCACAACCCTGCAGGAGTCACTGGGAGCGTAACTGAGCGGGTCAGATCTGTTACACAGACCCAGTTATTCTGGAATCGAGCAAACAGCCAAGGAAAACTACATTAGACAAATAGTTCGTGACACGGCAGAGCTAGAAAAGGATCCGACCCAAAGGTCTTGCTGGGAATCCCCTGCAGGCTCTTACTCACCCCTGCCTTTGCTGAGATGAGACATTTGTTTCAGGCATTTGTATTGTTTCTTTCCTTACTATGTGGTTTATTTTGCAGAGTACAAATTTCCCAGTGCTCAGTCCTTGGCTGAACCCGCTTTGCAGCGGACGAGCGTCTCGTCATCTTTAACCACGTTGTCCCAGGTGGGAGCTTGAGGCCAAGGCCAGCCCTCACCCATGGGACTGTGGTCATCCTCATGTCTGTGCTCGTTAGAGAGAGGCAGATGCCATCAGAGGCAGTGAGGTCTGGGTGGGCTGAACTACCTGTGGGATTTCCCTCCCCCCACAGACAGTATGGGGCCAGTGGGGCCTCGGCTGTGTCTTGATGCTTCTGCCCAAGTGAGTTTTCCTGGAGATGCTTTGGTATTTTAGGTAGTTCAGGGGATTAAAGCTGATGCTGCTGTTATCTCTGCCTGGCCTGTGAAGGACTGGGCCAGCTGCCAGCCCTCCTGGTGACACTCCTGGCCCTGTTCTCTGCCGTTTGGCATTGACAGGACCAAGACACCCTGTGTATGTTCTTGCTGCCTCTTCTAAGAAGAACATGTACACCCTGTGGGAAAGATGCCCGGGCTGAGCTAGTCAGACCAGGGTGAATGTCTGTGATAGGAGATTTGGCTTTTGATTCTGAGCAAGTAATTTCATATACAAGGGTGCTGAGGCACTGCCACAGCCAAACCACATCTGAAAATACGTATGTTTTCTTTGGGACTGGGAGTTTGGAGAGGTTGACTGTGACTTCTCCATGTGTTGTCCAAGATCCCTGAGCCAAAAACAGCTGAGGAGAGAGAAGGTGTGATGCTGAGACCAGCCCACACCTCTGCACTCCAGCTCTGCTCTCCCTTTTGTAGAGGTTGGAGGAAATGCCAGTCCATTCTCAGGGGTTTTTGCCATCTCTGTTCCCCAGTTTTCCCCTCCTGACCCAAGTAAAGCCTCTGTTCCCAGGATACCTGCTGTGGAAGCATCCCAGGTGCAGTAGGGATGTTTGTGGCCCTGACATTAGCAATAGCTCATGCTGCCTTGTGGCCTTTGTGTGGCAGGAGCTTTGTCGATGTCCTTGGAGTCAGCTTTATCCCCTGGCTGGGCTGGACAAGCCCAGGAGGCATTAACAGCACTGCAGTGATGTTCACTGAAATGTTTCCTTCTCTGCTGCTATTTCTGAACTCCCCAGCAAAAAAAAAAAACTGAAAGAAAAGCAACTCTAATGTGTGGGGGAGAGTGTGACTGTCCCCACAGCAGGAGAGCATCAGTGAGGGCCACATTAGGGGTTTCTGGTGTGTGGTTGGTGATGTAGATGTCGTGTCTCCATTTATGCAGCTTGAGGTTGTGGGGAGAGGTTCCTCTCCCCTTGGGCAGCTGCCCCTATCCTTGTGCCTCCCTGTCCTCTCCCAGAACTGGTCTGGCAGTCCCAGGGGCAAAGTCACAGAGAGGGGACCGTGTGCCACATCATCCATAGATGTGCCACTGCTTTTCTGTGCTTCTCTTCCTACAAGGGGACACCACTCTGTCCCTACTTCCCAAAACAAGGCAGCACCACAGGTTAAAAGGCCATCTGATAAAGCAAGGTGGGGGCTGGGAAAGGCAGCAGTCCTGGTGTGATGGCACTGAAGTTCTCAGGAGGGGCCCAAGGGTGGAGTTTCTGGCTGGGGACTGTCATGTGCCACCTCTAAGGCAGGGGCTGTGCTGCAGCGCAGTTCCAGTGGGCTCGTGGAGCTTGTAGCACAGGTCATAAGAGCCTCTTTTGTTCCAGAGGCTAAAAGTGGAAGGAAAATTAAATTCCACCAGTGAGAGGCTGAGAAAATGAAGAATGAAACCCACAAAAAGGTTTTATGTGCAGCTACAAAAATTACCTGCCGCTGCTTATTAGTTATCATGGCAAGGATTTGGGAGAAGGCAGGAGGTGGAAGTTGGGAGTACAAACCAACTATTTCCCTTCCCAGGGGTGCTGGGTTGGCTGGAAGGCCAACTGTCCTGTCCAGTGTGCTCACTGTGGGTTACTTGAGGTGGGAAGGAGGGACAGAGCAACCCTTCTCTTCAAGGTGACACTGCTCTCACCACAGGCTGGTGGGAATCCTTCCCAAAGGATTCTGTGTGTTTGAGGGGACACTGAACAAGGAAACCTCATTGAGCTGAGGGTAAATAGAGTTGTCTAGGAGGGAGTTAAGGGGCGCTATCAGCTTGTTGCTGTCCTCCTCAGGTTGTGCCCACAGTTGGAGATGGGATATTGGGCTAGCTGGAGTCTGGAGCACTTCATAGGGAGCCCAGTGCAGAAACATCTGCCTCCTGGAGTTGGCCTAGAGCAGACTGATGGTTTGAACCCCCGGGGGCAGAAGAGCCTGAACAGCACTGTCCTCCTTTTTACTCTCAGCCATGTCATCCTGTACAGAGACACCACTGCAGGCAGGGCTGTCACCTCCAGGCTCCCTCAGATGGCAGCACAGCCCGGGGGCAGAGCTGGAGCGCTGCCTCGGGGCCGCCCCCATCCCCTCGCTCATCCCGGTGATCTCCGGGCTGTGCATCCTCCCTGACGTCAGCGCAGCAGCCAGGAATCCCCTGCACGGAGCCGCAGTGGCTTCGCCCCTGTTTCCATGGCACGCCTGGCTCGGGAGCCCCCAGCGCTCGGATTCAGGCGCATCATTTCCAGCCGCTTTGCGGCAGCGCCTCTGGGAACCCCCGGCCGGGAAACGGGACCGTGCTCGGCACATCCCCAAAGCTCCCGAGCTGAAACGCGACCTGGCGAGCAACCTGAGCTTCTCAAATAAACAGCCCTTGATGAGCGTGGTGGGATGTTCAACGAGAGGCTGCTCGGCCCCCCCCTGTGCCCTCCACCTCCCAGAATCACTCAGCTCCACAGCCGGGGAGGGGAGAGGCAGCGAGGCGGCGTAATTTGTATTCCGGCTCTGCCGCTGCTCCTGGTGCTTCCAAGAAGCGAGTAAAAATAGCACTCTGTCATTTTGTAAATAACAGCTATCTCCTCACAGGCCCAGGGAGTCACGAGCACTTAAAGAGGGGATTGCAGGAAGGGGGGGTGTCTGCCTTGAGCCAGGGCCTGGAAGATGGGGAGTTGGAGGGGAGCACAGGGGAGGGTGAGGGTAAATGGAGTGCTTGAAGCACCTCAGCAGCAGCAGCTGCTACTGCTTTACACCTTCTGCACGCCCAGGGAAGCACCAGACCCTGCTGGTGTTGGAGCTGGGGGTCCAGCTCTGGCCCCTCCATCCCGGGCTGGGAGGGATGATCGTGGTATACACAAGCAGCCAGGTCTGGGGTAACAGATTCTTGGAGGAGAGGGGTAGCTTTTAAGGAGCAGGCAGGTGTAGGAAGTGCCATGGTAACACTGTGGGAAGGGATTTGTTTTGCATTTGCATTGCAGATCTGCCCAGCTGTGGGGGATCTCTCCAGGCAGGAGCAAGGCAGCAGGGCCGGGCAGGCAGAGAGCAGGTTCTGTGCCTCGTGGGACAAGGGGCAGCTCTGGGTGACCTGCAGCACCTCGTTGCTGCTCACACACTTGCTCCAGATGGTTTTAGAAATGCTGTTGTGCTGAAGGTCAGGAATAAGTTGAGCCAACAAATGGGAAAAGCTCCCAGACCAGGGAACCAGCCTCAAACAAATTACTTGGGAACGTGGCATGCCACTGGTGTGTCTGAATTCTGCCTGCATACAAATGTTGAACCTGAAAATTTCTTGTTCTTCCAGTTTTGTGTTGGCTCCTGAAAATTTCTTGTTCTTCCAGTTTTGTGTTGGCTCCTGAAAATTTCTTGTTCTTCCAGTTTTGTGTTTGCTCCAGGGTCTTTTTTTGCTTTCCTGGTCCCCAGCAGGACCTGGGGCACAGTGAGGCTCAGCAGAGTGGCTGGAAGGGGTTTGTGCAGCCCACCAAGAGCGACACTGAGCCCTCTTTAGGGCAGTGTTGTGCCATTACTTAGGGCAGCCAGGGCTGGTCCGTGCTCTGCTCCAGCTTCCTACCTGAACTAAATCTTTCCTTTTTAGTTTCCCTGATTATGAACAGGACCAGCAGCATCCTTCTGCCACCCCAGCAGGCTTGAAGGCTTAACTTGTGCATCCAAAACCCTCTGAATTACAGGGAAGAATGATGCTAGGAAAGGAAAAATGTAATTTAACATTCTGCAACAGATCTAATGAAAGCAGCTAACCCCTCTATACAGTCTTAATTGTTACATCTTTGGTGAGGATAGGGCAAAACAGCCAAGCTGCAGTGTGAGCTTGTCTGTGGATTGAGGACCAGATAAGGATTTCCCTGCCATGTCTCTAAGAAGAGGCAGGAGATGCTCTTCTCTCAGCTTTCTCTTGCTGCAAAAGTAGGCAAAAAGTAGTTTCTTCTCACGCAGGCTCTGGGTGGATAGCTGTGAGGGCAAGGGGAAGGGAGGCTGGGTGAGTAGCTCCTGGTTGCTCTGGGGGAGGTCTCACAGTCGCAGAGCCTGTGAGCTGTGGCAGAGCTGCAAGCAGTGCAGTTGCTCCTGGGCTCTAGGATCACGAAGGAAGTGAATCTCTGAGGCTGGAGCTTGCTCTGTTCTGCTGGTGCTTTACTTACCTCTGGATTTCCCAGCTCTGCTGAAATCCCTGCTGGCGTGGCAATGATTTAATTTCAGAAATCCCTCCAGATCCCAGCCAAATCCTGCCCTTAGGAGCACATATTAACAGGGAAAGTTCAGTCTGGCTTTTGCCATGAAAGGTGCAGGGAGCTTGTTTTCCTGTGGGCTGAGGGACATCAGGAAGCCAGTGATGAAGCCCCAGCTTGTCCCTGCACCAGGCACCGCATGGCCCGGCCTGGGGAATACATCTGCAGCCTGGAAATGGGGGATCCTCTTCAACTCTGGGCCATAATTGATTACTAATATTAATTCTTAATTTTAATATGATAATGCCACTATTTCTGATTGGATTTGCCAGTAGATTGAAGGGAATAAGAGAAGGGGTCCCTGGAGCTCTGTGACACACAGGTTACAGCTTGATAAGGACATAAAGGCTCACGTAAAGATTGCAGGATCATATCAAAATGTGTCCAGAACTAGCTCTGCCTTTTTGTCTTCTCATGGCTTACTGAATCCCTTCCCTTGAACCCAACAGAGCACACTGGAAAGCACAGGCCCTTTCATGGCCCCCTGTGCCTGAAACCTGAACAGGGACCCCCTGTTCCTTCTGCACTTCACAGGGACTGTGTCCCCTGGCCATGGGTGGTCTGATATCCATGGCTGAGAGGTGAATGCTGAGGAGGGGAGGGGGCAGAGAGGGAGGAGAGAGAGTTTGTGTTTTCTCTAGAACACCATTAACTTCCCCTCACTGCATGTGGTAGCAGAAGGAGCCTGGCATCACTGAGTGTTCTCTGCTGTGTGTCTCATTTGACGACTTGTTTGGAGGGAGACAGAGAATACTCTTGAGTGTTTGTTACAGAAGTAATTCGTTTTGTTTAGACTTCTGGGGGTTTCACAAAATGTACTGCATACATATTTCTCTTTAACCTTCTTTTTATCACATCAAGACAAGATCAAGGGTTACTTATATAGCACAATAATGCCAGCCATAGGCTGCATCAGAAGCTTTCCAGCCATAATAACTAAAGGCATGTATATGTATATTTTAGCCATTAAGGAGAAAACCCTGCCAGAATGCATTATCTTATTTTGGGATGCAACATTTTGAAGCACAAAACTAAGCTTCATAGTACTGCAAAATAACTGTCAGGGGACAGAAGGATTTCCATAACTTAATTGAGCAATAGGCCATCCAGGCTACTTGCAAAGCTGCTGCAGTGGCCAAAATTGGGTACTGTGCATAAAACATGAACTCTGCTTTGGGGCTTTAAATTGGTTCTTTCATTAGGAGAGCAGCTCTGAGCCAGCTAATGCCATACAATAGCGTGATGTATCCCTGAAGTGGTGAGGATTTATGGTATAACTGAGTGCTCAACTCAGTGCTCAACTCTGGGCACCTCATCCGTCATTTTTTCAGTCCAACCCAGTGGGCAGAGCACAGGGCTGTAAATCTGGTCAATCACTGTGCCTTGATTTCCCTGCAAAACGGGGCAGCAGCAGAGATGTCGATTAGGAAACATGCCCAGATCAGATGCAGTCGGGAAGGGGAGCTGTGTGTGCCGTTCAGCACGCGCTGGTGGCCGTCTGGTGCAGAGCGCTGCGGATCATCTTTATCTGAAGGCAGGGGATTGAAATGGCCCCCTGTTTTTTAGCAGCTGGGGCAGGATGTGGGGCTCAGTGTCTTTGCTGGGGCAGTGAGGCTGCTGTTCAGCATCCAGGAGGGCAGCACAGCCTGGGGGCAGGGGAGCATGTGGTGTGGGCGAGCAGCAGCTTCGCCAGAATGAGGCACTTAAGAGAACAGCAAGCACGGTGGCAGTAAAAGGCAATCAGAGTATTGATTCTCTTTACATACACATAAGCCTGAAGCTGTAGCAAACCCAGGCTTTCCTAAAACTGGTGGAACACTGCTAGGCTGTTTATCAGGCTGGGAGACACAAAGGGATTTCACATTAAAAGGAGTTTCAAAGCACCAGGGCTTAACGTCTGTCTTAAAAACGTGTGGATCTGTACCAAGTTGTGGATCATGCAGCCACATGGATTCTGTAAATACGCAGTGTCTGGCCACATGGGACATATTCATCCTCAGTGTAAGTGTGAGAAGCAGCAGAGCTGTGTTGGAGGTGAATTTGCCCAGTTACAAGTGATAAAATCAGCCGTTGTTCGGGGCACAGAGCATGGTGCAGAGGGTTCAGCAGAGCAGGATAAAACACCACAGAACAAACCCCAAACCCTTCCCTGTACAAGAAAATTCTGTTCTTTAATTGCTTTCTTTTCCCTTCTTTTTTTTTTTTTTCTTTTGTTGTCCCAGACAGCGTAACCGAAGTCAAGACAGACATTTACGTGACAAGTTTCGGCCCTGTCTCGGACACAGACATGGTAGGTGCCTCATGGGGAGGGATGGCTTCTCCTGCAGCCACCAGGGATGTGGCCCACCCTCATCCCAGGAATATCTGGGCAAAAGTGGGATTTTCCTGAACAGCAGCAGCTGGTGGTAGCTCTGTGTGAGTGGTCGAAGGGGATTGTTCCTCAGGGGTGTTTGGGCTTTTGGGAACCACCTGACAGCACACCCTTGGAGAGCCAATGCCTTGGCACCTCTCAGACACACTGCAAGCTTTAGGGTCTTTTTATTGCCTGCAAGTCCAACCTGATGAAATGGGGTCTGCCCATAGGACCTAAACATGTGCACAGCACGCTCCCCCCACTGCCTGCCTTGACAAGCACCTTTGCTGCAGCCACCTTTCCCTGAGCTGTCTGTGTGTGGAGGAAGGAAGGTGCTCCCTGGGAAGAGGAGAGGATGCCAGAATCTGGTCTGGTTTGATGGCAGTGCCAGAAGAGAATGATTCACCATCAAACTGTCCTTAGTGCTCGAACCGGAAAGGAAGCAAAAGAGAAAAAAAGAAAAAGCATGAACTGATTGCAGTATTTTGACATGTTCAGGGAAAATGATTAATGAAAAGGCCTGAGGTCTGAATTTAGGCTTGTATTCCCACAACAGTTTGTCTTCTAATTAAAACAGGACTGTGGAGCATAATTAATAGTGAGATTTCTCAACAGCGTTTCTCGCAGCTCATGTTCCACACGCGCCGAGGCGCGGGGAGAAGAGTTGGCTGTGGATGGTTGGTTGCTCCACAGTTCAAGGATGCCACGTGAGGACAGCCCTGCATTCAGGACTGAAACCCTCCTGCACATCCAGCACCTGAGGTGACCTGGTGCTGACACAGCCCGCCCAGCAGGGGCTGTCCTTGCCCTGGAGGGAGCCCGCTTTGGGAGAAGGAGCTGGCTTTGCTCTCACCAGCTAGGCCAGGCTGGACCAGCATCCCTCATGGCACCTCTGCAGCTGGAAGGGTTTAATTTTCTGTGCTGACACGGCCTGAACTTCTCTTCAGCTGTCCCACAGACAATCCTGTACTAGCAGGCAGAGGAGCTGGGGGAGAATAAAACCTTTGTGTTTCATGGAAGTGCTCGTTCAATCCCGCAAACCCGTGTTGCTTTGGGAAGACCACTCCCTCCAGGGTAAGAAGTTAACTTGATGTCAGCCTAGTCGAGACTATTAACCTCATTTGAGTTCTCCCTCCCTCTCTCCCTGCTTTCCTACCGCAGCAGCGACCCATAATATATTCAGCAATCGTAGCCCTTGGGGAGTATCTGATAATTACTTCCAAGGTGGAGCATATTTGATTAAGGGAGTGTGTATAATGAACTGTGAAGAAGAAATATGAGGTGTTGAAAAGAGGAAGGTATTCTCTGCAATGTGATTTGACAAAATGAATTTAAAATTAGGAAGACAGTTAAGGAATAATAAATTATTTCCCCTTCGCGTGCTTTCGTTCCACGTATTTTACGGATGCATAGCGAATGGGCTTTAGCCTGCTGTTCTGCTGCTGAATGCACTCAGAAACGTGAGGGAGAGAAACGTGGGGACAGCCTACTCTGCTGCTGTGCTTCCTTTTATCTCGGGAGTGGGGAAGTCCCTCCTTCCCTGCTGGCATCTGCCTGGTGATCCGCTCCCATCCCTCCCACAGCCATTACTCACTGCCGCGCAAAGCGGCTCCGGCGCGTCCCGATGCAGACAGAGCCTGTAATTATGATGATGGAGGAGAGGCAGGTAAAGCTGCTGTGCAGAGTGGAGGAGAGCAGCTGGCTGGGGAGCGTGGAGGAGGACGTGGAGACCTTTTCACTGAGCTGCTCCGAGGGGCTTCTAATCTCGCTTTTCGTTTGGTTTGGAAAGCAGAGCCTGACAGGACCCGACACGCGCCTGAATCTTCAGCACTGAGCTCTTGCAACTTTGCCTCAGTCCCCAGGAAATCATAGAAAGGGAAAAAAAAAAAAGAGTTCTAGGCAGTGTTTTGTTTCATGGATGGACTCTGAAGACAGACTCAGTCTTGATGTTTTCAGTCGCTTCTATAAGTAGGAGAAAAGCACAGCATAGAACTAAGTGTGCTCTTTGGAAGGGGTGGATTGGGAATGGTGCTTTTAAGGAAAGAAGTACAGAAAAGAGGGGGAGATTCTGAGCATGATTTCTCTTTTCTTCAGGAATGGTTCCTTAGCATAAAAGAAGAAAAACGAGGCCTGGAAAGTTGATAAAAATGTTTTGCCTCTTTGTTTGCTGTTTTTTAATAGGAACAGGGGTTCTGAATAGGAGAGATCTTCTCCTGGTAAGGACTTTTCCCAAACCTCCTGGGACACAGGCTTGTTTCTTTGGTTTTATCCCTTTACTGAGCTTAAAACCACGAAGTGAAGATCACTTCCATGAAGGGGCAGAATATCTAGTACAAGGCAGAGCCTGTAGGAATGTAGAATCTTCCCTTCCCTTTCCCCAGCCAGGCTCCAGAAGGTTCCTATTTGAGCAGCAGTGGCTCCATGGCCGGGGAGCAGGGATGAATTTGTTTATTGAGATGCTTTCATTCAGCTGCCATCTGCTGCAAAAACCTGTAGGAATTTCTCTGTCCTGTAGGAAACTGATGCACAGCAGTTTTTTAAAATGCTGCTGAGAAGTGCTGCGGGAAAGAAATCACTCACAGTGATAAGTTTAGTTGGTCCTGCGGCCTCCAGGGACACATAAATAAAGACTACGAGTCTGCAACGGCAGGGGAAGAACAGTTGGAGCTGCTCTTCTTTCTGAAGCCCCCTTCTCTCTCTGAAAGCCCTCATTAGCAAGAGGTGTGTGCTGTAGAGGTGAGCAGTGGTGCAGCCCATGCTGGTGGGCTGAAGACACGAACCTCACGTGATATGAACCCTCAAAGGACACAGGGAGCACTGGGTACACTGATTTGATTTTGCCTCAGGGTGGCCGTGGAGCCACAGTGACTTTGCTGCTTGATCAAGTGGTTTCTGAGGCTGCAGGCACCGAGCAAGAAGCTGCAGTGCTCCAAAGAGATGACTTCTAATTTCCCCAACTGGAATTTGGTCTAGGAAATGGGTTTCTGCACTAACTGAAAGAAGGAAGAAAAAAAAAAGGGGGGAGGGGAAGGAAAAAACTGGAAAAAAAGACAAAAGAAAGTCATAGGATTCTGTAATGCAAGTTTGTGAAGTCCTTGATTCAATGCTTTTCTAGAGGTGGCCTGGGGAACAAAATAACATTAAGACAATGTCATGGAAGTTGATTTCATTATATTTTTTTATGAGCAGGGATACAATTGCCAGCATCCTGGCCGAATTCCATCTGCAGGATCTTTATTTTTGCTTTTTAAAATGCCCACGTAGCTGCACACAATGGACTCCCTACCCTGAGACATCTGGAAAAAGGTGATGGTGCAGGAGGGCCACCCCAGAACTGGCCATTGTAGTCTGTGTTGCAGCTGGTCTGCAGTGGTCAGAAACACTGGAATGCAAATTTTGACATCATAGCTAAGTCATTTATCCTTCACTGCTGTTAATTCTTGCTTCTTGTTGCGCTTTTCTCTCCTCTCTCCACAAAGGAATACACTATTGATGTCTTTTTCCGGCAATCCTGGAGAGATGAAAGGCTGAAGTTTGATGGCCCCATGAAAATACTTCCCCTGAACAACCTGCTGGCCAGCAAGATCTGGACTCCTGACACCTTCTTCCACAACGGGAAGAAATCTGTTGCCCACAACATGACAACACCCAACAAGCTGCTGCGCCTGGTGGACAACGGCACTCTCCTGTACACCATGAGGTAGGTGTGTGTCTCCTGGCCAGGGTATTCCACATTTATGCAGAATTCCACCAACACTGTTACCACACTTGAGCCTTACACTGCTGCTTTCTCTGCTACCCTTGTTTCCTGCCTGTGGATCATCCCTGATCTTCAGCTTCTGCACATTTTTACAGGTAGTTTTTCCCTCATCGTTCATGTTGATTTTTTTTTCCTTTATGAGATGAGGTAGAAGAGTTGGGATCTGTAGTTTGTGAGGTTGATGCTCCAGCTGACATAATTTTGTTTCTGACCTGTGATGGGATATGAATCAGGTATCCAGTGCTGCTAGGGGAACAACAGGATGGGGGAATTTATTATTCTCCAGCAGCTTAAGAACAGACCTAAATTTGTTCAGCGTGTTGCAGCAGAGCCATTTCAAACATCTAATGAGACTGAGCTTGCTTGTGAGGATGATGGGGTTGTTTTTTCCTTCTTTGTGGAATCAGAAATCCAAATCCGTGTGATCAATGCACATCATTAGGAAAAAAAACCCAAACAAACAACAGCTTCTTAAAAACTGTGCTTTGGAGAAGCCAGGTTCTAGGGGCCATTTGAAGTTCTAGGTTTAACCCAGCCTATGTTCCCCCCTCCTGAGCTCCAGCAACTGGGGCCTTCCTCTGAAAACACCAGTTGCTGTTGGGAAACTGTGCTTGAGCAGTCCTGTCTGGGTATCTCAAGGACATAACATTTATCATTAAGCTACAACAGTTTGTGAGCACGAAGAGAAATGCCTTTGGGTTAATTGTATGCTCATTCCAGAACTATTCAGATATTTCTGTACACTTGTAAGCCATTCACCCACGTCAATAATGTTTGCCCCCTGGGGCTGATGTACTAATTTGCCTTCCGAGGTAAATGGGCTTATAAATGAAACAGCAAGCTACTCATGGTTGCACAGGAAAGGCACTGAGTTGGTTTTAGAAAGGTGTAAATCTTTGTTTAAAAAATTTGTTTTCTCTGTCTCAGTCTTCAAGCCAATCCTAACTAGTAACAGGCTTCACTGTGGACTCTGTGTATGCTGAGATGATGCACTTTCACCTCTGTTTTTGAGGACCAGGCAGAATTTCATCTCTTCATAGTTAAAGTGGCTGTGAATCTACGTGGTGTCAGCAAGTTTTACAGCCCACATTGATAAACAATGCTCTGCTTTTGTGCAGCAGTTCTCAAATATGAGCTAATCCTGCCAGTGCCCTGGGGGTTTAGGTCTCCACACATCAGTGATCTCACATTAAGGCAGATGGGGTAAATGAAGGGAGAAGCCCAGCTTGACTCAAGGGCTTGATTCTGCTCCCAGCTCTCTGACCTGCATGTAGACAACTTAACAGTCCCCCCCTTTCGTATCATTGTCTGACTGTGAAGTATCATAGGAGCTGCTGGCATAAATAGCCAAAAAAAAAAAAAAAGGACTCAATTTCAGGGCTTTTATATCATTTCACTTCTTCTTTATGCAGCAAACAGCCATTAGCTGCAGCGAGTTTTGTGTGACTAAGAAAGTATTGGATTTATGTTTCCGTTCATGGCTGGGCAGGTGCCAGGGTGGCAGCATCAGGAGACTCTTGGGAATGAGCTTCTGGAAGAAAACAGAGCCAGGGGAGTTCTTTAAATAAAATTGAAACATCCTTCATTTTAGCTGCATCCTGAAGAACTGGGGAATGAAGGACCTCCTTCTGTGTGTGCTCCTGCCCACCTTAAATATACTTCCAAGGCTTTGTAAGGGGTGAAGAGCCCACTCCGAAAGGAAGATGCAAGGGCTCAGACTGCATGGGCCAGGACCATGTCTAAGGCTCAGAGACCAAATCCTGCCTGGCTTTGCCACTCCTAGGCACTCACACCTTGATTCCTCTGTAAAATCATGACAAGCATATTACCCTCCCTTGTGAGAGAGAAAGTGCTTTGGAACCTCCTTCCAGGCAAGGGCTGGAGGGAGATTCATGTTTTATGTCCAAGTGGCACGTTTGCTGTCCTCCCCCCACACCCAGGGGCAGGTTTATGTGTCCCTCTCAAAGGAAAGAGCAGGACCACGAAGCCAATCTCAGCCTCACACAGCTGACATCCAGCAAAGGGCAAATCCCACAGAGGTACAGTCTGTCCTGGGGACTGTGGGGCAAGCCTGGACTTCCACCAGGTTTCCACTGGCCTGGCAGGACTGCCCAGATGATCCCTTGCAGGCTCAGTCTAGACTGGTACCTTTGATTCCTGAGAATATCCTGCTCCTTTGCCTTGTACCAGCCAATATCCTTGAGGGATCAGTTCTGCTGATGTGCAATTAAAGGCATGTCTCTTGTCATTTATCCTGCTGTGAAAGCCAACTTCTCTTAGTCAAGGCTTGCAGTAATAGATGAAGTTGCTCTGGTGTAAAAGCAACTCTGTCACATGCATCCAGCAAAATTACACCTGTGTGACAATATTTATAGCTCCTGGAGGGAGCCTCTTTATCACCGACCTGAGCTTCAAGGAGCCACACACCAGCTGTAGCTGAGCACCCTGAGATCCCCTTCAGCCATGGCACAGCCTCCTCAGGGATTGGTGCAACATCTCAGTGCAAACATCTGACCACTGGCAGGCCTTGGCACCTGGGTGACAGCATGGCCTGTGTGACCACAGCAAAGAACTGCATTTCTCTGCTCCCCAGGATTCCTGATCCCTCTGCATCTTCCCTGCTACTCCAACTGCCTCAGAGGGCATGGGGAACACAGTTTTATTAAGTAGCCCTGCCTGTGCAGTCTCTCTTGTGGAGCTCCTAAAAGATCCAAGTAGTTCACAAAAGCCCAGCTAGGGTCTCAAAGCTCTGATGTCAGACCCGAGCACAACAAACTGGGAATTGTGCATGGATTTACATAAGGTAGAGACAAAAGCTGAGCTGCTGCAGCAGTCTCTGGATGTACTCTCTGGTTCAAATTGTGTGGGGCACGTAGATAATGTTCTGGTTTTTCCTGGCCTTGAAGCATATGAAAATAGTGAAAGTTTAATGCTGTGCTGATGGGATTCAGCTTTGTGAATCCAGGCTTTAAAAAAGCTCTCCTGCTCTTAACAGGCGCTGTCAGAATGGCATGTTGAGGCTTTGTGGTTATTGTCAGAGTGGTTTCCAGACAATACATGCTCAAGTTAGGCACTTAGAGGATGTTTTCTTTACCTGTCAGGCTGACATTCAGCTGCATGTCCAAAGACTTTGCCTTGAGAGCCTGTGCTGCTGAAGACACACAAAGTCCTTGGTGGCAGTGCATGACTGCTGAGGAAGGAGGGTCAGGGAACCCTGGGGTGAGTCAGAGGCAGAGCAGGAGGCAAAGAACACCCTGCAGACATACAGGGGCTGCTGAACCCCACCTAACAAGTCCTCTGCCTATTGTGGTATGTCGGGGATTGAGCTGCCCATGCTGCTTTTTGAAGGCACAGAGCTTTGCATTGTCTCTTTCAGCAAAGGCTTTGGGGTGTCTTTACTGCCTGGGGGTTTTTAATCCCCAGACAACTTGTGATTGCCCCAGGCTGGAACTTAAAGCACCTTTCCACACAGTGGAGGTGCAGCCTCTCTGCAAGAGCAGCAGCTGGGACATCCCAGCACTGTTCTGAGCAGTGTGGACTGGCAGCTCTTTGGCTGCATCCCACATCAGGGCTGATCCTCGACAGCAGCACAGACAGATCCAAGCAGACCAGAGCTAGACTGACTGATAAACACACAAGCAGGCAAATAGACTAGATGAGATTTGCTCTTGCTTTTCCCTGCCTTACAGTTTCCAGAGTGGATCCAAAGATAGAAATGATCTGTTTTCCAGGCTTGGCTTTGTGCAGGCAGACTTTTATAAGACAGCTGTCCCAGGAGGGAGAAATCTTCAGAGAACACCTTATCTCACTGCATTTCTGCCATCATGGGCTGAAATCTCCGAGGGCTGGGGGAGGATGCAAAGTGAATTCAGTGCTTTCAGATCCAGCACGAGGATCCTAGAAGCAATTTGGCTTTCAAGCTCAAATCCCGGCAATTAAACCTAACCTAGATTCTCACACAGCCTAAACTGTAAACACTCTTCGGCCTGACTGTGGTTATTAATGAATCTCCTGGAGAAGAAATCAGGACAAAACTCAAGCAGCATCCCTGGCATAAACAAAGCCGGTTCTGCCGTGTGCGAGGGCGCTGTCATGTTTTCTGTACCACTCATACACCGAGGGATTATTACATTTGCGTCCCAGAAATTGGACTGAGATTCTGGCTCATCCTGCAGCACGACGCAGGTAACGACAGGGGCTCTAATGACACATCAAAGGCTTCGCTAAGCTCCCGGTAACCATGAGAACGCGGCTGAAGTGGTTTGTTATCCCGTCAGCCCGGGGAGAGGTGTGTTTAGCCTGATTCACACTCCTTGCCATTGTGTTGCGCAGTTCAAAGGACTTCCCGTTACTTTAAAGAGAAAAAAAACATGGTTTCTGTCCTGGATGTTCCGCTGTTGGTGCCAATTGTGCCAGCAAAGCGAGGAGAAAACGTGAGGAGTTTGGGGTTTGACTTCAAGGCGGTTCTGCATAAGTTGGTGGTGGTTCCTAGGACAGAGGAGCCGAAGGATACACCTGCTGGATGAGATGATTGCTGGCAGCTTGGCTAGTGCTGTTTAGGCTTTCGAAGGACATTTCAGAGCTCAGATGTCTGGACCTGAATGGGCCATCAGAGCACTGAAGCAAAACCCAGCGGCTGTCTGGCCATAAGCTGCCTTGCACCGGGTAAGGGGCACAGATGAGAATTTCTGCAATAAACCCTTTTACCTAAATGCTGCAGAGACAGAGGTAATTGTCTGGGAAGTGAGATACATTCCTTGCCGTTTGACATTTTGCTGTTTCATTAAGCAAAGCATGTGGTGCTGAGCAGCCCTTCCCCAGCGACAGGAGGTGGGGGGAAGGCCAGCAGGTGGGGAGTGAAGGGGATTGCGGGCACTCTCCACAGCTCACCTAAATACCTCTGCTAATTGGGGCTCTGAAAGATGAGTGTGGGCAAGAGAGGCTGCAGGAGCAGAGGGGAAGATGGCCAAGGGATGGGGTGGGCAGGAAGGTGCTCTGGCCACAGGGGGAACATCCCAGGAGTCAGCACACCCCACACACGTGGGGATAAAGCAAAGGGGGAGCACCTGGGAAGGGGGAATGGCTGTGTTGCTTCCCCCTTCAGCAGGGAGGTTCACTCTCTTTGTGTGTTATCTGTGAATGTGCTGACTTCTGGCTGGCTGAAGTTGCTGAATCAGACTCGTGTGTGTGATTTTTTTTTTTTCTTTTTTTATTTAATTTTGGGAGATTTTAAAACTCCTTCAGCTGTAGGTGGAGAAGTAGCAGATTGGGTTGCTTTTTCAGTGGTTTGTTTGTAGATTTATTGTTCCATTGTTTACTGGCTCAGCTAATAATACAGGCTTTAGGTTTAAAATGCAACTGCTGCGTTCCCACAAACATATGGAGTCATCCAGCATCCATATAGAGTTGTCTCCTTCCCTTGACAACACATGTTCTCTTTAGCCATGGCCTGGAGAGGGCAGGAGGGTATGAGCAAGGTCAGCTTGTCCTGCAGTCCTTGGAGCCATTCAGCCTTATTCAGAGTGCCTGTTGGTCACAGCCAAGACTTGCAAAGAGTACAGTGGATGGAAAAGACTTTTCTGGTTTTTTAGGGTGATTTCAGGATCCATCACAAGGGAAACACTGATCAAAGGAGAGGTTCTTCGAATAAGCCAACTTTGGGAACTCCCAGCAAAGAGCCTTTTGAAATAATAAAGAAATTAAATATGTCAATGAAAAAAATAGGAAGGTATAAAAGAAGTGTCTTCTGTAGACTGCTGAGGAAGACAGGGAAAATGCATCAATATTTCCTTGACACAAGTGACAGTGACAAAATGAGAAGCAAAAAGTCCATTGCAGCTGGAAAGGACACAGAAAGAAATCTTCATCCAGATTGCAAAAAGAGAGGCATCAGAGCAAATGAGCAATTTGTTCATGGTGGCCTTTGGGTGTCCAGGAGAAAAATCATTGCAACAATGTGCTTGTAGGCTTGTCAAAATCACTGCCAGTCTCTCCATCGACTTCAATGAGTCTTGATTGAAGTCTAAAGATCAGGTCTTCTTCTCCTCCATGTAAAACAGATTCATTCAATCCAGTGATGAGGGAGACATCATCAAGTCAGAGAGAGTGATTTGTTTCCAAGAAATTAGATTGGCCACCCGGCGGTTCTTGGCTTGGCTGAGAAAGCCAAGCTGGAGCCAGACATAATGCAAGCAGGACAGTCATCATCACCTCTTTGTTAAATTATCCCAGGACCCAGTGGTCACTGTCTGTGACATCCCCTGCTGCCCCCCAGCCACAGCCATCCTGCTTTGTTTCCCCCACAGGGCGGTTTTAGAACAATTTGTCTAGGGTTTGGTTTTGTCCACTGGATTTTATTATGCTGAGTTTAAAAAGCAGTCCTCTTCTGTAGAACCATTTAAGGTTCGTCCACTGGAAAGAAATAACCTTTATTTTTATTTTATTTTTTTTATTCTTTGCTTTTAGCAAACAAAATCCAAAGCCTCTATTTTTTCAGGGTTTATTTAGCATTTGCCTAAGCCTCAGTATTTTCTGTGAAGAATAACTTGGCTGAACATTTTTCTAGGTGAAGGAAAATATCTCAATAGAAGCTTCTTGACCTGAGTTTTCCACCATCAGCCTTAGGTCTGTGCTCTTGCCCTTTGCATCCACATGTTGCTGCTGGCATGGTTTGTTTCCTTTTTTTGCTGAGCCATCAGAAGTGAGTCCTTTTTTTCTACAAATGGTTCCTTCAGAGAAGATTGTATTAGACATCTCCTGGGAATCTGTTTGTTCTGTCTCCCCCTCCTGGGCTGCACACTTTGCAGTACTTCAGGAGGGAACACGAGCTCAGAACTACCTTCTTTAGAGCCTTTTATAATGGATCCTTTTATGCCTGGCCCCATATTCTGCAGCTTTTATGGCTGTGCCTCCCTCACAAAACTGCTTCCTGACAAGGTGTCCTGCAGGGGTTTGGTGGATGTGTGATGCTCACAAGGTATCCTGCAGGGGTTTGGTGGATGTGTGATGCTCACAAGTTGTCCTGCAGGGGTTTGGTGGATGTGTGATGCTCACAAGGTGTCCTGCAGGGGTTTGGTGGATGTGTGATGCTCACAAGTCGTCCTGCTCACCCCCAGGCAACCCCAGGACTTGCAGTTCTACCTGCAGCATCCCCTGCAGTGCCACCAGCAAGGGAGGAGCCCGGGGAGGGGGGATGAGTTGCCCCACATGGAAAGGAATGTGTTCACCCTGGTGACTTCGTGGGTCTGACTGGCTTTGTTCAGCCCAGCAGTGCTGTGGCTTCCTGAGTGAACAGTCTGCCAGCCCTCAGCTCTCTCCAGACCGCCCTGAAGAACAGGCCTGTTCCCTGGAAGCCCTTTCCCTCTGTGTCCAGCACAGTCCATGAGATGTCCCCTGGCCCCAGGCATTAAGGAGCTCTGTTCACAGTGCATAAGCAAACAGGAGTCCTGGCCTTTGGCAGATTTCCCAATTGCCCTGAGCGGGTGAAGATGAACTCGGTCAATAGGGTTGAGTTTATACAGCGGAAAAGGTCTCCAGATCCACGTGCCTGCTGTTCCCTCCACAGCTTTCTGCCTGTCTTTGCTGCTGCTGCTGGATGGAGGACACAGGCTGTGGCAGGAGGGCCAGGGGTGTCTCTGAGCTTTGTCCCTGTGCTTTGTCCTGCAGGCTTACGATCCACGCCGAGTGCCCCATGCACCTCGAGGACTTCCCGATGGACGTGCACGCCTGCCCGCTGAAATTTGGGAGCTGTAAGTACCCTGGTCAGCCTCTGCAAGGTGTGGCTAGTGTCACCCAGTATTCTAGTAACAGTGTTATTAATTGTTGGTAATGATAATTATCATCAATTAATGACCAAAAATGTTTTCTTGGTATCTCATGCGTCTCATGGCAGTGATGGGTTGATGGGTTGACTCGATGATCTTAGAGGTCTTTGCCAAGCTTACTGATTCTGAGATTCTAAAACTGAGGTATGTTTTTCCTTCATCACAAGGTGACCCTGGGGAGACAGATTTGGGAAGATAGCAGTGGTGCCTGCAGCTGGATGTCCTGTCCAGCTTCCCTACATCCCTCCTTCCCTACATCCCTCCCAGTCTGGGGAGACCCTGAAATACTCGGTTACTCTGGCTCCCTGCTCCAGTGGAGCTTACAAACCTCTTCAGTCTGTCAGGCAGGTGGATCTCAAGTATAAAAGGCTTGGAAACCCTGGAAAGCTCAGTCCCAGCAGCCAAGGGTTCTGGTTTAGGGAAGGTTTGCCAGCTGCTGGTGAGTGGAAAGCTGCTCCCAGCTCCCCAGGCTGTGTTTGCATGAGATAAAAGAGTTACCCACCTCCACCTACAGAATGAGCCCACACCAGTAACCACCAGAAAAATCCCAGCTTTCTTAAAAGTGGTACTCCCTTCCTGTAGCCATTTGGGAGCTAACTAAGGACAAAGTTGAAAAGTTTGATTGACAGCAGAAGAAATCATGTTTATCATGTGCATCTGCTCCTCTGCCTCATGACAAACTGAACCCATGAAACTGGATTATTCAAAACTACTGAAATAAAGCTATTTTGCAGGCAGCACCTAATTAAATGTAGAACTCATTGCCACAAGACATCACTAAGGCCAGTAAAATAGCAAGCCTTAGAGAAGGATGAATTATTAATGTTAATTGACCTTGTGAGGAGGGTTATAAAACCTCATACCTCAGGCCTAAACTCTGGGATTATTACAAGACTTGCAGGAAGTCAGATTAGTCCACATCTAATTGCTTATAATGTTTCTTGGTGAGGAAAAGAGATTAATGTGTATATTTCTGCTGGAACACCCTTTGGGGTTTGGTTTTTTTTTTTTTTTTTTTACTGATTTGGCCTCTGAATGATGAGAGTTTTGAGACAAGCAGCTCAGGAACTGCCCCTGCTTAACATTAGTGTGGCTTTTCTGAAGCACCATCTGCACGGCACCCGAGCTCACCTCTCCTGTGTTGGAGAAGGATTAAAGCAGTGTTTTCACTGAAAAGCCACCAACAGCTGGAATCTGGAAGCTTTGTTTTCAAGTAGCCTGAAGTGGGTTAGATTTGTGAGCAGAAGGACAATGCCAGTAGCAGACACATGTTAGTTATTCAAGGGGTTGCTGAATTTGCCTTACAGGCCACTTTCCACTGATCCCCACAACCTGAATGGCTCATAAGTGGCCTTTTGTCCCTGTGCCACCATGGCAGCCCCCCCCAGGGAGGGAAGGCAGAGAATTTGCAGAAGAATTGAGGGCATCAGGCGTTCCAGAGAGCTTCAGCTGCCCACCTGCATCATTCCTTGGGCCCAGAGCAGTGAAGGTGATGACCACCATGCTCCCTAGAAGATGAATGTACACCACAGAGAACTGTTCCTAAGCCATCACAGGACGTTTGTACAGCAGCTGTCAGAGCCCAGGGCAGCAGAGGATGTTGCTGAAGTTACCAGCTCCACTAAATGTCCAAGAGCTGTCCTTGTTTGGATTGGATTGGATTGGACAGCATTGCAAACAAGGCATTGACAGAACCAAAACAGCTGTGTGGCATTAAAGATGTTCCAAGCATCCATGCCATGCCTACGTGACACCAGATACCCTTCTGTCCCACACAGCCAGATGTGCAGACAACTGAATTTTCTAGACAAAACTTCAGGAATTTTTATAGACATTCCTGAATTTTTAGGAACGATGGCAGTGAAAGTGTGGGTACAGGTTCCCTTTGCAGGCTGAGAGTGGCAGTAAGTGAACTGTGACTGCCAGAGCAGGAGGTGATGCCTATCAGGTGAAAGAGCAGTGGCAGAGCTGTGCAGAGCTCTGAAGGAGGATGGAGCATGTTGAGAGCTGGAAGGAAGGGTTGGAAAAGCAGGATGTTGCACGTGGAGTGAGAGGTGCCAGCCTGCATCAGAAGTGCTTGGGCAGCACACTGGCATGCTGAGAAACATTGGCTGATGATCAAAACCACTCACCCCACTTTGCTCAGCTCCTGGTTCACATGTGACAGGTTTGCCAAAACCTGCAGTGCAGGGCTAACAGCGGTTGTTTTAGAAAGATCAGAGAAATCTGGTTGTCTCAGGACTCAATCTTCCACAAAGCAGGAGCTGAGACATTTCTGTAGTAGACTTGACCCATTGCTCGACCTGTCTGCAGTCAAAGAATTCCTTAATGTCTTAATAAGAGGAGCTGGTGGTAAAAATTAGTTAAAAGCTTGGTTTAGTGAACTATATTCTTGTGAATTATATGTAAAAACTGGTGCAGAGTTGCAGGAACTTCCTGCACAGTAAGTTTGGGCATTATGGGGAGAAGTAGCTCCTGACAGAGTGCGGAGAGACTCACTCTCTGGATGACCATAGGACTGGCAAAACCAAGAGCATGTGGGCACTGTTGAGAGAGAGACTGGCTATGGGGACAGAGCAGGGGTTTGGTCACAAACACAGGGTCAGGCAGGGTAAAAAGCATTTTGATGGGAGAGCACACCAGCTCCAAAGCCGAGAGAGACTTGTTTCCGAGCGAGGGGAGAGATTTTTAACTTTATCTCCTTAACCTAAAATTTAACCCCATTTGCATTTAGCCTTTCTTGCCAGCGTGAGGTTCCCTGTCCCTGGCATGGCAGGGCTGTGGCTGCCCTGCTGCCCCAGTCTGCTGCCCTGGATGCCTTCCTGTCTTGTCCCTGCTCGGGGCCAGCCCTTGCAGAGTCAGCACGTCAAGGGCACAGCGTGTCTCTCAACGACAGTGCTCTGCCCCCTCTGCAGCTCCCTCCTGAGAAGCCCAGCTCCCTCCTGCTCCTTTGATTTAACAGTTGTTGATCTGCCTTGGTCTCTGGCCATGCTTGGCTGTGCTCAGCCATGTGGCTCTGAGAAATGCACAGCAAAGATTAATTTGGCCACAGGCTAATTTATGGTATATTTTAGGTCAGGCAGAAGCACAAACCTCATTCTTCTTCCCCCTCTGCAGATGCCTACACAAAGACAGAGGTGATCTACACCTGGACACTGGGGAAGGACAAATCAGTGGAGGTGGCAAAGGGTGGATCTCGCCTGAACCAGTACGACCTGCTGGGCCACGTTGTTGGCACAGAGATGGTTCGATCCAGCACAGGTACTTGTGGGACCACGGTGTGGAGCGTGGGCTGAGCACATCCTGAGACAGGATGGACCCCATGGGCTTGGAATGCCATGAGTTGGCACAGTGGGGACCACAGCGCTTCCCAAGCCACATGCTGTTGGAGAAACCGGCTGGTGACATCTACAGCAGTCACCAAGAGGCAGTAAAGAGTTTAGTTTTAAGTGGTTGCCACTGAAAGAGCCTTATCATCCACGGTCTTGAGGAAAACTGATCTCAAGCATCTAAATAGGATCTGTTGTGTGGAAGATTTGCCCTGCATTGTCCAGCTGGTTCGTGCTACTGTGGGTCCATTTGTCTTGGATTCCTTTCCAGTCCCTCAGGAGAGCACTGCGGGCAGGGGAGGCCAAAGCAACATAATGTTCAGTGTGATTTTCATTGCATCTGCTTGCACAAATATTATCATAGCTGATAGAAGATTACCCCAAACAAATGTTTCCTCTGATTAATGACCAATATTAATCATCTTTCTCTCCCATCTGCTGCTCCTCCCTTCCCCTCTGAATCCAGGTACTGATAGCTTCTGTTGTCTCATGTGTGTCTCTCATATTTTCCTTTTTTTCTTTTATTTTTTTCTTCTGTATGCACCAGTAGTTCTCTCATTTGAGGATATTTCCTCTCTGGTGCACTTGATTTTAATAGTGTCTGTCTGTAACAACTCATTTCACCTCCCTTGGGGAAATGTGGGGAGCCCAGGGAACTAAATGTCATAATATCTGGCCCATCTCTCTACTTAAGTTGTAGTAAAATGTACAGATGAATAACCTGAAGTGGTAAGAAAGCTGCTAAAGGCTCCTGTGTGTAATGATTTAGCAGAGCCACGCACACAACATAAAGGCACAGTAATCCAACAAAATATCCAAAGCTTTGAGAGGAGGAATAGGACATTGAGGGGAAAATAGGGACAGCTGCTTCTTTGGTTCACAGGACAGACCTTTAACAGCAGAATTTGTCCTGATTTTTGAGATGGTTTAAGTGTGGCAAGATGGAACCTTTTCAGGATTGTAAAAGAAAACAAAATCCTTTGTCCTTAAACCCTACTGAAGCAGTGTTAGGATCTCTCCACGCTTAAGGGGTCTTTCCCACACCGTGGCTCCCTGGG
The DNA here is from genome assembly GCA_035041135.1 of Platyrinchus mystaceus. NCBI lineage: Eukaryota > Metazoa > Chordata > Aves > Passeriformes > Tyrannidae > Platyrinchus > Platyrinchus mystaceus. The sequence continues at coordinate 16,431,903 of JAWWLV010000158.1, read as the reverse complement.
CTGACTCAGGAGAGGGGTGGGAGCTGGGTCAGGAGAGACCTCCAGGGGCACCTGGAGTGAAACCTGGGGTGAAACCTGGGGTGAAACCTATTGCCCAGTTGTTGGCATTGATTTGCCTTTATCCCCCAGCCATTTTATAGGGAATAAAAGAAGTCCCCAGAGGAGCGTTCTGAAGGGGCAAACGCTACGTGAAAGTCCCGCGGGCTCTGCTGGGGCTCTGTGTGTGCAGGGGCAGTGCCTGCAGCCTGCACCCCTCCTTCCCAGGGCTGCAGGGTGCCAGGGCACGCCAGGCAGGAACAGGATTCCACTGAAGAGCTCGGAAGTTTGTTGAGGACAGAGCTCCAGTGGGTCAGAGCCGGACGGGTGGGCGGCTGGCCCCGTCCTGGAAGGCACAGGGTGGGGGCTCAGTGTGTCTGCCTGGCTGTCTCTGCAGGGGAGTACGTCGTCATGACCACACACTTCCACCTCAAGAGGAAGATCGGGTACTTTGTGATCCAGACCTACCTACCCTGCATTATGACCGTCATCCTGTCCCAGGTCTCCTTCTGGCTTAACAGGGAATCGGTTCCTGCCCGGACGGTTTTTGGTGAGTCTGGGAGCACAGGGGAGTCCTCGCAGCTCGGGGGAGAAAAGCACCACAAATGAAGGGAAACAGACTTAAATCAGAGCTGCCCTTCCCCAGGCCTTGTCTGGCATCACTGGAGCCACTGCTGATTCCCCCAGATAGTTTTCAGTGTCTCCCCAGTGCCCCTGCTTTTCCTGAACCACTGCAAAAATACTCCCGTCCTTGTTTCTGCTAGAAGCAAAGCCATAAATATTAACAGTAATCAAGGTATTGATCATCTAATTACATGCATTTGGCTGTGCCTGCTTATCTGTATTGGCTTTTGAGTTGAGGAGACCATGGGTACATGGGGAGGCATTTAAAGCTCTCTACCTTTGAAATTGCTGATGTGCCCCTGGTCAAAGCTCCACACAGCAAGTTCCTGGGCTGAGGCAGCATAACTGCGTGGTGAATATAGTGTTATTATTTCCTTCAGCTGGTTTCAGCTCCTCTCTCCAAGGCAAAGTGTCAGACTGGCATTGCACATATTATTAATAGCTTTTACAAACATTTAATAACAGAACTGCTTTGTGCTTTCCTGTCGAGACCTTTAGTTCGGGATCTGCACAGCGCGGGGATGTTGATGCAGGATTGTATTTCTTGGAAGTAACACTGCCCAACAGATTCCACTTAGCAGAGAGTATATTAGACGAAAGTCCCCAAGCAGAGAGGGGTTATCTGGTACCACCTGCTTGTGTTTTTTAATAAGACAGAAATAATTTCAAAGATCATGAAGCATTTTCTCTGTAGCATAGAGTCGTGATGTAAATACTCCCACAAACCCAACAAGGCTGATGTCCTCCTCTCTGGAGCCTCTCCACTGGACCTTTTTCCCATGCTGTGGACTGGAATGGGATGCAGGGAGGATCACAGGTGGTTCTGCACCCTCCTAAATGAACTAGAAGGGAATCATTATGTTTTTTGTGTTCGCTGGGGATTGTGAAATGTGGGTCATGGACAAGCTTTAATATTTACAGGTGACTCCAGCTTCTCCCCATTAGCACTGGGTTACCTTCCCTTGCCCATAAGGCAAATCCCACAGAGATCCCCAGGGTGGAGGGCAAACCTAGGTTGGTATGGCCAACCTGGTTTGCAAGATCCAGACTGCAAGAGCCTCACTGAACAGTGATAATGGGGAAGAAGAGGGGACACGGCCCCTCAGCAAACCTTTTTTTGCTGTTTCCATCCAAGAGGGTGGAAAAGGGGGAAACCATGTGGAAAATAGGACCAGCTCAGGTATATAGAGCTGGTCTATCAATCACTGATGGAATTTCCTCACTCATCCCTCTGTGAATCATTTGCAGCTGAACCCCACACGTGGCCCCTGTGTCTGCCCCTGTCCCAGGAGGGCTCTTGTGCACTCATGACACGGGGGGCTTGATTCCCTCCTGTGTTATCCTGAGAATTGCAGGGCAATAGGTTTCCTCAAGCAGCAGCTCAGACTGAGCAGCAAAGAGCTGACTGAAAAATTAAAACCTACCTTTGTGAAAAATGTCTGTGCTCCCAAATTGCCTTGCTTTCCTATTAAGAAAATAATGAGAACTCCAACTGTTTATTCCTTTTTTTTTTTTTTTTTGCCCCTCAGAAAGTATCGTCAACAATATTGAATTGAAACTCCTAAATTACCAGGAGTATGGCTTAAGGGAACTGAAAATTAGTCAATATTTTTATAACATTTTTAATGCATTTTTAATTGAAAAGCACATTATTGGGGAAAATGGATAGCAATGGTTGCTTGCTTTAACGAAAAAAGCTTTCAAAGGCATTTTGCAACAGATCATCTTTTAATGAATGTCACCCATTGTGACATTTATTCTGGCAGCTTGGGCCACTGATTGGTACTGGCTGTGCTGGTGGGACCCAAGATCCCAGGTGTCCATCCATGCAGGTCACAAGACACCATTTCCAAAATGTTGACAGAGACATGCTGGATGAGTGGCCAGTTTCTGATCCTCTCTGAGGTTCCCAAGCATCTAGCAATAAAAACAATATTTTATTGTTTTTGTTTTATTGCAAAAGCTGCTAGAGGCTTTTCCCTGGCACATTGTAGATGAGGGAGCTGGCTCTAGGATCGTGCAGCTTACCCTGCCAGTGGGCAAGGAATTGAGTGCAGGTGCCTAGCTGTGAGCTAAGACTCTTCTGGGGTGAGCAGAGATCTAGACAACGGAGTTTGGGAAATGTCTGCCATTGATCATGCTGAAAACCAAAACAGAGATGGCCTTGAGAACCTGAAGTTGGCTCTGATTTGAGCAGGTTGTGGACTAACTGTTGCCCAGAGAAGCTGTGGCTGCCCCATCCCTGGAAGTGTTCAAGGCCAGGCTGGATGGAGCTTTGAGCAGCCTGGTCTAGTGGAGGGTGTCCCTGCCCACGGCAGGTGGGTGGAAACTGGGTGATCTTGAAGGTCCCTTCCAGCCCAAACCATTCTGTGATTCCATAATTCTACAAAAGTGACTTCCTGCCAGCCTGGGCTGGTTTGTTACTCTATGAATTGCACCACAGGTTTGTTCTGGGTAAGACTCCCTTAGTTACAGCGGGAACGTGGGTCACGTGGCTTGGGAGGCGGCTCCTCGTTCCACGGGATGAGCCAAATCCCCGAGAAAAACCGGGATGAGCGCGTGATGGTCTCACACCCTCCATCCCCTGTGTCCTGCTGTGCTTCCACAGGTGTCACCACCGTGCTCACCATGACCACACTAAGCATCAGCGCAAGAAACTCGTTACCCAAAGTGGCGTACGCGACGGCCATGGACTGGTTCATAGCCGTCTGTTATGCCTTTGTGTTTTCTGCGCTGATCGAATTTGCCACCGTCAACTACTTCACCAAGCGCAGCTGGGCTTGGGATGGCAAGAAGGTGCTGGAGGCCCAAGAGATGAAGGTCAGCCTGCGGCCAAAGGCCCGGGGTGGGGAGGGGGTGGTGAAGAAGCGCTGCGGGAGGGAGCTGTGCCGGGGACAGCAGTGGGTAACGTGCAGCCCCGCAGCACTCGGGGGGCTGGATGGTACTCACTGCACATCCCAGCCCAGGTCCTGACTGCAGCGGTTCTTGAGGGTGGGGCTCAGGGGGGGCTCAGGGGGCTTAGCTGGGCTTAGCTGCAGAGAAACCCCCAGGCCTGGCTGCTTGCTTTTCCCTCTGTCCCCTTGCACAGCCGGTGCAAACACAGATGTGTGCTTGTTCTGGGCTCGCTCTGCTGGTGCTCTTGTCTCTCTTTGCTTCTCCCTCCAGCCCAAAACCCGACCCAACCCCACCCTGCAAGCCCATTCCTTGTTGCTAGCATGCCACACAACCCCAAACAACCAACACACAACCACACAACCCCAGGTGTGCCACAGGACAAGAGGCTCAGCGGTGTCCCCCGGCCGTCGGTGTCCCCCTGGCTGGTGCAGCAGTGGGCAGGTCTGATGCCTGTGCTGTTGCCCACAGCTGCCAGCAGCTGCTGCCTCGTGAGCTTGGGCAAAGAGGGTGGGTGGGAAGCAGGCAATCACAAACAGCAACTGGCAGCAAATTAGTGCCTGGCATCACCCACGTTCTCCCTCCTCGCTCAGGATCAGCCTCTCTGGCAGCTTCCTTCCTGACAGCCCCTGCTACCCCTGCTCGTGCCCCCCTCCCTCTGAACTGATTTAATCTTGGCTGTGCAGAGAAATCGCTTACTGTAGCATGCTGCTCCTTGTTTATATTTATTGAATCAATTTGAAAATCAGCTTTGTCCTTGTTCTTGGTTCTGGAGCCTTTGTGTTTTTCTCCTTCGCATTTTGATGTGTTGTTTGAAATTGTTGTGGGGCTGTCTGTAAATACCTGACAGACTTGCAGCAACTTTTTGGAAGACAACAGCCAGTCATCTCTCTGGTGTGGAGGTCAAAGAAGATGAACAGAGGCCTTATAGAGAGCCATCACTGGGTGTTGAACGCCTCTCTCTTGTCTTTCTTGGATTCTCTATCTGTTTGCTTTTGCAGCTGTGGTCTGAGCAACAGACTCATGGCAGAAAAGCCTCCAGAGGAGGCCAGGTGATGGTCTTCCACTTCCATCATGAACAATAATGCCAACCTGGGCTCTAGAGAAGAGAGAAGCCTTTCCCGAGTCATTGGCATGAGTGAAGAGTCAGAACAGGTCCTCAAAGCAACTGTATCCCTTTCCGGGATGGGCAAATCAGCACAAAATCAGGATTCACAGAGCCCTGGGCAATTATGTGAACGGGGCACAGCGGAAAAAGCAGTAAAGGCTCAAGAGTTCAGTTTGTCTTAAAAGGAGCGCGTTTATCAATTTATTCACTGACCCAGCACTGCAAGACTAACAGTGCTGAAACAACAGGGTAAGAGAATGCAGAATGTTTGTGCACATGGCAATCAAACAAGAAAACAAAGCAGGACCAGGAATGCTTCCGAGGGGGTGCTCTTTGTGAGCTTGCTGCAATTGGCATCAGCCTGGATAATCAGTAAGGACCCCAGATTTGTGGGTGCTTTTTCGAGCTAACTCTAATCTCTGCTGTGGAAGGCAAACCCACTCCCTGTCTCTGCAGCTCACAGAGCTCCCCAAAGAGTGATGGGCTTTCAGGGAGCTTAGGAATATGATGTGTCAACCTCTTTGTTTTTCATCTTTATTCCAATGAGTATTTCCAAGCAGTGAATTTGCTACGCAATGGAGGTGCCTCCTTGGCTCAGTTTCAGCCTTTAATTAGCTCTTCTTGAAACAATTGACAAGCCAGGTGGTTGAAGCCACAAAAGAAAGAGGAGGAAGAAGAATAATTATTGGCATTTTAAAGTGTTTGCATCAGGGGTAAAACTACCAGTGGCAAGCCCAGGCTGGTCTCTGGAGTTCCTTCTCCCCAGCCAAAAGCAATGCTCTTCATTGATGTGGTGGTCAGGATCCCCACTCCAGGTTTGATTGTTCCCTGGCATGAACATGAAAAAAACCCCACAACCCAACAATGTAGGCAGCAATAATGCTCCCCATCCCATTTGGGAGAAATCACTGCCACGCAGAAGCTGCTGGTTGCTGACAGACACTCCCAGGGTGCTCATTCTCCCAGGGCTGGGTCCATTCTTTCTTCCTCCCCTTCCTCTCAACCACTGGTTTAGGTGGGAACACCATGGGAGGTTTTTTTGCAGGTATAATCTGACATGGTGGGCTGATCTTGGTGAATCACTGGTCTCTGCATCATAAAATCATGATGATGTTCTGCCTTTAGCCACAGTTGGGTTCTGGTTTTAGCTGGGAGGGACTCTGCATGTTCTCTGCAGTTCTCCTCTAATGAAAAGCAGGCAAATATCACTATAGATGTCACCAAAACCTCCCTTTAGCATGCACTCTGATAAGATTTGACAAATGTTTCTCGGACCCAAACATTTTCCAAGCCTTTCTTGCCTGCCACCAGTAACTGCTAATTGTAGATGAAGGATCTATTTTCTTTTTTATGGTAAACTGGCTGCAACCAACCTAGAGGTGCAGATTAAATTGGAGAGAGTTATCTGGATCCAATGTGGAAAACTTGTTAGTAAAGATGATTTTTTTAAAAACCTCATGAGGAGGAAGGTGTGAGATGGCGATTAATGATGAATTTGCCACTGGGAAACTGCAAGGATGACATTTACCAGTGAGTTTACCACAAAAAGTGTCTGTTCCTCGGGATGGAAGATGCTTTGGATCTTTGGAAGATGCTTCCTTTAACCCACTTTTGCCTGCTATGCCATGTCTGTGCATCAAGTCTGATCTCGCTCTGTATCTGTGCTTGTCTGACATTGCCCTGAAATTCTGGGTGGCAAAAGAAGCAACAATACCGTACAAGCAGCTTCAGTCAGGCACGTGGAAACAAGGAAGGACACACTTTGGATGGAGGAATAATCCTGGACCTTAGTCTTTATCTTAAAACAATAATTCTTTAGTGCATGGTGAGGTTAGATCCAGGATTTTTATGTACTTTTCACTAAGAGAAAATCACTAAAAGCATCCTTCAAACCTCTCTGTTGATGATCATCATGGTTTTCTTTGTTGCATTTTGGAAATGATGGGCATGATCACCATCTGCACGAGGTGCCTTTTCTACTGACTGAGTAGAGCCTCGTTTTTTATCCAACCCAGTCTTCAGCAATTCTCAGGTTTGCCCCTTGATCCAGGTCCCTTGGGAATCATTCTTCTTTCTCCACTGTTCCTTTACATTTCTGGCATCTTTGTTACATCCCTCTCCTTACCAGCAGAATGGAACTGGAACCAACCCTGACAAGCCATCATTTTCAACCAGTCTGAAGTCTTTCAGACCCATCTCTTTTTTTTCTGCCTCACTATGGTAAATATGCTTTTGCTGGGACTTTCCCTTGCTGGCCATGCTCTGCAGCCTGTGTGTCCTTTGTTCTGCTGCACTTCCCATCACCTCCACGATTTCCATGATGATCTCAGAGGTCTTTTCCAACCTAATTTGTCATGTGATAGCACTGCAAGTGATTTATGTTCTCAGCACCTTCACTGCAGTCCATGAATCAATCTTCAGCAGCATTTCATCCTCTTTCTCTCAACACTGTGTGGCATGTTGGGCTGATTATTAACTCCATCCAAGCTCTGAGTCTTTCTCTGGTGATCCAGGATCACTGGGCTCAGTCCCATATAATCTAAATGAAGATATGGGAGGGATGAGTGATGCCAAAAGTTGCACCAGCAGCTGACAGTAACCTGGCATTGGCCTGCTGGTTCATGCAAGGCTGTTCTGTTCAGAGCCTTTGACTCTGCTCAGGGTCCAGTGTAAAACACTTGGCTGCTACTCCATGATAGGAGCAAGTCTCTGCAGGGCAGAACTTTGGCTGGAGTGAGGAAGGAGTGACATGTTTGCTGGAACAACAACTGCACTTGCTGGGCTTTGAATTATGGGATACAACTATGTCAGAGACTAGAGCTGCTTTGAGGTCACTAGAGTGACTTTTCTGTAGAATGACAAGTGGCAGCCTCTTGGATTTCTCAAGTTCTGCAGATATTGGTGACCTTCAGAGTTCAGATGGGCAGTGCTTCCAACCCAAATTTCTAGCCAAGGAGCAGGTGCAGAGAATGAAATCTCATGCAGATCATAGGCAGAACCAGTTGTTCCCATAATTTAGGGGTTCAGTCCTTAGTTCCTTAATACAGAGGCTTGAAGACAAGGATATTTAGCAAAAACACTATTATTTTCCAGCATGTGTGTTGTCAGCCTTGTCAGACTGCAATATCCAGGGAACAGGTTTATCTCTAGACCCCCTTCCCAGCTCTTCCCTAAGGAGAGCAGCACAGGGACATCTCTGTGCAGTGGTTCAGTCTCCTTAACTGTGCCTAAACTGGGCCATAAATACAGGAGTTGCTTTGCAAAATAGATGTTTTAAATGGGACAGGTTTTCAAAGCAGATGTGGAGTTTCCCTTCTGTTTATCCACTCTTCCTTTTGTTTCAGAGGCTCCTCACAGATAAAAGGTGCAGGGTGGAGGCTGGAGGCTACTCTGCAGCTGACAGCAACAAGCACGTTTTGCTTTGTTTGATTGTCAAAATCTCGCCTGGAACACTTTATTTATAAAGCACAGCCCAGCAAACAGCCTGAACCATTTCTTCTGACATCTCAGGAGCACAACACATCCAGAGCACACGTGTGCCTCGGTGCAGGCAGTGTGTGTTCTGGCTGCTTCCAGCTCTCACCAGGGCAGAAGACTCCACAGGCAGTTGGGAAAAGGCCCTCCCAAGCCCTTGCACCACCTGAACAGCCTGATCTGAGGTCCAGAAAAGCCCAAATGGATGTTTAGGGGCTCTGGATCACACTAATAGGAGCACTGGCACATGGCCACCACCCACAGCATGCAGATTTGCCTGACTTCACTGTTTCATCCAGCTGTTTTCAGATGCCTTTAGCCAGGCACGATGGATCCACTCTAGGGCAGAAAAGCTGGCCAGGTTGAAAATGTCATGTCACTTGGATTCATCTTATTCCCCTAATGAATAACATGGCTGATTAATACTAAGATAATCACAGTGCACTTCCAATTACAAACTGCAAACAACAATCTGTTTTTCATTTCATTACTGATTATTAATTATTTTATTACCTCCTCTAGCTGTGTTAATAAGTAATCATACTTAAGCATATTTAAATGTTTTAGAAGGTGAAACATCTTTAGACCTTCATCTGCTTCTTGTCAGCTCTTTAGCAGGAAAAGTTCACCCACTGTGCAGGGGGTCCATGTTAACCTGTCTCTAATGCCTGAGAATCAGTCACTCAGTTAATTGTTAGAGATCACAACAACCTCCCCCATAAAAGACCATGAATATGGTCCGATCAGTGATTCAATCTGATCTGGATCCTGAAGATATTTAGACCTTCTCCTAACAGCAATTTAATTTCTGTAATTGCTGGCATCACTACAAGGCTGCAGGCCTGGCTATGGTGTTATTGGAGAGGGGTTTAAAGATTGCACAGGAATCTGCTTTTAGTGTCTCTCAGAAAATCACTGTGGAAAATTCATTTCTGAAGGTAACCAGAAATATCCATGGTGATTGTAGTCACACTTGAAATGGAAGTGCAGCACTGAAAGCTAAAGTCCTGGGAGTATCTCTGCTGGCCTTTCCAGCTCCTGGTGCTACCCAGGGATGCTGCCTGCCACCAGTGCCCAGGCTCTGGTGGGGAGATGGACAGGTCCTGTTGGCAACACCTATCACGACTTCCCAGGTCTGTCCTCCTGTCCATTCATCCTCATTAACATCTGAACTGTCTCCAGCACTTTCCATCCTCCTTCTGTGATTTCCAGCAATCCTTAGGTATGAAGGCAAGATGAGAGGCTTCCATCTGTTCTGTATCTTACCTGGGTAAGCCATACCCGGGTGCTCTAAAGAGTCCCAGAAGCATTTTGAGCATCATGGTGTTAAATTCTAAGGTGCTCCTTGATGGAACTCAGGGCACTAAGGCAGCGTATGAAATGGTGCAAAAATATTGCAGTGCTGTCATCCATATTCTTAAAGCCACTGGCTAAAAAAAAATCAACCTCTAATCCTCTGTGCTGTCTCCTCTCACCTGACCCAGGAAGCAGGTCAGCCAAGCAGAAAACCCAGTTCTTCCCCCAGGATGACCACACAGGGAGTCATTCTTTTCTAAAGAGCACGTTCCTGCATCACCTCTCCATGGCTGAACCTTTACATGCAACAAAAGCCACAGAGACAGAAGACAAGGAATCTGCTCAGTTGGAGCCTGCATTCCTTTACACTGACCTTGCAGCTCTCAGCCAGGCTTGGAGGCACCTGAGTGGGGCAGCTACTGCTCAGGTACAGCAGCACACACCTTCTTACACCACTGCTCTGATCCCAGGGGCTGCTGAGACACGAGCCCAGCCACGTGTCTTCAGTTCTTTGACTTCCAGCAGGACCATGATGCCAGGCCAGGACCTCTCTGTGCTGCATTCTGCATGCCAGCCTTACATGGACTAGCTGGTCCACCCTAGGCCGGCACATTCTTATGTTCCAGCAACCTTAAAGTGAAGTTATGGGTTCTGGCCATCTTCTCACCACATCTCCCTTCCCCTTCCACAATGCCTTCCTGGTCTCCTGCTCCTCACACCTTTTCCCATCTTCTCACCTGGACAAGCAGGTAAACTCAGAGGGCAAAATGTTCTCCGTACAATTCTTGGTCACTTTATTATGTTGTTTGTTGTTTTTTTTTTTCTCCCCTTCCGCCTCCCCCAGAAAAAGGAGCCGCTGGCGCTGGCGAAGAAAACCAACAACACCTACAACATCGTTGGCACCACCTATGCCCTCAACATTGCCAAGGACCCCGGCCTGCCCACCATCTCCAAGAGTGCTGCTGCCACTGCTGCTGCCACCAGCGTGCCCCACAAGCTGCCCCGCCTGGAGGAGAAGCTCCCGGAGAGCAAGAAGACGTACAACAGCGTCAGCAAGGTAGACAAGATGTCCCGCATCGTCTTCCCAGTCCTCTTTGCCATTTTCAACTTAGTCTACTGGGCCACCTATGTAAACCGGGAGTCAGCGATCAAGGGAATGATCCCCAAACAGTGAAACCAGTCACTCAAACCTTCCATCAGTGAGCATCGTCCAAGCGGGAATTCTCCAGGGCTTTCTTCTTTTCTTGTTTTGTTTAATTATCATTGCTCATTTCCTATTATTATTACTATTCCTATTACATCACTCTTTTATAACATAAACAAAACTGTGATTTTAATTTAACCCCTATATGCTTTAGTTTGGATCACTTTGCCTCTGATGATGAGAGTTTAAAAAAAAAAAACAACAAAACAAAGGGATCATAACAAGTTGTGCCTCTAACATCGTAAGTCTGCTGTCCCCCATGTGAACCACATCACCCTGTGCTTCCATCTCTCCTCTGCCACCTCCTGTGGTCCCCACACTCTTCATGCCACTGCCATTCCACACTTCACTGCTGTCCCCAGGGGATGCTGCTCTGGGCCACCCCAACCCCCTCCTCTTCTGCCATGGACTGCCCTAGCATGGGGATGCATCCTGGGCTCCAGGATGTGCCAGTCACTTGGCTGGGCTGCTTTCAGTGCCTGGCATTTTGTGTCAGGTGACACACCTGGGCTGGGAATGCAGGTGAGCTGGTCACCCGTGGGACCAGGGGAGCCCTGGGACACGAGGGACAGGCATGGCATGGGCCAGCTCGTAGCCCAGTGCCTGCTGGGGGCAAACCTAGCACTGCTGTGCTCCCTGGAGCCATTGAAGGGGTGGAAGAGGGTGGCAGCTTCTTGTAGGTGGTGGACAGGACTCCTTCCTCTCTGTCTTCACCAAACCCAGCTGCTGGTTTCCTCCAAGTCTCCCTCCAGACAAGAACATGTGAGAAGGGTCTTGTCTGTCTGCCATCCTGCACTCTTGGGCAGTTCAGGTTAGCAGGTGGTGTGGTTCCTACCAGAGAAATAGTTTTTCTCAGGGTCAGTCGGGGCCCAGTCAAGACAGGAGCTTTACAAAGCCTCTGAGGCAACAGTAGCTGTGAGGCTGCATGAGTTCAGCATCAGGACTGGAAGCCACAGAGTTCACATTCAGGTGGCTGGTTCATCACTTTCTCTTGGCCCCATCCACTTGTCCTTCTTGGCATCTCCTCTCTGTCCCAGCCCCTTCTTCCAGCTTCCCATTCCTCTTCCTTTGGCTATTCAGCAGTCCTCAGTAGTGTCTCACTGCTCACACGTGGATTTAGGCAGAGAAGCCCCTACCTCTCAGGTAAGCCACACTGATGGGGGGAGCACAGCCTGGGGCAGTGCAGCTCATGGTGCATCCCTGCCCCAGTGCCCCAGAGGGGCAGCGATGCTGGGTCACACCTGCTCAGGTGCAGGACCATCCTGCCACCCTGGGGGTGAGGCAAGGGGCAGGTGATGCCCAAGAGCCTCCCTGCCCCTGTGAACTGGTGCACCTGAGGATCCTCAGCACCATGGGAGAACAGCAGGAGGGGCTCTGGGAAAGAGCAGGGTGGTACTGCTGTCCCACAGAGCCACGTGAGCCAGGTGCCATCCCACAAAGCCACTGAGGTAAGACCCCAACACCTGCACACTCCTCCAGGGAAAGCCCTCCAGTGCCTTGGAGAGAGGCTTTTTCTCCCTTCCTGACCTCCACAGTCAAGGTTCCAAACCAGTAGTTGTCCCATTCCCACAAGGTGGTGGCATCCAAGCCATCTGACCCCGCTCCCTGGTGCCTGGACCCATGGACACACTGTCCTGCCACAGGGAAGGACATCCTATGCCTGGTGGTGTATTGTCCCCAGCCCTTGGGTGGCACTGACCCTGCCAGCACTCCTGCTGCCACAGTGGGATGCACCCCCTCTCTCTTGGACATCCCTCTGCCCCTCCAGTTGCCCCCCCAGAGCTGCTCCCAGCACATTTTGGGCACATGCAGCCAGGCCAAAGCCCCAGCACCCCCAAGGTGATGCCTGCAGCACTGCTTTGAGCCCCTGTGCCGGGCTCAGTTTCCCTCCTGTCTGTGCAGGAGCGGGGCTGAGCACAAGGCACAGGATTTGCCCCACCTGGAATATCCATGGAGGCAGCAGAATGGAGCCAGGAAGGCCAGGGCTCTTTGTCCTGCAGTGTGAGTGGCACTGGTGCACGTCCTGCCTGTCCCTTACCAATCTCACTGGCTCAACAGCAATGCAGTCACTCCCCCTGCCCAGGGCTGCAATTTGGAGAGGAGCTTGGAGACATTTAGCCCAGCCCTCAGTGTGGTGGGGTCCACAAGCACCTCCACACCATCCAGCAGCATCAGGCAAGGGGCATCAGACCCCCCACAGGCTAATGCTGAGGAAACCAGCTCTCTTCCCATCCTCCCTCACTGCATCCACACCCCAAGCCATGACATTTTGACAGTGCCTTTCATTCCCAAGGGCTCCCTGCTGGGTGGGAAAGCCCAGGAGCTCTCCCCATTTGCACACAGCATCAGAGAGGAGCAGAGAGAGGGAGCACTGTCCCCAGCCCTTCTGCCAGGCAGGGAGGACATCCTGGCTTCTTTGGCACCTGGGGCACCCGGTTCCTCCTGGCACCTTTCTGCTCCCCAGTGGGAAGGGCCACGCTGTTGTTTTTGGGAATGTTTTCTCAAGTCAGCTAGCTGAGGTGTACCTCATAAAACATTCATGTTGGTATCATACTCAAGCCTAAGTGAGTGGAACAGGAACCCCACACTACAAAAAAACCAAAACAAACACAATAAAATGGTCACTAAAAGTATGTTGTGTTTACTAACGGAATTACATCAAAGGCAAGTTCAAATATAGAATCTGGTGGCTTACCTGACTTCAGCTGGCCCTGGTGCACAGGTGGCCTCCTACTCTAACCTGGGCATTCCCAAAAACCCCTTCTACCCCGAGAGACACATCCTACCACGTGCTGCCTCGCTGTCTGTCCGTGCCTGCTTTGTAAAGCTGTTCATAACTTGTCAGGTCTTACCATCAGCCTCTCAGCAGCCCCAGCACCCACAGCGCTGCCTTTGCTGCCTGCCCAGGGCCACGCGGGCTCAGTGCCACGGGGTGATGCTCAGGGTGTCAGGGTTGGGTCTCTTGGCAGTGCTGGACACAGGACTGGGGCAGCACCTGAGCCTCCTCCCTTCCTGTGGGTGATCTGATCTGTCTCACTGAGCTGTCAGGGTGATTCTCCTGCCTGTCTCTTCCCTCCCTGCGATGCCGACACTCCTGTCCCTCCCCAGGACACTGCCCACCCATCTGCCTTGCCCGTGACACCCATCTGCTGGCTCATCTTTGCTCTCCCTGACTCTGAAAACTTTGCTCTCTGCCTGATAAAAGGCCTCCTTCCTGTGTCTCTGTGAGCAGGCCTTGAAAGCCGAGCCTGTTCCCAACCAAAGCCTGGCATGGGCTCCGAGTCCTTCTGCCAGCTGGAAGCAGAAACACCGGCATCCTTTGGTTAAAAAACAACAAACCAAACAGGATTTCTAGTTTGGCTTCCAAGCAGGAAAGCATTTCGGGAAGATAGTTATAAATAAGTGGTTTAACATCTCCTGCCAGCAGACATCACAGAGGAGATAATGTTCTTTTTTTATAAAACTGTCAGCAACTCAAATTGGGACGTTTCCTTCCCAGTTAACACGAGGCTGTTGATGGGGGCTTCTTCTAAGTGCTTGCCAGGCCAGAGCTAATCTAGCATCACTTACTGGGGTTTACTGCTTGCTGTGACAGCATCTAAGGGCTCCATTTTTATAATTGAACCTGTATAGAAATATGTGTATATGACCACTAATAGTCAAATCCACAGAGTGGCCACATCATTTCGCTGTGAACCTCAATACCCCAGTATTTCTTTTCTTCTGGCAAGACCCAAAGCTTCCCTGACTTGATGAGAGCCTCCCAGGCATGAATTACAAGTCTTTGAGGGTCATAAAAACGATCTGTTCAGTCGGGGCTCCTGTTTTGCAGCCTGCACCAACCTGGGAAACACACGGTGCAGTCCGAGCCTGCAGTTGCATTCCTGCTGGAAATGTCAGAGGAGAGAGGAGAGTTCCACAGCACAGAGGGTGCTCTCCCAACAGGCTCACCCTGGGAAGGGTTTGGCAGGGCTGTGTTAGGGCTCCCCTTCCACATTCTTGGTCCTGGGGTAGGTGGAGAGCTGGCAGGGGGCCGTGGGGCTGGGTTGTCACAGCACGCAGTGTCAGGCCAGCCCCTCTTCCCCAGACTGTGTCTCCCTGGGGCCACACTTTAACCCACCCCATCAGATACCTGTGTGGGTCTTGCAGACTGGAGAGAAACAACATTTCCACGAGTCCTGTTGGGGGTGGGGAGGGTTTAACCAGGGCGAAGAGCTCATTCATGGAAACGTAAATGCTCTATTTAGAGAGAAAAAAAATCCAAACAATTCACCAATCCTCTCTCCACCTCAAGCTAAACTACTTCTGAAGGTCTTTTTGGCAAGAAGCCACAGCACAGATGAGATTGATGGCTTCCAGGTATAAATATTTACTGTTTGACCTTGTTATTGTTCCATCAGCCAAAGATTTTTACATATATATATGAGCGTGTGTATATTTACGCTCACAAACTCTTTATATATAAACATCAAACCTCCTTGTCTTTGAAAGATAAAATGGCCACTTTCAGTTATTTTACTTCCCTCTCATTCCCTTTGCTTAATCTTCTAGAATGAGGTGCATCCCTCTCTGCTGGTCCTCAGGTGGCTTTGGGAGGCAGAGGGGACAAAGGGAGCAAGGGAGAAGAGCCTCTCCCTGCCCTGGGGGCTCGGTGCAGGCTTGTTGCCTGGACCAAGGGCACTGCTGGCAGTGCTGCCCAGCATCTGCATGGAAAACTTAGTCCCTGAGGTCACAGCTGCTCCAACACAGGCCTTGTCCTGCCCTGGACACCAGGATGTTCCCAAGATGAATGCTGAATGCTACAAGCAATTAGTCCTCCTCCCATAGCACCATCAGGGAACGTGCAGCCAAGCACTGAGAACATGTGTGAGGTCTCCACCCTCAGCCTGCTTCAGGAGGGAGCCCAAAATCTGGTGGGATCCATCCCAGCCGTCCCTGGCCAGAGGAACACCAAAGGTAGGGGCTGCACTTCACCTTCATCTCTTCTGCAAAGCACAGGCAGGTGCTGCCACTTGGCCACTGCTTGCTGCTCATCCAGGTGGGATGGGCTGATCCCTGACCATGTGCTGATGGTGGGAGGGGTCAGCAGAAGCACAGGCCTTGGCTTCTGCTGTGTCTGTGCCTGATTTCAGCACAAGCAGGGCCATGGGCAGGTGCTGAGTGCTGGGGCCATGGTGAGCGAGCAGCCCTGGCAGTGGTACCCACTGTCTGCTCCCTCAGTGCCACCCCTGCCTCTCCCCCTAGCTTAGAGGAAAGGCAGCGATGCTGCAGTTGCACTCGTGGCTCCTCTGTCCCCTCCCTGCTGCTGGAGAGAGGCTGTCGTGCTCAGCCTGTGCCTTGTGGTGTCCCAGCCTGGGGAATGAAGGATGGAACCACCCATAGCTGGTTCTCACTCTGGGTCTATGCCTGCCTCCCACCACTGGAATCTGTGCTGCTTTAACCAGCAGAGAGCCTTAGGCATGGATTAATCCCAGCATTGGACCTGTCATCCTTCACCACCAACCAGCCTTTATGCTGGTTTTCGCTCATGAAGAAGCTTCAGGACAAAACACGATGTTCTAGCTACTCTGTCCTGTTCCCACTGTCCCAGTGCAGATCTCTTCTGCACAAAACAACAATCCCATCTGCCTAGAGAGGGAAGCCTGGTCCCAGGTTTGCTGCGTGAGCCAGGATGCTCCCACAGTCTTTGAAGGCTCTTGGCTCTTCTCTTCAGTGTTGCTTGAAGGACCTGTCAGCTTGATGAGACCATTGGCTCGTGTTACACTGCTAGCAGCACTCTGTTTCCCCTGAAAAGTCTGCCTGTACCTCCTGTCTTTTTGTAGGGCACCCAGCAAATGCAACAGCAACCACACATTGAATCACTTGATTTTTGCAACCACAAAAAGTAGGGGCAGAGTTGGGAAACCCGAGTCACTGCCACACTGCCTTTGCCAGGCTGCATTTAGGGTTGAAGGGCTCCTCAAGAGAGTTTCTCAGCCCCCCCAAACCTAGTCAGGTGGCCACAAGTATCCCTTCATCAACTAGATTTTCACTGTCAGCCGACCTGGGGATAGCTGCAGGCAAATGTCCTCTCTGAAGGTGAGGCCACCAGCTGCTCCTTTAGCTGCAGCCCTGGTGCCCAGGGTATGGAAAGTGGCATCAGCATCCTGCCAGGGCAGCCCATCCCAGGAAGGAGCTCCCTGCAGCAAATCACGGAGAACATGCCCATTTCCACTGCCTCAGGTTCAGCCTGTGCCCCACTACGTCCCCTGCTTTGTTTTCCATCTTGTGAGACTCTCTTTACTCCACTTTGAGAAAGGATCTAGCTGGCAGCAGTTTAATGCATGACAATCCTGTTATTACATCTGTAAATAATTAACAACTAGGGGGAAAAAAAGGCATTTTTAAAATTTTTTTGTTGACTTTATTTTCGTTATTGACTAGCTGGTAGCCACTTTCTTAAGGGATTTCTCATGGAAACTGTGACCTTTCTTCTCTCTATTTCTCTCTCTTTCTTTCTGAGATTTGTGTTTCAGATGCTTTTTGGTGCAATGTTCAATGCCTGTTTGTATTTTTGAATCGTATTTTTCAACCTTTGCTGGAAAAAAAAAAAAACCAAAATAAAATTGCCCATTCTAATTGGCAGGATTTTGAGTCCTGCCATTTTTTTCAGCTTTTAGCTTTTTCACTAAGTTAAAGCGACAGAAAAATGCCTCAAAAAATTACAGTGAAGTTCTGCAGAGAGATTAGAAAAACATCAGAAACAAGAACTACATGAGAAAGATCAGCAAGCTGAGTGGAGGAGGAGGACTCTTCTGACACCTACTAACCTCCTGATCTAACACACAAGGCGGGACTAGACCTCTTCACTGAATTAAATCACTTCGCTTTTCCACTCTACCCACTCTCTCGAACTCCAATCAAAACAAATAAAAATTCATATTTTAAAAAAAAAACACAACCGTGTCGGTTTTTTTTCACCCCCTCCCCAGGTTTTTCAAATGATGTTGATGCACAGAGGGATGGGGAGTCCAGGCAGCCAGTCCTCTGGGCTTTGGGCTACCTGCACATTTGGGGAGTTTGTCCCAGTGACACTGGATTACCCAACCTACCACACACTTCTCCAGCAAGTTCAGGACACCCTGGTGTGGAGAAGGACACGGGGGCTCTCAGCCCAAACGTCCTAAGCCATATGTGAATGGAATTTGTGCCAATGAAGGCTGTGGGCCTTCAACCCCCCCTGCTGTGCTGTTCAGATGCCACAATGACACTCCCTGTCACTATGGGCCACCAAAAGATCTTCCAGGCATGACTGGGGTTGACCTTTCCTGCAGGGAGTTTTGATTGTGGCTACCCTGTAGACAATAAATTGGAGATTTAATAGCACACAGGCACATCCACGACACGTCCCCCAGTGTGACGTGTGTCCAGTGGGTGCCCTGCTGGGTAAGTGGTTCAAGGCGTAGGGGCTTCATTTGGACACTCCATTGCATCTCCTTGGAGGCATGAGAAGTTATATTTGGCAACTAGTAGAAAGAAGGATTTTTCTCACTGGGTAGAAAGATCTGAAATGCAGTAAATCTCTTCAAATGCAAAAGCAGGAGAAAAATCACCTGCAAGAAACGCACAAGTTCTTCCTATTGCGTTAAGCTTGAAACGTTTGCTGTTCCCCCTGGGCCTTTTTCTGCATTTTTGGCTACTTTTTAGTTTAAAAACACAGATGATTTACCCATACCCCACATATTCAATGAGACTCCCCCCTCCCCCCCCAGTTACCACTGGGAAATAGCGGGAGAAGAAAATAACTCCAATGACAGCATCGGTTGTTTTCCACGCCTGAAGAAGGAACGAAAAGCCCTCCCCTTTCCCCGGATTCCCTGAGCACCATCTGTATGCTGCACCAGGGACTTGCTGGCGGGACAATATCTCCAAACATATTGCAACCTTGGACAAAAAAAAAGAGTTACTCGTTTGAATTTGCTGCATTCAGCTGAATCCTCCCTCTCCCTCCGAGGTTGGGATGACAGCAGAGGCTCGGGAGCGCCGGGGCTCGCAGCTGCTGTGGCAGATGGAGAGTTACCATGGGTCTTAGCAGCACAGGCTGCATGCTTATGTCTTCCTAAGGAAGGAGCATGGCTTGTGACCTCGGCAGGAGCAGGAAGGGAAGGAGCCCACCACCGTTTCAAACCATCAAAGCTGGAACCTGAAGTTTTCAGCCCTCCGCCACTCCCTCCCTTCCGCCCCGCCTGAGCCCTTGCTCAATCAAAACTGCACAGAGTTGGTCCCAGCCTGAAAAGATCTTCCTGACTCAGAAGGCAAAAATAAACAGCGATGTGAAATGCTTCCCTGCATTATCACTTCTCTATTTGAACCTAGAACAAGGGCCCTGAAGAGGAACAGAGTGTAATTGCAGTGTCCACAGAAAAGAAATACTAATGAAAACAGGCAGAGCCGGGAGAATTGGCAGAGAAGAGGCAGAACTGAACAAGTATTTATTACCCCAGCACTTAGAGCTCAGGCTGACAGGTGTCTTAGGAATGCAATAGCTGGGGTTTATTATTAGGTGCTCATAACACAGCAGTGCTCGGGGTGAGGGGAGGGCAGCACTGTCGCTGTGGCTCCTGAGGTGCCAGGGCTTGGGGAGCAGATAATGCCTCCCCTGTGCCAGTGGGGATGGCTCAGCCCCACAGCCCCATGAAGGAAAGGGGCCTCTGGGGCAGAGCGTTCATCTCCTGCCTTCCAAGGGTCGCTGCTTCAGAAACCTCTTCTGCAAACAACCCCCCCTGAGGTGGGGTGAGAGCCCCAAACCAGCCCTAAGCTGGCCCTCGCGATTTTGGGGTGGGTATGATCAAAAACCCCAGCACCACAGACAGGTTCCTCCTGCAGGAGGAACTCTCTTCTCTGCTTCCTTCACCCTCCAAGACAAGTAAGTCTAACACTGCACGACTGCCATTTGCAGGGCTCTTGCCAGGCTGTGCTGGCTGCCTTGCAAGCAAACAGTGCTTTCTTCTGAAATTCCTCCTGAACGAACTCATCCATCAGCAGCTTGTCAGAAGGAACATGGTTTGAGACTTTGTGGTTGCCCCAGTGCACGGAGAACCCCCTCGCCTGGCAGGTTTGTGGCTTCCCAGGATTCATTCTCCCTTACACTTCCTCTTCCTGGCAGGCTGCACTGGCTTTGTGGGAGATCCCAATGCTTTCCCCTCACAAGCACACACTCTCTGCCATCACAAGTGGGAAAAGCCCCCACCACCTTCCCTTTCCACTCTCATCAGATGGGTGATGTGTGAGCGGCAGCCAGAGCAGCAAGGGGGGCTGCTTCCCAGCACGGATGTGCTCGGCTCCTTCTGGGAATCCTCAGTGTCCTTCACGGGGATGAAAATGTCCTCTTCTCCCCCACCCCTAAGGCAGCAGCAAGCCACGGGCTGTGGAGGGGAGCAGGTGATGCGCCAGGAGCGGTGGGGGTGGGTGCCAAGCACAGCAAAGCCCCTTCACCCCACAGCAACGGGGACTGTGTCAGAGCAGGGCTTGGGGGGAAGCAGGAGAAGGAGCTCTGAGCCCAGGGGAAGGATGACACCTCCTGTGTGGGAACTGTGGGGCTCCTTGGGGCTCCTTGGACAACCCTGCAGCGCTACCAGCAAAGCAGGTGTCTACCCTGTGTGCTCCCATGGTCCCTGTTCCAGGGGGGAAGTACCACAGGGTGGAATCTGTTCCCCCCCTACAGCCCCCCCCAGGGCTACAGGGAGTGTTTTGCAGTGAAGGGTTTGAAATACCCGGCTGTGGGGGCACTCAGGGGGGACAGGGCAGTCAGCCAGCCAGCCTGGGAACAGCAGGGACCCCGAGAGAACAGGGCTGTGCCAGCCCCACGACCACCCCTTCGGGAGGCAGAGAGAAAATATCTCTGAAAAACAGCACCAGCTGATTTTCTTCAGAAGGGGGGAGTTGCAGGAGCTAGCTGAGCATTAGGTACTTTGTAAAAGCACTTTGGGATCCCCCATAAATAGCAGTGGAGGCATTTGCAGCAGAGGCTTTGGCAGAGGAGAAGCTGCAGCCATGATAGTGTAAGGATGTAAGTGAGGACAGGCTGGCAGGAAAAAGCAGTATGTGTTTATTACACAGATAGCACAGCTGGGGAAAAGAAGCCAAGCTTTCAGGTCTAAAAACTCTCCTTTGGATGTGATGCCATAAACTGGAGTCTTAGGGCTGAGAAGAACTGGTCTGGGATAACTCTGTTAATGAGGCAATCAGAAGGCAAAGGCTCCCAGCTCCCAGCCGAGTGGCAAGTTGTTTATAAGGAGAAAGGTACTTGGGTTTTTGTGAAGAATAGGAGACAAAATAGTATGGCTGAGCTTATTCAGAAAAGAAAGAAAGGCAGGCAGTGATAGGGATTAAAAAAAAAAAAAAGGAAAGAAATCAA
Organism: Platyrinchus mystaceus; assembly: GCA_035041135.1. Lineage (NCBI taxonomy): Eukaryota > Metazoa > Chordata > Aves > Passeriformes > Tyrannidae > Platyrinchus > Platyrinchus mystaceus. Next base: position 16,410,873 of record JAWWLV010000158.1, on the reverse strand, counting down.
TATAATATAGACAGAAAGCTCCTCTAAAGTCAATGCACAATTTTCTCAGCATGTGCAGGTTTTAGGCTTGTCCAAGAAGCCTGGGAGCAGTAAGTCTCTGGTCTGACCCCAGCTCAGCTGTACATCAACCCAGGCCTGTACTGGAAGTGACCATAACTCAGCAGCCCATCTCCCAGCATCCGAGAGAAGCTGCTCAGGCTCCTCTTAGTATTTCTCTTTGAATTTTTCAATATCTGCACCAGATTGTAATCCCCAGTTTGACTGTAAAACTGGCCTTTGCCTTCCCACTGCCTCATTACACCCAGCATAAATCATGGGGGGTAGTGAAACAGGATTGATAAGGAGGATTTATTATGCTTGAATAACCATCTATAACAACTCACTGCTGAATGACTCCCCCTCCCTCCTCTGGAGAACAGCTGCTGCCGGAATATAGCTGTTTTCAAGTGTGAACACTCAATCAACCAGGACTGGAGAACCTCACTCACATCCTCACTGGGAGGAGAGGGTTGGGTTCCCCTGACCATGGTTATCACAGAATCACAGAATGGTTTGGGTTGGAAGGGACCTTAAAGATCACTTTGTTCCAACCCCCTGCCACGGGCAGGGACACCTTCCACTAGCCCAGGTTGCCCAGAGCTCCATCCAGCCTGGCCTTGAACACATGCAGGGATGGAAGTGATATAAAGGGAAGCATCTCTTAGCAACAGGCCCAGAGATGTGGAGGTTGACCTTCTCGTGGTCCTGGGCAAGGGAAGCCCTGAGGTGAGGGTTTGCCATCACACAGTGGTGTTGATGTCCTGGGTAAGGAGCAGGGACATCCTTTGGGTAAGGATGCTCCAGGTGTTGGGGGAAGGAGCCCCGGGCTGGCCGTGGGGAGCTCAGTGTGGCCAGAAACTGCGTTTCACCCACGGCAACAACTCCTCTCCCACTTGGATTTCTATGTAGACAACACAATACAAACCAGCTTCCTGGGAAGGAAGTCAGCATTCCCACTGGGAACACCAGTGCCTGTCTGCTGGCACGTGCAGGACACTGTGCCACTTCCCAGGGTGGAAAACCAGTCCAGCTGTGCCAGGGCAGAGCTGGTCTCCTCCTTTAGCCCTGGAGGGGCACAGAGCAGAGGTCAGCCCGTTTGGGATGTTTTTCAAAGAATTATTTCTGGGGCACTGGGTGACATTTCCCTTCCTTTGCTAAGTTTAGAGAGCAGTTGTTACACTGCCTGTTCGGGCTTTCTGCAGTCCTGCTCTCTGGGGACCTCATTTGCGTAATTTTGTTGGGTGCTGGCTAATAATGACGTCACATAAAATTCATTCTGCTGGACTGAGAGTGGGCTTCGTTGTCATGGCAACTTTTGATTTGGAAGACTCGCAGGAAGGAGACAGGTAAGTGCTGGAAATTGCCATATTTCAGCGTGGTTTCAAATGCCTTGGACGTCTGAGGCCCATTTTCCATAAATGAAATTTCAAGCCTCGTTGAAGTACTTTGTAAACAAAATTCGTTTATTGCCTGAGGAAAACAGAGTGAAATTTAGTTGTGGAAAATACTTTTAGGAAAAAAAAAATTCAGATTTCATGAACACTACAAAATAACGGGAGTTAAACGCAATCAGAACGTGCTAATGCTGCTTTGCTCCCCAAAACTCAGCCCTGGAGAGAAGAGATCCTTTCCCTGTGAAGAGAGATAGTCCAATGATTCTCAGGGCTGGTCCAGGGGACCTCTGTGCTGGGGTGGGAGGACAGAAGCAGGTCTGCTGGGAGCAATTTTTAATTAGTTTCCAATGTATCGCCCACAAGTGCTCTGTGTTCTACCCAGGCTGAAACAATGAGCCTCTCTGTTCCCTAAATTTGGGTCAATGTGTACTATATTAGTCAAAATACTCTGGAAGCCAAGATATTCATTCAGAGCTGGATATCAACATGCTTATTCAGAGATGTGATTGTGAGTGGTTGTGGCTTCTCTGGAAAGCAAACCCGGGTGATGTGAACCCCTCTGGATACCAGTGAGTCTGAGCCAGGCTTGGAGGGGGCATTTCCAGCTGGGAAACCCTGGGCTTCTGAGGAGACATTCCTGGGTTGGAGACACTGTGTAAAACCAGCAAAAGCTGTTTAGTGCTGATTTCCTTTCCCAGTGAAAAATCAGCCTGAACCCACAAAAGGCACCACTCAGCATTTGGCACCTGGATCCAGCCAACACTCCAGTGTTGGAGCCTTTGGTTCTGTAGCCCCCTAAATGTTCTCCAAGGGGTCGTCCAAAGTCTGTGAGTGAAGTTGTTTGGCCAGATCACAGTGTGGTGCACTGCTGTTACCAGGATCTGGGTTGCAGCCTTTATCCTAAACCCTCTTCAGCCTAACTTACATGCCCTTGAAGTGCTGTGTCTTTTCCTTTGCTTGGAATTGGGTGGCCATTTGGGGGGAACTTCCCTCCAAAGCTAAAATAATCCCTTAGCAATTAAAATCTTGCATAGACAATGTCGTTTTCTTCAAGGCAGGTGGGAAAGGAAGCTGTGTCAGCTGAGCTGCAACCGGTGGTTTGGGGAGGGAGGGAGATAATGAGAGGAAATTCAGTGTTCAAGTCCAGTTTGGACTGGTCTTGGAGCAAGCTGGTGTGGTGGAAGGTGTCCCTGGCCATGGCAGGAGGGTGGTGGTGAGGAGGGAACTCTGGGGGGATTCATACCCCTGGGAGAGCAGCAAACTGAGCCTGTGCTTCTTGGGCTCACACAGAGCCTGTCCCTGGTGTGTATATACAAAGTGCCTGAAATGGAAACATTTTGGAAATAGTGATAAAGGACTCCAACCCTTCTCCATGTGATTTGTTCAGCCCTTCAGAGCATTTGTTGCTTCTTTTGGTGGCAGAATTCAGGGAATTTGAATTGCATTTTTGCACTGCTTTAGATGCCCAGAAATGGTATTTATTTAAAGGCAGAAGTTATTTGCTGAGAACATACTGCCCTGCTATGTGAAGGAGAAAAGGCAGGTATTCCTAAAATGAACCCAGTGTTAGTGCAAGTGTTTGCTGGGGGGACAGAAGAGCTGCTATACTGGGAGAGCCCAAAGCCTCATCTGAAGAGCGTCTGATTTCTGATAACAGTCAAACAGCAGATGTTGCCCTATAATCTCGGGCTCTCTTTCCCTCTGCTGCATCTTGCAGAGCTTCACCAGGGTGCTCTCCCAGTCTCCAGCAATCTGTGGTTCAGGGACTCGCCTGTAAAAGCCACATCCTTATGTTTAACTGTGTTATCTTTTTCTGTTCTGGAGGCTGAGGGGTGACCTCACTGCTCTCTGCAGCTTCCTGAGGAGGGGGAGCAGGCAGGGAGGTGTTGAACTCTTCTCCCTGGTACCCAGTGATGGGATGTGTTGAAGTGGTTCAAGGCTGTTCCAGGGGAGGTTCAGACTGGGCATTAGGAAGCATTTCTTCTCAGACAGACTGGTCAAACACTGGAACAGAGTTATTGGAGAGCTGGTTGATGCCCAAAGCCTGACAGTGTTGAGATTTGTTTGGACAATGCCCTTAATAATCTTTTAGCACTTCTGGTCAGCCCTGAGGAGGTCAGGCAGTTGGACTGTGATTGCTGTAGGTCCCTTCCAGCTGAAAATATTTGATTATAATAACTCCTGATGAGTTGTTGTTCTGTGATTTGGTCCAGCTGCTCCTTGAACTCCTCTCATCTGTGTCCACAACATCCAGCAGAAAAGAGCTTCCTGGTTTAATTGTGGTATAAAAAGATTCTTAATTTAGATTGGGGGGCTGTGGTTTTCCCCTTCCACTTGATATCTTCTTGCACATTTGCCTCATAATTTTATGCACTATATTATAGAATCACAGAAGGGTTTGGATTGAAAGGGAACTGAAAGACCATGTAGTTCCCACCACCCTGCCAGGGGCAGGGACATCTTCCACTAGACCATGTGCTATTCCATCTTAATTATCTCAGTCATGGGGCCTGAGGGAGCCAAGGGCTCTGCATAGCCAGTGATCTGGCTGAGACAAGCTGTGCTGACCACGGCAGACAAAGGTACAGCATGTCTCCTTCTGCCTGTGCCTCTGAGTACAGCAGCTCCTGGGCAAAACCAGGGTGCTGGGGAGCTGCAGTGTCTGTGCAGCCAGTGCCCAGCGAGGCAGGGTTAGTGTCCTACCAGTCCAGAGACACTCAGCTGTGTGCCCGCTGCTCAGTGCCTGACCCAGGGGTTTTGGGAGTGCTTTTGGGGATGTTTCCTCCCAGCAGAGCCCACAAGTTCCTGGGCACGTGTGCCAGGATCTCCCTGTGGCCAGTGGGACGTGCAGAGCTCCCGCAGCAGCACACAGGGGGTGGTCTCTAGGACAGCATTTCCAAAAGTGGGTTCACATCAGCGTGTGCTAGGGCTTCTCATGTGGCATGCAGGCTCAGTCCCCTTGCTCTGTTGCTTTCCTTCTGCCTGAAAGGGCTGCATCTCTCTCACAGTCTTGCCCAGGTTGTGGCTTCCCCACAAAGGGGCATCCCAGCCAAAATTCCCAGAGCAGGAGCTGGCTGTAGCCCTCCCCTCTGGGGAATGATCACCTCTCCCCTTGGTCTCACAGGCTGCAGAGCCACAGCCTGTTGCTCCTCACCTCCTGGAAGGAGCTATGGAAAATCAGAGCCTGGTTTGAGAAGCTGCTGTATGTTGTAGGAGCCTGCTGAAAGGATATTTCACAGAGCAGCATTTGAGGTGAGTGAGATTTATGTATGTGGGGGACAGATGAGAGCTGTGTGGAGGCAGTGATGGTGCCTGGATGTTCTGTCCAGCTTCCCTGCTCTGCTGGCTCAGGCTGCTGCTGCTGCTGCTGTCGTGGTTCTGATGAGGCCCCTCTGTCCCCATCAGCAGCCCTGAGCTCCTCCACCCCTCTCTTTGCCCTTGTTTTGCTCAGTGGGGGCACTCCAAGCTCAGGCTGAAGGATTTCCATGGTCCTGTTCCCAGCTGCTTCCTACCAGTCACGCCCAACTCCCATGCAGGGGCTTCTGAAGATGTAGATAGATATTTCTTGAGACATGGAGTTCACTTTATTAGTGATCAGCACAGCTTTTCAGGGACAAAACATGGATTTAGAGCTTAATCTCTCACTCCTGCTGTGCTGCAAGCACTCTCTAAAACCTCTGTGGACACCAAGGCCATTCTGGAGTTTCAAAGTTAAACAATCCCTCTCTCTCCCCCTCCGTGTGAACACCAGGAGGATTAGAGAACCAAAGCCTCAGTTGTGAAAATATTCCAGTTCTCAGGTGTCTCCATGCCTCAAACCTGCTTGTGTGGCATGACTCCAGATCTTCCCAGCTTATTTCCTATGCTCAGGGCTAGAGCTGGTCAGGGAAATTCAAAACAATAATAACCCTCCTGATGCACAAATATGTTGAAAACCAAAGGGACAGTGAATTTTAGCATAAATAAATATTAATTTGGGTTTTTTTGAAGCTTTTCATTTATTTGCCATCTGTGATTCTTCTGATTAAAAAAAAATCATCCCATCATGCAATCCAAGACAGGAAAGGTCTATCTGGGGTTTTGCTGGCTCACCCTGTGGCACAGACATCCCTTTGCAGACAGATGAACCCGATGGTTAATTTGTGCCCGACAGGCTGAAAATTGCTCATCAGAAGTATCAGGCAAAGAGCTAAAAATTTGCCAGGGAGAATTCAGCTAACCCAGCCAGACCCCAATGCAGAGTTCACATCCCCTTTAGCAGTGGGGGTTCAGATCAGCAGAGCCCTTGCTTTGAATTGCACTTTCCTGGCCTTGCCTGAAGTTCTGGAAGCATCCTCCAAACGTAGGAATATGATGGTGGGGAGAGAGGGAAAACACAAAAGGTAACCAGCAAAGTAAATGTGCAAGGAAAAAAATAATAATAATAATAAAAAAAAAAAAAAAATAAAAAAAAAAATCAGTGGACAAAAGGCTTTGCTTTGCCAGCAGTCAAACCATTCAGGCAGCCACAATAGCTGCTCCCTCTCCCCCTGTGCACCCCAGCCCGGTGCATTTGTGGTTATTATCTCACCTGGACCAGATGGGTGTTGACAAACAGAAGCCCACGTAGCTTTCATTTTCCAGGTGTGCACGGGCAAAGGGAAGCAGTCACCTGCCCCTCAGTGCCTGCTTCTTTCACTGGCCTTGCTCTGCTTTATTCCCTCTGTGCCACAGACCTGAATTATGGCAGGAGATGAATTAAATGTTTGAAGAACTATTAGAACAATTGGGCGGCGAGGTGCAGTGCAGGGGCAGAGCTGAGGGGCCACTGCTGCAAGGGCTGGAGTGCTCTGAGCTCTGGGAAGCTTTGGCTGCTGGTGGAGCTGGTCCTCTGGAGATGAAGCAGCAGAGAAATGCAGGCAAGCCAGGAGTGGTGCCCAGCTGCTGCCATCAGCTGTCCTGTGACTGGCTGCCTAGATAAGGGAACCTGACAGCAAAGGCTTTCTTGGCTCCCCTTCTCCATCCTGAGCTGGTGGGGGAAGCAATTCCCAGCCCTGCCAAGGGAGAGGGGGGAGAGAGAGCCTGGGAAAGCAAGTAGACAGCAGGACAAGGATAACTCATTTGAGATGACTTGCTGAATCATGGAGGGTCCTGGAAAGGGAGGAACTGTCCGTGTACCTGCCCCTTTCCTCGGCATCTGCTCTGAGCAGCTACAGGGAGATGGGACAAGGGGCACAGTGAGAACTTGGTTTTACCAGCTGTGACTGCTTCTAAAATGTGCTGTTACTGTGCAGATCTCCTGCCATTTGTACTCTGGAAGAAAATTTCTAAGGAGGGCAGTGGCTGGTGAGAGCAGCTCGGTGTTCCTCGGTGCTGAGGGCACATGCTGAAGATAAGGATTATTTCTTCCATTACTCGGCCGGGGAGCTGAGCATCGAGAAATCCCCCGCAGGCTCCAATCAAGACAGTTCAGAGCTGCAAGACCACGATATTTCTCAATGGAAAATGCTCCTTTTCATGATGGGATGAGAGCCTGGAAATCCTTAGGGCACCTGGATGGCGAGCAGTAGCAGTGGGGGTGGGAGAACAGAAACAGAGACCCACAGAGTCAAGTTGCAGCCACTAATTTAAGGTTTGTTAGATGTGATGGTAAGCTGGGTGGTCTTTAGGTTTCCCTTCTGTGCTACTGTTCTCAGAGCACTCCATTTAATCTGTAGCCCAGGCTTGGAGGAAAGCTTTTACTTCCCCAAAATCAGACTTAGTGTCAATGGAAAATGAGATCATTACTCTCTTGCTGGCAGAGCAGTGTGAAACAATGGTGATATGAAAAATAGTAATCTCTAGAAAACAAAGGCCTGGTCTCTCTTGGCAGGTGTTATTTATTTTTTCTAGCAGAGGGAGCAAGAAACTGCAGCTGGAATCTCCAGTTGGCTTCCCAAGATACTACTGTGACATTTTAATGATCTAATTCCCCTCAAAGGTGGCATTTTCGCCTGTTCCCCTGACCTATCACTGTACATTCGCTGTGAAACAAACTATCTGCTATCAGCCCTGACATCTCAGGCTCAGAGGAGGAAAAAGTAAGTCCGTGATATACCCATGCAATGAAAGGACTCCTTGCCCTGTGAATCCTTACAAGGGTGCAACTGGCCACTGTCACCAGTTTGGGAGCACGTCAGTGCCGCTCACCCTTGCAGAGCTGTGGCTCAGGGTGCACCAGTGTGTGGTTTCTGACCCATTAACAGTCTCCTCCTGCATGGATAAAGATGATGTTCATGCTGTGAGACCCTTTTCTCCCCTGTGGTGGCAGCTCTTCCCTGCCTGGAGGAGCTACACAGGGCTGAAGCGCTGCTGGTTGCCCGGGCGAGGTGACGTGCAGGGGATGGGACAGCCAGGATGTCCTGCCCCACAGCCAGGCTCCCCTTCCCACTCTCTGCAGACAAACCAGTTCCTGCTGGTGTAAGGTGCGTGCAACGAATAGCACAACCACAGCAAAATAGTTTATGTAAAGCACTGATGTGGGAGAAGTTTCATAAGAGGTTTCATACCTCAAAAAGGCCTTTTGTCAAAAATAGAAGCCTTTTCTGTAAAGGGGGGGGGGAATCAAGTTTCTTGCACAGCCTTACTGTCGTGCTAGCACTGTTCCTAGCTGCCATGGAGACCTTCTTTTTTCCCAGAGTGAGAGATGCTGCTCCAGTCCTTTTCTGAGCAGGACAGAGAGCAGAGGCAGCTCTTCTGGGAGTCACTGGGCTGGGGCCACCAGCTTCCCACCCACTGGGGCAACTGGTCCCATTGCATAGCCCGCTGGGCATTGAGCTCTTTGCCTGAGATGTTTCCAGGGGGCTGCTGAGTGACCCTGTCTGGTAGGAAACAGCCCGAGGAGGGGTGAGCTGTCACCATGACCTGTGAGGGAGCAAAGAGGGGAAAACTGGCTGGGAAACGGTGTGCAGGGAACCGTCCACCTCTGCCACGAGACTGGCTCGAGCCAAAGCAGCTCAGTGTGTGTGTGTGTGTGCTGCTAAACCTGCTGGTGAACACCAACATCCAGCACCAGCATTTCTTTTTCTTCCTCTGGGAAGGAAGGGAAGGGATAAAGCAAAACCCCGAAGAGGCAAGAAACGGGTGCTCCCGCTTCAGAGGGGCAGGGCGGCTACGGCAATGGGAAGAAGAAATCCAGGCAGAGAAACCAGGCCATGGAAGTCAATGCAAATGACTTTGATCACAGAGTTTGGAGCCCATTTGCTCTGTAGGAAGCACGGCTGTCAGCGGGGATAGGCAGTGAGAGGGGTGGGATCTCACAGCTTGCGAGATGAAATGAAGAATGTGGCAGATGCTTTTTTTTTCCTTTTTTCGAGCTTCAGAGGGCCCTATTCTAGCTTTAATGGCCCAAAGGGGGGGATGATTTCAACCTCCAGCCCCATATCCCTACTCTTCCTGTGGATCTCAGTGGCAGCATGACGGGCAGTGTTGGTGTTGCTCCTGCATGGTGATGAGGCCAGTGAGTGATGGACACCAGACAGGGCTGGTGATGGTGATGGGGCCCTGATGAATGACCTGTTCCCGGGGCACAGGTGGGTTTGGTGCACTGGAGACCCCAGGAATGCCCTTGGAGCTGCCCAGTGAAGCAGCAGAGCCCCTCCATGAGCAACAGCCAGCAGCATGGGAAGGGAGAGTGCTACCTACACACGGGCTGTGCGCAGCGCCCTGGGGAGCGCTCGGATGAGGAAAAGCTCCAGTTATGTCAGTCATCATTTCTAGGCATTTTTAAAAAGAAATCCCTTTGGGGCAGAGGCTCTGTTTTCATTCAGAGCTGCACATGATGGGACGTGTGCTTTTGCTCTAGTTTCTGAGTGCCGGTGTTGTTGTAGGTTAATTATCATTAGTAATTAATCATCACCACTCACAGAAAGGCTTTTCCCTGCTGGTCAGGAGTCACAAGGAGCATTAACAGCTTTTTTTCCCCCCCTGCAAGCACAAATCCAGTTTGACTCAGAGCCTCCTCTGGCTCTGGCAACTGCCTCAGATCCTCACAGACCCTTGGGAGGTGGTTGTGAGGAGTCTGAATTGTCCTGCCTGGTGATTTTTCTTTTTGAATATAATTTAAATACAGGTAGCTAAAATCTCTCCATGAGAAAAGTTGCACAGGCTCTGCTAGACTAAGTCGTGTTGGCTTTTTCTTTCTTTTAATAAGTTTCTGACGCAGTGAAACAGCTGAAAAAAAAAAAAAAAGTAAATCTGGTGATGCATCCAGTGGCAATACATCAGTTTTCAAAGACTTAGCTGAAAAAAAAAACAACATAATTGCTTTTGCTCCAGTTGAAAAAAATGAAAAATAAAGCAAAGAGAAGGAAGGTGGCATCGGGATGTCTCTGCTCAGGCCACACCAGAGGAGGGACAGAGCCCAGGGGACCCGCTGCCCTCGTTGTCACACAGCCACGGGCACGGCCATGAGCCACCTCCCCTGGCAGAGACACGTCACAAGCGCTGCCACTTCCAGCCCCGGCCTCTCCCCGGCACTCTGGGGTTGATTTATTTTTTCCCCTCGCAGATCCAGCCGCCAAGATCCTAAAACGGGTCAGGCATATGGGATCGTGGCATGAGCAAACTCGGCTGGCTCGAGCTCAGATTTATAAGGAGCTCACTTGCCTTTCCATCTCTTTTTTTTTTTTTTCTTTTTTTTCTCCCCTCAACTCCAACCAAATCCCAAGCACAAATTCTGGGAACCAGGCTCTTCCTGGTGGCTGCAGCTGCTCAGCAAGAATTGACTTCTCCGCCAGCGCTGCCGCTCGGAGCGCAAACCCGGCAGCTGAGCACCGGCCCCAGCCGGGGCCCTGCTTTTCCATTCAGCAAAAGTTCAGCCAACTTGGAGCATTTCAGACTCAGCAAATTATTTTTTCTGGCAAAAAAAAAAAACCAAACGTGGGTTCACTGGGAAATTTCCGGCTGGCTCTAATTGGGACAGCTGTTAAGGCGGCAGTTTTCACAAGAACTAAGAGTTGCTTTCAGATGAGTACAGCTCTTAAAAAGGCTGCTGCTTTGATAGCTGCTCGTTGCCTTTCTTGTCTGATTATTGAGCTTAGTATCTCCCTGCAAGCTTAAAAAAAATCCACTTTGCCTGTCTCATCTTTCTCTCCTCTTTACCCAATATTATCTCCTGCCCCTCCTCCTCCTTCAAGGAGACTCTGTCGGTTTGAATTTGACCCTAAATCTGAGCTTTGCAAAAATTAACATGCATTGCATTTCAGATTAAGAGAATTTCTCTCTCTCTCTCTCCTTTTTTTTTTTTTTTTTTTTATTTTTAAACCCCCACAGGGTTCACAGGCTGTGCCGAAAAGTCAAAGCAAACATTTGCCTTGTTGCTTTAACAGGGGAGATCCTGCCAAGGAAATTAACGGGGCCTATCTCCACAAAGGGAAAAAAACCCATCTCATCCTGATAGTGGCACGGAGAGATGTGCAGCTTGCTGGCTTCCTGTAATGACTTTTTTAATTTGTTTTTTTCTTCCTATTCCCACACACATTTTTGCCTTTTAGCAAGGAGGTTGAATAAAGCACATGAAGGTTCCTAAACAGCTAATTCAGTCCCAGAGTCTATGAGCTGGAAATTTTATGTCCTTAGGGAGCTGTAAGGGCTGATGAAAGCCCTTGATAAAACAATATTATGAGTCTTACTCTGATCTGCTGGGAACTCCCACCAAACCCACCTTGCTCCCCACATGGCAACGGGAAGACCTGGCATGTCCTGCAATATACATTGCAGATAAGGAAATTGCTCTGGAGCAAAGTGAGCAATGGATTAAATTTGGTTCATATTGAATAAAATCTTTTATTATTATTTTTTTTTAATATGGTTTTCCAGTGAAACAGGAAAAATGAAAAAAATTCATCTTGTCATCTCAGTATGTTGTTCAAACCTAAACAGTGGTTCTTTTGCTACCCTTTTATTTAAAGAAAGTCAGGTTTTAAATGAACATTGGTGTGCTGAAGTGGAAAACCTTGAAACATTTAATTTAGAACATGGATCGATGAAACATTTTGGCATTCTTAAGCAAAACATTTTATTTCAAAACAGGTTGGAAAAAAGTGCTCTGATTGCAGCTGTTTTTTCTCGGATTGTGGTTTTGTTTATTTTTCTCCTCTTTTAAGCTAATTGCCAAATTCTGCCTATATTTGCCAATTATCTTGCTGCCTCAGGACTCTGTTGTGCACCAGATTTGTGGTTCATTTAGAATGAAAAATCTTTGATTGCAAATCGTGTGTGTACAAGGAGCTAATGAGAGCTCCCTGGCTTTTGGGTCCTGATGCTTTCTGCAGGTAGCGCTGGGAACGGCTACCTGGCAGCAGAGCATCCCATCATTCCCTATGGGCAGTGCCTTCTGGAGAGCAGTTTTGCTCCTGTTAATAAACTGGCTGCTTGAAAAATGTGTGATGCCACTGCCAGCCCTCTGGGCTCTGTGCTGGTGCCTCTGCTGCTGCACCAGCCCCTTCCACCAGGAACGGCCCCCAGCCCTCCTGGGCTCCCCCCAGGAGCTCCTGCAGGACCTATGGAATACATACAGTGCCTTCCACACAGCCACCAAACCACAGCCCTCCCCCTGGGTGGCAGAGGGAAGGAATTTAAATAAAGAGAAGTTTATATTTAGAGCTGGAGGTTGCTCCTTCATCAGATTACGCCAGTTTTAAGTAGGTCAGGCGGGAGACCCAAGATATCCAAGTCCCCTTCAAAGGCATCCGTCCGTCACTTATTATTCCAGGCATTTCCCTTTCACTCTGCCTTCCCTTCACAGCCCTGGTCCTTTGTCACTGTTTCTGGGCTGTGCTGGCTCTCGCTGTCCTTCCCAACACTTGATCCTTTCATTGCCTTTCCCACTCCTCGTCCCCCCTGGCTCCGGTGCAGCCCTGGGGACAGCAGTGGCCTCAGCCGTGTCACTAAGCCACGTGGTGCTCAAGGCCACCTTTTTGGGGGGCAGCTGTGTGGGATGCTCCTCAAAGCACCATGTCTCCCTACATCTGGGGTTCTAACCTGAGCACATGGGGGTTTAGGTGAAAGCAAGCAACAATAGCAATGAAAACACCCCAAATGCAAAAGAATTCCCCCCAACCTCCTTGTTTAACCCTTCTCTTCTAGGAAAATAATTGCCTGCCCTGATCAGGCTGAGAGCACCTGCCTGCTCTCCCAAGCAGCACCAGGATCCAGGCACCTGCTCCAGCCAGTTTCTCCTGTAATTAATCCTAATAATAAAGGCTCTGGACACGTCCAAGGCCCTTCCTGCATGTTCCTGGGCTGCCTCACCACCAAATGCACAGCAAGGAGAACAGCTCATGGGGTCTTGTCCCAGGGCTCAGGAATGCAGCAGGCCTGTCACCTTCATTACCCAGAACCACTTAAATCCTCCCTCCTTCAGCACGGGCAGGTCTGACAGGGGTGAGGGGATCTCGCTGGAGCAGACCCAGAGGCTGCTCCTCCAGCCAACACTTCAGCATGCATTAAGCTGTGTTCTCCCAGCTGACTGGGGTTATTTGAGTGCTCCTGAGCGGGGACTTCGCAGGGTGGCAGCAGGGAACTCGCACCTGGGAGGAGCAGTGGGTGCCCCATGTCACTCATCCCACCCTCCCAGGGGTCCAGCCCAGGCTGTGCTGGGGCCAGAGGTGCTCCAGACCCTCCTGTCGGCCAGGCTGACACACTCACACACCAAAATCACCATCAAGTGATCCCCACTTGTCTGTATTGAGCCATTTCCTTCGCTCACTCCCAGTCTATTACGTTTTTCAACTCTCAGTGGAATTTTTTTTTTTTAACTCAAGGCCTCCTTTAAGCTGATCACAAGGGAATGCTGAGTGCTTGTTTTTTAATATTCTGACAGGTGCTATTTTGCTATTTGCTTGTGATGATTCAGGACATTTGCATCTCTTTGTCCTTAATTAAAAAGCACTTCACCCTTGCTGCAGGGGTGTGGCAGATTTCTCTTGATCTATTCATTTTGGGGGACTTTTAATCAACATATCCCCTCTATAGGTGCGGGTGCCTTTCTGAGAGGGGGGTGAAGCTCAGTGCAGTGTGGAGAGCTGTGTGGGTGTAAATATTGCTTGCTCTTTATTTTTTTTTTTTGGGGGGGGGGTGAATTTGACTGCAGTTGAAAGGCATTTTCTAACAGCCTCCTAGAAGACAGGAGTCCCCTGTCCACCAGATACATGGGCAATGACAAAGACAAAATTTGCTGCAAAGCAAAATTCGCTGCGAGCTGGCAGAGCTGCCCGTGGAGTCAACACTCTGCCAAGAGCCTGCAGACAGACCGTCCCCCAGGTCACAGGACCCTCATCTGATCCCACTCTGCTTGCACAGACACGATCTGGCTCAGCTTATCTTCATCTCTGCACTGCAACCCCTCCTGCAGATGCCCAGGGCTGGGCACGTCCCTGTGCAGAGCGTGGGACAGAGGTGTGTGTGCTTGCTGTGCCTTGATGGGGGGCATATGGAGCATGCCATGGATGGTCTGTGGTCTCCTCCACACACACATTTTTTTTTGCAAGGTAGAAGGACAGCAGCTTTGCCAGCAGGGCCTTTTTCAATGGCAGCACGTGTTGCCTTGGGCTGCCAGGGAGGCTAAAAGTACCTGTGAGCCAAGGAAGGGATTCAGCAGCAGCTCAGTCAGCAGTGACAAGTCCATAGTCTGGAAGCAGCTTCCACTGTAGGAACCTCCCAGGTCTTAGGGGAAGATGCAAGGAGAGAGAAGATCCCTCCATGGATGTCCCTTGTCTGAGGATGAGAGTGGCACAGCACTGTGTGCAGGGGTGCTGCAAGGCAATGGGATGCAGAGGGGTGAGGCAGCCCCAGGCAGGGTGGTGGGAGCAAGGTCTGTGCTGCCCTGCCCTGAGAGCCTGGGATGATGGGAGCAAACACCCTTCCTAGGAAACTCCTTCCATCCCCTCAAGTACAGGGTCTGCAGGTCTTTCCACCTGGCTGGATCCCCCTCACAGGCAGGGAGGTGAGAAGGGACTGCAGAGCCTCCTGGGGTTTCTCACCCAGGGAAAACTATCCAGCCCCTCATGTGCTGCTGCTCTGGTTTGTCCCCAGCCCTGTGGGGAAATGGGAACTGGGCTTTGCTCTGTGGACCTGAACCTGCCAGTTCAGCAGTGACCCCAGGGATGGGGTCCCAGGGGTCGGGTGCCGAGATCCTGTAACTGCTTTCGAATATTCCAGCCTCAACTCTTCTGTCTCCTCCCAGAAAATACCAGGCTGAAAAACAACTCCACCAAGGCTCAGTGTTGATCTGTTCTGCTTTTCCAGGCTGGGGAGCTCAGGCTCGCGGGAACCTTTGAAGATTATTTCCCTTCAGTTTTCTGAAGACACTTCAGCCTCCTCTCCAATCTTTTTATTTTGCCTCCTTTCAACGCATCGGCCCGATTTCTCTGAGACTTAACAGCAATGAACAAGATTAAGATTGGAGCTTAGAAAGTATTAGGAGAAGATCTCTCACTCCTGACGTGCTGGCAATTGCCAGATCCTGGTGCCAGCATCTCTCTTTTGGAGAGGCACTACGTGTGCAGGCGTTTCTGCTCCGATGGCTTTGGGAGTGCAGAGCTGGAGGGCACCGAGCGCGAAAGCCGCAGCTCGCAGTGTCTGCTCCTTCGCACTTCAGCTGCCACTGATTGCTTTGGGCAGCCAGAGGGGCTGGGATGGAGGGGGAGAAAACCACAGGGGAGAGGGGAGGTGGGTGCTGGACACGGTGGCACCGGCTGTGTTGGCCGGACGGGGTCTGGATTTCCACGCGATGGGGGGTGAGGACTGTTCGGGTGGGATGTAAAATCCCAAAGCAGGGGCACCCGAGTGGGGCTCACCGTGCCTGGCAGCCACAGCAGCACAGCCCGGGCTCGTGTGCAGCTCTGGGTTGATGTAGGTCAGTATTTCACGGGAGATCCTAGAGCTAAGGAATAGAGCAGTGCTGGCATCTCTCCACGTGCTCCTGCGAGCACGGGCTGAGGAGAATCGCGGACGCTCACAAGGCTGGGGAGGTGGAAAGGGTGCAAATGGCAGTGCCAGCAGTGGAGAAAAGCTGGATGGGGTCTGGACTGGGAGAGCAGCTCTGCTCTGCCATAGACTTGGGGAGTGGGGGGGAAAAATACCCTGAAGGCATGAGCATGGCAGGCTCTCAGGGCTGCTGTGGGGGTTAACTGTGCTCCTGTGTCCAACCTGGGCCAAGAGGACATGGAAGGGGAGGCAGTGCCACTGCTTCCCCCACCCGGGAGTGGGTACTAGCAGCACATCAGGTGTTCTTAGCCCCATGCATGAATGATGCTTTGGGGCAGAGGTGGAAGAGGGTCTGTCAAGCTGCTCCAGGGAAGGAGCAGGGGCTGCCCCTGCCCTGAGCAGGCGTGTGCTGGGGATCCCACATGTTGGATGGGCAAAGTGCATCAAGGTGTGCCGAGCCTGTTCTCAGCTGGTCACCTCCCTGGTGAGCTCTTGCTGCGTTGGCACCATGGGCTGCAGTGGCCCAGTCCCAAGCACTGCCTCCCTAAAAAAAACACAACTAAAACCTCCACAATGTGTGCCCTGAGTTCAGGCACTTGGGAGAGAAGGGCATTTCCCGGGGGAGACACTGACGCTTCACACAGGAGGAAATGAAACAGGCCTTGAGAATGTCTAACAGAAGTGAAGAGATGTGAGAAAATGGACTTGCTGCAGGCACCCCCCCTGCAACTTCGGAGCCAGTCCCACGGCAGGGAGCAAGAAAAGCAGCCTGTGTGACCCCAGCCCTGGCAGTACCTGCAACAGGAGGGACTGTGCTCAGCCTCAGCAGCGGGAGGGAAGCTCCTTGCACCGCTTTCTCCACTTGTCATCCGCCCTGTGTTATCCTCAGGCTGACAAAATGTCGAGCTGCCAGGCAAACCACAGCACCGGGGCGAGAGGGAGCGCGGAGTGCAGGGCTCGGATCAGCTGCTGGAGACGGCTGGAATTGAACATCCACACTCAGCCACAGATGAGCAGTTCCCATTATTTACTGGTGTATAAACATTCCCGAGACAGCGGAGAGAGGAGTCACTGAAAGCCCCGCAACCCTGGATAGAAATGCCTGAGGGTATTGACGATAAAAGGCAACTCTGCCTCCCTCTCTCCCCTCTTCAACCCCACCAGGGGGGCCAGTGGGTGATGAGGTGCCCTCAGCTGTAGGTGCCATCAGGGCTGCAGTACAGAAAGGGTCAGGCAGGGTCACTGCTGGCCATGAGGTTTTTGGTGGTGAGCACTGCCTGCTGCTCTCAGTTGGCTCTGCTCTCAGTCCCAGTGTGTCCTCTGGAGAGCCCCAGGATCGGGTTTTTCCCAGCTATTGAGCAATTCTGGGAGGAATCACTGTGTGAAATACAGTTTGCATCCCAATGACAGTTTTTGTTGCCTCCATGACCTCCCTGGCTCCGTTTTCCCTACCCTGAACTATTGTGGCACAGGTTGACAAGGAGCGAGTTTATCCCCATCCAGAAGCAGACACGTTTCTACAGTGAAGAGAAGCAGCTGCTCCTGTTCCTGCAGCTGCATGTCCCCAAAGTTTGTGTCAGCAGTTGTATTTAAAATAACGATGTTCTGCCTGGGAGTTATTCTGGGGGCTAAACTACCAGCTCATGGTCCTGTGCTGGGCATACAAGGTCAGATGTAGGGATGGCATAGCTGCAAATTCTATTTGAAAAAAAGGTATTGAAACACCTGGTACTCAATTTTCTGAGATTTTTCCCTTTTTTTGTCCAGTGCTGCCAATTCTCTTCCCTTTCCCAACCTTTCCCATGTGTGTTCTCTCTCTTTACGTTTCGATCCCTGGGAGGGATGTAACACGTTCAGCCCTGAGCTGGGGAGGGGTTCAGAAAGGCAGAGCCATAAAAGCACAGGAAATGGCATCTTCCCCATCCCCAAGGTGACAGCCAGAGCCACGCTGACACACAGGATCAGATCACCCAGCATTTGGTGATCTCTTTCCACTAAGCACCTCATTTTGAAGAGGGACTGTCCACAGTGGAAGGAACGTAGAGACTCCTTCAGGCCTGGTGTAGCAGCAGAGAATGAAAGTGAAGTTCTCACTCCCATCAGTGCTCTTGTCACCCTCTGGGACACCTTGCACCAGCTCCTGCTACGGCCTGGGCTGTCCTCCCACACCCTTCATTCTCCTTGGAAAACATACACGTCACATTTGTTCAGACTCCAAACACATTTTTTTAATCTGTCAGCACTGCAAGTTCACTCCAGCACCTAAAAACCACACTGTGTCCTGTCTGCTTCATCTATCATCGCTGCCCAGAGAGGTGGGAAGGCAGAGCCCAGCTGAAGTGGTTATTGATGTCATGGGAGCCCAGATGCAGCATCTGCTGCTGTGCCTGGTGAGCCTGAAAAAGACAAAACCTCGGTTATGTTGAACCAATGTCCTGATGGAGTAAACAAATGTTTCTACTGTGCAGGACATGCCCCAACTTGGAGAAAGGGGTCAAGGGGTTTTCATCCTTCGGGTTTTCCAAAGGGACCCTGTAATCAGCTTCTCCTCAGATGTCCTTCCCCACTCTCATCCCAGCTCTGTCAGCACCCTCAGCCTCAGGGATGCTGCTGTAGGAGACTCACAGCCCTACCAGCCTCTGCCTTCTGCCCGAGCACACAGCTCAGCCCACGGAGAGGACATCCATGGGAAGCCTTGGCCTTGGAACCCGCGCTGCTCCCAGAGGATGCACCGGGTAGGTGACAGCGGGAGCCCCAGTTCATTACCAGGAGAGTGAGCACCAAGGACAGCGGCTCTAACTGTGCTCTGTCCTCAGACCTGTGACGTGGAGCAGCGGTGGGAGGAGGGGAAGGCAAGTTCACCTCCATGCAGCCCTTCAGAGCTGTCTGCTGCCTGGTCCTGGCAGTAGCTGCCTGCGAATGCCCTGGCAGCTCCTTGTCCTGGCGTGCCCAGCTCTGCCAGCAGTGCTCTCAAGCCTGGCCTCTCCCTGCAGAGCCCCATGGGATCTGTGGCCGCCTGGAGTCCCCCAGTCCTGCTCCTCCACCCTTGGAGAGAGATCTGTCTGAGGCAGATTTTTGCAAACGCCTGCGTTTTCTCGGAAACGAGCTCCTGAACACCTTGGGATAATACTTTTCTCCATTTGCATCTGTTTTCCCTCTGATGTGGCCCAGAAGAAGAACAGTCTCCTTGGAGAGAGACACTCCTCGTGTTTGGCATTGCCTGAGGCAAGGAATGACCAGCCCTTAGCATGGGGGAGAGGCAGGCAGAGAATTGTCTCCTGCCTTCCCTCAATGCTCCAACCTGCAGTCACACACACACACACACATCCCCCCCCATTGTGGGAAGCAGGCAGCACAGCCCCCGCAAAGGGGCTTTGAGACAGCACAGGGAGATTTGGGCAGGCTGTGGATGTGCCCAGACTCATCCCTCTGAAAGCACAGCCATCCTTGCAAGGTTTGGGATCGTGGGCCAGGGCTGGAATTGTCTCCCTGTCTCCCAGAGCTAAATCCTGCAGTGAGGGCTGCACGATGAAAGCTTCATTTGCTGTGGCAGCTTGGCCCCCCAGGCTCTGGGCTCATGAGGGCTCTGTAAATAATAGGTTTTATTAGTTTGCCGGTTAAACTGAAATACCAGAAGGGATAAAAAGCATCTTGAATAAAACATTGCATCTCCTGTTTAAGTTTGGAATCCCATGACAGTAGACCTCAAAACAAACGTCTCTTCAAAGTGGAAAATAAGGGGCTGCTTCCTCCCAAAACACTGGTGCAGGACATTTTGTCCTTCTCAGCACGTGGACTGAGGGTGGTTTTTCCTGGTCAAAATCATTCACCATGAATTTGAAATGGGTTTCTCACCAGCTGAGCCTGTGCTGCTGATAAATAATGTGTTTGCTTGAAAAGCAGTGCTCTCTTTTGCCCTCCAGCACCATCAACACTCTTCATTCCTATGCTTGGTCCAGGGAAAAGACTCAGGACCATGGTTACAAAAGGAAAGCACTGTAGATGAAGGAGAAGACCAGGGAGAGCAGCTGTCTGGATGGTCCTAGTGCACACCACTGCCTGGAAGGTGTCCTCACAACAGCATCACAGGAGGACACTGTGATTCCCTAACACTGCTCAGACCATCTCCATCTCCTCAAGTGCCAGTCCTCCCCAGATCTCTCAGCTCTCAGGTAGCAGTAGGGGTGGTCAGAAGAAATCTGTCCTGTGAATTTCCCCACACACCACTTCACATCCTGCGTCTTGAGGGGGAGCTGAGAGCACATATATGAACCCCTGGATTTTCTGTGATCTGCTCATGACCAGAATCCTTGACAGCTACATCCTCCCTGCAGCTACTCTTGCACCTTTCCCAACTTCAGCTTCATCTGGATCCCTCAAGAACTTACGGAGCAATCCAGTGGCTTGTTTTGAAGCTTAAAGAGCTTTTTCCACCTTCACTGTTTCTTTGATATTCATTATTTACTCTTTTGACATGTGCTTCCTGTACACTCTGCCATCCCAGAGCCGGCTTCTTTGCATGCAGTAAAGGAAACATAATCTGCAGTTGCTCCATCAGAGGGAAATGCCATCTCGGAGCCTTGATGCCTGCAGCTGGCTGCTGTGGCTTTGGGGCTGCTCAGATCTCGTGCTTGAAGGCTGAAGGTGATCATGGCAGGAATCAGCAAGGGAGAGAGCCTCGAAAAACCACCCAGCTGTGCTGCTGTTATTGATCACCTGTACTCCCGGAGCACTCCCAGGCACCAAATTCCCATTTGTCATCAGTGCTGCCAGACCTCCGGGAGATGCAGGACCAGGCCCCTCTGGGGACCAGCTCCTGCAACTCAGCCTATAACCAGATGACAAAAGGCAATTATTGGCACTTCCTGTAAATCTAGCAGAGTTTGTTCCGATCAGCTCTCACCCAAAACTCGCCAAGAAGGAATCTGTTATTCCTCTTTGCAAATCAGATGCCGGCAGTGAAAAGAAATGCCCGAGTGCAGCCTGGCGAACTGTGAAGGTAGAGAGCGACAGGCTGGAAGCCCACAGCCCACCCACGACCCCCCAGCTCCTACCCACGCCCCCACCCGGCTGTTTTTGCGGGACAGCAGCCCCAACAGGTGGGGAAGGACCCTCTCCCCGGCTGCATCTCCCTGGCAGCTCAGCCCGGCAGGGCCTGACGCCTCGCGTGTTTTAGCAATAATTACCCACTCTTTCCTTTTTTTAGACAAACACCCCAACTGTCGTGCACGGGGGGGGGGGAAGACGAAAGAAAGCAAGCATTAAGAGAAATCAAACGCCTCGTTACGCAGAGGGGGAGCGAGCGCTCCTCGCACCAGCTGACGGTGCTCGCTCCCCGGCAGCGCGGCCCCGGCAGATGCGCGGGTGCCTCTCGGTGCGCCCCCCCCGCCGGCGCTCAGCCCCGGGGGTGCGGGGGAGGCCGGCCCCTGCGCGGGGGGGTAGGACCCGCTGCGAGCCCCTCCCCGCCGCGGACCGGAGAAGAGATGCCCAACTTTCCCCTTCCTCCCCGGCGGCGCGGAGCGGGGTGCGGAGCGCGGGGCCGCGCGGGCGGCGGCGGGGCCGGAGCGCGGCGCACCGGGCAGCGCGGGGGGGACCCC
>JAWWLV010000158.1:16354234-16372108 GCA_035041135.1 Platyrinchus mystaceus | reverse complement strand
CTGGAGGCTGTGGTGACTGGGCTGCATCTTTGCTTGCATCAGAAGGTGCTTACGTGTGGCTTTGCACCCAGGCCATGTCCTCTCCTGAGAGTGGAGATAAAAAACAAGCTAAATGGAGGCTCCTTCCTCGTGGTGCTTTTCATAATACTTCATTCAAGTGTTCAGTACCTTCCCCTTTAATTAATTCTGCCCCATAAGTGTTCAGTACCTTCCCCTTTAATTAATTCTGCCCCATCATCATATAGCATCCCGTGTCCACATCTCTGCCTTTTCAGTAATAACCTCATCAAGGACAGTGCAGACAGTGCCTCTATAAACCAGAGTCTGGCTGATGTCATGTCTCGACTCAAGGACTTTCCTTGATCCTTGGGGTAGTGAGTGTTGACAGATGCTAAAACACACACATCTAGGTCATGTGCCCCTTGGGCTCACGGTGAGAGGCTCCATGTGCCAGCCCGTGTTCCCATGAAACAGGCACCATGGCAGTCAACAGCCACCTTGGGGTTGTGTGGGAGGAGATAACAACTCTGAAATGCAGGACGTGGTGCCACAAGGGAACATCTCAGAAGAAAAGGTTTGAGGGGAAAGAAAGTCTGGGATGGTCGGCTGTCAGGAGTATAAAAACCTGCCTTTTGGATGTCCCCACTTGCACCTTCACAGGATCAGGCATGAGCAGGGGTGTGTGGGAAGGGGCAGGTAGAGATCTCAGAAAGCAGCACAATTTCAAAAGCCCCGTCCAGTTCCCATCTGCAGAGTCCAAGGGCGAGCAAGCCACAAGTGGGGAGTTTGCAACGGACAGAGCAGCATGAATAGCATGTCTTGTTTGACAGCTCCTGGCACGAGCACAGGACATGGAGATGGTTTTTAATAGCAAGTTTGTATTATAAAAAGAAAGCTGTTTCAACTGAGATTCCCTGGGCAGAGGCGAAAGACATTCAGACAAGGGCAGCGCTGCCGGTGTTGCTGCAGAAGTGAAACAGATGGGAAGTTCAGTGTGTCACCTTGAAACCACAGATCATCAGAGCTCTGTTCCCACTGTCCTTGTGAGCTCCCCTAGTCACTCCAGCATCGTGCCCTGAAAGCTCTCAGGGGTCTGATCTGGAGAAAGGGGGATCTTGGAAACACAGCGAAACTTATATTCTCATTCTTTTGCCCTTTAGTGTTGGAGAGACAAAACTCGCCCAGAGCAGGGACACAGAGGCAGCCACAAACGAGGAGTCTCACACTGCTAATGGGAGAACTGGGAGAAGCCTGGTGCTGCCCAGCCAGTTGCTGAAGTGGTTGGTGTCAGGCACGAGCTGGTACCTCTCTGTTTTGGGCAGTGCTTGCACATGTCATCTTAGAAGCACATTCCAGCCCACGAGCTGTGGGGTCAAGGCACTGTGCATTCAGAGGTCAAGATTATTCTAAAATACTGTTATTTTATTTAGTTTATTTATTTAGCCTCGAGAGTGTCTCCAGACCTTTCGCTTTTGTTATGTTCCCTGGGACATGGAGCCAGTTTCTGGGTGCAACCCAGGACTCGTCAGAGATCTGTGCAGGTTGGAGGGTGAGTGGAGTGTCTTGGAGAGGAAGGTGCTCACCTGTGCGAGGCTCTGGGGGTGTGGACATGCTGAACACAGTTGTGTCTGAAGGGGGGATGCTTGTGCTAGCCTGTTTTGCAGAAGAGTGACATGAAGGAGAGGCTTCCTGGCTTGTCTTGAGCTGCACAGTGACCTACCAGCCCTTGGAAGAAACACACCCAAAGCCTGGGTCTCCTCCAGTAACTTCAGAGATTTTCCTGAACTGCAGCATCCCTAAGAGTTTGCCTGCAATATTTCCTTTGCTTGGCTCTATGATTGACAGCATGGAGCCATGATATGCACATCAGACCACCTGAAATGCTGTCCCTGCTTCCCAGGAAAGCAGCCTGCTTTATTGGACTGCAGTAAGGGATTGGCTTGGCAGAGGGAAAGGAGCTCTATGAGTGAAAACAAATATCAGAACAATAAAAGCTAGAATGTGACTGTCTAGGATATTAATCTCTCAGCCTCACTGTTCTTTAGGATTTTTCTAACCTATCTCTCCAGCAGAGGAAAATGGAAGAACGTGTTTGCAGGTCTCTGACTCCTCTGTTTGGAGGTTTTCTTGTTGCTGTTGAATACAAGTGAAGTTGCACATTTAAATCCTTCATTTTATCCTAATTTAGGAAACCATCTAAGACATATTCATCTCGTGGCTTTGCTCCTCTCTTTGGCATTTGGCAGAAAGCTGAGCTCCTTAAGAACACACAGAAAGAAGCTCAGAGGTGGAACAGAGGAACCACAAGGCACCAGCTCCTCTGGATCCCACTAAATGCACCCCTGAGAGGGATCAGCTGAACTGAACACAAAAACTTGCATGGAGCCATTTGAAAAGGATGTTTTGAGAGGGCCAAACTGTGTTTATTTGGTGTGTAAGGTAACCTGAAAACACACCCTGTTGATTTGGAGTTGTGTCGTGCCAACCCTGGGACTTTAAGCTGTTACTCTGAAACTGAGCAGCTCTAATTCATAAATGCTCTGAACTCAGGGTGGAACTTAGTCCAGAGTAGAGTTCCTGGAGCCAAACCTGACTGGAAAGATGGGCTGATTCCCCCTCTGTGAGGGCAGAGCAGCAGAGGCTGGGATGACAGGGTAGCACACAAGGAGAACAGTGGCCAGTTCCCAGCTCTCTTGTGCTGGGCAGAGGCTGATTTCTGAACCTCTCTATTTTCTTTTGAATTGAAAATTTTGGGGTTTTCTTTGAAGTTACTTTTCACACAGAAATCCCCTAGCTTTTCACTTAAGTGCTATTTTTTTTAAATGAAAGGGTTTGGGAGTGCAGTAAAATATCTTTGTTGTTATTTCATTTTTTTTTTCTTCCAATACGAAACATTCCTGTCAACTCCCCATCCTCTTATTTCCCTCAAATGTTCTTTTACAGAACACGATTTTTTCCATTAAATGTTTTGAGATTATACCAATCTCTGGGACAGTGTTTCCCCCAGCATCTGTGCTGCCCACATGAGGAAAATGAGGACTGATCAGTGATGTGCAGCAGGGACATGCTGCAAGGCTGGGCTGGACAGGAGTACACCCAGCTAGCAGCAGCAACGCTGCAGGGCATTCCTTAGCATTGGATAAACTCATGGGATAGTGTTTAGGGTAGGCAGCCCTCAGGGTTTGCCTTATGAGGAGTTTGATTTATTATTTTATGACTGAAATTTGATGTGATCCTGCATGCATGCCAACATGTGTGCGCTACCCCACGTGTGATCCAAATGGAGTGGCCTAACTGTTGGAGCAATTCCTCTGATTTTGTTAGCTCCTTCTGTTGAAAACACTAAAAATGCCTGTGCTTTCACAGAGAAGTTAACAACCTCCATGTGCTGCACAGCAGATGGTACAGTAAAGGGTGGAGGCGTATTTTACAATAACCTTTTTTCCCCGTGGGGAAATCGAGGCATTGAGAAGTCTCTTTCTGATGGCTGAAAATGAGTCAGGGGCAGAGAGAAACTACAGGGGTGCAGGAGATCAAGAAACAGTGCCTGAAGTTTTAGGGGCTGAGCTCATCTTCAGCTTTAACCAAACTTCAGCTGTTGATCAGCCTGGGCTCTTCCAAGGTCACGAAGACTGTGAGGTATTTTCAGAGGACAACCTGCATTGCTTCATACTGAGATCTCCCTCCAGACCTGCCTGGACCCCTCTCCAGTGACTGTAGGGAACCCCTGGTAAAACACCTCCTGTTTTAATCACCTTGGTCAGATGCCTACAGCTAAGTGGGATCTCATTAATGCCCAGAGAAGGGTCTGAGCACTGTCCCACTGCTGATCACAAATAGGTGCTGAAGCCTTCAGGCACTGCTGTGGTTTAACACCAGCCTGCAACTCAGCCACACACAGCTGCTCCCTCTCTCCCTCGCAGCAGGATGAGGGAGAAAATTGGAAGGGTAAAAGTCCTCCCAATGTCCACAGCGTTTTTGTATAAATGTTGCCTCAGATAATTCTGAAAGAAAATACATTTGTAAATGCCAAAATTTCCCAGTGGGCTCCCTACGTAGAGCCAGCTCAGCTACGAAGTTCTTCCTCGTGAATAGCTGTGCTAATAATAGCCACTGAAATTAGATCAAACTACAGGACAGTGACAATAACAGCTCAGATTTTTCAGAACTGAATGACTTGTGCACTACACCTTTTGCAAAGGCTGGCTATGAATGGCACAAGAGGAGCTCTTTAATGCTGATCCCTCCTGAAAATCTGGGCTTGACAACAAATACTAAACCCCCAGGATAGCTGACCTTTCACTCTTCCAAAGTGTTAACATTGGTTATGCCAGACCTGAATGCTGAACTTTACAGCAGGACATCTAACTGAGCAGCCAGCCCAGAAGCGAGATCTCACCAGTGACTCCAGTTAGGAGTTAGGAACAGAGAGTGGCATCCAACGTGGATTTATCACTGCATTTTTGTTTGCTTTCTCCTACACCAGAGATGCTGCTTAGGAGGAGAGATGTAAACTCACACTAATTCAAACAAAGTGTACAGGGGTGGGGGAGAGTATGTCAAATGTTGTGCTAGTTTGGCCCCGGTGGCTGACAAGAAAAGAAGATGTCCCCAAGCAGAACAAAGTCAGCTCTGCCCGTATGTGTTGTTGTCTTGGGCTGCCCATCTTCTTCCTTCTGTGCCAAAGCTTCTTTGCCCACCTGTGGGCTCTATTTCACTGTGTCACAGCCTGATCCAGGTCTTCATCACCTCCCACCCCATGCCCAAGCAGTACCCAGTGCAATCCAGAGCATTCAGGTGCTGGAAAGGGCTCTCCCAGCCTCCTGGTTTGGGGCAGTGGCCATGCCTGTGCACTTGGCTTGGAGGGCTGCTGCTGTCCTCGCTCTGTGCCTCCTCACATCTGTTTTGAGTGACCTGTAGAGGCAATGCCATCACTTTGAACGTGCTGCAGCTGTCCCCGTTTCCCCATTTAGACACCCATTAGGACCTCATCCCTGTCACCTTTGCTCATCCGGGGTGAAGCATCAGCCCCGAGAGTGACTGGGCTGCCTGATGGCAAATGCTCTTTTCTCATGATCTCATTCCTATGCAAGGGACGTTTTTGGGGCCAATCACTCATCCCTGGTTGGCTGCCAGGGGAGCGAGGGCGAGGGAGATGAAGTGGGGAGCCGCGCTCTGCCCTGCTCTGCCCGCCCCCGGCAGGACACGCCGTCCCAGGGAGCGCTGCATCTATTTTAACAGCGTGGTCTGAGGAGCCAGCTGGGAACCAGCAGCGAGGGCAGCGCAGGGAGGGTGTGCTGCAGCCATAAAAATTCCACCGAGATAAATCAATAGAGGGAGGAGGAGAACGAGAGGGAGAGATGGCAAAGTCAGACATTGTTGGTCTCTGCCCACAAGAGAGAGGGACACGGTGCCTTAGTGGTCATGGGGGTTCAACAGGAGTGAAAGGGGGCAAGAGTCAAGCCAGGAGTTATCAGGAGCAGGTGACCAGCTACAGTATGGACTGGTGGGACTGGATCTGGGGTCTGGTTCAGACAGCTACTGAGTGCCAGACATGTTCCTGCACGGCACTAATTAGCACCTTCTCAGACAGGCTGAAAAAAAGGTTAAGGAGCAAATCAGCTTGCAGCAGAGAGCAGCAGAACGGTGGGCTAATGGTGTGGACTACCCAGAAAGGAGCTGCCTCCCAGAAGGTCCAGTTATCAGTGAGCTAGGACACACTCTCACCAGAACCAAGGCCCTTATTATGGTGGAAACTCTCTAAGACTCAAGATTTTAACTGGTTGCACCAAGAACTTGGAGTATAACAGCCTCTGCTCCAGCTTCCTTTTCTGATCCTCAGCAAGGGGCATCTGCCCAGGGACCCAGCGTGCCCTGAGTTTCCATATAAACCATTTACAGGGTAAGTCCTGCAGCAGGGGATGGATTCTCACTAGATTTATGCACAACACTATTATTGCTGGATGTACAAATTAGGTGTGTGGAGAGCACAGCTGGGCTGTATCTTAATAAATAACAGAAAGAGCTGCCTGCTTGTCTTCTCTGATAAGCTGGTGAGCAGCTTTCCCTGCCTGTGTTTAAAAGGTGTAGCTAAACTTTGGACTGGATTCAGCCAACATCCACATCATGCCCTTGCTTAACAGGAGTGTTGAGGTGTCTGCCAAGAGGAAGCCCAAGCCCTTGTTCGTATGGTCTTGGTTTTCCAGGCATGGGTCAGGCCAAACATGGTACAGCTCAGTCCAGCAGCAAACACCAAGTCTTTGGCTCTTCCTAAGTGTGCCATGGATGTCCTGACCGTGGGCTGAAGGTGATCCTGGAATGGTGTCAGTGCTCACCAACACCTGCCCTTGGACTTCAGAAATCAATGTTATGGCTGTGACTCCAAAACAGTGGCCTGCAGACCGGGGGACAGGGCTCTGCTTTGCCTGAATTCCCTCTCAGAAAGACCTGCCCTTCCTTCTGTTTCACAGGAATACACCATTGATATCTTCTTTGCTCAGACGTGGTACGACCGGCGGCTGCGGTTCAACAGCACCCTGAAGGCCCTGACGCTGAACACCAACATGGTGAGCCGCATCTGGATCCCAGACACCTTCTTCAGGAACTCCAAGCGGGCTGATTCCCACTGGATAACCACCCCCAACCAGCTCCTCCGCATCTGGAACGATGGAAAAGTGCTCTACACACTCAGGTACATCCAGCAGGCACTCTGAGGTGAGGGAACAAAGAGATGGTCAAAGCAGGGACATCTCCATAGTGGAGATGTCTCCCAGTGCTCCTTGCAGAATGGGTTTCCTCTTC
This sequence comes from Platyrinchus mystaceus, assembly GCA_035041135.1. Lineage (NCBI taxonomy): Eukaryota > Metazoa > Chordata > Aves > Passeriformes > Tyrannidae > Platyrinchus > Platyrinchus mystaceus. Next base: position 16,365,307 of record JAWWLV010000158.1, on the reverse strand, counting down.
CTAGGATTAAAGCTTCCAAAAAAATCAACCTGTATTACCCCATATCCCTCGAAAAAAAGTCAAAACTACAAATGGTTTACTAAACCAAAATCCTTTTTAAAGGATTAATGTTACGTTGTTCAGTGCAGCTATTTCATTCTGCTAATAAACATTTGGCTTTTGTTCCCACAAATTCTCACTTCCATAAAGGAATCTGAAGAGTTGACTAAACAAAAAGGCTTTTTGAATGTGAAAATTAGATGGTTTTCTTCACTTTGAAAATGTCCAAACATATATTTTGGTTTTCTGCTGGTTTGGAACGTTCCTGCAAACAGACCGATCTTCAACAAATTAGTTGTCAAGGAAGCGAGAATCGCTCTGTCACATTGTGGTGTTGGAATCAAACCACCTTCACCAACACAAAACCTCCTTCTCTCTGTCTTCCTGTCTCAGGCTGACAATCGAGGCTGAATGTCTGCTCCAGCTGCAGAATTTCCCAATGGACACTCACTCCTGCCCTTTGGTTTTTTCCAGTTGTGAGTATACATATTTTTAAAATATGTAGAAGGCGAGTAGAGAAACTTCAGCAGAGTAATACTCTCCTGGGGAGACCATCCTCCCTTTCAGCTACATTTTTTCACCTAATATCTGTGATTCTCTTCATGAGCCCTGAAGCATCATCCCTCTCCTGGGCTAGCAGAGGTCATAAGGGACAGATTCACACAGCACCTCTGAGTTTCTCCTTGATTTGGATGGGTGGTTGGAGGAGATTATTTCTCTGACCTTCTGGTTACTCTAGACAGAACATGGATATATTCTGGTAGATAAATGGCAGCTGTCCTTCCTCGCATTTTCCCCCTTCTCCCACTCTCTGAGGGGGCTGCCTGGCTTTCCAGACCTCAGCCCACAGTGAGGTCTGGAAACATCCTGCACCCAAGGCCATTACAAAGGAGGGTTTCTCAGACCTCCCCTCTCAGTCACCCCTTGTCCAGGCTCCTCGGCAGAGAGGGCTGATGATGTTAGCACATCTCCACTGGCAATTTTGCAGGGAGCCTTTCTGCACCAAGAGATCCCTGTCCTCCTGCGTGGGTGGGAAATCCAATTTAATCATCTGAGCTCGGGTTCGCCTCTCCTGCTTCCACTGCCACTGAAGAGATCCAGCTCCCAGAGCTCTGAGGTGCTTCAGAGGAGGCAGCATGCTGAGGAGATATCATCCCCTCGTCTCCCACCATCCCTCATTCTCTGCTAATTAACAGTACATGCCGTACACACTTGATAATTAGAAACACACTGTTAGTTGGCTGCCAAGCTCTCACTCCATCCTCCTCTGAGGAACTCTCTCATAGGTCCCTGCTTCTCAGCAGGCTTGTGTCTTTGTCAAGAAAGCCAGAGGCAGGAGAAGCTGTGCTGCAGCCTGCAGGACCAGCTCTTCTTCTCCATGGAGAATGCATCCCTTCTTTTCCATGGATCAGCTCCCAGAGCGAGAGGTGCAGGGAGCACACAGAGCAGGCAGAGCCATGTTACCTCCCGTGTTGGCAGCTTTGTATTACTGGTGTGCTCGTGCCTGGGATGGAAGGTAGTCATGAGGCACCACGCTGCTCCAGGGAGCTAAAACCCTTAAAGATTTCAGGCTGGTGGAGACACAGGATCACAGAATAGCTGGGGTGGGAAGGGACCTCTGGAGATCATCTAGTAGAACCCCCCTGACAAGAGCAGATTACACAGGAAAGCATCCAGGAGGGTTTGGAATCCAGAATTTTGACTCCACAACCACCCTGGGCAGCTTATTCCAGTGCTCTGCCACGCTCAGAGAAGTTCTTCCTCAAGCCAAGAGAGTCCTCTTGCACCAACTCATGTCTCATTCCCACCAGTGCAGTCCTCAGAAAGGCTCTGCTCCCAGCATTGCTTTTCCCATCCCTGGGATCTGAAGCAGCCCGTGAGGGGAGATGCAGTCCCTGCTCCTGTTGCACGTGGGAATGCCTAAGGGAACCTAAACAAGAGGCAGCAGAAATACCTGCCCGAAAGCTTCGTGTTTGCCCGACAGCTCAGGGGAGATGGCAGTGCTCCTGTGGTCAGGGTGGTGAGTGAGGGGGAGGCAGGTGCCCCACCCTTCCCCTGATGTCCGTGCCCCTTTTCCCAGACGGATACCCTCGGGAGGAGATCGTCTACCGCTGGAGACGCTACTCCATCGAGGTCTCCGACCAGCGCACCTGGAGGCTCTACCAGTTCGACTTCACGGGGCTGAGGAACACCTCAGAAGTTCTCAGGACTGGGGCAGGTGAGGCAAAGGGGGACAGCCCACGGGAACACCAGCGTGCTGGAGACCTGGTGGAAGGCAAAGGAGCCATCAGACAGCTCCACAGTGAGGGGGGAAGGAAGGGAACAACAGTGGGCCTTGGCTAGAGGGAGCAGAAGTGATGGAGGTGAAGGGTGAGGGGAAGATGAAAACAGGATTAGGCCAGAACCACTGACATCTGAGAGAACTGTGGGGTGGCAATGCCGGTGTGGATGAAGCAATCCCTAATTGAAGGGTTAGGAGGGAGAGCTCAGATCCCCTCGTGCTGCAGTAGGTGCATATTGGGTGATCTCTGGGTGATGCTTAGAGTTGGAACAGGGGTGGGGAAGTCAGAACCTGCAGGTCTCAATCTTTCCTTCTGTAAACTTGTGTCAGGCTGAGGAACACCTGAATTGGGCTTTAAGAGACAGGGGTAAGGCTGTATGTGTGAAGAAACTAAGTGATGGAAGCCCTTCAACTCCCTCTCCTCCTCATAATAGCTCACATCCCCTTTCCTTCCCGCAGACAACTGAGGAAAGCCTCTGGATTCCTAAAGGTGGGGTGAGGTACTTCTAAGCCCCCTGGAACAGCAAGGAGTGGTACTTCTCCCACTCTGCACAAAGCTGCTGCTGTCCACAGTGGCAGCCAGCCTTTAACTGGGGTAGAAAGGCAGCACAAATGGGGACAAGAAGTGAAAGCGTCCTGAATGCACCGGCGGCCTTTTGATGTTTGCAATTCTCTTTTTTTTGGTAATTGCTTGCAAGCTCCATCTTAACCCTAGAGCTGTCAGGTGGCTTTCTTCCAATACTCCCTGGGAGCCCCTGAAAAGAGAAAGAACCTCTGCTGTAAGTTGCCAAACGAGCAATTAGGTTGTACAGCACCACATGCCTTTTCCAGAGGCAGGACCAGAGTCTCAGTGGAAGTGATTGAAGGACACCTCCTTTGTCACAGCTCAGGTAGCTCGTTAGCAAGCCAGGCCATGTAGCCTGTTATAGCCCAATAGCTTCTCTAGAAAAGAAACCCTTGCAGCAATCAGCTGAAGATGAATGCTCTCCACAGTTTCTTCCCTGAAACTTTTCCAAACTGTGTGCTTTCCAGTGTCCTGAGAGGCATAGCCAGGCAGGTATAGATGCAGCCTGGTGGCCATACAGACAGCCAGGCAAATAGCCAGTTGGGCAACCAGCAAGTCAGCTCTTAAAGTAGTCACATGGACATTAATTCGGATAGCTACAGAGCCAGCCAGGCAGCCACAGAGCCCACTAGCCACCAAACCAGCCAGTCACCAAGCCTACTCAGCCAGCCACATGAAGTTACCAGTCTGGGCAGCTACAAAACCAGAGGGTCAGGCACTTAAAACAACAAGAAAACCTCATCAGAAACGCTCTGAATTCAGAAACTTTGGAGATTTTTGTGTTCGAGGAAGCCCCGTGTTCTGATTCCACTGTCTCTGTTGCTTTCTCCTAGGGGAGTACATGGTGATGACAGTTTCTTTTGACCTAAGCAGACGTATGGGTTATTTTGCCATTCAGACCTACATTCCCTGCATCCTGACTGTTGTGCTTTCCTGGGTTTCCTTCTGGATTAAGAGAGACTCTACACCAGCCAGGACATCTCTGGGTAAGAGACAGGATGATGCATGTCTGGTGCTTGTCAAACTCTGCCAGGCTGGCAGACTGGCAGTGCTGGAGTACAAAACTTCCTGAAGAGCTTTGCCATTTTCTGGCATTTTTGCTTTTACTGGGGAATAGACCACTCCTCCAGCTTCCTGTTGGTAACACTGTTTTCAAGCTCAACCAAATCTCCAGCTGTGCTGGCTTGGACTGCTGGATTATCTTGGGATAGCACATCACTCTCATGTCTTGATGTGAGACCCGAGCACGGCCTTTCCCAAGCTGACAAGGGGCTAATCTCATGCACTGAAAGGGAGAGGGAAGGGCTGAGCTGTGCCACTGCAGTGCTGCCCGAAGGGCTCCTGTCTGTCCTCATATTCCACATTTCCTCATGACTTGTCAAGGCCTCAGTGTAGGACCAGTGACAGGAAGGTCGTAGGGTTAATGGGCAAAGTTGCTCAGCTGTATCCACAAAGCCCCAAGCTCTGGCAGGAGGTGGAAGCCCTGTAAGTACAACCTTTTTCTGCCAGTCACCCCACAGGACCCAGGACAGAGGACGTGGCAACAGTTCTTCCCATTGTTTAGGTTTTCTCAGCAAACTGCAGTGGGTCTTTGAGGCAGAATCAAAGCTTCTGTTGGTTGAATGCTGCTCTGATAGGAGCTGGAGAGGCCTTTGCAAACCCTCTAATACACTTTGGCTGTATCTGCATTTTGCAGCAAGCTCTGATTCCCAGCGCTGTCCTCCCCATCAGCCCTGCTGACTTTCCCTTTAATTGGAGGGAGCGTTCCCAGCCCTGCCTGCAGGTTCTCTGTGGGGATGGAGAGGAGAGGAGGGGCCATCAGCTATTCAGAGCCCATCCATGCTGACCATGTCTCCCCACTCCCCCCAGCAAAATTGATTTCTTTGGTGCCCATGGAGAGAGGAGCAGGAGGAGGGTGTCACTTCCAATGGAGGTGAGGGAATACCACAGTCCCTGGCTGGTAAAAAATGAACAGCAAGAGGCAAAGTGTTCTGCACAGCTGACACAGCCGTGGTGGCTCTCAAAAAACAAGGCAAGGCTCCCCAGGAGGGGGGCCCCTCTCTGTGGGAAGGGACCTCAGCACAGGGAGAAAAAAATGTGTTCTCTCCACAGCCCCACTGTATTTAATACAAATGATCCCCAGCGCATTTCAAGCCCGCCAGCCTACGTTAGGGAAATGGAAACTGGACCAGTTCCACCGGCACTTCAAATGTATGGGAAGTCACATCACATCTGCTAATGCAAATGTAGCAGGAAAACGTGAAAATGTTTTGCCATGCTTGTACCCAGAGCCACTGGGGTGACCCCAGGAAAGGGTGGCAGGTGGATTTAGATGAGTGCTAGAGAAGGAGAAACGTGGGGAGTTCTTGCTTCTTCCCCACATCCTAAAAGGCAGGGGATGAGATCACAATACCAACTCTTGCAGCTAATCCTTTGTTGGCTCCTGACACTTTATCACAGGTCTGTGAGCATTACTGCTGCTGCAAAAACAATTCCAAGCCCCATTCAAGTCAAAAGAAATTCCTTATCACCTCCCACCCACTTGCCCTCTGCATCGAGAAATGGATAGATTGTGAAGAGCTGTCTCTGGAGAACAGCCACGAGCAGATTGAAAGCTTATGGGTAAGAATCAGAGACCTAGGAAACAAAGGGAGCCCTGTGACTGGTGTCTACTTCAGGCTGCCTTATCAAGGAGAGACTACTGACAAAGCCTTCCTGCTCCAGCTACGGGCGGTAGAGAGGAGGTGGGGATGTTTTGGGGGAGCTGGATGCATTTGGAAGGCAGAAGTGCCACTCACCATTACTTACACCACTCTTTTCTCTCTTAGGAATCACGACTGTGCTCACCATGACCACCCTGAGCACCATCTCCCGCAAGCACCTGCCCCGTGTTTCCTACATCACAGCCATGGATCTCTTCGTCTCCGTGTGCTTCATCTTCGTGTTCGCAGCTCTCATGGAGTATGCTACCCTCAACTACCTGGTGGGAAACAAGAAACCAATGGAGCACAACAACAGGAAAGCCAGGCTGGTAGGTCAGAGGGGTCAGCAGAGGTGGGTGATGCTAGAAACCCAAGCTATTTAGAAATATCCCTCCTGAGCCTGCACTGGAAATGGCTCATGTGGTTTAGTGCCTGACCCATGTTCATAAAGGCTTCTGACCACTCTGTGTGCTGGGTCTGACCTGAAAAAGGAGCTGAAAAAAACAAAGAAGCCCCTGTCAGACCCAGGCACCCTGTGCTCTCTTCCAAACTGCTGGAGAGCTTATCAGTACAGTTTGTAGTTTAATTTACACTGGCATGACCAAATGTAAATGTTCACTTTAAGACCTGTTCTTCCACCTGTGTCAGTTTGACCTCTGTGGATCACAGAGGTACCTTAGGACACAGAGATGCAGAAACCTACCTTCTTTTGTGGTCTGTCCATCACAAGACCTGCTGAATGTGGGGAGAGGGAACACAGGGTGGTCATCATTCTCATCATCCATCATGAGATCTGCCCAAGCTCGTGTCAGGTACTTCTGACACACCGGCTGAAACAGGCCTCTGAACTGGGGGAGAAATGAAAGCAAAAAAGATAGATCTCTTCTGTGCCAGGCTCATTTCCCAGCATATCCCTCATATCCCAGGGTGGATAGAGCTCTTCCATGAGGCTGATGATATGCCTCCTCCTGGGCCAAGAAGTTATGAGTCACACACAGCCTTTCCTCAGCTTTTCTCCAGTACCTGCCAGCAACCAGGAGACACATTTGGACTGTGCTGTGCCTTCAGAAATAGCTGAGCTCAGGGGAACGAGGGGAGAGGCTGCACAGCTGAAATCAGACAGGTCCTGTTTCTGCACTGACTATTAGTGGCAGAGATTGGGAATCAGAGCAATTAGATCTTTGCTGCCTTGGCTCTGGGGTGCCAGGCAGAACACTCACAGCCATGCAGGGAGCTGCCAATTCCCACACTATGCCAGTGTGGTGGTTTACAACCAGGTGCAGAGATGGGGGACGATCAGTCATCCCTCTCCACTGAACTGCACCTATGCTGTGAACTCATCTGTTGCCAGTTGGGTGGGGTTTGGTGTCTAGATCACATTTTCTTGCCTCTTCCTTCCCTTTAATCTGCCTCCCTCTCCCCATTACAGCCACCTGCCGGTGCACAGGTGATGCCAACCTTTACCACCATCAACATCAACCACATCATGCACTGGCCCCCAGAAATAGAGGAGGATGAGGATGACGATCCTGGCTCCCCGTGCTTGGAAGGAAAGGAATGTGAGAGGTTCTTCTGCTGCATTGAGGACTGTCAGACAGGGATGTGGCGGGAGGGGAGGGTCCGCATCCACATCTCCCGCCTGGACTCCTACTCTCGTGTCTTCTTCCCCACTGCCTTCCTGCTCTTCAACATTGTCTACTGGATTGCCTATCTCTATCTCTAGCCCTTCTTTGTCCTCAGCTGGGATGGACTGGAGACCAGCAAGACGGGCTTCTCAAGGACCATAGAGAACAGCATCTCTCCTGTTGTAGTCAGCTGTCAGTCAGAACAATCCAACCTGGTGACTCCCCCTTCCTGCTCTCTCATCTCTTCTGAGAAGAACCAAACAGCTTTTTTTTAGCCTTCTAACATATCTTTTTAGAGAACCTACCCTTCCCAGACAGCCTCATCTCTAACACCACCAGCACTGTACTCCTTGTAAGATCGCCCCAAAACATCCTATTCCCATCTCAAGCATTAGGGATTTTGTCAAAAACAAAAACCTTAATGCATTTCAATTTTCCATCCAATCCTACTCCAAAATTCCATGGGAAATTATGGCAAATGGAGTTTTCTGCATAGTTGTTAAGACTGCAAATGAAATAAAGGAGATCTTACAGCTTCTGCACCACTTCTAGCAGAACAGGCTTTGTGGAGTGCTAGAAGCTTGGAAAGGTCAGAAGGAAATAGGGTGAAAAAGGGCAGCAGCACAGCTTCCCACAGGAACTGGGCTTGGCTAAAATCTTTTGAACCTACCCAGACATCTGACAGTGGCACTGACAAGGATGAAGTAGCTGCAAGCCTCCACCAGCTCCCTGCAGAACATCTACAAATCACTCCACATGTTGTGCCAAGTGGCACCCAAGGCATCCACCCACCGAGGCGTTGCTGATTCTCATCAGATGGTGGCAAAAAGCACTTCACAAGTTTGCAGGGCCCGTCTGCCTCACTGGAGCAGCCTCTTCAGGGCCCACAGTGACATTCTTTGCTTTGTGATTGGGACTTGCAGCTGACACTGGGCATCACCAAAAGAGGGTGAAAGTCCTTGTGCTGCAAAGTCTCCTGAGCCTGATACGAGGTTTTCTTTGGCCTGTCTAACGTGAGCTGGGCCCTCCTGTGCTGTGCAGCAGCACTTGTTGAGACCATCAGGTCTGCTGCACCTATCGGTGGTGGGAAGAGACCATTCCTGCAGCTCAGATGTGTTCCTTTAATTCTGGGTTGGTTTGTTTTTTTTCATGATTACATAGAATGACAGTCTTCACTAAGCCTGTATGACTCCTCCCAGTTGCCATCAATACTTGGCCCTTTTCCTCCCCAAAACAGGGATGGGAGTGAGTTGTCCTTGATAGATTTCAAGGTCAGACATATTGAGATGGTTCCTTATGATCCATCTTAAAGGGATGGAGAAATCCATAATGCAGTTTCAACTGGGAAGAAGCTGCATGGTGTAGAAGGGGAAACTCAGGCCCAAGGTCCATAATGTGTAAACTGGCTGCCTCCCCATTTATACCATCTGCTGATGTGGCCCACACCATGATTGTGAAAAACAACAGGCCATTAATAGTTACTTACTGCGTAAATTAGAAACAAAGAAGATCTTTTTTAAAAAACAGCATGTTTTAGAAAAAACTAGTACTTAAAAGACTTGTCAGGAGAAGAAAGCCAGCATGGCTGCAGAGAGAAAGTTAGGAAAGGCTGGCTCACAGGACAGCTCACAGAGGCAGGAGCTTTTACATATTCTTGGAGAGCAACTTCATCTGGTTTAAAGACGGATTTTGACACTGTTAAATCTGATCTGAATAATGAAGTGTCATGTTTAATTCATTCATAAATACAGCCTTACCTTGGTTCCAGAGGAGCAGCTAGAGCATCTTATTAAGCATACAATAGTACAACAGTCAGCTAAGTATAACCTAATGGGGTCAGACCAGCAGAGCTCTGAAAGGGGAAATTGTGCCTGTCTAACCTGTTACAGTTCTTTTAAAATACCAAGTAAGAGATAAAGGTTACCCAGAAGCATAATTTGCCTAGCTGCTCCGACAGCTTTTGAAAGGATGGAAAGAAATTATGGCGGGCGGTTCTAACTGAGGAAATTGATTTAGCAAAAGAATTATTAAGGAGGTTCTAATTAGAGGAAATTAACTGAGGAGAGGGGGGAAAAAAAGAATTGTTAAGGAGGCTCTAATTAGAGGAAATTAATGTTTTAGAGAGAAAGACACAGAGAGGGAGAAGTCTAAGAAAAGAATCAAAACAACTTGCAGACAAGGGGAGCTGCTGGGTGACGGTGCCGACTCGCAGCCGGGCGGGTTGATGTTCTGCTCCCGGTAGCAAAGCGTTATTAGATGTAGCAACAGAAAAACCTCCTATGACTCAGCCCTACACCAGCGGGGAGCTGGATTAAACAGGGTCCTGTGATCTCCGTCGGGAGCCAAGAGGAAAGAGCATCCTGGGTTGACAGCGGCTCACACGGCGGACTCTGAGCGAAGCGCGTCCGCGTTTCGGGGGGCAGCCGTGGGGGTGTGCGTGGGAGGGAACACAAACCAGATCCCCGTGGCAAACCAGGGCCCAGGCCAAATATGCTCATTAGCAGGATGATGGCTAGAAAGGTGTGCTGGCAGTGCAGGCTGCAGCAAAACGTGGAAGGGGAGCACCTGAGAAAGGGAGGGCGGAAGGGAAAATCTGACAGCCAAGCGCAAAGGAGTCCAAACATCTACAATTTGCTGTGCACTCAAAGCTCCGGGGAGCCTTGATGGACACAGGTGATTGTCACTGGAGTACAGACTTCAACCCTGAGAGCAGCAACTTGTTGAAATTAGACCTTTTACAAAATCAGCCAGGGGAGAAACAGGGTGTGCGAGAAACCTAAGAGGATGACAGGGACTCGGACAAAGAAGACTTGAAAGATTGTAAGATTTCACCAAAAAAAAAAAAAGATAAAGCAAACACACACCTAAGTAATTTAACCAATGATGGAGGATTTGACAGAGGAAAATAGCCTAGCGTGGGCTGGAGCACAAGGGAGCTGATTACTAAGGCTGGGGAAGGAGGAGGGAGGGGGCTTTTTGGCTTAGGGAAATCTGTGCCCATCATAAATAGCGCAATAAATAAAGGCATGAACAAATCCAATCATGTTTTTAAGTTTCTATAGTATCTCAAAAAAAAAAGGAAAGCTACGAAAAGCCAAAAAGAAAAATCTGCCATTTTTTGGGATTACTGTGCAAAGCTCCAGTTTCCTGAAAAAAGGTTTCCCTGCTGCCAGGAGGGAATGCAGCACACAGGGACATCCAGTAGCCACGTGTTGCCCTGCTCAGCATGGCAGTGGGAGTTGACCCCACTGGCCCCTCCTAGACTGGCATAAACCCCCTGCCTTTCCCTGCATGCTGTACTTTCTGCCATCAGGCTGAAGTGGGTTATGGTACGCACAGTATCTTCCAGCCCAGGACAGTTCACTCCAGGGGATGCTGCCCAAAAACATGGGGCTGAGCTGTGCCACCCTGGCCAGGAGGGACTGAGGCACCAGGGGTGCTGCAAGACACTTGGGTGGCTTCAAACACCCGGATGGCTGTGCTGCTTCCTCTTCCCTTGGAGGTTTTGACATTCTTCCCCTCCCAAAAACTTGGTGGAGGAGCTGCATGTTGTCACCCTCGGAGGCTGAGCTGGCGCTGGGCTTCCCTCACCTCCTCCCTCCCCTTCCCAGGGAGCAGAGAGCCACATTGCCACCCCCAGTGTCTACAGAGAACCTCTGTCAGACAGCTCCTACATGACAAGTTTCCTTGTTGGTGACCTGAAAGTGCCTGGTGCTGACCGTCGTGGCTGCTCCCTGGGAGCGTCCGAGGCCGGGCTGGATGGAGCTCTGAGCAACCTGGCAGTGCTCCAGGCTGGGGCAGAGGGGCTGGAAGGTGCCCCTGGGGAAAGGAGCTGGGGGTGCTGGTGAACAGCCCCTGAAC
>JAWWLV010000158.1:16343715-16353941 GCA_035041135.1 Platyrinchus mystaceus | reverse complement strand
GGGGCTGGAGCAAGTCCAGGGAAAGGCAACAGAACTGGGGAAGAGTCTGGAGTACAGTCTGATGAGGAGCAGCTGAGGGAGCTGGGAGTGTTTAGCCTGGAGAAAAGGAGGCTCAAGGGGGACCTTCTCACTCTCTACAACTCCCTGACAGGAGGTTGTGATGAGGTGGGGGTCGGGCTCTTCTCCTAAGGAACAAGGAACAGTACAAGAGGAAATGGCCTCAAGCTGTGTCAGGGGAGATTTAGGTTTTTTCTTCACTAGAAGGGTGGTCAGGCATTGGAACAGGCTGCCCAGGGCAATCAGCATCCCTAGAGGTATTTAAAAGACATGGAGACGTGGCACTCGAGGACATGGTTTAGTGGTAGACTTGGCAGTGTTAGGTTTATGCTTGGACTCAATGATCTTAAAAGGTCTTTTCCAGCCTATGTGATTCTGATTCTATCATTCTAGCATCTGGCTAATGATGGGGACTGGAAATGATGATCTCAGCATTTATGTTTTATGGCTTTTGTTTGGAAGATGAAAGGAAATCAGGAAAAAGGTTGATGTTTCATTTCTCTGCCTCCAATTCCTATTCTTCCCCTCCAAATTATGCCACATGAGGAACCATTTTTAGACTGTATGCTCTTCAGGGCAGGGCCTCTGTTACTGTGTGTCTGTACAGGGATTGGCACACTTGGGCTTGATCCTTGACTGAGATCTCTGGATGCTACTTATTATAAATAATAAACAACATCATGGACTGCCCATCTTCACCACCACATTGTCTGTCCACATTTTGTAAGAAGGTTAAATACTGTCCCCCGCCCCCCTCCTGAGGGGGTTACTGGAGCTGGGTAATTTTTTTATTTCCCCACAGAACACTATTTGTTAAAAATAGGGGGAAAAGTCAGTCTGATATTTTTGGGGTGGGTGGGGGATATTTTTTGGTTTTTTTTTATTGAGAAGGCAGAAGTTGCTTCAAATCAACACTGCTCAGAAGGAGCCTGTTTAAATTATTTTAAATCATTATTTGTAGTGCAAGACAAGCCCCTGTTTGGTCCCCTCAGTCTGTTGCCATTGTAAAGAAAATGTTTTCCCAAGTGTTCTGGGGCAGAGGTGGTTGGGCAATAATATTTGGTGCACTTTATTTCAACCTTTCTATTTCCCATTGCCATGCTGGTGACTTTTGGAGTGATCATAATCAAAAGGACAACCCCGGCTCTGGAAAAGGCCTCCCTCAAGAGGGAGCCTCTTGACCCGAAATCCTGAGATCTGTGACACTTTACCCTTCATTCCTTTGGAGAAGCACTCATTAGTCATGACTGATGCACTAAAGAAATTAATTGGCCTCTTGCTATGACCCCAAAACACTGTCTCCCTCCCCACATCCTGCCATGCTGCTGCCTCTCAGTCTGGAAGGTCCCCTAAAATCTCCCTTGAACATCCAATTTTCTTAGGGGAGAAGGAAATGGAGCATTGCTGCTAATGGAAAATCTCCCTCCCACCTATTAAACACCCAGGGACAGAGACCCCTGGTCTGGAGACAAATGCACCGTTCACACCAGCCCACAAAGGAAGCACCTCCTGCCTCCCTCTGGCACACCGTGTATCCCTCCAGGCTTTGACAGATCCCCAAATGTTAAAATCATGAGGTGGTAAAGGATGGGGGGGGGTTGGGGGAGAAGAGAAAGTTATATTAAGTCGTTACTTTTTATGTTCCTAAAATACATTCATTACAATTTGTCTTCCTCTCAATGCCTCAGATTTATAGGCCCTGGGGGAGATTGAATTTAAGGAGAATGAGTGTGGCCAAAAATATTTTCAAGCTGTGCACTCCAGGGCAAGTGGAGGGGAGGGGGGGGGACATAAACACTCCTGCCCACTTTTCCCACCAGGGTGAGGAAACCCAGGTACCTGAGGGAACTGCCCTATTGCCTGCAGACCTTCAATAAAGAAGTGTGTTTGGGAAAAAAAATACAATTTTTTTTTAATTTTTTTTTTTTTTAAGGATAGGGCAAAAGCACATTGACTCAGTTTTCTGTCAGAGGAGTCTCTGGTGGGTTATTTTTTTATTGTTGCTGTTGTTGATCCTTCACATTGCTTCCTGGCATTATTTTACCCCTCTATCCTTGTTTTTTCCCTTTCTGCCCCACGTCTTCCAGAAAAGTAAATAATAGAGTCCAGGCCTTATCTGTTCCAACTACACCTCTGGCACCCTCTGAGTCCACATGACAATAACAACAACGCAGGATGGAAGAGATCGACAGAAGCCTTAATAGCTGCTGTAAACAGGTCGGCATAGCAACATCTCCAGAGAGAGCTCTCCATGGGGTCATCTCTATTCACTTTACAGCCCACTTGGGCTGCTAGAGTGGTATAAAAGGGACTCAGAAAAGCTGTTAATTAGGATTAGCAGCTTCAGGAACATGAAGCCACGGTGCCCTAAGCTGAGCCATTTATCTGAGGGAGCTCAGGTCTCTTGACTACTTTCTGAAACAAGGCACAGGGTACCACATGTCAGTTTTGAAATCAGATGGCAGAGCCAGCTGGTCATCTGCTGAATGGCACTGCAGGACTTCTCCTGTGGCCAGACCACCCTTTGCTGGACTCAAGTGGTTGGCAGGTCCAAGATGCAGCAGCCAGCTGTACAGGAGCAGGGCTGAAGGCAGGGACCAATCTTACCAACACAGGTTGCACGTGGTATGAAATCCAAAGGGACCATGCTGGGTGCCCCTGGCTGAGGTTTTTGGATGATATATATGCCATAGCACGTCTGTAGAGCTCCAAGAGGAAGCAACCACTGTGGACAGGAGAGGGCAGCCAGCCATGGGTGTCAGACACAGACTCCATGGAAAAACAAGGTAGGGACTTTCCCAGCTTCTAAGATATGGCTTTTATTCTATCGCCATAAGCTTCCTGCCCTTCATCAGTTTGCTGCATGAAAGGTCCAAGGAAAGTCCATAACAATGAAACCCATCTTTGCAGCAGCTTTTTATCACACACATGGGCAAAACAGGCTGTAGGGAAAGGTTGAGTCATTGCCAGGCTGCCACTGGGCTGATTTTCATCTCTCAAGTGTTACTGACCGTGACAAACCTCCTAAGGCAACCTGACACCTCCCCTTTCCAAATATATCGTGAAACACAGATGTCTCCCTCACATTATTCTGCTTCTCTTGGTGTTTTCATCTCCTCAGGGTAAAACACTACCTGAAATCAGAGCTGAGCTGAAGGCAAAGCTTCCCATCTGCGAGTGTAGTACTAGTTTCCTCGTGTACATCACTTTTCCTGGAGAAATACATTAGGTCTGGTCAAAGAAATACTGCAATCTGGTTTTCAAGATCATGCAGTTGAGGAGTGCTGGCAGCCCCATGCTCTCAGCTGTGCCCATCACAGAGGAAAAAGTCCTTTGCCATGCTGACAGCTGGACCAGGTGCAGGCAGATTTGAAATACAGATGGGCCTATACTCTTCTCCCATTTTAGCTACAGAAACTCCCAGCAGCCTCAAAGAAAAAAAAAAAATATATATATATATATATATATGTGTATATATATATATGGTAGCAGAAACTCATGGGGCAGAAAACCAGAAATCTCTACCCAAGAGTTTACAGTCAGCATCTTGAAGATGGTAAGTACCTGCTGTGGTCATTGCCATGAGAATATTCTATTGCTCCTCTCCAGGAAACATCCTTCACCAACCAACCCTTCCACCAGAGCTCCAGCACAGCATCCAACAGAGACCAATAGCTCAGGGAAATAGGACAATGTGTGAGAAGAAAAAGCTGTAGTAAGAATTCAGTAAGCTGGAAATATCACACCTCAAAATGACATTTACAATGTGTGGTGACTGAAACTCTGGTAAGAGCATGTGCTGGGTTGGAAGGGACCTTTAAAGCCCATCTACTCCAATCCTCCTGCAATGAACAGGGACATCTTTCAACCAAATCAGGCTGCTCAAAGGCCAGTCCAACCTGACCTTGGAGGTTTCCAGGGATGGGGCTTTGACCTGAATCTTCCACCCTTTAATTTAAAACCATTATCCCCCATCTTATTTTGGCACAAGAAGCAAAAGGAACCGCATGACTCCTGTGGAACCATCTCAGAGCACCCTGTGCCCCCTCTGCCCAACACCACCGGGATATCAAAGCCTGTCAGCTGAGTGGAAGAACATGCTGAGCTCAGTCAGGCATTTCGCATTAGTTTCCCAAGATTTCTCAATATTCTGCTACTCAACATACTCATCTGGCAGCAAATTAGAGGCGAGGGAAAAGCGTCTCTCCCAAAATCATCCAGAGAACACAAAGCGGCAAAGCAAAATCATACCAGACAGGGAAACTTCTTGTGAGTCATCCTCTTCCCTCCTTCCCCTCTCCCTTTGCAGCATTGCTGATAGCCCCAGGATTGTTCCAGGAGGCCTGGAATCAGAAGGTACCTATTCCTGCTGCAGGCACAAATCGCTTCATTCCAGAGGAGAAAAGAGGAGTTTTAAACACGGCCAGAAGAAAACAGCGATGGCATCTTTGTATCTCTCTACTTTAAGCACCTTGTACTTGCTCTTCTGAGATTGATGGCCCAGATATGCCAAATGCATGAAATAAAATAGCTACCCTTTCCCAAAAGACTCACCATCATTCCCAGTAAGATCCTCCCGCCCCGCCCTCCCAAAAAGAAAGAAAACCAAATCAACAACCAAACAAAATAAACCAAACAGGGGGATTCATCAAAGGGAACACAAGAGCAGCTGGTTGTTGAAAAACAATCCAGGGTGGCTACATATATAAGAAATCAAATGAAAGAAAAATTGTCTCATGTCTGTGGAACAGAGAGCGTGTTTTTGTCAAACCCTTCAGACCCAGGTGTCCCAACCACAAGGCATTTTCAGTGGCATTGATTTTGCTGAATCCTACCACATATTTCAAATTATGGCTTGATCACCAACTTTCACTGCTCAAAAAAAAAAAAAAAAAAGAAAAGATTAAAACTTGCTGTAGGCTGATACATTTTAAAGAACCGTTTCGGATTTCTTTGGCCAAATTTTCAGAACAAATACATTTGTCCTTGAGATAAGTTTTATTTGATCTGCATTGATATTCACAAAGTAACCCACTTATCCCTGGCTGAAGAGACTGAAATGTTTGCTACAGAGACTCCAGTTAAGCCATTAATAAATGTTGCTGGGCTTAGGGGTTGTAGGGTCAGCATTCCATGTGGACTATAGGTAGCCAACAGTGTTTAGGACCTGAATTTAAATTCAGTACCAGTATATATGTATATATTAGGGGAAAACTTGGCAAGTTAAAACATAGTTCAGCATATTTTTAATGTGGTTTTCTCACTGTGTTCTTCATCTCCCAGGAAACCTCTGAATTTAGTTTAAGGGGAGATCCAAGCAGGACCAGCATACTTAATCTGAGGAAACTCTTTCACTTCCATTTGCTGCACAGAAACTTCAGGCTCATGTAAAGGAATTACTTCTTGGCTCCTACAGCTCCCCCAGTTCTCACAGTCCTTGGCCTTCAGAACATTTTATACTGATTAATTCCAGTGGTAGGTCCATGTGTTGGCTTGCCAACATCATTAGTGGACTCAGTAGCATGAGTCTTTATAGCCATAAAAAGCAAGAGCACCAAGAATTGTCACCTCTGCAGCTGAACTAAAGAATGAAGTTATCCTACATGCTACAAAGATGCATAACCAAGTTTTAACTGATCTTACAGAACAGCTCACAGCATGCTACTCATTGATCCCCATCCTGCATTAGCTAAAGCAACAGAAACATCTAGTTTGGAACCACTGAGATGCACAAGTACAGAATACTGAGCCTACACAGGGCATCCCACCTGTGAAAAGACGGATAAAGAGCAGTGGGGTCCAGGCTTGGCACTCCACAAAGAGAACTCCATGAACTCAGCCTGTCCCTGCTGTCTGCCGCCTTCTTTCAGCTCTCTGATTTATTAAATTAAGGCTACTGCCCTTGCAAACAGGAAATCTGTGTTAAGTGATGAGCAGAAACCACCCAAAGACACAGGAGGTTGCTCACCCTGTTTGTTCCCCGAGCCACACACACACATACACACAAAAACACACACAGGAAAACCCACACACAGAAACCCACACACAAAAACACACACAAAACCACACTTTTTGACACCAACTGCCTCCTGCAGTAACAGCTTTCACCTGCTGATTGTCCCAGCTCCTCTCCAGGGAAGAGTTTGTCTCTGTGACTCTTGAAAACACCAAGTGAGGAGAAGAGACCTGTGGTGCTGTGTGTGATGGGTGTTTGTTGGAGTGTATGGGCCCGCTGGCTTTTACCATTTTGGGCCAGCCAGAGGTCCAGGCTCTCCAGGAACAAGGATCCCAAGGGAGCAGAAATGCATTTGGCTGATACATGCATTTCCAGGAAGAAAGAGGAAAAGCAGAGTATGAGTTTAGAAGAAGTTTTGCTCGAAAAGGCAGGTGAATGCAGGTAAGTCACCTGCTCTCACATATAGTTCGTGACTTTGGACGGGGGCAAAAAAAATATCCAAAAATAAAATGGATTTTCGGCCACCTAGAACTGTATTGGAACAGAAACAATTTCTCTCTGTGATCAGATTCTAGAGCAAAGCCAGAACTCTCCTCAGAAGATCAGACTCTTTGTTGGCAACTTAAAACAGACTGTGAGGACAAAGCACAGGGACCTCGCTTTCAAGCAATTAAAAAGCCTACTGACCCCAAGCCACCCATACCAGCTCGCTGAAATATTTCCCAGACCCAAGCCTGGCCAGAATAAGTCAGTGGCTCCTACCCAATAATTTTCAACTGCAATGGATGGAGCTGAAAACTTCTCCAGAGATCTCCTGTCCCTGGCAGCAGGTCTCCTTCCCTGAAATCCTGCTGCTCACCCACACAGGACCCCTGGAAGTGACCTTGAACCTTTGCAGCATTCAGACATCCTGCTACAGATGGTCCCTAAAGGGTGTAGATTGGAGAGGAAAGGACTAAACTGGGGCATCAGCCCCTTGGTCCATATAAATAGCCTCCAACTTGTCCAGGGCAGCCAGGACACAGCCCAGCTTTTCCCTGGGCCCTGACATGGGAGAGGGTCCATGGCAGGACCTGCTCTGTGCCTCATCTCCTCATCTCAGGGACTGCTCGTTGTAAGGGCAGATTATTATACTGCAAAATTTATTTTAGCCAAAACTGGGGAAAGTAATGAAAGCAAATGCAACAGCTCAGAAGGAATCAGAGGAGGATTAGACACTTATATGAATAAGAATAGCTCCTGTGCTTTGACTTGCTGTGATAAAAATAATAAGAACCTCCGTTTTCATGCTCCAGGGCAGAAACCTGATCTCTGAACAAGGTGTTAGAAATAAATCTCCTCTCCCAACAGTAGTCCCCAACTGTCCAGGCCACAGCACAGGGTCTGGTGATGTCTAGTGGCCACTGCTAGAGACAAAGCTGGCTGGAAGCCCATGGGCTTGTTTGGGACCTGCTGCAGCCAGGAGGGAGCAAGATGCGTTGTGGTGTATCAGAGGCAGATAAAACAAGCCCATCACTCCCTTTTCTCTTTGCATTTTCTTTGCTGAATCTCAGTCCCTGACAGACCAGTGAGTTTGTGTGCTGGATTCCAGGGATCTCCTCACTTGCCTTGGTTTGTTCCTCTGCAGAGATGGATCACTGTCACCTCTTGCCTCCTGTGCCCCCCCAGGCTGAGCCTTTAAACGATAACAGCCTCAGCTGATTAATAAACTGGCTTGAGACTGCTGATCTCTTTGGACCATTAAACCTTTCCCCAGCAACTAGGCATTAATCCCCCCAAAAGTCTGCCTAGATGAGGTTGTTGTTAGCCCCATCAATCCTTTTTAAGGCCCTCAATTTGCAGCAGAAACGAGCCTGGAAGGGGGGTGGGGGGACAGTCTGCATTTGTCAGGCACTGCCATCTGTTCCCCCAGGTTACAGAGAGCTAAACCAGCCCCTGCATGCCAGAGCTTAGTGCTTCCCCCCAAGTGAGGGCTGTCCCCCTGCAGCACAGACATCCACCAAAGAGCAGGACAGCACTGCACCAGACATCTGGGGGAATTAAGGAAGACCAGGAGAAACGCTGACATTTGTTTCCTTAATTGCAATGCCTTTGGCTGGGGACAGAAGGCACCTGCACAGGCAGTTACCTTTGGAATACCTGCCAATATCTTTCGGAGATGCTTTCAAACAAACAGGTCTAGGACATGAATTACCCAGAGCATTGCTATCTATAGACCTGAGCAAGTCCCCTTGTCTGCTCAGCTTCTCTGTCTAATTCAAATGTTTTCATTATTAAAACAGTCCACATTTTCAGCCAGAAGACCGGATTTGCCTTAGTGTTGACTCTGGAAAGTGGAATTGCAGCCACCCAGTCCACAGCCTTCCCCCTTTCAGCCTCTTCCCCCACTGTCAGCACACTAGCCCTGATTATCTTTCCTTAGCTCTTCCAGGACGTTTCATATCCTTAAATCTCATTACCTTGAGCCATGCTTAGAGGCTTGGAAGCAGGATGGTGGCAGCAGAGGTGTCGAACTCCACCTGCCACTGAGGGTGGCAGCATGGAAATCGCATCTGCAAAACCACAGTCCACTGTTTCTGGATTTTAACCTAAAAACTCACAGCTATTTTTTTCCCTCCCGTCTCTGCAAAGTTGCAGCTTTTGAACTCTGGATTTTATGCCCATGTGAGGTTTTAAAACGAATGACTGGTGCATGTTTAAGATCAGGTTTTACAGATATGAGGTCGTATAAGCCTGTCAGCTGGAACAGAGCTACATTTGTAGCTGCACACAGAGCAAACTGTGCCCCAGTCTGGTCTGTGCTCCTGCATATTGCAGTGCTGTTAATGGTCTGCTGGAGCAGTCAGAGAAGGCAAGGGAGTGAGGGATGATGCTGGTACACAACTCATGCCACGGACAACAGCTTTCTGCTGCTGCTGGTTGTATGAAGGATGGCTGCTGTTGAAGCCCAGAAAAAAACAGATTCAAAATTCAAGTTGGGGGCTTGACTTAACCATGATGCCACAGCACATCCAAAAGGGGCAATGGGAGGGCAAACCTCTGGCACTAGCACAGCTTAGAAGACATCTCCATTCTTGGAGAGAGCTGGTCAGTGCTGTGCTGTTGACCAGACTTCCCCCACGTCTGTTGGCATTGCTGTGTGTCCCTGAGCCTCAGCTGCCACCTATAATTTGGACATGACCATGTCAGTTCTGTCCTTTCAGTGTAACACTTCTTATACCCCAGCAACACCTCCCAGGAGCTGCAGGAGACACTCCAGAGCAACCTGGGTTTTCCACAAGAGATGTCTTACCATTAGCAAGTAAAACTTCTACACATCCTCATCCTTCTTTGCCACCAGCACAGCCCACGACTTGCCTGAGTGCACCACCAGGTGAATATGGACATGAATTTTTGGAAATCATTTTGGCTCTGGCAGTGGCTCAGTTGGTGCTGAGTGCACCAAGTATGGCCAGCAACAGCTGGACTCCACAGGGAGGGGGGGAGAAAGAAAACAACCACACACACATGCAAAAATCATCAGTCAGGCTCCTTTTAAATGATTAATGCAGTGCACAGTGAAAGGCTCTCCAGCTCTCAAATCTTCCCATGATTATATAAACCTTAACTCATTCCAGCTACCGAGGACCTGGGTTTGTTTGTGGGCATTAACAGCTGCTGTGGTGCTACAACTAGAGCAGAGAATGAGGAGTCCCATGGGGAAACAAAGGAAACCCCAAATTGCTCAAGTCATTTAAACATTCAGGGAGATAAAACACTGCAGAGAGGTCCTGGAGTGAGCAGTGCTCGAGGGAGGGAGGGGTTACAGCCACCACAAAAGTTGGTTCTGCTCTCTTGGGTCCATACAATTAATTATGGTTATTAATTATTTAGGATGCTACAGTAATAATTAGTGTAATAATCATCTCAGCCACTGAAATCATAGAACCACAGAATGATTTGGGTTGGCAGGGACCTTAAAGATCATTTAGTTCCAACTCCCCTGCCATGGGCAGGGACACCTTCCACTATTCCAGGTTGCTCCAAGTCCCATGGAGCCTGGCCTTGGACACTTCCAGAGATGGGGCAGCCACAGCTTCTCTGGGCAACCTGTGCCAGGGCCTCAGCATCCTCACAGGGGAGAATTCTTCCTAAGGTCTGATCTAAACCTGCTTTCTGTCAGTTTAAAGCCATTACCCCTTGTTCCATTACTAAAAGTCCTTGTCCCAAGTTC
>JAWWLV010000158.1:16309936-16337841 GCA_035041135.1 Platyrinchus mystaceus | reverse complement strand
AAGCCAGGTTGCTCCAAGCCCCATCCAGCCTGGCCCTGAACACTTGCAGGGATGGGGCAGCCACAGCTTCTCTGGGCCACCTGTACCAGGGCCTCCCCACCCTCACAGTAAAGAATTTCTTCCTAAATTCTAATCTACATCTATACTCCTTCAGCTCAAGGTCATCCTTTGTCAAAAGCCCCTCTCCAGCTCTCTTTCCCAGGGAACCTCAGACCCCAGATTGAATTCTAGTTTGGGAGGTAGGAGCACAGCTACCACATCTCTAATTCCATCAGCCCTGCACATTTAAGTGCAGCAGAATGAGGTCGACTTCCCCTTCAGATCTTTTTGGCTTTGTCTGTCCTTTTACTGATGGACAATTCATATCTCCAAATGCTTCCAGAGTTCCCCCACCCTCCCTGCCCATCCAAGGCAGACACCTGCATTTTCACACCACCAGGCAAGGTCTTTGCCAAAGCTTTGTTGATTTCTTTTTTTTTTTTTCCCCAATGGGATTCATGCTGATTAAGCCTCATCTACTCCTCTAAGACTCCAGGCAGGTGGGACACTGCACACAGCCCTTTATGCTCTCCATCAAGGGGCCACTGAATACCACAGATGTGGCTCACACAGAGCTCCAGCTGTGCTGAGTCAGAGCCATTTGGAACAGCTCTGTCTGCTGAGCTGAACAAGACATCAAGGGCTCTGCCACCTTCCTGTTGCTTCCAGAAGTTAAAAGAAATTTGACTACTTGCTTTTTCTTGCTTTAACCCCAAAAGCTTGTCAGGAGGTTCCTGACGAAGTTTGACAGTGCCAGAATGATGAAGAAGGAGTCGGTGTGACTGGGAAAGTTCAGTTCAATCTCAATTTTGTTCCTGCTGCTCTTGCCAGAAGGGTTGATGATGTTCTGAACATCTGGAGGTACAGCTATGGCTTTGCACAGCCTTGCCCCAGAGGGCTGGAGCTTGTAAATCAGCTGGTAAACCACAAGGTTTACCTGAGTCAGCCCTCTGGCCCTTCCCTGGGATCCTCCACATGCTGAGGTTTCTCTTGTCAGACAATACACATGCCAGCCTGAAGCTTCCCAAAAGCTCTAACACAGGCACAACATGTGTCTGGAAAGGGCCAGGCTGAGCCCCATCTGTGTCCTACAGCTGTGGGCAATGAAGGGTTAGTCTCCTCTCTGGGCTCTAAAAGCACGTCTCTGAAGCACCAGGCTATTTCTGTTCAGCATCTCTGACTTCAGATGAGAGCTCTGCTGTGGGATAGAGCTGATGTGTGGGATAAGAGCAGAATTAAACACAGCATATTTTGGTGCAGGGTTTCCTACACCCACTTCCACCGTCCTTCCCTGACTCGAGGGTCCCTGCTGTTCACTTCATGGCTGGAAGTCAGCAAAGGTAGAAGCAAGGGGTAAGTTAAAGCACAGGCTGTGCTTGTATCACCTGCAGCTACAGGGGATTGATTTTTTTATTATTATTATTTTTTTTGGTTGGTTGGTTGGGCAGATGATCAGCTCCTGGGCTCTGCCTTGGATCCCCAGCCACTCTGGGTCAGAAAAACAATTTCCTCTCCTCAGTCTTACCCCTCCAGCTGGTCCCTCTGAAAACATGATGCCCAGAACAGAAGATAAAACTGCAGAATATTACTATTGCTGGGTTTATTATTAATATTATTAAAGTTTTGTGCAAACAGGTTGTACTGTCACCAGCAAGGCCATGTCTGGAGGCCCAGAGACCATAACCAAGGACTTCCAGGAAGGACGATCTGCAGCCTGTGTCTGTTTGGCCAGCACCACCCTGGATCTGCCCCTCAATCTGTCACCCTGGGGCTGTCAGGGGGAGTGTGGGTGAGAGGAGGGGTAGGGAAGGAGCTGAGCACACCACACAGGTAGAGGAGATGGCAACTGCCTTTCTCCCTGCAGCCTCCAGCCTGGCTTGTCCTGGCAGAGCCGGAGCAGCTCGGGCAGGACGGCAGAAGGCATCGAGGTGCTCATGGTCACAGGGCACCTTGGACATTCCCTCCCACCCGTGGGATGGATGCTGGGGGACAGCACGAGGGACCAGCTTTGCTGACTCGGCCTCGGCTGTCGGGCCTGATGTGTCTCCAGCAGGATCTGTCACGCTCCACCACTGTGGATTGTTTTTGCTGGCGGGCAAGAGCTCAGCAATGGACAGGCAACCAGGGGGAGGGGAGCGGGAGGAAGAGGGGGCAGATGAGATAAATAGGTAGTGTGAGGATAATAAAGGAGGACAGCTGGCCTAGAAAACTCAAAAGATAAATCGGCAAGAGAAAAAAAAAAAAAACTGAAACTAATTCCAAAGTGCGCGGTCCCTGCTGAGCCCACGGGACGGAGGCACCTCGTGGCACCCACTGCCACTGTGAGTCCTGAGTGCTCAGGGGGCCAGCACCCAGCCATGGCTGGCAGCTGCCAGAGCCCTTTATGTCAGGTGGTTTGTAAGGAAAAGCAGATGGATGCACGGTTTTCCCCACAAGCAGGGCACAAGGGTGGCCGTTCCATCTGCAGTGCACCATGCTTGCAGCACAGGCTCATCAACCCGGGCCATGCCACGCCTCTGCATCCTTGGGGGATGCAAAGAGGGCTGAAGCAGACCAGCAGGGACTTGTCTTTGCTTCTTTCCTCCAGTGTTTTCCCTACATTGACATTATTTGAGACTCTCGACCCCACAAGGGAGCTGGGCAAGAGTCTCCGTACTGCTTTAGTGCAGTGCTAAACCCCACAGAGCTCTGTGGAGGCCAGAGATGAGGCCTTGCCACCCCCTCAGTTGGGCCAGCACGTCTACACTGAAAGCAATGCACCAGCAGTCACCAAAGCAACTGAAGCTAAAGGAATTTTTATCATTTTTTATCATTCAGGTCCCCTGATGCACCAGAGCACGAGATGCAGGAATATCATAAACCTCTTCAGTAGCAAAGAAACCACGAAGTGCACCCTACTGACCTGAGCAGAATCTCACAGAGGGTCCATGGCCCAGACAGAAAGTCAAACCTGTGTCTCAGCTGAGCCCTTTTCCTATGCAAATGAAGCCGGCACATAAACACGCAGCACTGGTGCTTTCACAGATGGCATCTGCAAGCAAAGTTTTCCAAAGCCGCAAAGAAAGATGGAGGGAAAGTCAGAGCAGAACAAAACACGGGACCAGCAGCAGCCCTTGCTTCCCAGGTTGACGGGAAAAGCGGGGAGGCACTAAAAAAAAAGAAGACAGAGCACAGCTTTTATCCCCTTCCAGCCACCCTGTCCACGAGCCCCTCTCTCCCAGCGCAGGGAAGGCAGCCCGCACTTAATCCTCCCCACAGATATTCGCACCCCTCCCTTCAGCGCCTGGAGCCTGACTTGGAGAAGTGAAAACAGCCGCCACAAAGTCAAAGCTAAGTGGCAGCTTCCCATTTACCCAGCTCTAATTGCCAGCTGAGCAGACGGTTAATCTCCCAGAACGTGCTGTGATAAGGGTGTTGCTGAGTCCCCGTAATTGCTTAAGAGCTGCCATCGAGGATGTCGGGAATTGCCCAATTATTCTCCCTAGTTTCTCCACACCCCACATTCCCCTCACCCCCCTCCAAGTTTTGTGAATTAGCAAAGAGCTTTTTTTTTTTTTTTGCTCAAAAACAGCTGGCACAGGATTTCTCAGCAGTTCAGAAGGGATGAAGAGATTATATCTGGGCTGGCTAATCCTGTATGGGCAGGGGGGAGAAAATGTGGGGATCTGCAGTGGGGATCCCACTGTCGGACAGGCCTGGAGTGGGGAGGGGGAGGAGAAGGAGGAGGAGGTCGCTGTGTAAAACCCCTCACTCTGGAAGGGAAGGAGGGGGGGAAGGCTGCACTCACAGGTGATGCCTTGAACAGAATTCATCCCAGCAAGCTAGCACTGGCCCTGAGTACAAATCACATCCAATTTCCAGCTCCTCAATGGCCTCTATTGAGTAATAAATCAGCCCTGCATCCAAGCGGCCTGAAACACTCACGCTCCCTCCGTTCCCTTATTGAGTGCTGAGAAGCTAAAACCTCCTTGCCAAGGCCAGCAGGCTGGGGAGAGTCAAACATCCAAATCTCCTCAGAGCTCAGCAGTGTAAAAAACAAAACAAAAAACCTGCCAAAAACCACAAGGCAGAAAACAAGTCCCTGAACTGCCGATCACCTGCACATCTCCATTTGTTCAGCTGTTTCTCTCCAGATGATGCAGTGGGCCAAGTAGTCATCTGGTATCGTCAGCTCAGAGAGGCAAACAAGCCAGGGCTCTGTCTAATTCGATGCTGATCTACACACACAGGCAGCAGGGCTCGGCTCCCAGCCCTTGGTCCTCTTTGCAGCTCTCTAAAGCCTGGTTTCCCCCCTAGACACTTCATGACCATCTCTTAGATGCCACCTTTAAGCCCCAGTATAAGCAGCTCCTCTTTGAAGTGACCATACAGGCAGAAGTCTGCAAAGACACCAGAAGGACCAGCGGACTCAGAATCTGTTAATTTTAGTGGGGTCAGGTTTGTTCTTCTGTGAAGAGGTCCTGGAAGTTTGGATACAGACACATGGCTGCAGCACCTCCTGCAGTGTGCCCAGTCTGCCTGGGCCACCTGCAGGTAGGGATGGGACACCCAGGTGGATTTGGGCTGTTTTTTGTTCTCTGCATCACCAGCACAACATCCTAACCCAGCTGCAAGCCAGAATAACCACAGCAACCACAACATCTCTACCTCCATCCCATCTGTGAGTGTCTCTCCCTCTCACAGCCCATTCCTCCTATTCCCTCCACTCCAGCCCTTGAAGTCACCAGGCAGAATGAGGGTAATGCCTGTTGGAAACCTCTTAGTGTCCCCTCTCAGCTGGATGGGACTGGGGAACTAACACTGACCCAGAACACAAATCCACCCCATCCCACTCATGGGCAAGCTGGAAAGTGAGATGAACCAACAGATGATGCAGGATCTCAGCAGGGGAAAAAAAATGGAGCAGAACAGGAGAAAAAATGACTTAAAATCTCACAGTGCACCTTCAACTCATTGCATGTCAACCACGGTGTTGCTGGAAAAGAGTCAGAGATCACTCAGGCATATCTGAGCTAGAAGTTAATTTATTGAGTAGGTAATAGGCTGGTAAATAAGATAATGTCAGTTCTGCTGATCCTTTAATACCCACATGTTCACTCATAGCTATTATACATTGATATAAGCACTGTAATGTGACATATAAACAAAGGTATAACAATGAAAACAAAACTACAATGATTAACAAGGCTACAATTAGGTGTAACATCAAATTCAAAGCTCCTGATGCTGTTGGTGACTATCCAAGCAGATTTTCTCACCAGTGATATTTTTCATCTTTCTTCTCTCTGTCTGGGACACAGTGGGTTGTGAAAGGAGCTCAGTAGTTAAAGTTGCATCTCATAATTTTAGCAAAATTACAAATACATCGATTTGAGGGCTTGTGTATATATACAGTGGTGGTGTCTATAAATAGAGAATCACAAAGGACTCTCATGCAAACACATCCATTCCCAACACACACAAGTACAGTCTCAGAGGTCTCTTTGGGATGTATTTCAAAATGACAAACATTTTGCTCAGTGTCAAGACAAATGTCTTGGGTCTCAACAGTATTGCATTCACAAATAAATCCTTGTTGTTTCCACACAGCACATGTGTCAGCAGTGACAGTTTGCCATTTGTTCCCATTTTGCTGGGCCCATACTCCATGTTCTACAGGATGGGGTGCAGTTCCACGGTGATTCGATCCCAGCTCACTGGCTGGGTAAACAGAATCATTTAGGTTGGGAAAGACCTCTAAGATCATCCAGTCCAGCTGTTAGGCATTGCATGTGGCTAAAACAAAAGCTGTGGCTTTACTGCTGGTGGGGTCATAAGTGAGGTGTAGATACCACCAAGGTTGGAAATATTCTTTGAATTAAGCCACGTTTTCCCAAATTGCCTTTTGAATTTCCATGGGTAAGGTGGCCTCACCACCTTCCCTTGTCACTACTGCTGTAGTGGATTGCACCCATAACTGAGCTTGGATACAGCTAAAAGTTAGGAAAACGTTTTTCTGGGTGATGCCAAGTGCATCTGCAATTAGGTGGGGGCCCTTCTCACTAATTCTTTGCCACTTAGAGAATATATCAGCTGAGAGCCACTGACTGGCTCCTAATGCCAACAAAGAGGATTGTAACGGGTGTTCCTGTTTATACAAATCACTTGTTGCCAAGTGAAATTTTTTCTGCCAAAACTTCAGCATCCGTGGTGTTTAATACTCCTAATCCTGTGCCCAGGGTGCCAGTCATGTCTCCTTGCCCATTTTGGAGATGGGAGGGCTCACCCAGGCAGCCTCCTGAGCAGATGTGCTTAGGAAGGGTGAGCAGGTAGGGTTAAATGCAGAGATATTAACCTGCAGTGATAGTTCCACTTGCCTGGGGCACTGTGATGGCTTTAAGTAGAGCTTGTTGCTGGCCTGTATATTTAATAACATAGGGCCCAACCTCAGAAATCTGGGGGGGGATAACGTTTCAACAGTCTTATGGGGGTCTGAGAGGCAGTAGGATGCATTGTGGGGGTTAAGGTAGTTTTTGCTGTAAAATATAAACCATCCTAGTTTCAATTCAATTATATCTCCAGGATAAATAGATAAATTATATTTCCAAGTGCATACTATTTCTCTTTCCATATGTTCCTCTAATGCCCCTTTTCAAACTGAAAACTAAATAAGTAAATTTCCCCTTCGTTGTTTGGGGGTTGTCTTTCTCATGTTATGATTACATTTCCCTCTGCCAAATTCGTGTTAATGGGTGGATTCCTAAATTTGTACTATTACAGCTTGCTTTGTTAGTGATTGTAATGCACTCAGGCTTAAATGTGATTACAATCATTACCATATTGATTTGCACAAATAAAAGACCTGCAGGTCTCCACCCCATGCATCAGGCTTGTTGATGTATAAACTATATCTGGTTCATGTTGGAGATGAATATTTCTGCAAGAAAAATAAGTATTTATCCAGAGGTTTTTTGACCTCGTCTCCAGGGCAGGTGTCTTGGCAGGGAGACTCCAAACTGGTTACCCCTTCTAGGGAGTGACTAGAACATTAATACAGCATTAATATAATGTTTAGCTTTCTTTGGTTACCCCCTTGAGGCCCAGTGGATGCTTCAGTTTTACTAATAGGGGCCACTTTAAACTACAATTCACCTGACTCACTCTTTCCACTGCTCTCATCCCTAAATTCTTGACCAGGGTGCCCCCATACATCTCCATCCCAGTCTTCTGGGGACACAGTTAACTAATGGACATTTGTGGAGTCCATGGGATTGGGGACCCAAGTTACCATAAGTTCTAGTTTGCTCTCTACTCTTTTTCACTTTTCCTTCTACCCCCCCAACACTTGTTTCTGCAGTTGATCTATTCACAGAGATAACAGCATTTCTTGTTGCTTTCTTTGTTCAACCTCATCTTGTAACATTCTCATTTCCTTTTCTTTGTATTCCTTACAATGACACGCTGCTTCCAAACGCATTTACGACATCTTGCATATTATTCTCTTTTCTTTATCATATTTCAGTTTCCCTCTCTCAAAGTTTTAAGTGTTCCTCTATCTTAGACCAATTGCACCAATTTTTGAACACTCAATCCTCAGAAAATCTTGGAGAAGGTCTAATTCCGTGCCTCCATAAATAGTAAGTAATTGAATCTGCCATCCTACCGACTGTGCCAATTTTGTCACAGGAGAAAAGTCAGAGAGATCACTCAGGTGGATCTGGGCTGGTATTTAGTTTATTGAGTTCTAGTCAGCAGATTTAGGTATGTAAAATATTTAATATTTAATAAGTACAGATGAATTAGCTGTCAATGCCCTACTATTTTCTCAATTAAAGTTAGTATGGGATGTAAAGATTACTGCTAAGGTTATTAGATATATCTTAAATATTAAATGTTAAATGCATGCAAAAAATGTCAGTTAACAACCCGTGGATGTCTGGTGTCAGGTAAGGGATCTCTCAGCCTCTTATCAGCCCAGAGTCCAGCCAAACTGTGTTCTTTGGGGTTCGGTGCTCAGTTCTCACTGGTAGCCACACACAACAGGATTAGTGCTGGTCAGGGCGAGTTGTTGAGCACCTGCCTGGCCCAAAGTTCAGTTAACTCAAACAGGAGGAGTGCATCCATCATACCACAGTCCTGCAGCCATTATCACAGCAAACTGAGGATGACTGGTTCTGTAGCATTCCTGATCTCTAGCAGCATCCAGACACGCCCTGTGGACACTGCCAGACCCAGTGATTTGGGCAGGTCCACCTTGCCAGGACATCCACAGCACTCACTCACACTCACCCTCATGCTGATACAGGAACTAAGCACCCTCACAGGTGAAGGTCCCAGCCCTGTGGTCACTGCAACAAGCCCAAGAAATCCACCTGACAGCCACCTTCCCTCCCAGGCAGCCAATACCCACAGCCCGAGGTGGCTCAGGCGGATGCAGGAGCAGCGTTCTGCCAAGGATGGAAAGATCACAGCACGTTCATTCTGTCACAAACACGCAGCTGAGCCCAGCAGGAGCCAAGACCTCCCTAAGCTCTCCCTGAGCCCCGTCTCGCTGTCCTGCTGCTGCCCTCCACCCCGGGGCAGCTGCATTTCTGCACTGATGCTCCTGGGTGAGGAGGAGGAGGATGGCGCCAGAGCCTCCGTGATGCTCCCCACACTCCCGCTGCCTCGTCCTGCCACGC
Source organism: Platyrinchus mystaceus (assembly GCA_035041135.1). NCBI lineage: Eukaryota > Metazoa > Chordata > Aves > Passeriformes > Tyrannidae > Platyrinchus > Platyrinchus mystaceus. Next base: position 16,329,142 of record JAWWLV010000158.1, on the reverse strand, counting down.
AGCGGTCTAGTGCTTTTCCTTATGGATATTACACTTGGCTGACCCTGGGGAGATCCACTAAGCCTTTCCACAGCTGCTCCCCCAGCAGAAGCCTGTGTGTGGGGCAGCATTAAGGCAGGAGGCCATATGGTCCAGTACGGGGACAATGAGCCACTCACTGCGATGAGCGCGGCTGGGATGAGCCATTGTCATGACTGATGGCACGGGGACTCTGGGGGAGTCGGGAAGGGGGAGCAGATTTTCACAGCAGATAAGCCCTAATGAAGGGAGAAATAACTTCCCCATGATGTGGGAGGTTTACAGAGTTCCAGCAGACGCATCTGGTCCTGCGAGGGAGGAAACACCTCAGTGCCAGCAAGGCAAGACGGCACTACCTGGGCAGCACAGCCCGGGCTGCTGGGAAAGAGCATCTTCCTGCCGGGCCTGGGAGAGGCAGAAGGAGCAAACATTCTGTGTAAGAGCTCAGGGGGAAGAGGCAGAGCAGAACAGGCTCACAGGGCAGCAGGCTGGGGACTGCAGGTCCCCCCCAGTGCTGCAGCCTCTCCTGTTGCAGAGAGAGCAAGGGAACTGTGCAGATAAAATGCATTCCCCACAGCGACCAGAGTGCCTTGCAGAGGGGAAACTGAGGCACAGAGCCAAGGATTCAGGGCAGGAGACAGCCCCACATTAGGAAGAAGAAAACTTTAAAACTCACTATTGGCCTGTTCACCTCACGAGTTGGTTCCTGTAAGGAAACTCTGCTGTCTAATATTGGCTCGAGCACATCCCACAGCCTTCCCCACTGCATGGGAGGAAGCTTTGCCATAGGAACTGCTGCTGAGCCACCTTATATTAGAAGTTACTACAGCTCTGCCTGGAAGCCTGCCCTGTGCTTTCTATTTTTAGCTGCAGGCAGACCTATTCATATCAGTCAGTGCTGAAACTCAGGTCCTTACGCACAGCTTTGGTGCAGTAATTCAGGGCCATGCGGGATGCCAGGTGCCCAGGCTTGAATACAGCTCACCAGGATAAATAATAAACCTGTGAGCTGAGTGCTCATCAGGCTGGGGGGATTCATGTTGGGGTGGGGGGGAGCAGGAGTGTGCTCTGCTGAAGGCATTCCCATCACACACATTCATTCCACAGGATCACAGCACTGATTATGCACAGAGCGAGGCAGGGGCTCGGATGTGATTTACCAGCTCAGGGCCACAAACTGCAAGGGAAGCAGGAGAAATGGGATGGGAGAGGGGAAGAAGGGTCCAGAAGTGCAAACAGCTTCATAAGGCTCCAAACTGGTGGTTGTTTTTCTGCTCGTTATTTTTATCTTAAAATGCTTTTAGAGGAGAAACACTTCATTAGAGCTTAACACAGGACAAGTAAAAAAACATGTCTGCTTTCACAGACAGTCACAGTGAACATAAGGAGAGCAAATCTCAGAGGTCTGCAATAACTCAGGGTTATTTGAGTAAACCAATGCAGCGGCAAGGTACATATGTTGGGTGATGGAGTTCCCAATCAGACAGACCTTGTTCTAATGACGCTTTATCACGCTTCCTCCACTTCCAAGCATGATAGCACTTGCCAAATCTGCTCAGCTACCTGCCAGTCTGAAAAATAAGAGCAGTGAGACTACACACCTCCTCCCCAACAGAACTGACACTGCCCAACATCCTGCAGGGGAGGGGCTGCAGAGCCACCAGCCGAGGGGAATCGTGGCACCCACGTTCCCCCAGGGAGAGGCAAAGCACTCCCTGCAAACCATCCCTCTTCCTCCGCCCATAACCTGCCTCTTCTGCACCTTGTCCCCAACCTGTGTGGGAGAGATGTCACCCTCTGAGCCCACATTACATCACTGTGGGAGGGATTAAATCCCTGCAGGTTCCCCAGAGGATCTCTGCTGTGCCCCACCAGGATGGGACCCCAGACCTTCCAGTGCAGACACCTTACATCAAGAAGCGCTCAGATGTGCAGCTGTAGATATTCATAACATCCTTAATTCACATTTAATGTCCTGGAGCTCTCAAAGGGTCCAAAAAGCCCCTGCAGAGTCAAGAGCCCCCAGGCTGGGTGCTCAGGAGGAAATGAGAGAAGCCCCATGAAGGTGGAAGGAGTGGCAGCGATGCTGGACCCCAACACTTACACTGGTGATTTCTGTGCAGCTGCTTTGCAGCCCATTGCTAACTGTTGGTTACCTCTTTCTCTTCCCCATTGTGTTTCCAAGTGGCAAACAGAACATGTGAGTGCTCCCATGAGCCTCCTATCACTCAGGACATGGGGGAATTTAATTGAGAAATCTTTTGTCTGATTTGATTCAAATTTTGTAGATAATACTATGTGGAGCTCCACGAGCTGTTCTGAAGCTGATACAGGCTGTCACCATCCTTACACTCCATGGCAGCTAAACTCAACCTTGAAATAGGAAACTTGAGCACATACTCACCCCTAAGAAAGCTCACCCTCCTGGAGGGGCTTGGAGGAGGAGAGCCACAGCCAAAAACTGTCTGTCCAGCTGACAGGCATTTGTAGGGTCAATATTTGTGGATTCAATCTCACCAGTTTTCACACAAGGAAACACTGCACAGAGCAGTGAACTGGGGTTCATCCTTCCTGGCTGCAGTGCCAGTTCGCTCCTGTCTGTAGCAGGCAAGGAGCCTGAGGCTCTTCTGCCACGGGGTGCTGCACTCCAAGAGGTGGCAGGAGGGTTTTCCACACTTGCACACGCTGCTGGTCCCCAACCACTGCCCTTGGTCACTCAGGGTGGGACTTGCTGGTGGCAATCCTGTCCCTCCTGACCCGAGGGGTCAGCAGAGCAGATGGAACAAACGGGCAAATGCTGTTTCTGCCATCCACACTTTTTCCAGGGTAAGCGGTGACAAATTAACGGTCAAAAAGAGCCCAGAACAAAACAGCAGAGAGTGTGAGCATATCAAGCCCTTTTCCATCCCCAGTTTATGCTTCAGCTGCTACCTTGAGACTGGCACAGAAACCAGTGTGCTGTTTGCTTCACTCAGCTCCTGGGATCTCCGTGGCACAGTTTACGCCTGGGTAACTCAACTTCTGGAGGCCATTAGGCAGGGTAATTTCACCAGTTCCTAAGCAAATGCCTGGAGGGGTCCTTGCAAAGCCAGTTCAGCACAGCTGAAATATGGAGGAAATGTTCGTTGGAATCCTAAAGAGAAATGTAATGACTGCTTTGTAGTAAAGCACATTCAAATCAGCCCCATTTTGGCTGATCAGGGCACAATCTTATCAGCACTCTCCAAGAAGAAATACTTCTGATCCAGTAAGTGAGCTTAACATCTTAATGGAAAAGTTTTCATCAACTGACAACACCCATTTTGGGGAAAACTAGCTCACAGCACCGTTCAGGTGCAGACTTTAAAAGTAAGTGCATTTCTTTCTATTTTTTTTTCCATTTTTTCCTTTTTTTTTTTTTCATTTCTGAAAAGGCACTTTCCATTTGATGGCCCCAGCTCAACTGGGATGCCAGCTGGCCAAGCACATCAGCAAAGGTTTGCTCTGCATAGGGGTGGGACCTGTTTATTCATCCTTGAGTTGGTGAAAACAGGGCTCTGCAGAAGTTCTCTCGTGATCAGTCTCCACATCTGTGTGTGGATGCTGAGTCCTGACCGGGGTGGTTGGGAGTGATCTCGGTTGCAGGGCTCAGAAAGATGGGGCAAGCCCTTGGAAAGGCTGTGAGTGATGAGGTCCTGGCTCATCCAAGCCCAGCAACACAGGAAAAACTTAGAGCAACCATTTTGGGAACAGGCATCCAGGGTAAGCATCACTAGTGCCACCAGTTCAGCAGCACCACGAGGAGGAACTAACAGAGAAATCCGAGGAAAACACTGTGGGTTCACAGACAGCTTGCAAAGCAGAGGAGAAATAGTCCCTGGTAGGGTATCTGCACTGACATCCCCAGAAGAATGAAGGGCTCCCCACAGACAGAGGAGGCAGGAGGGATGTTTCTTGGCTGAGCTCATCTGTGCGTGTTCCTGTGTGTGATCACACAGATGCTCACCTAAGAAGGGACTATCTGTTAGCAAACCTGTGCCCTGAGCCCTGCTCAGGCAGAAGCATAGGCCAGGAGAGAGCAGCAAACAAACCCCAAGAAATTCCTCTGGCTGCATGAAAACCTGCAGGACCAACTGCTGCGTGTGCAGCCCCTGGGACTCAGCGGGTCTTGCCCAGCACCCCTGGCACAGCAAGGAGGAGAGGGCTCAAATGTCCCTGCAGAGGAATCTGTCCAGATGAAGGCATCAGGTGTCTTGCCAGCTGATGCCTTTGAATAAAGGGCTCCATCAAAGAAAACCTACTAAGCAGGTTTGGGTGAAACTCAAAAACTCTGGTCCCCTCCAGAAAGTGGATTCTTTTGCTGGCTGCCCCAGGCAAGCTCAAACATCTGCCCCCAAGCAGTAAGTGAGGAAGAAGGACTTGGCCCCTGACTTTGATCTCCTCTGCTGAGTACCAGTGCACTGTCCTTGGGGCAGAGGGGCTGCTGTTATCCCAGCTCCAAGGACAGCACAGGGCATGATTTCCCTTTGGTGACTCCCACCTTACCTTCCCCCGACGTTTAGGGAAATGAGCTGCTTGATCTGCGTGGGATTTTTTTCTTCTTTAGCTCCAGCAATCCTCTGATAGTGCCTGTGCTTTTCTTCGGCTCTAAACACAGCCCTCAAGTTGTTTCTCATATCAAACGCTCCCAGTCAATCTGATTTTTAGAAAACACAGCGCGTCTGGGGAGAAACCTGCAAAATATAGAACACATTCCCCATTTGCATCCGAATGTTGAAAAACCCCATCGCTCCTCTATGGTACATCATATCAGCACTACACCCGCCATGAAATATTCATGGCCATTTATTATGATGTTGTTTATTATCCTCATAAAACTTCCCAGCAATCAGCATCTCTATTTGCTCAGCCTCCAGTCTGGATGGGTGCTTTAGTGTCTCCTTCAGTGCTGGCAGTGTTTGAATTAATCCAGGTCCCCCATCCCTGTAAGAACAACACCACTGCCCTCCAGGGCTCAGTCCATCCTGGGCTGCTTTCCTGCTTGTGCCATCAACTGGGAATGGAAGGGTGGCCATGACACACCCTGCCTGCATTAAGTTGCTGGAATGGAATGGAATCCAACCCAAGATTGACCTCCTGAGCCCAGCGGGACAGAACACATAGCAGAGGAATTAAATGGTGTTGCCAGTCCTGCATGGGTCGGGAGGACAATGGGACACAATGCTGGTCTCCCCATCCATGTGACATTAATAAAGAGAAGGGAAGCACTCAGTGAGGACAACTCCTGAAGGTTCAAGGCAACTGCCAGATTGATTTTAATGTTAACTGCTAAATGCTTTTCAAATGGGTAGTTCTCCATTTCGTCCTCAGCCCCTCTGAGTGTTGGGTGTAGGAAGAACAGACCCGAATCACCCCTTCAACTACCAAACTGCCCTCCTGGCAGAGAAGCAGAGGCGAGGGCTGGACCTGGAGAGAGGCTGTGAGAAAGACAGAGGTAGTTTCTGGGACAGATACAGTTTCTGACTGAGAGCAGACCTTTTTAGCAGGACACTTTGTAAAGAGTGCCCATTCTGAAAACCTTTTATTCTTCCTGCAAGAGCTTGTGAGACCTGCCCTTTCCATGTGGAGGGGAGCAAAAAAAGATCTCTGAGGACAGAGAGAGAGCAAGAGCTCTCCTTTCACAGAGACTGCAAAGCTGAATCTCAGAGGAGTGACCTTGATCCAACCTCTTGTTTCAAACGCACAGCAAACATTTCTGCGTTGAACAAACTGCTGCAAGAGGATTCGGGCTCCTCACTGGCACTGCTTCTCCCCAGAGCACAGTGTCTTCCAAGAGCAAACTGCATCAGCCTCAGAAAAATAAATAAATCTACTTCTCACATCATTTCATCTTCTGATAACAGTAATGAACTCGGTCTGAGGCATTACTGGGAATTAATGACTGGCTGCCTCCTGACTCACCAGCTCTTCCCAGGCTATCATAAATTCCCAGGAACTGTTGTGAACCACACATCAACCAGCCAGCCGAAAATAAAGCCACTGTCCAAAACCCTGGGGCAAATATACAAAGTGCCAATCCCACCTGGACGGCTGGGAATTGAGATGAGCTCCCAGATGAACGCGCTGCTCTGCCCTGATGGCTCACGGGGGGCAGGCAGAGGGAGCTGCTTCCTGGGGCTCCCTGCAGGATCCCAACAGTGGTTCTGCATCCCTTTTTTCCAAAACAATTCCAGTTGAAAGCAGCACACATCACCCTTGGGGAACTGTTCCTCTGGATAATTAAACTCATACTGCATGCCATACCTTTAACCTTTCTCCTGGCTGACTCCTCAGACTCACAGTGCTCTTGTCTGTGAGATTAAAGAGCCTCTCAGAAGCTGCTCCTGGACGTAGGAGCTTCCAGACCATTATCACATCACCTCTAACCTGCTCTTAATAAACTAAAAGAAGATGCTTCATTACTGAATTCAAGCTTCAATTCTGCATCTCATACCTGCTTGGTAGTTAGGAACCAGGGTACATCACATATGTGAGGCCTCTTAGACTTTCTGCCTTTCAGATCACACAAATTCTTTTTGGCTAATAAAATTGACAGATCTGTACATTTATTTAAATATCTGGATTTCCTGCTCTCCCAGTTGCAAATGCAAATTTGTTTGTAACTAGCTCCAGTAATTAGGGTCAATAATTAAAGAGCATTTGGAGGTTGTGCAATTCATGAGGTTCTCCATCAGAAAGGACAGATTAAGTTTGCTGCTCTTTCTGAACAGTACAAATTTCTGTCATCAGCTGTTCATTGAACATGTCTATCTGGGCTGCTTGGCTCAAGAAATTTAACTAAATTAATAGATTTAGTTAATGTGTATTAAGTAGAGGCCATGCCCAGATTTTTACGAATGAGAGCATTCCACTGGCAGAACTGATAGAGGAACAGCAGATAGTGGGATATGTTTTAATTTGGAGAAAATATAGCTGCTACATCAACTCAAAAGGCTGAGCAGTTCCACTCCAGCCCATAGCTGCATTCATTTACTGCTGGGTCTCACTTCTGTTGGAGTCATTCTTCCAAACTACTTAGTCTCCAAGGACAATTGCTGTGCAATACAGGCCAGTGCAGAGGGAGATTTGTCTCATGACAGATTATCCCCAGGGAGAACCAGCACAATGCTCCAGGGGCTTTGAGAAGACGAGGCCTGAAAGATATTCCTGCACTGCAAACCTGTTCTTCTTCCCCTCTGCAAGTGCCAGCCCTGTCCTTGGGCCCCTCAGGGCAGGGCTGGGCACACAGGGGGTCCTGGAGCAGCATTCATCCCACTCTGGGAGCCAGGTCAGGGATGCTGCAGAGGCACCCCTGCTCAGCCCAGTGGCTGTAGCTGTGTCCCTGCAGCTCTTTAATTAAAGCAACTTGGGCTTTCCAAGCAGTGGAGTGTGAAAGCAGCACCTCATAAAAACGTCCCAGTCCCAATAACACTTCTAAATCAGCTTCGTGGGATGCAGCTGTAACGAGCCCCACGGAGGAGCCGTGGCAGCAAGGGGAAGGTTTTATTGGCTCTTAATGCTGAGCTTTGGCACAACACTCTGCATCTGATTCTCTGGAAAACAGCAAGGAGGAACACTGCAGCACTGTGTCCCCTCCACCAGCAGCTCTCCACTGCTCCCACACCTTGCCACACGTGTTGTGCAGACACAGCAACAACTGCATCCCATTTCTAATTCTCCAAAGACCCACAAATCAACAGTTTCTGCTCTTTCCCTTCAGAGGACCTCTGCTATTTTTCTGGTGGTGACCCATGGACAATTGATTGCAGCTTCCTGACATGCCAGCTGCTCCCAGGTTCCTTTGAGAAAAGTCCCACGGGTCAGCAGACCACAGACTAAAAGCTGCTGAAGTGAACAAGTCCCTCGATGGGGAACCTCGTGATTAAGAGCTCTTTAACCTGACTGAATCCCAGCCTGCAGGATCAAAGGTGGCGGCTGGAAGGCTTGGTGCGTTCAGAAAGACAGAGTTAATTGTGAGAGCAATTAGCCTCTGCAAGAATTCACCAAGTACATGATGGATTCTCTGTGCCTGGAAGTGTTTAAATCTCAGTGGAGATCTTTTGGAAAGATAAGCTTCTGTTTGGCCAGGCTGGACAGGCTTAATACAGGAAAAAACCACTTTATGCAAGAAGAGATGAACAGAATGATCTTCTGAGCTGGAAAATGTCTAAAATCTATGAAACTATTAATAGAAAGTGAGACATTTCTAGTGGGTTTGACAGCTAGATGACAAATCTGTGTTAAATTCCGCAGGATCCAAAGAAACCACTCAGCCTCATTTTCTGATATCCTCCAAGGGGTTTCCCAGTGCGGGGATTTTAGTTTTCCTTTTTTTTTTTTTTTTAGCTTTAAAATCATTTTCCAAATGGGAAAACTTCTCAACCTCCCCTCCTCTCACCTCCCTCTGCTCCTCCATCCTCTCCTCTGTCTCGGGGAGTACGTGCCAAGCTGTGTGTGGGTGAACCCCTGGGAGAGGCGGCAGCAGAGCCATCCCACATGTGTGTGATGAACACAGAGCAGTGGGCAGAGGTAGAGGAGACCAAACTCTGCACTTTCCCACCTCAGAGCAACCTCAAACCCCTTGCAGACCCTGGAGAAGCCGCGTGGCACAAGGGGCAGGGAAGTCAGTGGGCTGCACACATTCTGCTGCTCCCAGAATAGTTTGGTTTATCGAGTATTTCCCTTCTAACTCTGCTACAAAGCTCGATCCTCCCAAATTCATCAGGGCACAGCAGCTGTGGTTGGTTGTCTTAAGTGGAAAGTGTCAATTAGAAGTGGAAGAAATTGATGAAAAGGTGGCCAGGCCCACTAGTAATAATAATAATAATTAGGATATTAAAAGTAGAGACAGGCAGTCTCTGAGTTTTGGTGGGACTTCCTGACAGGCATGACAACAGTACCCTGTACTGGGAAAATCTGCTCTCTTGTGAGGCTGCCAGTCCTTTGGAGAGCAAAGAGGTTAGTGAAATAGAGGTAGAAAAGATTGCAATGTTTCCTGCACTTTGTTGTAATTTAAATGTGTGCTAAGTTCTGCATTCTCCCAAAAATCCCAAGGGGAAGAAGTAAAATAACAACCACTTGAAGGATTTAACCCAGGAGTCCCCAGTTCTTATTTATAACATGAAGTTTGTATAAACCTGTGGAAAGCCTGGGAAAAAAAATACATAAGGAGCAGCCACTGCTGAAACTACTGGAAGGGGAATAATTTGCAGGAGGATCCAAGACCTGTTCCTCTTGGATGAGCCTTTTTAATATGACACTCTCCCTTCTCATTAAGGGGCTTGTGGTCATCAATTCAGTGTGCAGCACAGCAGGGATGGTGGGACAGGGGGCCTGGTGACACGGAGTTGGATTTCAAAAGTGTGCTGCCAGGGAGGATTAAGCCCAGGACTTGAGGATCAGCAGGATCTGGAATGATGTCCAAACAGAGCAGCAGGGTTCACGTTACTCAGATGAATCCCACCACTCCACTCCCTGGGAGAGCTCTGAGCAGCTGCCACTCTTGGTTCCCACCCATCCTCACGATGCTCCCACCACTGCTCCAGTGCCTTTGGAAAGGTGTCTTTTGCTCGTCCCACTTGCAGACTGCAGCTGAGCGGGTGTGGGTGGTGTCAGATCCCCAAGTCACACATGAAAAGCAAACACCACAGAGCTGCTCTCTACCTGTCTGACGCAGAGCAGACGGGTCCAAGCCTGCTCCCACCTCTGCTGCAATCCTTGGAGCTGCCCATCCTGGGAATCCAGTGCCACTGAGATGATTTGCAGGTGCCCTTTTTTATTTTTTCCTCCAGAACCACGTTTTGCATGAGCCCCAGGTACAGTGGCATTAAATGAGTTTGCAAAAGCAGAGCTGTGCCTGGCAGCATAAGCAGGACCTGAGAGAGATGTGACAGCAGGAGAAAAGAGCCAGTTATTTCCCGAGTCTGAATCCTGCTCCCAGATGCCAGAAGCCTCTGCATCCCTGCCTGCCTGGGGCCAGCAGTCCCTCTGAGCACCAGGTGTTGCAGGATCAGAATAAAAAGATCACAAAAGTATGATAGAAAGGTACCCATACAGGCAGTTCCAGCAACTTAGGTGCCTCTATCCACATGGAGCTGCAACCCTGGGATCCAGGGTTTGTCTCTAGAAGGGCTGATCCTTTCACTTACCTTCCTGAAAAATCATTTTCTCTGATCTCTGCACTGCCAGACAACTTGCCTTCCATGGACACTGTCCTCTGCCAGCTGTTACACCAGATGCCTGATAATGCAGGGACTGTGTCATCCAGCCAGGGAAGGGCTGTGTAATGCTGTAAAGCTACACTTTTCTCCCCCTTTACTCCACCCTGATACAGTGCAAGAGACTGAACACGGTAAGTTTTGCCTCCGTTTCTCTCTAGGAAAAAGTCCTTATTGCTCTTTCTTCGTGCAGAACACACAGTTTTCCAGAAGCTGGATCTACTTACATCAAAAAGAAGGAGAGTCCTGTCCTAGGGCAGCTTCCCCAGACATGCCAGACCAAGCCCACCACACTGGTGACCCAGCTAAGGCTGCAGCAGTGAAAGCCTGATGTCTGACTCCAAAGCTCCTGTTGTTCTGTCTGCTCTACCAGTTCTGGGTGTTCAGCTGCCTCCTCAAGACCTCCCCCACTTGCTCTGCAGCCTGAGATCTGCTCAGCACCTCTGTGACCACAGAATGGGTTTTCAAAGTGCACGACCACAGCAGTGGCAGCTCTGGGTCTGGACTCTGTGCCCACATCTGCACAGAAGCTGCTCTTCCACTTCAGACCAAACACAAGAGGAGGGACCCATCTCCCCTAATGACACAGGACACTCTGGACAAGCCAGTTGCCACAGCTCCCCTTGCACCTGAAGGTGATCCAGGCTGTACAATCAGTGCAGGGGAGTAATTTCCCAGTACCTGTGTGTAGATAGTCCTAACTAGGAGGGGCTGTTTCCTGCCCTCATCTCTTGATGGTACCAACCTGGTCTCTAAGAAGGAGCCACAAGATGGAAGCTCTGTTAGACTAATCCTTTCAGTCCAGCTGCTCCAGGTCCACAGTACAGTTTTGGTTTGTTTTTTTTTTTCTAGAGAGGAAGCAGAGCAAACACAAGTCTGCACAACAGTACCCAAAAGAATCTTTGCATCCCATCAAGGAGGGCAGTGCAGAGATTACGTGTTATCCCAAAGCACTGTGTTGCTTTTTGCTGCTCCTTGCCCGTCCCTTGCCAACCCTGCTTCTGCTAAGCACCCCTGTGGCACAATTCCAGGAGGGCAGGTAGCCTTGCAGGGAGTGTGCTGATCCCCAGGGTCGCTGGGAGTGCCACCCTCTCCCACTCCACCCTGTGCCACCGCCCTGCACCAAAGGCTCTGGCTTTTAACGAGCCTCTGATGCACAGCCTGAACCTGCACAGCCAAATTAGTCCTGATCAAAATCCACCCCACCCCGCTGAGGGGAATGGCACTGACATCCCTCTGTTCACACGATCAGGTGCTTCAGAGACTCCCCCCGTTTGGCTGAGCCCCTTTGCTCAGGCAGGCAGAGGTGTCGGGTACCGGCGGAGGGAGCCGCAGTCCCGGCCGAGCGGAGTCAGCCCAGGTCGGGATGCTGAGGGAGGGAGGAGGATCTGCTCAGGAAGGGACTTGTCAGGGCAGGAAGGCAGCCCGGCAACGAGCCTGCTGTAGCAAAGATGATGGAAAAGGGCTGTGCAGCTCACAAATGGGGTGGCTTTGGGCACTGCTGAGCTGCAGTGGGAATGGGCTCACTGGAAACGTGGCAGTGAGCGGGCAGTCCACAGGGGACACGAGGGCACATCAGCTGAAACACAGCTTCAGGGGCCATGAAAATCACCCCCTAACATTTCCACACGTGTCTTGAGCCCAACCAAGGTTGGGCTGAGAGAGTTGGGAGGGGACTTCCTGCCGTAAGAAGACTCTCCCTCATTGCAGATGGCCCCAGGATTTCCTTGGCTCTCTCCTGGTGCTTTCTCTGTGCAGATACTCACCACCCAGAGGGTTGACCTGTCACTCCCCATCTCCTCTCCCTCCCCAATCCTCTGCAAATGGCAAATGATGGAGCTGCCAGGCAGAAGCTTGCCCTGCCTGCGAGCAAAGCCAGCAGTGCTCTGGAAACTTTGCCTTCCCTCCTCAGGAGATGTGTTTTGTCAGGGCACTGACAAACCAAGCAGCACAGCCAGAGGTCCTCTCTCTGATTCCATGGAATCTGTCCCTGCCCCAAGGAACAGCAGAGAGGAAAGATGAACATCAAGACACAGCAGGACAGGAGTGAGGAAGCTACATGCACACACAGCTCCTGGAGAGACTATCATGCTCAAACTGCAGCCAAGATACTGGTTTGTCCCTTGTCAACACATTTTCCCCCCTTTCCACTTGCTGTCCTGGACCTGTCAGCCTTTTGAGATGTCCAGGGCCCAGACATGCCTTTCCCTGGTCCTAAGAGATGCAAACACCCTGGCTCTTCCCTGGAAATGCTGAGCTAGTCAAACAAACCCTGGCTGTGCTTCTGGCTTTGCCCACAAAGAAACTGGCTGATAGTCACAGAGCTGCTCTCAGACAGGAAAGCTTTCTTGTTTGTTGTTTTTTTTCTTCTCTGTTCAGCTTGTCGTGCCTTTTTGGAAGGTATATTGCCTTCACTGAAGCTGAATTATAAAGGCACTAATACCAAGAAAAATAACAGGTTCCTCTAGAGCTCTTTAATGATGCTCCTGGTCTTACAGAGAAGATTTCCTTTCTCCAGAGAAGGTTACAGAAAACACTGGTGAAGGCTGTGTCCCTCCACCTATTGCTGCTCCATGTCTATCTGTCTGCTCCCCCTCTTGTCCATTAGCTGTGAACAGCTTGCAAGGGAAAACACACCTGAAAGGTCCTGTGAGCTCATGACTTGTGGCTGGGAGAAACCTGTAAATCAGGGCTTTGCCCAGCAGATCCTCCTGGCCCTTCTGCTTCTCTTGCATGAGCAGGAGAGGGTTGCTGGAGCTTTAAAGCCAGAGGACAGTAAATCCACGTGGCACTCAGTCCATTGTGTGAAGATTCATGGCCTTGCTCTCTGAAGGTCAGCCTCGTCTGTTCTAGTCAATTAAGAATAATCTATGGGTTCCCCCTCTGCTCCCTCCCTGGCCGTATGCTCCTTGTCAGCACGAGGCCATTGGTCAAATAAAAGTCAGAACTGGTCAGTGTCCCAGGGATATGCTGTGGGAAGAGCAGGAGGAGGCAGAGAGCTCCCCATCTCACGATGGGCTCCCAGGGATCCTGCTCCTCTGACAGGCTGAGGGCTGGCAGAGTGGCACAGCCAGAGACACCTCACAGCTGCTGTCACGGATCCCACGGGATCCCTCTGATCCCTTTCACTCTCATATGTCCCTTTCACTCTCATATGACCTTCAACCCATCACTGGTTCACAGCCAGAAATACCCACTGCCTCACCTTCCCTGCCCACCCCGGTGCCTCTCTGTTACCTGCTGCTCATGGTCCCTGAGCCTTCCTCAGAGGAAGGACTGCTCCTTCCTGCCCTGGTCTCCCCCTGCTTCTGATTCTTTGGGTATTTCTCTGTTTGCCAACAGAGATGGAAGCAGACTACGTGCAGCTCCCTCCTTCGAATGCTGGAGCAGCTCAGGGCAGGGTTTGGGGATGGCAGGAGGCAAAGAAGGGCTGTTATGAATTTGAGACACAGCGGCAGGGAGAGGTCCCAGCCAGTCTGTGTGAGCTCCAGATGCCTGACAGACCCCAGTGCCACACTGGGTATACTAAAACCTGGATTCAGGAGCTAACTTTGAGGTTTGAGCTTGAAACCCTTGACTTGCGGTTATTTTCTCATGGTTACTCACTTGGTGGCATCTCTAAGTATGGCCAAGCAACTGGTCTCTGTAGTCTGCAGAAGGAGTCAGTGGGCCTTGGGATCCCACATCATTTATGCCACTGGCACCAATGTCATAAACAAGGCTACAACCCTGACCTGCTGACCCACAGCTGGGACCAGAGTCTAAGAGTGCCCTTCCAGTGGCTTTGGGTTGCGGGATTGCAAAAAGCATCACAAAACAGCAGAGCCTGAAAATGAATTGATTTAAAAGAGCTGTCTTAGAAAAGCAGCCCCAGGTGAGGTGGGCAGTTTTTCACCAGGAGCTGGAAGCAGGCAAGCACAGGGGCAGTGGTAACGAGTTCCCTGCTGGACTCACTGGCAGGGGGTGGAAGGATGAAGGGATGGGAAAAGCAGTGACCTCAGCCATGCCCCAGGAGCTCGAGCAACTGGCACGGTCTGTCCTCTTGGACCCAGCAAGGACCAGGAACTGAGGCATGTTCCCCCTCTAAATTGTCTCTATGGGATGAGGAGGTGGATGAGTTTCCAGTCTCCCTGGTTCTGTCTCTCCTTGTTTGTCTGCTTTGTTTTCGAGCAGCCCTCAAGGCTGTGTTTAGGAGAGAGGGTTTCATCAGGTACAAAGATGAGTTAATGAGAATGATTACTCAGTGACAGCTGCTGCCACTCACCTTCTAACAAATGCAAGGCACAGCCTTGCAGAAACAAGGCTTTCTCTGACAATTTTGTTTGTGAGATTAACTTAGGAAACTCTGCTTAAAACCTGAAGTGATCTTACTTGAAATCCAGACAATGAATAAGCAAGTGTAGGGGGAAAACATAACTTGTTTAAAATCCTTTTGCTGGGAGCAGAGAGATCCTGGGGCTGGACTGGGGCAGACCAGAGACTTGCAGTCCTTGCTCTGCTGTCCCTGGGATATCACCATCACCCTGAGGGTGTGCAGCCAAAGGGGATGACCCACCCAGAGCTCAGCAAGGCAGAGTCTGTCTGCAGAAGCAACTGCTGCAGTCCACGAGTCAAATCCTCTGTCTCAAGCCCAAACAACCCATGCCAGGACTGGGGAAAGACTGGACAGTGAGCTCCTACAGGGAACACTGGTTTTCACTGCAGGGAGACTCCTCTCTACAACTACAGTCAGCTCTGCTAATGGTTATCACAGTGTCCATGCCTGAGAACTGCTTGTCACTGGCCTCTCCACACAGGGATGAGATGCCCACGCTTGGCATGTGATGCCTGCCATTTAATGTCCCCATCAAGCCACAGAGAAACCAAATGGACCAGAAAACTGGCGCAGGATCAGTGCTTTTCTTCCAAACTGGCACCCACGGAGCGCAGGACTCCTCTCCGTTTTCAGCCTGGCATCCCCACCAACCCCCTGCTCAGCTGGCTACGGCTCAGGGAAGCAGCAGTGCCGGATGGTGCTGCCCCTGCCTGTGCTGCAGGCGTGGGATGGGGTCTCCCTGCTGCCTGGAGGGGGGACACCCCCCTGGGGACTCCATCCCAGCACAGGAACAGCGCTCAGCTCCCCTCAGCTCCGGCATCACAGCCCTGCCACTGCCTCAGACAGATGGTGAGCAGGCCCAGCTCCATCTCCTGCGGCTGTTTGGCTACTACAGAGAGCTCTCCAGGCCAGCCTGAACGTGGCTGGCAGGTGTCCATCCCCCAAACGCAAATATTTTGGCAGGGGTGGTGTTGAGCCAAGTGAATGAGACTCTGTGTTTCCCATCAAGGCCAGGTAGAGGTGTGTGCCCCACAACAGCTCCTGCCCCTCAGCAGCTCTTCCCTTCCTCAGCTGCATTTTGGGCATCAGTGGCCCCACACTTTCTGCCAGGGCTGGCCTTGCTCCCAGGGCAGTATCCCAAAGTATTGGTCGTAGCTCTCTGCATTTCCCCCACTGGTGTCTCCTCGATTTGGGGCTGTTTCACCCCAGTGACCCCCAAGCTCTGGGACCTCACTATGGTCTCTAGCTATCAACCAGTGCCAATAGAGCCCCTGCTGCCACCATAAAGCTGTGGGTATTTTCTGGCTTTTTACTGTGCTGTCTTTCAGTTTGACCCTTTCAGTGCCTCCTTCACCCCTTCTTTTAAATCTGGCAGGTCCTTAACTGGAGGAGCACCTACGGAGTCAGCCATGGCCGGGCAGCCCTGCACATCCCCATCCCACCACCAGGGCTAACCATGAAAACTGGCTGCAAACTGGTGACCCGGGTGCTCTGCTGGGGACAAACTCCACAGGCATATCAGAGGTGAGGGGTCCCACCACCCTACACGTTCTCCAGAGTGCCCCAAGAGGGAAGCCCCCTCCAGCACCCTCCCCTCCTCCTCACAAGGCCAAGCAGTAGCTGAGGTGCATCAGCCCCATGATCAGAGCTGCTTTGCCAAAGCTGGCTGTTGGAAGGGCTGCAGGGGTTTTACTGCCACCTTTAAATCCCAAGGTCTAGAAACTGAAATCAGTCTTCCCCTACACAAATCTGTAACATTCTTTGCACACAGCCAGTCCCTGTGGCAGTAAAACTCCCATCACTAATCCATACTATTCCCCCTCCTAGAGAAAAGGAAGGACTGGGGTTACCATGCTCTCAAGGGATGATGAAACCATTATGGTCTTCTCTATATACCCAAAAGAAACCTTTATCAGCCTGTGTCTGGGGCCAGAGGTCTGCAAAAAGGAATGCTTTTAAAAATGAAATAAGAAGCCTTGAAGAATTTTTATTTGCTATCTCTGCTCACAGACAATTAGAGGAGCAGGACATAAGGTCTGGTGTATGTGGAGAGGCCTCTCTTTCTTTCTTTCTTTCTTTCTTCCTTCCTTTCTTTCCTTCTTTCTTTCTTTCTTTCCCTCTTTCTTCCTTTCTTTCCTTTCTTCCTTCCTTCTTTCTTTCCCTCTTTGTTTTAATTATATATCTCTTGCAATACAGAAATGTGTCTTGCATGAGAACTAAAGACAAAAAGAGCACTCCCTCCATAAAAAGTCTAATCAATACCACTGGGCAGCCAGAGCCAAAAACATGTCAAAACTGAGTTGGGAATTAAAATAAAGTAACAGATGTCATCCAAAACCTCAAGGCGTGATGAAGGGCTGAATCATGTCCTGCCTGGCTAAACAGCCCCAGAAGGATGGGAACTGTGAGACCAGGGAATTCTTTGGTGTTGGATGTTAGACAGAAGGGTGGAAGAGCAATGGAAAACCGTATCAGCAACAACAGGCAAAATTACCCAGCCAGCCCTGAAGAGTTTGACCCTGTTGCAGGAGAAATGGGCGGGAGGGACGAGACACCAAGTGCACAACAGTGCAGGTGGAAGTGTGGGGAAGCAGGAATGTGCAGGGAGCAGAGAACAAGGGGAGCAGGGGGAGGTTACCCCATGCTGGAGCCAGAGAGAGGCCGCTGCGTGGGTGATGGCAGGAACCCGCCCGAAAGAGGATAACAGAAGGATTTATGAGCACAGCGATAATGAAAGCCAGTTATCCGTGACCATCTTAAATCTTGTCAGAGAGAGGATGAGAGGGACCATCTCCAGGGGACAGGCTGGAGGATTTAACGCCGCCGTTCCGCAGGGTAATCACAAAACGAGCCCCCCCACGCTGGCTGCTGCTCCCTGGGACAGGGACTGACTCCTGCCTGCGCTCCCAGGGTGAGGGACAGAGGTTAAACAACACAGGAGGTGCTTCAGAGGGGCTCAGCATCTCTCCCAAAGCCCAGGAAGGGTCGGGATACCAGCAGCCTGCTGCAGCCCAAATGCAGGGTGCACCTTAAGGCTCAGATAGCGAGGGCATCGCGCTGGTGCTGTCCAGTGGCACACAGCAGCAGACCCACACATCCCTGCTCCCCCAGCTCTGATAAAGGACACTGCATTTCCAGCCCAGCTGCTGCTCTGCCCCTTGTCCCAGCCACGGAAAAGAGGACACAGCCCCACAGCAACATCCCGGGGCTGGAGAGGGGCAGATCCTGAGAAGGTCCTTTCCTCGCCCAGCACAAGGTGTGCAAAACTTCTGCCCACCCTCTGAGCTACTCATCTCTCTCTGCATCACACGGGTCCTGCTGAGCAGGGGTGCACACACACACTGCTTTACCTGCACCCTGCACGTGTCCTCCCCTCCATCCCACCAGCCCTCAGCTCCTTGCACTGATGGTGGACCAGCAGACATGCCCAGTGGGCAGGGCTTTCATGGCAAGGACTTTGGGGAGCGTGAACTCAGCCAGAAACAGCAAACCCAGGAGCCTCTCCCCGAGCCTGGGGAGGTGGCTCAGTGCCCACAGCAAAAAAGAAAGCCCCAGGCTCCAGCCAGGGACACGAGGGGACAGGGGAGGAGCAGCCACAGCCACTGCAGCCTCCATACCTGCAGGTGGATGCCATGGGACCTGCCAGCCTCCCCCTCTGCAACCGAGCAGCCACAACATGCTCTCCCCAAGAGCGAAAGAAATCAGGTAAGCAACGTCTACAAGTCCATATGGAGGGGCTGGGATGCTGCCCAAGCTTCAGCTCAAAAAAAAAAAAGTGCACATTTTACGGTATAAATATTTTGGTTTGCCTCCTCCTCTCCAGCCCACAAGCTCCAGCAGGGAAACCACAACAGCAGCCCTCCTCACAGCCGTCTGGCAGTCGGCTGATCCCCACAGAAACCCATGTGTGCCACAACAAAAGCCCCCACACACTGACCTGGTGGCTGGGGCAGAACCTCCCAGCTCTGCACTGCTCCTCTGCCTGCCAACACCCACGTGCCTCCCTGGCACTGCCAGGGGGAGAGAGAGGCTTCTGGCAGAGTGGAGAGGGGCTTTCAGCTGCTGAAAGGGGTTGCCACGTTTAGGACCAAGGAGATGCCAGGCTGCCTTGCAGCACCGCCCAGCTCTCATGGAGCTGTGTGGTACCTTTTATTGCTGTTATCTCCCATGATAGAAAAGAGCCGAGTCTGATTCCTTTCCTGTTAACAGCCTAAAATCATAGGATGAATCACACAGTGGTTTGGGTTGGAAAGGACCTTATTAAAGATGATCTTGTTCCAACCCCCCTGCGAAGGGCAGGGACACCTTCCGTTGGACCAGGTTGCTCCAAGCCTCATCCGTCCTGGCCTTGAACACTTCCAGGGACAGGGCACCCGCAGCTTCTCTGGGCAACCTGTTCTAGTGCCTCATCATCGTCACAGTAAAGGATTTTCTCCTAATATTTAATCTCTAAAAACTAATGCTTGCTCTGAAATTCAAACAATGGCTGCAATGCAAGGGGGAATCTTTCCTTCCTGTCCCAACACTCCCAACAGGAGCCCTTTCATCATCAGTAGAGCACCTCCCTGGGATGCTTCCACACTCCTGTGGGTCCTGTCCTTACCCCACACATCTGCCAGCCCACCACGAGCCACAAGC
>JAWWLV010000158.1:16273415-16300398 GCA_035041135.1 Platyrinchus mystaceus | reverse complement strand
GATGGACCAGTCTGCCCATGGGAAAGCACGTCCATGCCCATGCAGACTGCAGCATATAAGCACCTGAGGGTATTACAGCGTGCTGAGCCCCTGTAGCAGCAGGAAGCCCTTTGCTCCTGTGGGGGGGGATCTGCCCCTTTTCAGGGCAGAGGACATCATCCTATAAGGCTTCTGGGGATTCCCACCTGCATCTGCCTACAGCACTAACCTGGGTCTGAGCAGGGCTGGAAGGATGCTGTGGGGCTGAGAGAGCGCCCAGGATATCTGCCCGCAAGCAAGAGCTCAGCCCCACACCAACCTCGAGCAAGAGGGTCTGTACCTGTTTGCTTCACCTCCTGCAGCCTTGCCCAGGATGCTTCTGGGGGCAGATAGAACAGGCACCATTCTGAAGGCTTCCCTGGGCCTGACAGCCCCCCAAATTCTGCCCCAGTGTGGGGCTGCTCAGCCCTGGCAAAACCCCTCTGTGTGCCTGTGCCAACTGCACCTTCTCAGTCCAGAGGCTTTGCCCACAGTGAAAACCAGGTGGAGGGATACAGAGAAGTTTGGCCACCTGGAAGAGAGCTGGATAGCCCCAGATCCCTCATATTAAGCAGGGACAGTTTGCCCAGCTTCCCCCAGCACCCCAAATAAGCCAAGCTGTTCTCCATCTCTTTTGCCTGCTTCCCCTGCAACTCCCTCTCAGCCCCTGTCCCTGTGCTTGGCAGCATCTCAGTCCTCCCAGGGGCAAAAACCAGCCTGCCCTTACAGCCCACCCAGGGTAACATTTCCCCACAACAGGCTCACTTTTAATTTGCTTACCCAAGCAATAAAGCAGAAATGAGAAATGGCAGCTAATTAAAAGTATTGATTCCTGTGGCATTCAAGACTACCCAGACCAAGTCACAGGGGGAAAGAGGGATGAGGAGCCTGGAAGAAGAACAGGGGGCAGTAAGACTGCAGTGCTGCAGACAGGTGTCTGCAGCAAATCACAGCTGCTCTAACCACCCTGCTTGTACGACACACTGTCCCTCAGACACCGCTTCTTTTCTCTACCAGAAAAATCTCCAAGATTCCCATTACATCAGCTCCACGTGAACCCTCGTTTGACATGCTCCTTTTATTTTTAAGACTAGCTGATGGTAGGCAGACAAAACCCTGAAATGGGGGGAAAGCACAGTAGGGACGTGTTTCTGCAGCGATGGCGCGGCGCACTCAAAGGTCACCGCTCGCAGAGCCCTCTGACCTTCACATCTGCGAAGCCACACGCAAACACACACAGAAGATGCTGTCTCTGTGACTCAGGTACACACAGGACTCAGAGGGTGCCTGGGGCCAGCAAATCCAGACAACTTGCAGCTCAATCCACTCTGCACACACTGCTGAGCCCTCCCTGCCACCAGACGGGTTTTAAAGCCGAAGTCGGCGTCTGTCGCTGTGTGTCCGTGGGGATGGGAGTGGGGGACATGGAGGACACCAGCAGGGTCTCAGCTCTCTGCCCTGGCCAGCTTTCCCTCAGCAGAAACTCACAGTTCATGGCAACGTATTCAAACTGAAAGACAGCAGGTACCTTCAAAATTTCTTACCTTCAAAACTGCCCCGTCAGCTTCCTCAGCAAGGTTTGCGCCCCCCTCATCGGGGGATCTTCACCTACTGCCTGGTGTTTTATCAGGGCTTCCCCTGTGCTCCAGGGGTGACTTCAGGCACACACTTGAGCTCCTTTTTCTCACTTCTTCCAGCCTATCCTGTTTTCCCCAGAGAGCAGCCTGCTCTGCCCAAGCTCTTCAGGCCATCCTGCCTTGCCAAGCAGGCAGTTCTTCCTAAAGCACAGCCAGGCACAGAGAGGGTCAGTGGCCACTTCACCAGCATCCCCCTGCCACCATCCCACACCACACACAGCACTGGAGGGGATCAAAGGTCCTGCTACAACTGCAGGTAATCCATCCAGGCAAGTAGGCAGAGGGATTCACTCTCTGTAACAGACTTTATCTGGCTCCAAGAGGGATAAATCTAAATCCCCTCCTGTATTTCCACTCTTTAGTCCAGAAGATGTAATGTGACACGTGGCTGAGACCAAAAGGCAATGTTTAGGAACAGTTCCAGCAGAAACGTGTCACTTGGGGCAGGGAGGGTCCAAGGATGACTGAAGTCACAGAGGAAGGAGAGGGAAGAAGTCCTGCAGTCTACAAACACCCCTCCTTGCAGACCCTGGCTCTGCAGGCTCTCACTCTAAATCAACTGCATGGAGGAACCAGCCAAGTTGGGTGCCCCCACAGGAGGTGGCAAGCTCACAGGTAACCAGTCCTGTCACCTACCCCGAGCCTGGGTTCTTGCTCCAAGACCCAGCTCAGACCTGCCACCCTGCCTGGCTCCCACCCTGCGCTGCCCAGGCACAGCTTGTCTGAACTGTGCTCTCCCAGCAGTGGGAAGAGTCTGCTGGGCTCTCCCAAACCCCACCTGGCACCAGCTGAGTTACTGAACTCCATCTCAGCTTGAGCCTTTCCCCCATGGACCACCAGCTGGGGAGTTTCTCCTGGGAGACAACTTGCAGTTCTGGGCTGAGGAGGGCACCAGGGAGAGCCCCATGACGGGACAAGGAAGCCTTCACCCTCAGAAGCCCCAAACCAGAGGGTCAGGGGGAGAAAGCGTGTTGGGAAGGCACCTAGGATCTTCCATCCAGCCCTCCAAGGGAGATGGTTGAGGTGGTTTCACCATCACCATGAGCTGCTGTCATGGCAACATGCACTTGGATTCAGGAATCCAAGTACTTTGGATTGGGTACTTCTGCCTGTTTAACCAAAGAAGAGGCAGCACTAGGAAAGAAGAGGAGCGAGTCAGACAGCATGGGAGCTCACAGACAGGCTGACCTGGACCTGCATGATGGGCAGGTCTGCAGCCTCCTGCCACCCACAAGAGGGGTCCATTCACCCACTTTGGTTCTGCTCCTCATGGCTGGGAGACCTGCTCATGGGGATGGTGATATGGCCCCCACACCACGCTGAGGCCCCACAGGAAGACAGGGTGAGAGAGGGCTTTGGCTGCACAGGACAAAACTGGGACTCAGCACCCTCCAGCGTGGATGGCGAGCTGGGTGCTCAGCACCAACCTTCCCCTCCAAAGGGCGGATCACACCTCGTAAAAGGTCCTCAGATGCTCATCAGGGGCTGCCAAGAAAACACACATTGCCCAGCCCCACCACAGCCCCTCTGGCAGTGGCTCCTGTGTGGGTGGGTCGGGGCTGCAGCCGTTTCCCAGGAGCAGCCCCAGGTCACGGCACAGCCACCGTCACCCTTGGACCATGAGAACAAGCTGAGCACAGAACCTTTTCTTTGGAGCCCCACTCATACCTGCAGGAGAAGCAGGCAGTGCTTTGATTTCAGAGCTGCTGAATCCAAATGAGCATGAGCAAGCCATTCCCCCTCCAGGAGAGAGCTGCATGGGAGGCTGGTGACCTTCTACACCACCTCCACATCCCAGCCCCTGGAGAACGGTGGGATCTCGCTTGCAGCAGCCCTCTGCATGCAGTGCCTCACTCCTGGGATGGCAGCACCAGCACCACTCACAGTCCTTGGTTCCCCTGGGTGCAGAGGAGGCAGGAGCTGGGGGAGGAAAAGCCACCTAGGGAGTTCTCAAAGAGGCCCATGCTGGAGAGCTTGGAGTTGCCTCCAAACTTTCCTGATTTTCAAGGGACTCTGGTCCAGCTAGTCCATAGGAAAGACACAAGACAGAGAAAGACTGGACAGCCAGACCCCATCTCAGCAGTGCAGAGCAACTATCACAGAGGCACAGCACTATGGGGCAGACCAGCAGCACCAAGTCCAGCAGCACCAAGAGCAGCTGTGCTGCTGATCCTACCATGGCACACACCAGAACCACAGGCATGTGGGCTCCTGGTGAGCCATGGGCTTCACACCTTTCCCCCAGCACTGCACACACCACAGCAGATCTCACCTGGCTGAGCCTGCTGTGCTGCAGGACTTCGGGCTTCATGCCAGTCCATGGGCTCAAAGCCACTCTGAAATCCCAAAATCCTCTGGCCCAAACTCACACAAACTTTGCTTGCAGCCTGCTCACCCAACTTCCCGCTGGAGAATGGGCAAAGCCGGGTGGTCTCCCGTGCTGCAGTGTCCAGCCCTGCTGTCCACAGCCTAAGAAGAGGTTATTTTGGGGCTTGCTCACTACCACCAAAATGGCCTGCTCATGATCATCTTAAGAAAAACAAAAAGCAGGCTCCTGGGAGGCAGGAGTTACCACTGCTGTGTCCTGGCTTGTTCTCTCCATTTTCCCCAGCTGTGAAATGGGTACTTGCACTTCCCAGAGGTCGATGAGAGAGCTTTTTCTGGGTATCATCCAGGGATGATTATTTCGTTCCTAGAAACGATGCTCAGAGGGGAGAGAAGCCCAGTATCACACAACACATTTATGGTTGATTCACCTGAGCATCCCAGCTCTTTTCCTGCAGCGAGGCCTGAAGATGCAGCCTTTGGTAGCAGAAAACATTTGCTGCAGAAGTCAGGGGGCTTCAAGGGCTCTGGGTGGGTGGGTGGCTGCCTGGTGGAGCACACACACTTCCCCCTGGTATGACCTCTCTGAATTTCAACATATTTGCTCCACATTTGATGTCTCCCATCCACAACCCGCAGCTGAGAAAGCTTCTGCTGTACAGGGGATTATTTTTGGCAATGGGAGAGATCTAAAAGAAGGAAACAATTAATAATATATGGACAAAGCAGTTCAGTGCATTGTGGTGCGTGGGCAAGTCACTGCAGGGCACTGAGCAGACCCTTACAGCGGGCACCCTTGGGTTTTCCTTCTGGATGCCAGTCCTGAGGAGCAGCCTTTGGCAACCCTCTTCTCCCCATCTCCCAGAGAGCTTTAGCAGGGAAAGGTAAAACCACCTGTGAAATGGGCAGCAGCCAAAGCTGTATCTGCTGAGCCCCCCGTCCTCTCTGCCGGGAATTCAGGCAGCCTGCAAGTGCAGCTGTGCCATTGTGTGCTTCCCTCCAACATCTGCCTGCCCCCCTCACTGAAAAAATCATGGAGCCGCTGCTAATTTCATTAGCAGGCCCGTCAAGCGGTTCATCAATCCATGATTTCCTGGCTTGCCGCCTTGAGGAAACAAGCGGGATCTGCTCTGAATTCACAAAGCCATCCCCTGGGGTCATTTGTCTGAAGGCTTAAAATTTCCCGAGTGCATTATTATCTCGGATTAAAACCGAGGGGGAGGGAGGGGGTTTGATTCCTTTTTCTCCCCGTCCGCAGGAATAAGCCAGACAGCCCTAAGCTGCCAGCGGCTCCCGACTCGGGCAGGAGCAGAGGATCCGCCGTCCCCCGGCCAGCCCCGCTCCGCCCCGCAAACGAGGCAAAGCCCACGGAGCGGGACGCGGGTCCGGGTGGGAAAAAAGCTTCGGGAAATACTTGGGGTCGTGTTGCCGAAGGCTGCGACCCCGCCGCCACCACGGCGCTCTGAGAGCGCCCCGCGCGAAAGGTCCCCCCGTCCGCACCGAGGGTCCCGCACCGAGAGTCCCCCCGCCCGCCCACAAGGTCCCGCACAGAGGATCTCGCTGCCCACCCGGAGGGTCCCGCACAGAGGGTCCTTCGCCTGTCCGGAGGGTCCCGCACACGGGGTCCCGCACAGAGGATCCCGCTGCCCACCCGGAGGGTCCCGCACAGAAGGTCCCGCACAGAGGGTCCTTCGCCTGTCCGGAGGGTCCGGCACAGAGGGACCCTCGCACGCCGGGTCCCGCACGCCCAGAGAATCCCGCACAGCCAGAGGGTAACGCACAGAGGGTCCCCCCCACCCACAGGGAGGATTCCGCACAGGGCGTCTTGTCCGGAGGGTCCCGCACACCCCGAGGGTCCCACCCGGAGGGTGCCGCACAGGGCATCCCCCCCCGGAGGACCCTGCACACCCCGAGGGTCCCGCACAGCCGGAGGGTCCCGCACACGCCGAGGGTCCCGCACACGCCGAGGGTCCCGCACACGCCGAGGGTCCCGCACACCCGGAGGGTTCCGCACACCCCGAGGGTCCCGCACACCCCGAGGGTCCCGCACACCCCGAGGGTCCCGCACGAAGGCGGCGGTTCCGCGGCCCACAGCGCTCTCTGCCGGCCTCTCCCGCCTCTGCGCCCCGCAGCGCTGGGCCGGCGGTGCGGGGGGAACTGGAGGTCCTGGGGGGGCTCCGCAAAGAGCCACCACGGCGATAACTCACAGGAAAGGGGGAAGCTGGGAGCAAGGGCTCGTGCCGCTGTAGGAAAAAAGCAGGATTGAAACCACCTCGGCTTCAATGAAAAGCGTCTTGGTAATAAATGTAAAGAAAAAAAAAAACAACCCAGAAAATCTACAATTTAATTTAGAGATGACAAAAAATACCTCCTTATCTTACCCCAAATTCTAACTTTGGTAATGTAACCGTTCCTACCCCACCAATCCCAAAAAACAAGGCCTTTGTTTTTATATGGAAAATGTTCATATGAAATAAGAGAGGCAGTCTCACATTGGAGGCAAAAGAAAGGACAAAGGAAATAACCTGTTTTCCACCTTTCTAAGTTGATGCTTCCCTGTGTGTCATCCCATTATTTTAGCCCTCTCAGCTCGATTTGACCCAGCACATGAATTTCCTTCTCCACTAAACATTCTCCTGTTGGAAACCAACCCCAGCCCACTCCACAGATGCCACATGGGTGGCCCACATGCCAACACATGGGTCAGCAGCAAGAGAAGAGGTTGCATCCCCCAGTCCCAGCATCTGCCCGGTACCCTGAGGCATTGGTGGCACTGCTGCTCGTGCTGAAGCTGCTGCTGCTTGCAGGTTTTTGGGGCTGTTCCTGCACTGCCCCCCTCACCATCAAGCTGATCACACCGTGGAGCCCACAGGGCTGCAGGAGGGCTTTGCTGGCACACACAGTGGGGCCACATTTCCACCCTCACACGTGTCCCCGTGGCTCTGCCACTCATTTCTCCTCCCGGAGGCAACTGGCGTGCAAAGCCCCAAAACTCCCACTGAGAACAAGAAAACCTCCTGCCTAAGAAAATAAATGTGTTCTGTGCTCTCTCTGAGCTACCCACAGCAAAGCAAATATGGGCACAGTTGGCTCCCACCACGGCTTTGTTCCTTAAAAACATTTCAGTCAAACCCTTCCTGGCACATCTGGCTGTCATCAGATAGAGGGGAAAGGCTGTCCGTGTCTTCCTCCTGCATGTAGCACAACCAGCACTGTACCTCTGTATTGCACTTGTCATCCAAGACACTCACTGCCCAAACTGGAATCCCACTGCCTCTGCAGTGGGAGGGCTTGGGAACAGCACCCCCAGGAAGGTGCAGTGCTCTGGGTACCAAACCCCCTGCACCAGGTGCCACCTGACAGCATCAAATACAGAAGAAGGGAAAAGAGAGGCATCAGGAGGCAGCAGCTGCAGGCCCTGCCAACTCAGTGGCCAGCCTCGGCATGGGTGGTGATGATCTGAGCAGTGACAGTGACCCAGAAATCCTCTCCTTTTGCAGACATAGGGGGCACAGTTTGGCCTGTCTCAGCTGAGTTTTGGTATCTGGAAGGTAAGAAGTCTCTCGGTGCAGACTGGGCGTTCACAGACTCTCAGTGGGGGATAATTACCGAGAGCGAGTTACAAAGGCTGAACACAAAAAGCATCTGTAAACATCAGCCCTGTGTTTTGGTCTCTCTCCTCCTCCCTGCCAGGTTCATGTCCCACCCTCTATTAAGGCAAACACGAGGGAGGAGGTGTGATGGGCACAGACCTTTAGCAGGAGCTGGAAGGAAATGTCAGCTGTGGCATTAACCATTCTCCTCTTTTTAGCGACCCAAGTCCAAGGTCTCAGATCAAGGCAACGAGAAAAGGGACAGGACGGAGGAGGAACCAGGACAATGCCCCGATTTGGAGCCATCTCAGGAGCTGCCATCAAGGCAGTGGCAGCAGCAATACTAAGGACCTGAGAGAAGCCCTTAGCAAGGCAGCCACAGGATCTGCCTTGTGAAACAGCAAACACTGTCCCAGTGCAAGGCAGACATCATCCAGCTCACCCCTGCTCCCCCTCAGTGCATCCCACCAGGTGAACCCTTCTCCTCATCCTCAAGCAGACTGTCTGAGCTGTCAGAGAAGAAGTCCTCCAGTTCCTGCTGCCTCATCTTGGACTCCAGAGCACTGATGCGCTGCTTGAGCTTCATCTGGGCATCGCTGTACTCTGTCAGGAGCCGCCCAAAGCGGGTGTGCAGTGTGTCCAGGTTCGAGGCCACCCTGTCCAGCTTCTCCTCCATGCTCGTCCCTTCCGCGCTTTCCTCTGCAGCTGACTCATCCAGCAGCCCTTCCTTGACCAGTATCTCCCGGCCACGCTCCTCCAAAATCTTTCTGGCATCAGGATACTCTGTGACTGCTTCCATAAGATCTTCCTTTGACAGGCAGAAGAGATCAGAGTAGCCCAAGCTACGGATGTTGGCCGTGCGCCTGTTGCCCATTTTGCTCCCTTTGATGTTGAGGATGCTGATCTCACCAAAGCAGCCTCCTGCAGTGAGCAGAGCATACTGTGTCGTTCCATCATCCGCCACCACGGCCAGCTTCCCCTCCTTGATGATGTACATCTCTTTCCCGATGTCCCCCTTCCGGCAAACATAGTCCCCGGGGCTGAACACCTGAGGGTGAAGCTTCAGCACCAGCTCCACCAGCAGTCCTGCCTCACAGTCCTGGAAAATCCTCACCTTCTTCAGTGTCTCCAGGTGAACGTTGATGGCAATCTCTGCCCTTAACTTATCGGGGAGGTTCTTGAGGACTTCCCGTTCGTCCACTGCCTTCTGGTTGGTCCACAGGTAGTCAAACCACTTGATGACTTTGGTCTCCAAGTCTTTGCTCACCTTGCGGAACTGCATGTAGTGCTTGATGGCGTCAATTTTTGCCTGGAACTCCGCCCTGGTGGCATTAATGTTGGATATCATGGATCCCACGTTCCCCACTATGGTGGCAAAGATGAGGACCCCGATGAGGAAGTCGAAGATGACGAAGAGGTACTCTTCATCCCGCACAGGGGGAGGGGTCTCCCCGATGGTGGTCAAAGTCAACGTAGACCAGTAAAGACAGTAGACATAACCCTGGGTCAGATGCCCGTATTTAGGGTCTGTGACATTGGGGTAGACCCAGGTGTCCTCTCCGAAGCCTATGGCCTTGGAGATGGCGTAGTAAATGCACGCGTTCCAGTGGATGATGACCAGGATGTAAAGAACCAAGTTGCTGATGCGGAAGACGTTGGGGTGGCTGGTTCTGGTCTCAGTCCTATCCAAGAACTCAAACATACGGGGGAAGTGCAGCAGCCTGTTGAAACGTAGCTCAGGGCAGCGCAATCCCACTGCAAAGTATGCCAGGTCCGTGGGCAGGACAGACACAACATCCAGCTTGAACTGTAGGGTGTGGATGTAGTTATCCCGTAACTTCTTCAGGTCCTTAACCAGGAGGCCCTGTTCCAAAAACCCTAAAGAGAAGCAAATGATACGATTATCTTGGCTTATGTTTGACTCTTCTGCATGTTTTGTAAGCACTTGAGCAACAGTTTATGGTATGTTGTGCACTTGTGTGCATAAATACACAGGGTCATCCAAATATTACCAGTTCCACCAGCTCTGCTCAGTTTACAGGCTTTTCTTACCACCAAAGCCCTTCATCTGTCAAAAGCCACCTAAAGATCTCACTCAGGGATTTAGTCTGTTGCCATGAAAAAATGGGGACACAAAGATTTCCATCCTGCAGATCATGAATTATTGCAGTTCCGACAGAAAACGTACAGCCAACAGCGGCATTCCGAGAACATTAAATTCTACCATTTTTCCACGTAGATAATTCATTAGCTGAACTGATGCAAAATCAGAGACACAGACCTTCCAACTATGCCTGAATACTAATAGTAATGCAGGTAATTTTGTACAATTATTCAAAGGTGAAGCTGAAAGCTGGGATGATTAATCTTTCATTCTGAAACTTACTCCATTTTTCAGATCTTTTAATTAGATTCTTTCTCAGGAGACTGCTTCGTACTAGTGAGTGCCAAGGTAGACAAAACCCTTCCTCTAACAAAACTGCAGGTTAGGCCTCTCCCTTGCAGCCCATCTCCACTTTTAAGGGATTAAAGCAAAGCACTCACCAGCCAGGAGGCTGTGAGTTACCTGTGCTTACCTGTGTGCAGGCGGATCACTGTGTCCCCGATGTAGAGAGCATCTGAGATGTAATCTAACACCAGCCAGAGGACAACGTAGGTCTCTTGCAGGTCAGTGAAGCAAGCCCTGGAGGAAGGTCATAAAACAGGGTGCCAGACCAAAAAAATCTCCATATTATCTCTAAATATTACAGCTGCAAACAGGCTGATTCTGGGGCGCCTGACTCTGCAACAGAGCTTGGCCACTGGCCACCCCTCTTCCAGAAATTAAAACTCCCTCTTCTGAAAAATCTGCCCTCCCTTGATGCAGGTAAAGAAACATCTTGAAACCAGCTCCCAAATGCAACTTGCAGCTTTACCCTGAAATCACGGTCCTTTCCAACCAGGGCCAGAGGATGGAGGCTCTGCCTTTGCACCACAGAACTCACAGTGGTAGCAGATGGTCCCTTTCCTTTTGGTTTCCACCGGCCCCAGCACCACCAGTGCCAGTTGTCTGATCCTGGTTGAGCCACTACGACCAGGTGGAACAGGAGGCTTAGGAAGACAGGGGCCCCCAGCTCACCTGGCTACAAGCAGGCACCAGTTATAGAGGACAGGAACTGCAATCACAGCCAGCCAACGGTAATACCAGTCCCCAGCAGGGTCCACCACAAAGCACTGCCATTTCCTCCTGAAAGCAGAGAGAGGCCAGAGCTGGCAGTGTTTGAATAAAAGGCTAAACACAGAAAACAGGGTTGGAAGGAACCATCTGAGCCACATCCTTCATCCTTTGCACTACACTGGCTCAAACATTGCCACAGCTTGAGTGCCAGTTTATAAGCTAAAACCGATCCCAGCAGTGCTGAACAAAAATGTCCAGCACTGTTTAAGCTCCTTTATCCCTAAATCTGGACTCAATAATGTACCAGAAGAGGAAACTGTAAGGCAAAACAGGCGTCCTACATGACACAGAGCCCCAGTGGCAGAGCCAGCAACAGATGTACGGGAGAGGGTGATCAGAAAACTTCTTGTGACATGACATTGCCTCTCCCAGACGAGGTATGGACTGGTGCCAGGCAGATCTTAAAAGAAGATTAATTAGAGCAGTAAGGAAAGTGTGCTGCAGATCAGTGGCAGCACCAGGAGGGGATGCCCAAGGCCCAGAGCAGCAGCCCCGGGGGCAGCTGGCATGGTGAGGCTGTCACCACCACGCCTGCAGTCTGCACAGCCCCGGCTCCAGCCTTTGAACTGCTCCCAAGTGTTTGATCCTGCTCGTCTTGGGACTTGGAGATAAGATGTGTGTGCTCCACTCGCCAGATCTCACTGGAGAAGCTGGGGAAGAGAAACTCTGTGGCTGGGCTGATAGGCTTAGCTGCTGCAGCCTGGTAGGGCAAAATGCCCTGTTCCCCTCCCTCCTTCCCTCCCTTCCAGCTTTTGAACACGCAAAACTCCCTCCAGTGATAGGAAAAAAACAGCCCACTTGCCAACAGATTCCCTGTGCCCACCCCATGGCTTCTGACAGCTTCAAAGGCAAAACCTCTGCCTTGAAGTCTCCTTCCCCAGCAGCACAGGCAGCAGCACCCACGGTGCCTGGAGCATGGGGACCAGCAGTGGTCCTTCACATCCAGCCTCCATACAGCCACAGACAGGCAGGTGGTCCAGCCTCAACATTAAAAGTGCTTATTTTTTGCCAAGAAAGGGTGAATTAAATATTTGGGGTTTTGAGAAGGGGACTCTGCTCCCTGGGACATACAGCACTGCCACAGGGGAAGCACAGACTCACCTGCAGCCAGCCTGGACAGCTGTAGCACCCACAAGCACCAATAACCTCAATAACAGTGCTGATGTAATCTCAGCTTTAAATCACCCATGACAAGTGGCCAGAGTCACTGACATTATGCTGACAGCGGAGCCAGGGCTGGAAAACCAGGGCTCAGGGTTAACCCAGGAGGAGGGAATAATCATCTGCCTCTTCCCAAAGGCTTTGCACTCAGGCCTGCAGCTGTGGATCCTGCTACAGCCATGAACAGCAGCTCACATTGGGGGTTACCAGACTTGGGGCCCTTCTTACTTCTGGAGCTGAATACCTAGAAAACTGCAGAAGTTCCCATCTCATCCCCAGGACTCACTGGCGCCGAGCAGCCCTTTCACACTTCAGCTCCTCCTGGTTATTAACAAACCCCCCTTAACCTCACAGGGCAGAACGTTTTTTCTCTTCCATTACTAGTAAAGACCCAGATACAAGGCTCAGATATTTTTCTCCTGCAGAAAACAATAATTTCTTGGTGTTGTAATTACCATGTATAATGGAAGGGTCCTGAGTAGCCTGTGAGCTTTGCCCTCTAATTAGTCAGCAGAAGAAAAGCCAGGTTATTGCTTTTCACCAGGAGTGTGAGCTGAGGAGATGAAAAGGCTGGATTTGAAAGAGCCTTTTCACAAAGCTGTCCTTGAAGGGAGGAAGGGGGGTACGGGCAGCAAACACATTCCCTTCATCTCCTTTCACCCTGCAGATCATGAACGAGACTGGCAAATCCCACGTGTTTGCTGTGGCTCCTGGGTGGGATTGCTGTGGCTGCAGGGTGGAGAACCCACATCCCTGGGCTGGTGTCCAGCTCCTCACAGGCACAAGTGTCCAAACACAACCCTAGTGTGGAACTGCTCTGGAACTGGGGAGATCTGCTGCCTGTCACAAGCCATGCCAGGTGTTTTCCTGCCAGGGCATGGACCAGAGGACAGAAGACCCCACGTGCCAGGTCTTTCCCACAGGGACAGACCAGCAGGTCCTGTGTGCCAGCAAAACAGCCCAGCAAAGCCAGGCTGGCTGCCAAGACAGGGGCTGGAAAGGGCAGGAAGGACCCTCCCCACTCCTGCCTCCCACCTCCCCCTTTCCCATCCCCATCCACCACCACTGGGAGCCCCTGAGCACCATGGACAGCTGCGGCAGCCAAGGAGGGCTGGGACCACAGGAAAGGGACCCTACTTGTTGTTTAGCTTCTCAGCCTCCTCCTCCACAGGCTCATCACCAGCGCCTGCAGCCCCTGTGGGGAGCTGGGGGCCTTGGAAGCGCTCCAGGAAGGGGTCTGGGCTCTGCTGCTCCTCGTGCAGGCTCTTGTTGGCCCAGTCCCTCAGCACCAGCACCAGCCGGACTATCCTGGACAGGGGAGAGAGGCAGAGTCAGGAGCTGTGTGTGGAGCAAGGAGAAAGCAAAAGCAGCTGAGAACAAAACTCTCACAGCTCCCTCTCAAGCCCAAAAATTTCTTTTTCCCCCTCGAAGTGATGATGTGGGAAAAAAAGTATACGAGCAACAGGGACCACCCTGGTAGAGTTCCGCAGCTTCTCCCCCAATCCTGAGTCCATTCCCACATGAATATGAGGAATCTGGGGGTGACTGGGGCAGGGGGAGGCTGCTTGCAAGGGAAAGGAGCCCCTGAGCCCTCCTGGGGCCCCAGTGGGAGTGAAGCTGTCCCGTACCACAACCCTCCCCATGGCCAGTGGGGCACAAAGAGCAGCATTCACAGCTGCTGGTCCCTGCATCCCTTGAATTCCATAGAGCAGGAGGGGATCCCGACCCCCTGCAAGGCCCCAGTGTGAAAGCCAGGCACAGGAGGCTCAGGCTCACCAGGCCAGTGGCACACACAGGTACCTGGCCAAGGCTCCCCGGCCTCGGAAAGCAGGGGCAGCTGTCTGCTCCTCCCCATCCAGGAGAGCTCCTCTCCACGGCTCTGAGGAGGTGTCATCCTGGGCTGAGCAGGTCCTGCAGTGGGGAAAAGGGGTGTCACAACCACGCTGTGCCATCATGGCACCTGCCACAGCCAGGTGAACTGGAGGGAGCTGGCAGCAGGGGTTGGGCATCGCAGCCCTGCCCGTGCCAGGTCTCAGCAGACACACCAAGCTGGCCTTCCCCTCTCTTGTCCCACCACTGCCTCCCTCAACCCCAGCAGGGACCAGCCTGACCTCCTGGTGCTGAGCCCTGTCCCCTCCACGTCCCCCTCCGCTGTGGTTTGGGTGGGTGGGCTGGGGTGGTGGGTGGCTGGTGAGCTCTGCAGGCCATTACTCTTGGCTGTCATCATCACTGTGAGGATACCACAGGGACCTGCAAAAGCAGAAAACAGACACAAGACACGCAGGACACATCACGTGGTTTGAGCACAGAGATACAGCACAGCATGGGAAGAGAGGGCCAAATGCCATGGAATGTGCCCACACCATGTTTCCTCCCACCAGCCATGGCTGATGCTGCAGGGCATTTTGCTCCCCCTGAGATTCTACATCTGCTGTGGCCCATAAAAGATGCTCTTCTCATCATTCAAGCTCCTCATCCATTGCCAGAGAAACATCTCTTGTTCCTTGCCTTGCCTTCCCTTTCATTCCACTCTTGCCTTGCCGTGACTTGCCTCCCCTTTCATTGCCTTGCCTTGCCTCGCCCTCCAGTCCCTTGCGTTCCCTAGTCTGCCCTTGCCTTGCCTACCCCTCCCCTTCCCATTCCTTGCCTTGCCAGCCACGTGTACCCCTCTTTTTTCCTTCCCTTGCCCTGCCTATCCCTCCCTTGCCTTGTTTTCCTTACCGTTCCTTCCCCTGCCTTGCCTATCCTTTACTTGCTTTGCCCTGCCTGTCCCTTCCTTGCCCTGCCTGTCCCTTTCTTGCCCTGCCTTTATTACCCCTTTTCTTGCCTATCCATCCCTTTTCTTGCCTAGTTTTCCCTGTCTCCTCCTCCCTTCCCTTCCCTTGCCTTTCCTTCCCTTCCCTTCTTTGACTATCCCTCCCTTTCTTTGTCTCTCCTTCCCTACCCCTCCCTTTCCTCACCTCCCTGGGGCAGCCGTGCCACTGTCGCGGGGCCACCGCTGTCCACTTACTGTCCCGGCGTCCCCCGAAGCCTTCGACACTGCGCTGCTGCCTCCGCCGGGCTGGCGGGGGTGGCCGGGGAGCATCCCGGGCTGGCTCCGGAGCGACCAGGCTTTTAAAAAGCACACGCGTTGGGCTGCAAAGCCAAGGAGTTGCCTGCACCCCTGCCCAGGCAGGGAGGCAGGAGAGGTGGCCGGGCAGGACCCCGGCGGTGGCAGCGCTGCCCAGGCTGCGCACGGGGAAGGCTCACACGCACACCCGTCCCCTGAGAGCCCTGAGCACTTCAGAGGAGTTAACAGCAGCTCTGTGTCTAGGGACGAAAGGGGAGGAGGGGAATGTGCTGCTCGGAGATGCTCCGCTCCCCGAGCCACGCGTTCCCCTCTCCCCGCACCCGTCACCTCCTCGGTGGCCCGAGGGACCCCAGACAACCCCCAGGGCAGAGTCACCCTGAGCAGCCCAGTGACTCCCGAGTCCCCAGCACACCTCGGTGAAGGGTCACTGCCCACCCCGGGACAGGCACAGCCCTGGGCTCAGGTCCTGCCACACAAGGGGATGGCACCTGGAGTGCTTTCCAGGCAAGCCTGAGTCTGCTCCTGCTCCCCTCCCAGCCCTCTGCCAGGGAAAAACAAAGACGGTGGCTCTTTCCCTGCTTCGGAGGCTGTGCCACAGCTACTGCTTTGATGGAAAATGGGCAGAAGTAGCCACATTTTGACACCCTCACGTCCACTTGCCTCTTCTCATGCTCAGGGAGCAGGAGACCAAAAGTGCTGGCTCTGGAGTCCCGTCAAAGGGAGCTGCAGAGTTTGAAGGTGATCATGAAACTCATCTGTCACCAATTTCTGCCCTCTTATTTTGCTCAAAAAGCTATTCTAATAACCGGTTAGCAAAAACTTTGCATCCTCAAGGCAATAAGGAAGGGGTTCATTTTTGCCCCCTTCCTCCAGGATCTAACCACTTGCAGTGGCCAAGGCTGGATCCATCCCTGACATGCACATGGAGTCCTGTGCAGGGCTCATCTGAAAGCACCAGCACTGGGAGTCACTTTTCCCTTTGCTATCAAAGCTTTACCTTTTCTTTTCCCTTTGCTATCAAAGCTTTACCTTTTCTTTTCCCTTCAAAGCCTTAAATTCCAGTGGTTCTGATCTCGCTGAACACCCAGACAGCTGGGAGTCCAAAGGCAGAAGCAACTTCTCAGCCTTGGCCAGGGCTGCTGGCAGCACTGGGGGGTTCCTGGGTGGGCACCCAGCAGCAAGGGCCATGTCCCCCTGCTCTTGTCCCCACACCACAGACCCCAGCACTGCAGACAGCTCACCAGGAGCACTGGCAGCAACACGTGCCCATCTTGCAGCTCTCTTTTTGCTCCCTGCCTGCAGCTGCTCCTTCAAAAGGAACATGGGAATTGCAGGAGTTGCTCCCTCGCAGCTCCCCCGAGCACCGCCTTGCACAAGACGCTTTATTTGCTGTGCACGTTCTTGTGGCTCCGACCCTTGGAGACACCCAGCCCTGCCACGTGTGCTGCCCTGGGACACAGCCAGGGGGAGAAGGCAAGGAGGAAAGAAACGGAACAAAAGCATCACACCCCAACAGAGACAGCTCTTCTCCAGATCCCTCCCTCCCTCCCCTAGTCAGGGCAGCTGGGGCTGAGACATCCAGCACCAGGTCACAGTCCTGCTGCCAAGGGACTAAACCTTACCTGTCCACTGGAATACCAGAATCAGACTCCATGGCTGGTAAAAGAAACGCATCCAGAACACACAGAGTTTATTAAAACACGCATTTTGTGGTGTTTCCAGATTTACAGCACAATTTATGCCTTACATAAAAGTCATATTGTATTTCCCCACAACCTGACAATAATTAGCCTGTGAGAACACATATAGTTTGACCACCTCTCCTCCAAACATCTTCAAGCCACACTTTGAAGGTGTGCCTTCACAAAGGGTCAGTCCTTCTCACCCTAAAATACAGCTTAAAAAAAACCCCCAAACTCAAGCTTCCTCCAAAACACGTTTGCACCTCTCAAAGAAGAGAAACCAGACCAAAAAGTTACCTAATTTCCTGGCATGGTTCACACAGAAGTAGCCCCCTTGTATAATATACCTGTTGTGTAAGGTCCTCTGGTGACCCTGACCACATCCCTGAGCCACCAGTGCTCCTGTCCCTTACCTACCCCCTGCCATGGCACATGCTGAGCCCACCACACCATCCTGGCTCTCCTCTGCAATAAATCCCAGCACTCTCCTCAGCTCAGCAATCAGCCACAGGTTCAGACCTGCAATTACTTGTGGGACAGTTATTTATTAGTCAGTGTCCAGCTGCCAGATTTACAGTCACAGATGCCTGATGCAGTTTCAAGAAAACAGCCAAGCATCCATGTCTGTAAATAAGCTGTTGGGACATCTGGATGACCTGTAGATCCAGCTATAATTACTTATAGGTGGCACAGACAGGTCCTGTTAAGCCTTGCTAAAACCTGTCCCCAGAGCCTGCAGGCACAACTCCAGCAGATGTGCTGGATGAGCGACCAGAAGCCTCTCAAAGTCACCTCAGATCCACGTGTTACTGAACTCCACAGAAGGAAAGAAACGGCAAAGCTGTTGAACTGGGCTTGTTTAAAGCTAAAGAGCATCTGGGTCAGGAATTTCCTTCACCTGTGTTCCTGTACCACTGCTGAAGTTACAGCTTGGCAGCAGAGCCGGGAGAGATCCTCCCCTCCAGCACTGGAAACCCAAAAAATACCGACTGCTGCTCATGGGTGATTTTCCACGACCTGTCTGGTGCTGTCACTGTTGGTACCAGGTCTTATAATCCACAGGGCCACCATGGGGATTTTCCCATGTAAATCTCTTTGGGAAAGAGCCAAGCTCCTGGATAAGCCCAGATGTCAGCACCACTCTCACAGTCACCCTGGATCTGAACATCTGCAAACCCACTGCTGGACTGCGTCCAGCAAGATGGGAGCTGACGGGGTGGTGGCACAGCAGCAGCTGCAGGGATGGGAGCTCCTGGCTCCTCCAGCTCCGTCCCTCCCAGAGCAGGGGCTGGAGGGAGACCTGGCAGTGCTACTGCCACCAAACAGCAAGTTTTGCAAGGAGGAAAAGAAATCCCAAAAGCAGTTTAGGAACGCTCAATCAGTCTACAGAAGATGAGGAGCAGACCACAGCAGCTGGCTGAGAACATTTACGGGGTCAGAGCTGAGTTATCCAAGATGGGATTTGGTCAGGGAACTGGGCTGTAGCACCACATGGCACAACTGTAACAGGACCCCATGTCCACAGCACCAACACCTTGGGTTTGTGACTCCCCTGGCAGACAGCCCAAGGGCCAGAGGGTCTCCTTTGCTTTGCACAGAACAGACACCTCCTGTGTCATCCACCAATTTCTCTAGAAGGCCTCAGCTTTGTGAAAAGCAGCTTCCTACACAAGCACTGGCCCCACTGAACACACAGGGTGGCTGCTAATGTACACAGAGCCTGGGACTGCACCTGCTGGGCCATAATCCCTGGACCCCACTGTCCCCAGCACCACCTCCATCTTCAGGTCCAGCTTCAGCATCTCCCTCACCCACCTCTAGTGCTGGAGAGGGATGGCACCTCCATTGTCATCAAGGCCTAAAGGACACGGATCCTCGAGGGCCCACAGTGCAGAAAGCAGGTCAAGTTAAGAACAAACACGTAGTTTTACTGCTGGCAAATACACGAGAAAGGATCCTCTCCCTGCCCTCACCCACCCTGCCGGGGCGAGCAGGGAGCTCAGGCATGGGCAGTCATCTTCTGAGCCAGAGCCACGTGTTGATGAGGCAGGCAGAGATCATCACAGAGTAGACTAGAGCCTCCTTCTGTTGCCAGGCGTGGCACTGCTCCTCCAGCACACGGAGCCGCCCCGAGATCCTCGCCAACTGCAAGGGAAGCAGTGGGGCCAGAGTCAGCCCTGCAGCAAAGCACGGGACACTGGCTGCACCCCAGAGGCACAGGACAGCACAGGATGGAGGGATGGGAGCTGCTGACTTCTTCAGGCCCTCCTTTGCTGAAGAGAGAGCGCTGCCTTTGTGGGAGAGAATTGGCAGCAGTGCCTCAGGTCTGCAGCAGATGCTTCAGGAAAAGGTCCTTCCCATCAGAAGACTATCTGAGCCCCTCTCCCTGCCCGCAGACAGAGGGGTCTGTCTGTCTCCTGCAGCCCTACAGCCCCTGGGGGTAGGAGCTCAATGGATCAACACACGTGTAAGTCCTCTCCTGCTTCTCCATTAGGTCAGACCAGCATGACAGCACCAGCCCATCGTGCCTGAGCAGCAGACCCCTGGAGCCTCCTCACTCACCCTCCCTCCCACGGCTTTCCCTCCCCAGTCTCACCTGCTTTCTCATCGCTGCCACCTCAGTCACCCCGACCTCCTCCAAGGCGCTCTCTGTGGCTGAACCAGCCTCCTGGGAGCTGGGGAGGGAAAACAGAGATGCAGGTGGACAAGCACTGCTCGAGGGGTGCCGCTGTCCCCCCACGGGCACTGCCACGGGGAGCCAGGTCGTGCAGGCAGAGTGTGTGTGTGCCCAGGCTGTGCTGTGGGGATGCAGCTCCAGGAGGAAGCAAACAGCACCTGCACAGCATCTACTCATCTCTTCTTAACCCCCACCATGCATATTTATGCCCCTCCACCAGGCACCCAAAGGGATCACAGCAAAACACACGGTACATGCCATGACAGGTAACAGGGAAAACACGTGCTTGTATTTTCTTTAGAAGTCCAACAGAGAGAAAACTTATCTACCAAGCATCCATTCTCTAGAGTCCCAGGAATTCACTGAGGGCTGGATCTCAGAGCCATCTTTAGAGCCAGACAGGTAAATATGTATGACAGGGCCAAAATGGAGGGATGATCTCATTTACAGCAGCAGGTGAGGATCCCACAGGTGGAGGGAACTATCACTTCTTGCTCTTATAGCAAACTTCACCTGCAACTTGAAACATAAACAAGCAACCCAAACATTCACCACTTTCTTCCATCCCTGGAAACACAGGGGCTGCCTCTGGGATGTACTGGGATTCCCTGGGGACACAGCCTCCCTGTAGGGTTTGCAGCACCGAGCCACAAACTAAAGTAGATCCTAACAGTGAGGAAAAAAATCAGAATTGCCATGTTCAGTCTGTTGTCCCTGTCACCTCAGGCTGGCCCAAAATCAGCTGTTCTATAACCAGAACTCCCCTGTGCACCAGCAACACACAGGCACTCACTGATCCCACAGGGCTTAACAAGCATCTAACCCTGCTCCTTGGAGACCCTGGGGAGGAGAGGGTGTTTATTCCCGTTTGAAACATGTTGATCTCACTGAAGACAAGGCAGAAGAGCACGTGGAGATTCAGAAAATCTCTGACTGAAAATACATTTTTGAGATAATACCTCCATATAATGCAGCTGCAGTGTAAAATGCCAGTCACAACAGAAAGCAAATACAATTTCCCCCAGCACAGAACCATGGAAAAAGGACACGTCCTGCAGCTTTTGACTCAAAATCCCCCTTGATACAGGTGAACAACCTTTAGAATAGAAACCAGAAATTACCTTCTGATGACTCATACCCTTCAAGAGGTCACTGGCAGGCAAATATTCCAGTCTCTCTTTGAGACCAGACTTTTCTTTACTAAAATTTGAGGACAAACAAGTCAGCACAGTCTCTTTTTATTTATTTTTATTGTTGCACAGAGGCACAACGTTGACATATGGGAGAGATATTGCCTGCACCTGAAGGGATGCCAAGTACCAAGAGGTGTTTAGAGGTGGCTGGTTTCAAAGGGAGACCGAGACCTGGGGAGAGGCCTGGGAGTCACCCCACTGCACTTCAGCAGTTCTCAGCCCACCATGGCCTCAATGTCCTCCACTGCTGATGGGAGGAGGGAGAAGGCTTTATGTAGCCACTAACCAGATCTGTTGGCATGCCCAGACTTCACTAAGGAATTAGAGAGAGTTTGAAGACAGCCTCAGCCTACTGTGTCTAAAAGCAGAGGCATCAGTTTGTATCACTGGCAAGCAGAGGCCAGCTGGGGAGGCAAGGCAGGATGTGCCACTGATGATGGATGCAATGATGGATGCTCACTCTCCTCCCTTTCTGCCTGGAGGCTTTACTCAAGGAGAATTAGAAGTACTTAGATGTTTCCCCAGGTGCTCAGCAGTCTTAGAGCAGTGGGGACACCTTAAGGCTGCAAGGATATCTTCAAACATGCTAAATTTACTGCACTGGCACGGAAAAGGGTGGTGGAGATGGTTACTCCAGCACATCTGGAGGGATTGAGGTCATTGCACACCTGCTCCAGTGAGCACAAAGGCACAGCACCCCCTGGCCAGGGGCACTGGCTGTGGGATGAGGAACTTAGTGCTGCCAGTTCATGGAAAGGCTAATTAAGAGTGACCAAGATGCAGCCAAGGGTGCTGGGACCCTGCAGGAGAGGATCTCTCAGGGTCAGGCTGTTCTGGATTTGGATTCCCTTCACACATTTCTCTCCATCAAGCTATCAAGGCACACAAAAAAATTAGTACTTGCTTAGCAGTGAAGAGAATTCCCAGCAGTGTCACAGGTAGGGTTGGATCACTCAGGGCACCCAGGGAACTGGTGTTAAGCTCAGCAGGAGACACGAGCCTGGCTGGGTTAGTGGGGTGCACCCAGAGCTGGCAGACAGGGCGGGCAAGAAGCAGAGTCCAAGGCAGCCAAGATCCTGCCCCGTGCAGCCTTGCAGCTCCCAGAGCTCGTGCCTGGCTCACGTCTCAGCACGGCAAAGGCCAGTCCTTGCAGAAGGACAGGGAGCTGGCTCAGGACACGCCAAAGTCACCTGGATGATGGCACTGGGCCTTGCAGAGAGTCCTGGACACGGTGGAAGAGCACCTGGCCCAGGAGGTACATGGTCTGGACGATGTTCTGCAGGGAGTAGATCCTGCCTGTCCCCGCGAGGAGGGGCAGCGGGGCACTGCGAGCGGGCAGGGGGCCCGTGTCCAGCCTGGGGTGCACACACAATCACTCCTGTTACCCCCTGGCCTCGTGCAACAGGGCACAGCCTGGCATTAGGCACTGCCCTTCATTCCTCCAGCAGCTCCAGGCACCTCTGGGCAACGCCATCGGCACCCAGACCCCGATGTCTCCGGGTGAGAGAACCCTCTCCTGCAGCCCCCAGACTCAGAGGCAGCCACCCGGTTCCTCCAAAGCCAGCCACGGCTGTGGGCCATGCTGCTCTCACAGGGGTTGCAGAAGGCAGCTCTCATGCCACTCAGGGCAACCCTGGGTTTCTAGGGGGAAAGGTGGCTCTGCTCTGGGATTAGCTCAAAGACAGTTTCTCCACTGGAGAGACTCCAGAGCCCAAGGCCATGAGCAGAGGATCACTATCACTGTGTTACTACCCACAAACAAATTTGCTCCTGGCCCACCCTGTCTGCAGGGCACTGCAAGTTTCATCAACCCCTGCAGAAACCTGGTTAAGCCCTGGTGCCCCATTTTCCAGTGGTCTCCTGCCCCCAGCACTCTGCTATGCTGGTGCTGGAGCAGGAGAGCACATTGCAAGGCTCCCAGAGGAAGGTGGGCAGAGCCAGAGAGACCAGGACAAGGCAGAGTGGGCAGCAAGGCCCTCTTGGCCCCACAGTCAGGACCAACAGCACTGTCAGCCTGCTGTGAGAGGGGACACGCTGTCCCATGTGCATCTCAGCAGAGAGTTCATCACCCTGGGGACCAACAGGGCCTGGCACAAACCTCTCTGACACCAGAGGCCGTGTTCCTCTCATGCAAGAGTAGGACTTGCCAGGCATTGCCTTGCTCTGATCTGAATCCTCCCCCTCCCCTCACACCAGAGAGCTCCAAAGCAGCCCAGTGGCAGGAGATGATGATCCCCACCCACCCTGGATGGCTCTGGGCTCATACTCACCACTCATGCTGCTGTCCTGGGCTGTGCAAGGCCAGCTGGGCACAGTCACTTGGGATCCTGTCCCTCCTGGACCTGCTGCTGTGGTGGCCCTGTTGGAACCAAACACAACCACATCAGCACAGAGACCTGCACAGGGGACTCCCCAGTGCCCTGCCTGGCTGCCCAGGGCAGTGGGAGCACTACATGAGCCCCAGCCCGGTGAACTGATGCTGGTGCAGGTGAGGAGACATGCTGGGAGCAGAGAGAGGCTCACCAGCAAGGAGCCTGCTGATCTGGACTCCAACCAGACCAAAAATCCTGCACACAACGCATCCAGGAACAGCTCCTGAATTTCAGGCAGGTGAAAGCCCTTGAGAAGGCAGAGCAACAGCTCCAGAAGCCAAACCAAGCTTTTGCCTGCCCATGCCAGGGACCTCTCTTTGAATTAGTTTCCCCCAAGGGTAAAATCTGCTTTCAGCTCTGACCCCAGAACCCTTTACACTGCAACGATAAACCAGCTCTGCCTTGTACTTCACTGGGGAGAAAAAGAGGTTGAAAAGGGACTTCAAGAGTAGCAGAAGAAGGTTGTGGGGGAACTGCACCTACCTCAGCCTATCTCCTGCCCACAAAATGCAGCAGGAGAACTGGCTGAACCAACATCCCACAGGCAGGTGTGTACTGGTTATGGGACAGAGAGGGATCCCACCATCCCTACACCCTCACTCCTAGGACCTCCTGGGAGGAAGCAGCACTCTGAAAGATGGATTCTGGCTTGGGGTGATAACAGAGCTCTGGAAAAACCCAGAGCTGGGATCGCTCCCGTTCCCCACCAGAGGCAGCCCCGGCCCCTGCCAGTACAGTACCGATCGTTTGCGTCTCTGGGCGCTCGACCTGCTGGGTGTGTGCAGGAAAGGGAGCTCCCC
This sequence comes from Platyrinchus mystaceus, assembly GCA_035041135.1. Taxonomy (NCBI): domain Eukaryota; kingdom Metazoa; phylum Chordata; class Aves; order Passeriformes; family Tyrannidae; genus Platyrinchus; species Platyrinchus mystaceus. The sequence continues at coordinate 16,276,653 of JAWWLV010000158.1, read as the reverse complement.
CAGGGGGGTGGGCTGAGCACAGGGGTCCGGGGACATGTGCACCACAACAGAGGGGACCTTCCTTTGCTGGTTCAGCGGGACCGGCCTCAAACTGGCATCTGATATTTCTACAGAAAGGAGAGAGAGAAGAATTAAGCCAACCTGAAGGGCCCCAGGAGAGGAGAGGAGAGAGATCCACCCATGCAAGGCACACCCACTGCTTCAGGACAGCAAGGGTTCAGTGCTGGTTTTCAAAGGTCAAATGTCCTGCATCCCAAAGCAGGGAGCCCACCAGAGGCCAAGAGGGAACGCTAAGAGACGTGGAGGGAGAGGCCTCCACATTTTGCTCCTCACCTTTTGGAACTAAGACCCCTCCTGCCTTCTGTTGGTCATCTTTGCCCACCTCTTCCCAAGCACCTCTCCACCACCCTGTCCTACCTTCTGGAAGAAAGCTGACTGCATTTTGTGGCCCTCTCCTCTCCTCTTGCAAAGCGAATGACTGGGGTCTTTATAAAGGGATCCTACTCCCTAGGATGTTGTAGCACCCCACCAACCTTCAGCCACCCCAAAACCAGACAGCCCAGGACTTTACCTGCAAGAGAAATCCTATCAGGGATGTGCATCCGAAAGGAAGGAGGGACATCCTCTGTCACTCGCTCCCTTCCCACAGAGCTGCAGCTCTCTGCCACCTTCAGCCTGCTGGGGACCTGCATCCTTTGATTGATGGCTTCTGTGAAGTGCAGGTCACAGTGGACTCGGTTCAGGTCCACTCCCCACTGTGGCCACATCTTTGCTGATCTCCTCTGACGCCTCCAGCACCCTGGGGTTTCACACAGAGGGAAAGAAAGCTGAGCAAAAGTGGCAACAGTGGCAGCTCTTCCAAACTGGCACCTGCACAGGGACAACACGTGTGCTACAAGACAGCCAAAATACAGGCAGAAACAACCCAGAAGACAGGCACTGTAGGAGCTGTCTGGGAGAACGGGGTGTCCCAAGAAGCCCAGCTGGTGGGGACAAGGCTGCAGGGCCACTGCAGGTGTCCTGGAAGCCAACTATGAACTTAGCACTTACTGCTCTCAAATGACAGCAAGGAAAGTGCTCAGCACACATGTGTGAGAAAAGCAGTTCAGTGCACCCTGAAAAAAGTGAAAAAAAAATATGTTCCACCCAGAAGTATTGATTTTTGGGGGGCTGGGATCACATTCTCGTGTTCACATACCTTTGATGAAAAATGAGGTTTTCTAAAAGCAAAACACACATTTTGGTGATGAGCTTCCAGGTTACCACAGGAAAAACTGAGCACTAAACTCTCTGCACATGCTTTCACTGTGGCATCCCCAGGTCAAAATCTCCATCCTGTGCCTGCTCCAGCACAGCCCAAATAGCTGGAGGAAGGAGAGGTTTCCCTCTCCAAAGCCAAACGGGGTGAAGCTGGATGAGAGCAAGGTACAGGAGGGTGGCAGAACCAGCTCCACACCTGCAGTAACCAGCACTTCCAGTGATCACCTGCCTTGTGCTGCTCTCTCCTGCTGTGTCATTAAAAACCTTTTAATTACAGACATTTGCCCAGCATCAGCAGCGATGATTTCCTGCTTCCAGCCATGCTGCCACACCATCCCTGTCCCTGCTGGAGACATGGTGTGGGGGGAGCCCAGCAGCCCCAACTGCCCCACACCTTCCCCAGCACCAACACTGCCATGGGTGACACACACACCCCCTGCTTCTCCCCAGAACCTTAAAGAAAGTGGATTTTTGTAGGACCTCCCCACTTGAGAGCAGGACAGCAGTTCCTGGGCTGGTCCCAAAGGGGTGTCAGTCCCATAAGGGAAACCTGCATCAGACACTCAGCCCATTGTCCACAGCCCTCTGTGAGCTTCTCCTTCACATTTTCGGTGAACACCATGTTGCTCTCTCAGCCTGCTCTCCAGGAAACCAGCATATATTAATAACAGTAAATCTGCAGAGGGCAGATGGGTTCATTTTCTAATCACCTGTGAAACCACTGCAGCTCCCAAGGAGCAGAGGGATGGGAGGGGGTGAGAAGCAGGCTCTGAGAGACTAAGCTATTAAGAAAAGGGGAAAAAAAATAGCTGTCAAAACCCATAAGAACAAAACGCTTAAGTGGCTGGATTTCCTCCTTTAACTTTCTTCAGGGCTTTTTCTAGCGCTTGCCAAGCACACCCCCTGCTCACCGGCACAGGCTCAGCCTCTACTTTGGCACTTCTCCTTGGATTTGCAGTGACAGGGATTTCCGGCTCACTAAGCCTGAGTAGGTTTAAGTCCTGAAAGCCAGGAAAACCTGCCTCGGGGAAGGAAACCCTACAACCTCCGTCCCTCTGTCCCTCCCCAGCCCAGGACACCCCAAACAAGGCAGGCGGGGTACCAGCCTGGTCCAGCGCCCCCCTCCACCTCTCGGGATGGGGTGCTGGAGGCAGCAGTGGGTTTGCTCTCAGCCCTGCCCTTGGGGATGCGCCTTGTCCCGGCAGAGAGGGGCTCACCGGGAGGGGAAGGGGTTCGTCACCCGGCTCGGGGGGGCCCGCTGCCCCCCGGGATGGGCTGCGGGGACCGTAGGGTCTGACCCCCGCGTGGGGCAAGGGACACGGGACATGGGACACGCGGGAGGGGACCTGGCTGGGGCGGGCGCGGGGGGGGTTCCACGTCCTCCTGGGGGGACATCCCGGCCCCGGGGATGGGGACATCCCGCTGTCCGGGGCTGCCCGCAGAGTCCCGGCCGCGGCACCCACCAGCTTTGCCGGGGGGACAAGGCAGGCAGTGCGGGGCGGAGGGGAGGGGAGGGTGGGTGGGGGGAAACTTACTTTTTTTTCGCAGACCAACGCAACTTGCCGGACCCGTAAACAGCCGCGCCCGCTGCCGGGACGGGGCGGTGCTGGCCAGAACAGCCCGGCCCCCCAGTAATCAACCCGCCCCCCGACAGCCCTCCCGCCCTCCGCGCTTAAAGCCGCAGCCGGTAATTAATGGGATGCGACTCATCCCGGTGTCGCCTCCCCCGAGGGCAGCGAATCCCCCTCCCCGCACCCTTCCCTGTGCCCTCCTGTCCCCAGCACAGCCCAGCCGTGTGCTGGAGGGGTGGCACTGCTCTTGCCAGGGGCAGAAGCAAGCCCAGCATCTTCACCACGTCCCCGTCCTCGCTCACACGCGACCCCCATGCCCAGCCCGCAGCCCCCGCAGCCCCCGCAGCCCCCGCAGCCCCCGCAGCCCCCGCAGCCCCCGCAGCCCCCGCAGCCCCCGGCCCGGAGCC
>JAWWLV010000158.1:16262584-16273315 GCA_035041135.1 Platyrinchus mystaceus | reverse complement strand
CCCCCGCAGCCCCCGCAGCCCCCGCAGCCCCCGGCCCGGAGCCCGGGCTGTGCCGAGCTGTGCCGGAGCTAATCTCTGCCCCTCCGCGGCGATAAAATGATCCGTTTGGGATTAAAGACAGTTTTAAACACTTCTGAATGGGGACAGGGTCCAAGACCTGACCGTAAAATCTGGGTTTGAAAGGACTTAAAATAAATCCCCCGCTGCCCTAGTCTTGCTATTTAAAGGGGATTATCTAAGGGGTTTAGGAGCACACAGAGGAACAGCAGGACAACCTGTGCACCTCAGTCCCCTCAAAGACCTCAGGAAAACCCTCTGCACCTCACCTGCCCTATGGTCGGGGCTCATAGGACACCCTCCAGCTCTCACTCAGAGGTGCACACATGCCCAGGGAAGTCCAGGGCTCTGGCTGGATGAGTGGGATTCATTCCCAGCCCCACAGCAGCACACATTCCTTCTCCAGAGACCCTCCCATCTTCCCTGGGAACTGTCCTGTGCGGTAGTTGAGGGTATTTGTGTCATCATCCCACAGCTGCCACTGCCACCCTACAGAGCTGAGCCCCAGCACCTCCCGAGATGGAAATCCACCTGTGCCCAGTGAGACGTTCCCCCTGTGATGGGGGAGAAGGAAGGGGGGATATTTGGAGTGATGGCATTTGTCTTCCCAAGTCACCATTAAGTGTGATGGAGCCTTGATGTCCCAGGAACGGCTGAGCACCTGCCTGTCCATGGGAAGCGGTGAATGGATTCCTTCTTCTGCCTTCCTTGCATGCAGAGCTTTACTCATGAACTGTCTTTATCCCAACCCACGAGTTTTCTCACTTTTACTGTTCTGATTCTCTCCCCCATCCCACCAAGGGGGGGGGGGGGGGGGGAGCATAGATGTGTGGGGCTGAGTTGGCAGCTGAGTTTAAACCACGACACTCTCTGTGAGAAAAAGCCACCCTGTGCCGTTAAGACAGTGAGGGTTTTTTAATAAATACTTTTTTTTTTTTTTTTTTTGCACAGAAATATACCAAGTTTTACAGAGTACAAACTGCAGGGATATAATGACTGAGCATCAAAGACAGAGGATGCAGAGCACCCTGCTGTCTCCCTCCGGTCTTTTCCAAGCTCTGGTCTCCCCATAACCTCAATTTGCTAAGGTTGGGGAGGGGACAGACAAGGTGCCAGCATGTCCTGCCCCAGGAAAGCCACGCTGGGCAAGCCTCAGCTCTGGGCTGAGGGCACCTGCTGCAAGAGCATCACTGGGACCAAGCAGGATGCAGGCCACCTATGGATGGACAATAGCCTTTTGGTGCTGGTGGAGAGACTGGTGCTGGGGTGAACACCGAGTGGGGGCAGTGCTGGGAGTTTCTGGGGGGTTGGTGAGCACAACCTCCGTTTTAATCCATCAGACGTGACTGGGAAAGGGCAGCCCCGTTGTTTGGACCCCACAGGCAGCTGGCCAGGAAAAAGGGATACTCTGGTCCCACAGCAAAGCACCCGGCTCTGCCTTGCCCTGGCTCCACGATCACCCAGGCAGGGCTTGGCCCTGTTCCCAGCTGGCATGGCCAGGTTGAGGCATGGTCTCGTGGCTCCCACCCCTGTCAGCAAGCCCATCCACAGCCCTGGCCACCGAGCACTCTGCCCACCAGAGGAGCCAAGAGAGTGGGGCCTCATATTCCCCTTTACCTGATCTGGAGGAGAAGGAACCCCAAGGAGAGGGGTCAGGCAGGGCAGAGTGGTTTGGAGTAGGGAGAGGGGAGATTTGGCCTGTCCACAGGCTCCCTGTGCCAGAATCCCACCTCGGGGCAGACACCAGGCAGGCCACGCTCCAGGAGAGAGGAGCATCCTCACCACTCAAAGCCATGGGACCATGTTTAGCTTGGGATCAGAGATGACCCTCTTGGCCAGCTCTGCCACAGCCAGACCTCCAGCTGCCCAGCACCCCAGAGGGGGAAAGCAGTGAGCATCAGGAACAGACTGCTGCTCCAAAGCCACTTACCTCAGGTACAAGACCACCATGAGTCTTTCCCCCTTTCCAAAGGGATCTAGGAGAGCACCTTCCTTACTGCTCCTCCCTGATCTCCAGACAGCAAATAATGCTACAGGCACCAGAGCATGGACCGGGCTCCCCACTCCCACTTGGCAACAAATCCACACAGGGGAAGAACCATCTCCCCAAACACAGAGCGTGGACACCAACTGTGGGGATGGACAGAAGTTTGCCACACCAATCCTGCTTTCCCAGCTCCTGATCAGAGCCCTGAGCAGAACAGGGCCCGGCGAGGACATGGGACATGAGGCTGAGCAGCAGCCCAGGGTGGCAGCGAGGCTGTTCTGATCATGGGAAATGTGATGTCTACTCGAGGGGGAAGTGAGGGAACGAAATGCACCATGGGGACATCCCCGCGTTGAGCCAGGAACAAGCTGCTGCTCGGCTCTGGCTGCTACAGCACTTACGTGAGTGGGGAGTGAGGGGCAGGAGACGGCTGGCTGGCTGCAGAGCCACCCCCACAGCCCTCACCCCGCCTGGGGACAGCTATTTTTGGTTAGGAGGGTAAGGCTGTTGTGTGATGGCACCAGCTTGTACGGGTGAGGCGGGGGCCCGACGGACACTGGGAGGGGGTCCCAGGCACGGCGAAGGGAGGGTGGGTGGGTGGGTGTGAGTGTGTGGAGGGGCAGGAGGGAGGCAGACCCACTATTTGCCCGCGGCAGGGGCAGTGGCCACGATCTCTTCGTACTTGGGCGGCGGGTCGTTGTAGGAGACACTGGTCTCCTCACCACTGCTGCTCTCCGGGTGGCCCGTCACCTCCTCGTAGGAAGGCGGAGGGGTGGCACTGGACAGTCTGGAGAGGATGGAGACCGAGTGCTCCGGCGGGCAGAGGGTGTTGTCTGGCTGGGCGGGGGTGCCCCCAGCTCTGCCGTCTCCAGCCCCCCGGGTGCCGGCTTCCCGCTGGCACTGGGTTTCCCCCTGGCTCTGGGAGCGCTCCCGGTACACCATGACCCTGGGCAGGCTGCGTCCCGTCCGGCTGGCCAGGTAACGGTTCTGGGCGTAGGAAGGGCGGTGGCGGGTGGCCTTTTGAAGCTGGCACCTCCAGATGATGAAGAGGGCGATGACTATCAGAAGGGCCACTCCCAGCAGGGGCACCACCACATACATGGCGTCAGAGCGCTCCGTGCTGTGCCCAGGGTCCTTGACAGAGTAGACAGAGTTGGTGTAGCCCTTCCAAAACTCCATCTGTGGCGGGAGCAGAGAAACAACCATCATGTGCTGCAGGTGGGAGAAGCACCCCCTGACCACCCCCAGCAATAATCACTGCCTTCCCCAGGCCCACAAAAGGGGCGGCTTTTCGGATGTCCCCCACCACCTTCACCTGAGGTGCTGTGGGAACCAACAAAGAAGGTCATGGGAACATCCCTCAACAGTGGCCAACAGCCCCCACACCAAGCAGGGAGAAATTTAGCTCACACCAACCCCAGCCTGGAGAGTCAGGGACAACAGCACAGATTTCCCAGGTGCCACAGGAATGCCAGCTCGACCTGCAGCTGTGGGCAGGATGTCCTGGCACAGCCGAGGCAATGGCCTGGGAAGGGAAAGCCATGCTGGAAAGTGAGGTCACAGCATGCTGCCCGCAGACAGAAGAGGACAAAGGGAACAGGAGAGGCTGTTCCCCCTGCGCTTTCCTTTTCTGTCTCCAGCTTGCTGAAGTGTGAGCCCTCACACATCCACTGGGGAGCAGGGCAGGACAAACTCACCGTCTTCTCCTTGTTCTCAAACACCTCCTTGACCTCCTCATAGCTGCAGACCTCCTCGATGCACTCGCGCTCGATGGTGCCCTGACGGATCTCCTCCAGGAAGCCATTGGCTCTGGGAAAGCGTTTCAGGACCGAGTGGGCATTCCTGGCCCCCAAGAACACTGCAACACACAAGGCAGAGACATGCTGAGCAGGGACAACCCCATGCCTGGCCTCTGCCCAGCCAGGCTTTCCCACCTGGCTTCCTGGTGCCACAGGCATTCCCAACACCAAGAGCACAGGGCTACAGATCAGGTGGCACAGCAGAGTGCCCACTGTGGGAGAGCACACCCAGAGGGGCTCAGGGCTCTTGGGGTCTGCCCAGAGATGTATGGCACCAGGAGCCCTTCCATCAGGGCTGAGGTGCTAAGAGACAATGGAAGCAGCAGCTGCAGCCACACAGGGCAAATGGAGAAGAAAGAGAAGGCTCCAAAAATACTTGTTTTCAACCTCCTGCCCTTGATGAGCTTCAGCTTTCTGCCTCTTTGCTGCAGGACCCCACCAGGTGAAGGAGACCCTGCAGGGCTGAGATGGAGAGCCAGGGCTCTGCCAAGGCATGAGAGGGACTCACAGCACACAGTTCACTGCACGACAGCCTGCTGGGAGCTGCTGGCCCTGCTGGGAGCTGCTGAGGGGTCATGCAGGCTCAGGTGGCTTCAAGGACTCTGTTCAGGTCCTAGAGAAACCACTGTGCCTTCTCCCAAGAACAAGATGTTTGCTCTCCCAAGAGCAAACATCCTCAATATATGGGGACAGCACAGGGGGTCATGACTCAGGTACTGAGAGGGGCCTGAACAACCTCTCCTCGCATCACATTCTCATCCCTACTGTGTTTTGGTGCAGAGGCCTCACAAACCTTCCTCTGCTCCCAAAGCCTGGGGGACTCCTCAGGTGTTCCCACAGAGCATGCAGTCAGGAAGCCAGAGTGAGCAGGCAGAGCACCTTCCTGCCTGCAAGAGAGACATCAAAGCCTCTCCCCACATATTCTGCAGGAAGGAGACCCCCATGGGGCACAGGAGGCAGACACCTACCACGACCTGCAGCAGCACAGGAGGCAAGCAAGCTGCTGCCAAGAAAGCAGAAACTTCACACAAAACATGATCCTTCCAGGATCCAAACATCCCATGCACACATTTCATGAGTGAGTGTTTCCACAACGCAGCTCAACACACTCAGCTGCAGGCTGCACCGAGCCACAAAATCATGCTGCTTCTCTTGAGGGAGATGAATCAGTTCACCTGGCTGATCCACGGGAACATATTTACCTCCTTCACCCTCAGGCTTAGTCTTCCATTGGATCAACAGGGTGAAGCAATTCACAGAGCAGCAGCACCAAAGACGCAGGAAAAGGAGGCAGGGGGACACCCGGAGTGTCCCAGGTGACCAGCTCGGTGCTAACACAGAAACACTCCTTCAACAAGGAGCTCTGTGAAGATCAACCACAACAGTCAGTGGAAAGCTACCAACTTCTGTCCTTAGGAGCCTTTTGCCAGAGAGAAAGGCAGGTTTCCTTCTGCTTTACCTTCCACATACCCTGCTCCTAAAACAATACAGCAAGGTGTTTGTGAGAGTATTTGCAAATATCAACAGGGATGAGATCATGGTGTGAGAAGCAACTACTGCTGTGCCACACCATCCTGGGCTTGGAGGCACTGTGCTCCTTCTGTGCTGTGTAGGTGCATTTTCCCCTCGTGATTTATTAATGCCTTGCTTCAGTGAGAGAGTTTGCAGAAGGCTGAAGCACTGAGGTGTGAATGAAGAGCAGCATGAATGATGTGACTCACAGATCTTCTCTCAGAATCGACTTTATTATGCAAACCTTTTTTTTCTTTTACAAGGATAACCGAGAAAGCATTTTCAAGAGGCACAGAAGGCATCTCACAGAAGGGCAGGGATCAGTTTGCCTTGGCTTTCACAGTTGAGGAGGGTTATCCTGGCTGGAGAGAGAGCAGGCTGCCAGGCCAACCTCTTCTTGAGCCTTTCCAGAAGAAGAAGAAATTTTACAAAGACAGCACCCATTCTGCAAATGTCCCATCCTCTGCTGGAGAAGTCTGGCCTCACCTCCTTTGCCTCCCACTTTGATCAGGCTGCGGTGTGAACTCTCCCCTCCTCAGCACTTTGAGCCTGAGACTCTTTCCAACTTCCTCAGCACACGCTGGAGCAACAAGCTTGGCTGCAGATCTCACTGTCAGGGCTTGCCATCCCTGCAGACACCGGTCACTTGACCCCTTCCCTGCTTTGCTGTGCTGAACTGGCCACTATGGTGGGAAATAAAAACAGACACACAGGCAGGCAGGTATCACGAGCAGTGTCCCAACTCTAAGCATGCTGTGACAGAGGGGTTTGTCTCTCCCCACATGCAACTTCCTACAAATGGCAGGAGAGCAGAAACTAAAAGTCACTGCTCCCTCCTCTCTGTTACATGGCAAGTGCAAAGAGCTCCCACGTGCCTGGGGACCAGAGCAGGAAAACCACAGGCCTTTGGGAAACAAGAGCCTCTCATCTCCAGCCTGGATCCCCAACTGACATGAGAAGCAGACAGCAGAGCAGGTCCTGTCCCCAAGCCCCAGGGCTGAGGGGACTTCCCAAGGCCCAGCAGCCTCAGTACTGACCCCCTGTGCCTCTCCAAGTCTCCCCACACCAGCTGGAGAACCGGTGCTCGGGAAAGATCAGAGTTTTAGGCAGGGGAAGCAGGACTGAGGGCCGGGTTCACCTCATCCCTGCTGCTTTTCCTGGGGTGCTGATGGCCCCTGGTGGACACCACCCCCTGTCTCAGCTGCCCAGCTTGGGGGATCCCCCAGGGCTGTTTCTCTGGAGAAGGACAGTCAGCTGTGCCTGCAGAGGGACAGATGGGGCTGCTCGATGCTGCACAGTGTGTGATGGGGAACAGGCTCATCACCACATCCCCCTCCTGCACGTCAGGGTCACCATGAAGGGGACTGCTTGGCAGGGGACACTGCCACCACAGGGGACACCTTCCACAACCAGGAAATGCTGGTGAGTCAGCCCCTGAGCTCTGGGAGGGAGAAAAGGCAGCAGTGCAGAAGGCAGGGACCCAGCTGGGCACCCTCCTCATTAACTGGAGATTAAAGCAGCCTTTTAAAAACACTGCCTGAAGATCTCTGCTCCCTCCCCCACCTAGCACAGCACACACAATGAAAGAAGGCATACCTGTCATCCCTGGGGTCCTCCTCCTCCTCCTCCCCTGCGTGGACACGGCCTCCTCCTTCACGGCTGGCTCCGGCAACACTCCGAGCAAATCCTGAGATCCCAGACAGATCTCTGCCTCCTCCACTCACTACAGCCGTGCTCCTTGAGCTCCCAGCACACCGCTGCACGCAGCCTCCGCACAGGCTGCCCAGGAGAGCGAGGAGGGAGGGTTGAGCCCGGCTCTGAACAGCCCACACGCCATCCTCCACCCTGCACCCTCGCCAGCCTCAGCCCCGCCGTCCACGCGCTCCTCCGGGGGAGCCACGGGCAGCTCCCGGCGGGGCCGAGCTTGGCAGCCGCCCGTCCACAGGAACAGAGAGCCCCGGTGCCAGCAGCACCCAGGCCCCAGGGCAGTGTGCCCCCCTGGGTGGGCACTGGTGGGGTGGCAGCCGTGGGCCACAAGCAGCGCTGCTGTTGGGAGGTGTCAGCGCGGAGCGGCAGCCCCGGCGGAGGGGCCGCTCAGCACGCAGAGCCTCGGGGAGGCCCGTCCTGCACAGCAAGCACCACACACACAGAGAAATGCTGTGTCCCAGAGAGGTCAGACCTTCAGCACCTCCTCTCGACTCCCACCTTGCAGAGGGGAGAGAGAAGCACAAGTCAGGCCGGACCTCAGACCTCATCCAGGGGTAACAGCTCCCCATAGAGGATAACATCCCCCAAAAAGCACAGGCCCCCCCCTCCGGTGAGAGATGGCTGCCAAACATCCCCCTTCTCCTCTCCAGCACCACTGCCACCTCTCCATCTTGCCTGGGGAGCACTTACTTGCCATGCTGCCTCACTCGGCCACGGGGAGCTCCTGCCTACCTGCAGGGAAGAAAACAGGACAGTCACTGACAGATTAAATCACCCCCTAAAGCCCAAGACCTCCATCCCCCGGAGTCAGATTCATGCAGAAAGCAGGGTGCTGACTGGTGGACCCAGGACAGATGCCAGCCAAGCAGTGCCCCTGCAGAGAGCCAAGGACTCCAGCTGCCTCCCCACTCATTGCATGGCTGGAGGGGCTCAGGGACCCTCAGCTCCTGCAGTGCTGGGAGCCCAGGGAGCAGCACAGCCCTGCCCACTGGCCCTGCCCAAGCAGCCCAGTGCAAAGTAGGAAGGGAAGAACTGGACGAAGGAGAGAGCACATTTCCCATCAGCAGACAAGACGACCTGCGTGTAAGAAGCTGTTGGGAACAGCCTGGTGCTCCTCCCTTCCACAAGAGATTGATGGACACAGGTAAAACAGTCATCCTGTTTTAGAGCAATGTCACAGCCGTGCCAGTTCTCACTTCTGCAACTCCTACCCACAGTCTGCAATAAATAGGGCCGTACAGTTTGCTCCACTGCCACAAAGCTGACTACACAGCAGGAAAGAAAAGGACATGCATCTCCTAAAGGTTGTTGGGCCTCTCTGTAAAGGCAGCAGCAAGAGTGACAGAGCTCCCTGCACACCCAGGACAGCAGCTCTCCAGCTGGAAAAGCACCTTTTGTGCTTAAAGAGCAAAACTATAGTAAACAAAACCACACAAGGGTGATGCAAAGCCCTGCAGGAGAGGATACTCCTCTCTCCTTGGAGGAGTTTCACCTACTTGTTTTTCATGCTTTGCCTTCTCCCTGTGCTCAATTCCCCATGGATCAGACTACCCTGGGCTAACTCTCACTTCATGTGACATCTTGCTGTGGCAAAGCCACAACTCTGTCAGCAGACAGAGGGACAAGACTCCCCAGCTCCTACAGTGATCTACTGTGGATGAAGGAGCAAACACAGTTAGGAACAGCAGGAACTAAACCTCATGCTGGTCTCAGGTCCAGGACTTCAGACACTCAGTTATTCCAAAAGCCCTTGGGTCTGCTCAGCTGGAGCGAGGTCAGGGGCAGCACAGAGCCATCCACGGGTCAGCAGGGCTGGAAACAGAGCTCTCCTCCCACACAAAAGTCAGGCAGCCAGACACACAGAAGGGCTGGTGCCAGGCAGCACCACACCTCACAACAGCCACCTTCCAGTAAATGGAGCACCTCTCTCTGCCAACATCAGGTTTCCTGTGGTTTCCAAGGTTCCTGCACCATAAGTGGCAAGAGGACCTGTCTCCAGAGGGAGAATGCAGCTTCCTCCCAACAGTTTGCAAAGCTCAGATTGCAAATGTCAGTCTGGAGCTGAAGCAAGAATGAGGGAAAGCAGCAGAGCACCAGGACTACACAGGAGGGGTCTGCTGCCTCCTGTGCCCCCCAGCCCAGCCCTGCTTCTCTGAGCCCTTCTGGAGGATGTGAGAGGCCCCCAGATCCATGCATTCTCCCACTGCCCTCTGGATCCATGGATTCCCCCACAGCCCCCTGGATCCATCCATTCCCTGGCAGGCTGTGTCAGTTCTGAGCAGGGACCACATGACCCGCTTTTACTGTCACCAGTTTTTATGAAGAGACCCAAACCCCCAGGATAAAAGAAGGGACAGCACAGAGAACTTGCCACAGTTCCCACACAAACACTCGTTGTTATGGGCATCCCCCCCCTCTGATGGACAGGAGGACAGAGACACAGAAATGAGGATATTCAAGACCGGATCTGCCAGGATCCCCAGCTCCATAACCCACGTCATTCATCAGGCAACAAATTTAACGTTGTTTCATTTAATTTACAGTCTTTCCGTTTTCTCCAAGCATCCATGTCAATGCTCCCAGTGTCAGAGCTCAGGGGTGGTTTATTCCAAGTGCAAACAATAAGGCAGGTCCACACAAGCCCAGGAGCACGAGCCATGCCGGTGAGAAGGGCACACATCCCAGACACTTAATTTTATTTCCACGTGCAAATTCCTGAACCGCCTCCCCCGGCTCCTGCGAGCAGGAAAAGCCGGAGCACCACACACGCTGACGCCGAGGGGAGCAGCATCCCTCCCGCCCCCACACAGCCACGCAGGCTGAGAGGAGCCTGAAGCTGGAGGCTGACCCAGCAGACGCCCACCCATTCCCGGTCCCCCCCTCCGGCTTCCCATCCTCTATAAATACCCCATCGATAGGAGGTTGCCAAGGCAACCGTGAGGAGGCGCGAGGGATGCAGCCATGGGAGTGAGGATGCTGCAGTCGCACATTTGTGTCTCCCCCAGGCTCCCCCATCTCCGCCCCCGCTCCCGTCACCGACGACGCCAGGGGAGGAAACCGTAATGGAAAACACGGTGCAACGCGTGGTGCCGACCCCAGAGAGGGGCTGGGGGTCCCCCCACTGGGGGATGGCACCCCCTCGACAGGCTGGGGGGGGCACAGGTCCAGGGCAGGGGGACCCGCAGCCCCCAGAGCCGCGCAGGGAGGATGCTCACTCTGCCGGCATCACGTAGCCGCGGTGCCAGCGGCTCAGCTGGATCCAGCACTGGGGGGTTCCCGTGCCAGGATCCACCGTGAGAAGAGGCTACGCCAGCTACACCAGACAGGGACCGTGGGATCCCCACGGGAAGCCTCGCCCTCCCAAAACAGCCTCCAGATCCCACCGCGCTCCCCGCGCCGGCTGCCCCGGCCCTTCCGTGCCCAAACCCGGCTCCAAATTATTCCCATCGCCCTCGGCTTCCAGAGCCGCCCCACAGCCGGGACCCCCAGCTCACCTGTCACCCCACAACAGGGACCCCTAGCTCACCTGTCACCCCACAACAGGGACCCCCAGCTCACTGTCACCCCACAGCCGGGACCTCCAGCTCACTGTCACCCCACAACAGGGACCCCCAGCTCACTGTCACCCCACAACAGGGACCCCCAGCTCATCTGTCACCCCACAACAGG
>JAWWLV010000158.1:16211698-16223801 GCA_035041135.1 Platyrinchus mystaceus | reverse complement strand
GTCACCTCTTCCACCTTCCTCTGCAGCACAGCTGGGGGAGAAACAAGGGGTTAATCTCACAGTCACCCCCAGAACACAACCCTGCACACCTGTGCCCACAGAAGGGGAAAGAAAAACATTTTCATGTTGCCAGTCACTCATATTTGATGACAGGGCACAAAACAGAAGGAAAACCCAACAGAAAGCAGTGCCAACCCCCCAAGGCAAAGAAGAGGGACCAAAAAGTGTTCTGAGGCATTCAGGGACTGGCACATAAGAGTCGTGAGAGTCCTGGGATGTGCTGTTGACACTTTTGCCATTCCAGTTTTCGCAGTTTCAAGGCACTGCATCAGAGCACAGACTAAACCCTCCCTGGACATCCTCCCATCCCTGCAAGCTGGGATGCAGCTTGAGGAAAAGCAATTGCCCTGTAAACCAGTTTCCCCTGCCCTCCACCTGCTAAACCAGCCTTGAGTCATGGAAATCACTCTTGTTAGAAGAACAGACCTATTTTTCACACAGCCGGAGCTTTACCTGTACATATAGAGAAGACAGAGCAAACAGCAGAGAAGAGCTGCAGAGCACCTGCAGCCACAACACAGACAATCTGATATTTGCAGATCACTGGTTTGGAAATACATAAGCCACAGATTGATTATCAATGTGAAACACAGCAGGCATGGCCACCTACAGAAACTCTGGGCACAATCTAAAGCAATTTCTAATTTATTCCATGAGAGCTTATCAGAAGCTACAGCATCATGTCAGCCTGTGGCTTGTGCACAGATATTCCAGGTTAGTTTTACCTTGTACAGCACAACAAATCCAGAAAGAGAGATACCTTAGCTGTCTTTAAAAACTGCAGTTTCTTAGGCTTACTTCTTCTATCTTCTTTGAAGGTGAACTGAAGCTGAACTGTTTCTTTAGATGTACATTTCCCAGCAAAGAGAATGAATCATTATTAACCAGTAAGATGACTCTTTCAGTACTGAAGGAAGACAGAGGAAAAAATGGGTCTCCTTTCTAGAAAAAATTGAAGGAAATAGATGGCTATTTTTACACACATTCTGTAAAGTCAGAATTACGATGGCACAGAAGTTGTGCCAGATTTCCTGAAAAAGGCATGTTTGGAAAGCAGAGCCTCGCATATATGTTCTGAAAGAAAAAACCCAAATTAAATGCTGGTCTAAGCCCATATTTCTATCAGAACATGGACAGGAACAGGCCTGCGTTCACACTAGAAATTACACCAGTTGTGAGCATTTCACAGCACAGCAGCCAGACAGTGCAATTTGGGGCTGGTGAGAGGAGCGATGCTTTATTCTGCCATGCCCCCGTGTGGCTGCTAACATCACAACTGCGCAGAATGCTGGAATCCCTCACCAGAAGGCACTCCCTGGCTGTAAAGTTCCTTTTTTTTCCATTTGGTTTTAGGATGACAGTAGTGAACGCTGAATTCCAAAACAGAGACAACAGTCACTACGCTGTCAAGTATTCACTCCTGAGTGCATCTCCCGCTCCGCCCTCCAACTCAAAGTTATTGATGCTGCGAACTTCCCACGTCCTCCAGAGTCACCACACCTGCAGATCAATGCAGGCTGCTCAGTCTTACCTGGTTTGGGCTTTTTTTTGTTGTGGGAGCGCGAAGGACTTTTACACACCCTGCTGAAATTCTTCAGCCTCGCTCTCCGAACCCAAAGGCTGAAGAGCCGCTGCTGCCCATCCCTGCAGACCCTGGGCAGGCCCCGCCCCCTCTGGCCCCGCCCCATTCCGTTCTCGGCGGCCATTGGTGAATCTCGCCGCCACTCACTGTTCCGCGGCTCCGATTGGGTTGCGGGGCGGCGCGGGGCGGGGCGTTGCTATGGGGACGGGGACGCGGTGAGGGGACCGGGCTGAGGGGCCGGAGCTGTCGGGGCCGCGGTGACCGCGGTGACCGCGGTGACCGCGGGTGTCCCCGGGTGTCCCCGGGTGTCCCCGGGTGTCCCCGGGCTGCGGGTCCGCTCGCCCTCCGCCGGGACTGCAGCTGGGTCCGTCCGGAGCCGGGCGGAGATCCTGCGGGGAGTTTTGCCGGGTTACGTGTGACGCGGGGCCTGAGCTCTGCTGGCAACCGGTGCCAGAGCTGTTGGTTGTTGTTTCCACATCCAGTTGGTTGTTGTTGTTTCCTCGGGTTCACTGAACCCGCAGGGACGGCGTGAAGCCGCGCAAGGGGGAGGTTTAGGTTGGGTCTCAGGAAAGGGTTCTTCCCCCAGAGGGTGGTTGGCACTGAACAGGCTCCCCAGGGCTGCCAGAGCTCCAGGAGGGTTTGGACATCGCTCTGAGGTGCGTGGTGGGAGCCTTGGGGTGTCCTGTGCCGGGCCAGGACTTGGACTCAGTGATCCTCGTGGGTCCCTTCCCGCTCAACCTGTTCTATGATTCTGTGTTCCATTATACGTGCTTTGTCATCACACGTGCAACAGTTTGGCTGAACTTATCCTTCCACAACACACAGCCGGGAAAATGTGCTTTACAGACTGTTCAGAACGCACCTGGTTCTTCCTTCATCTGTCACTTGTTTTTTCCTGCATAGGTGAGCCGTGGGTATGGATATGGACAGTGTTTCCTCAGCCTCTTCCCTGCAGTGCCTTGCCAAATTACTACATGATGCTCAAGAAGAGGAGGAGGAGGAGGATGTGGTGAGCCTTTCATAAGAATTGCTGCTTCTTTTACATACTGTACCATAGCCTAACCTTGTTAACTGAGGAGAAGCAAATCTCTCCTTCCCCAGAGTGAGTAAAAAGAGAATGAAAACCTTGGAGGGTTTTGAACTGACTGGAACAGCTGGAAGATACTTTTAGAGTCATAAGCTCTTGAAAGAGAGAATAAGGAAGATGCCCCAGGGAAACAAGGACAGATTGTGAGCACAAGATATGAGAGAGGTTTAATTTTTCAGCCTGAAGGAAATGAGAACACGTAATTGAAAGAGCTTGAGATACTTTAGACTTCCCCCTACCTCTCCCTGAAGTCTGCTGGAGATGAAGGCAATTGCAGCTAAATACTTCATATGAAGGCGAAAAAGTTGCTGCTCAACTTTTAAATAAAGACTTAAAATATCCAGAGGCAACTGAGTGTACTAATTGTGTTTGTCAGGCATTGAAGAACTGCAGAGAAAACTGATCACCAAAGAGCAATAGATATTTTGGTAGTTGTAGAATAGTGAAAGGTGAATAATCATTCAAAGATGAATAACCTGAATGGATAATGAGAGAAATATCTCTCCATTCTCCTATAGCAATTCATCTCAGGACAAGATGAGCATCATAGCTTTTGGAAAAACTACACTGCAGTTGGATGACAAAAATGGCAAATGCCTCAGTGCTCCTCCACATCACTCCTCAACCCAGCAGTTGTGCCCCAGGAGTGGCAATGGGAGTAATATTTGGGATAAAAGGGGTGCATGTCCCTTGAAATTTCCTTTCAGGAGGGTATAGATGTTGTCCTTCACAGTCCAACTACCCTCCAGCTGTTTAATGCCTGCCTTTTAAAACTACCATATTGCTGTACATCTCTGCAGTAAACATCCTGATTCTAAAAGAATTTGTTTACATCTTATTAATAAAATGAATGGCACTTCAGAGACAGAAATGGAAAACTGCCACGAGGGATGTCAATTAAGTCTGAGTCAATCTGGGTAAATTGAAATCTTTATTTTGATTTAATTTAATGCTCTGTGCATATGAGGCACTTTTATTGAACTGAGGAATCTTCATATATAGAGAAATGCCTCACATTGGCCTATTAGCACTAAATTGATTCATAATTAGAGGAAAATGTTGTTGCCTTATATGATCTCTACTGTCCAAAGGAACCCAAATGCTGTGATGGGGTTTTCATGTAGAACCCTTGGTTTCCTGTAATATTTCCATGGCAGGCAAAGCATGAAAATTTTGCCAGAATGCCATGGAAACTAAAACTCAAAAAGCACATCTGTCTGTGTTCCTGGGCTTCTGGAGTCCTGCTGAAGCCCAGTGTGTCAAGGTCACTTTCTGCTGTGTAAGAGTGAAGAAAAAAAAATATTCAGTGGTTCAGTCATGAAACTGTGGGATAATGTTTTGTGGATTCTAGCAGGGATTTGTTTGACCTCAAATGTAGACAGCATTTGATGTTTACTGACGTTATGGTTGTAACTGGGCTTGGCTCCATCAGAATTGGTTGATCCATTTGCCTTCTTTGCAGTCATGCTGCAGTTCTGTTGGTGCCATGACTCCTGGGAGCATTGGACCAGTAAAGAAAGAGACCTCTGGTAAGGAGGAGTGTTTGTGTGTTTTAGTATTCAGACTTTAACAGCTGTTAGAAGTTACCACTGAAGGGTTTCCTTCAGTAAAAGAGTGGTCATCGACCTTTGAGATGGACTTTGCATCACATTTTTACACCTGCACTGTAAAATGATCCTTTTGCTGAAAGCTTAATGGTAAAATATGCAAAGAGAAGCAGAAAGGGTAACTCCAGTGTCCTTTTATACTTTACCCATTTTGAAGCATTTGCCATTTTATGCCTGAAAGGAGGATATGCCTGATAGTTGGGTAAAGGAGATTTAAATGAAAGGAAAACATCCTCCCTCTGCAAATCCTTGTTCATGACATACAGAGGTAAAGGAGACTGTAATTACCTAGAATGCTTTTAATTCAAAGATTTTTCTAAAACCCAGAAATAATTTTTTCTAGGCTTTAGAAATGGCTTTTCTTTTTTTTTTTTTTTAGTTCTAGAACAATATTCTAAGTTTTCAACTAATCTGGAGGAACAGAGACATTTCAAAAGGTGACAGTGGGATTTTTTTTTCCTCATCCCTTACAGGTACTTTTCAAGTGAAATCTGAAAACAGGAAAACTATTTGGAATACAGAGGAGGTCCCAGAAGGATCTGAGTTTGATGATACCTGGGACCCCAGAGAACAGCCAGAGTAAGTGAGCTGAGACTGCCTGCATGGGCTTTACATAGCATTAAATTTAATGAGATTTAAACAGCATCCACTGCACTGAGATGAAACAGCCTTCTGAAGAGCCTGTGTTGTAGAAGAGGAAAGGAAGGATATCAGTGCTGCACCTAAAGCAATGTGAGGAGTGGCTTTAGTGCTTCTCTTCAAACTTCTGATCTCACAACAGAAACATGGTGTTGATTTTTTCCCATCATAAGTTTATGTGCAGCATCAGTTACTTGTATGAAGTGGGATTAGGGGAGGAAGTAGGTCAGCAAAATGATTTACTGGCTTGAAAATATGCCATTTATGTGAAATACCTGCTTTTTCCTGCTGCAACCAAGATGTATCCATTTTTTCACACTCATAAATTCATCCAGTACTCCAACTTGTATTTGCACTTCAAAGATTTAAGCTCTGTAGAGACAAACAGTACTGCAGGAAGGAGAGCTGTATGCAGGCAGTTTGGAGCTTTTAAATCTTGTCATCTTGGTCTGTCAAAGGGACAACCCAAAACCAGAGGTTTTTCCCAGAAAAACAGTAACAAAACTGTTCTTGAAGTGGATACAACCAGGCATGTTATTGGTAGCTGGAAGAGGTCAGAAAGCCCTCAGGGTCAAGACCTCCCCAGTGCTTCTCTAGCCTCAAACAATTGGGGCTCATGTTGCACAGATGAAGAGAGAGTATAAGTCTTTATAAGAGCTCATCAAATGAAGTAGGAAAATGTCCCACAAGGAAAACAGATGGCTACAGAGGTGCATCCAGAGCTATTAGACACTTCTGTCATTGAGTGGGAATTATTACATATGCAGATGACCAGTGGAGATGTGAAAGACTTTCCATACACTCCCTCTAACAGCTTAGACAAGTGATCCACCCCACTTATTTTGCTGAATTTAGTAGGAGTAACATATGTTATAAACACAAATTTACTTTGTATTTCCTCATTCATTAATTATCAAGAGCAAGGGAGTTCATGATTGTACATTCTGTAGATGTGAAGGAGAAGAAAATAAATGTTGGCTGAATGCAAAACAATGGCAATCTGACTGAAGAGTGTTATGCTCAGGCTGCAAGAATATGTTGAAGGGCAGAACAGATCACATGTAATTGTGACATCCCCCTTTTCAAATCCATTTCCCAAGAGTTTGTAGTGTTTGACTAGTTGGTAAGTGTTATATTCACTTAGGATGCATCTCCTGATCCCACAAAGGCTGGTTAGTGAAGGGGAGGCAGCATGGGGAGTGCCTTGGGAGGTGGAATGAAGGATATTCACCTGTCTTTTGACTACCTCAGTCATGGCTGGGAACAGAAACCCAGTGCAGATGGATTGAAGCCTTGAAAGGAGACTGGAAAGGAGGAGAGACAACATGATGAGGAAAATGACAACCTCCTTTAGTCTCCTGCCCCTTCTGCAGCGTTCTTAGGCAATGGCTTCTCTTTCTCAGGTATGAGATTTTATTCAAACAGTCTGTGGGAACAGAGGATGTCTTCTTTGGGATGACAGGGAAAGACCCCTCCACTGCCTGCTGTGAGGATATAGTGGTGAGCTGAGCCTGGATCTCCAACCCCTTCTTTTTGCTCTTTCTCTGCCCTTTTCTGCCTTCCCAACTTCTTGAGGAACAGAATGCAAACACGAAACTGTGCTGCTGCCTTTGGCCTCCTGAAGCATTTCCTTGTAGTTCTTCAAGCATTTGTGGATGATATTTACACTTGCTAACCTGGGGAACTTGTGTATCTCCTCAAGGACCAGGTGTTTCCCAGGGAATCTGTGTAAATTCATGTGCCATGTATGAACTTAAGGGAAATAAAACGTAGCTCTAAGCAGAAGTCTCACCTTGGATACAATTTTGGAGGGGAGAGGGGCTGGGAAGGAGATTGTTTTCATCTGCCTGCATTTTTCACAGGGTATATGAGGAAGCAGAATGCTACAATTACTGACAGTCCTTGAACTTACAGGTGTCAGATCCTGTCCCATCATTTTATAAGCAAAGACCTCCTTGGTTTCTGACAGAATGGGTAGAACTGCTGTGTTATTTTTCTGTCCCTGCAATACACAAAGCCCGAGGCTTTTGCTGGATACAGAATATCTCTCAAGTACAATCATTAGCAGCTCAGGATTTTTAAGAAAATAGGATGTCAATAGACATCACTGAGCTATTGAAAGCTATTATTATCACCCTCATATATTCTGTGATACAAATTACCTACTCAAAATGTTGCTCTTTGACTCTAGAATCAAAATATTCATGAAGGTGAGATCTTTTATGGCTTGTAGGGCTACATATGTAATCAAAGCTTTGCCTCTGCCCATCATTTCAGATTAAAATCAAGCTGCCAGAGACAAAGTACTCAGACATCACCTTAGATATCCAGGACAAGGTTCTTGACCTTCGAACTCCCAAAAAGTAAGTGTAACACAGTTGATACAAGTACAATGTTGGAAATGAGGTTTAACCAAGCCTTCAATTGAAGGCTGTCTGGAAAGCAAAGTTAGAAGTGTGGATCAGATTTATTAATTGCACATGAGAAACAGATACAGACAAAACCAACCATAGGTGTGCAGTGTGCTGGCTTTGCACCTGTGATACTGCCTAGTGAAAAACAGCTTTAAGACAGATTTTGGCTACTTAAACAACAAGGCCCCAAGGGCCCGAAACATCTGGCAAAAAGCTGCCCAGGTTCTTGAAGGACATCTTGTCTAGTATTTCTAAATGGTAATTTGTACTAATACATGGCTGAAGGTGGTAAAAAAATGTGCAGATACATTTTCAGAAGCTGAAAGCCAAATTATGGACATATCCAGGCATGGATGCAGAGATGAAAAAATTACAAGTTTTCCCCAAAGATATTTCCTTTGAGTTCCTTTTTTTTAGGGCTATTTCAGGCCTACAAAGATAATCCACTGACTGTTGGACTTTTCAGCCTTCCTCCATCTTTCCCTCAGTGTACAATTGTGCTGCCTGAGATTGCCAGATAATTCTCATGTCTGTTTTGCTTGAAGTCCTTTTTCACAAGGAGTGCTTTCATAAGAAAGCTTAATCCTCTCTGGACTGGCTTTCTGCACTGAATGGGATGTGGGATGATCTATATGTGAATAGCTTTCTGCAAATAAATTCAAGGTGCAGGCCATGGATTAAGGCCAAAATAAGTTTTGTCCCTAGTAGAGTAACTATAGAAAAGCCATTTTTCTCACAGCTAAAACCAGGCAAAGCCAGTTACCCCGTGCTTGGTTTTAACCCAAGGATGCAACAGGAGCAGAAGAAAGTTTGGAAGTGCTAGCCCTGAAATGGAAAATGGGGAGGAATAATTGTTCAACTAATGACTTGCAGAACCTATGGGCAGTAAAAAAGTGGCTTAATGCAGTACTGCAGATGTAGGAAAACCTCAGCATCCTTTTTCTTTTGCAATTTTATCATTCTGGTGACTCAGATCTGCCATTACCTTCTCAGTACCCAGCTGTCTCGAGTCACAAGCCTGGCAAATAAAAAGTTCACCTTAAAGCTAATGGTTGCTTGGGTACAGCCTGAACCAGTGCTGCTTTCACAAATATCAGTGCAACCCTTCTCAGTAGGAAAGAAACAACCGAGATTTCAAGTTCTACGTGCTGAAAAACACTGTTCTCTCACAGATGGGTAGGAAGACCAGAAGGAACTGCTCCCAGCTCTGTAGTCCTGGGGCTGCTTCTAAGCCAAGCTGATTTTTAAGGACTTCTCCAAATGACAGGAAATGTCTTCCTTCAATAGGTGTGGTGCAAAGGTGTTTTTACTGCACCTCTTTCAGCCACGGCTCCTACAAGACAGCTGAAAAGGCTGAAAAAGAATCAACAAAGCTTAAACCCCAAACTGAAGAAACCCTTACCTATGCTACCATGTTATTTTGTTTTGCTGGGCTTTGTAGGGTTTGCCTGGGCAGATCTCTTGATTCTACAGTGTCCTGGATTCTCTTTGCACTGTCAACAGAGTGGAGGTCCAAGACTGGCCCATCAGTCATATGTTAGTATATAAGCCTGGGATAAGAGGGGAAAGAGTTCAGACTCTGCATGAGCAAGTTTGAACTGTCATCAGTGAAAAGAGTTGAATGAATCCAGACTGAGACATCCTTGGGAAGAGATAAACCTGGAGGCTTGTCAGCCATTCCAGGGAAAGCTGTGTCTGACATAGTAATGGACTGTGGAATAGTTCCTGAGCCCAAGACTCAGCCTTTCTTTGTTGTGTTGTGTACCTGAGCCACAGGCAGGGGGATCACTGAATTAACCTTCAGTGTAGTTAAAATCCCAGCAACTTCATCAGTGTAAGTCCATTCCCATCCCTGGACTGTGCTTTACAGTGCATTATCAGTGCAGTTCCTCCCTCCCCTGCATTTAAAATGCAGCCCTGTGCAAAAGCAAGAGCAGTGGAGAGAGCCTGCAATCCATCACTGCAAACCACTGTCATAGCCACGGCCAAAAGGAAGGGATAGGGTTGGAAATGTTTCAGGGACCATCTAACTGTGCATCAGGTACTGCAGGAACCCCACAGCCTGTCACGAGAACAACACATACTGGATCATTCTCTGGGATTCTGACTGGAAAACTGCAGGAGTGACTTGCAATGACATCTCAGTATTTCACCTGGTGAGACACTGAAAGTCACTGTGTCCTCTTTTACAGGAAGCTGCTGCTGCACCTCCCCTACCCTGTCAAGAGCAAGGAGGGTAGAGCTCGTTTTCTCTCTGAAGAGGAGATCTTGGAAGTCACCTTGAGAATATCCAGGCAGTTTGATTTCATAAATTTTGCTGATGGATAGAGAGATAGAGAAAGCTTGAAAAAAAAAATAATCTTCTGGTGTGAAGTCTTCTTGAAACCCAACTTGTCATGAAATAGTAGATTGTTTTCCTTGAACAGCCCAGGGGCAATATCTCTGGAGAAAGGAGTCAGGAGGGACACGGCACCCCCAGGTACTAAAAGCTGAGCCTGCCTGGCTCTTGTGCTGCTCTGTTTAACTTTCTGCTTCCTTCAGTCTGTGAATCAGAAAGTAGGAGATTACAGTTGTGTAAGCCAGAGAAAGCCTTTTGTGTGGTTATGGCACAGTGACTCTGCTCAGTGAGTCTGGTGCTCGGGTACTTTTTCAAGACTTGCAAGTGTAAATATCCTTCCTTGGTCCCCACTGCTGTGACTGGGGCCAGTTCAGAATCTCCTTTCACCCTTAGTGAGAAGACCAAAGCTCTTCAGGGATCCATATCCACATCTGAGGCCCCTTCACACTGGCAGAACAAGTTAACCGACTGCAGTTGGATTGTTGAACATCTCTGCTCTTTTGAACAATTTTTGACTGTATGGTTCAGTGTCTTCTATTCACCTGCTGTCCCTCCAGCTGTTTTTCTGATCTTCCTTGATTAATAAAATAATGTATTCTAAGGAACAGTTCCAGTTACCTTTGACTGCCTTTTCTGTATTGTGTCCCCAGAGACCTCCTAAAAGTTCAGATAAGAGGAGCTTTGCATAACAAAGCATTACTCAAAGGACTGAAAGGCTGCAAAATCTGTTCTTTGGCCTTCAGGACCAATCTAGAGCTACAGAGGTGGGTAACCAAGATATTTCTCTCACCAACTGCGGGGCAAATATATTCTTTTAACACTGTTAGTCCTGCAGGATACAAAGTTACTTGCTCAGTGATCAAAGTGGAGAGGACAAGCAGGCCCTGGCATTTAATGGTACACTTAACCACAACCTTGTAAGCACTTTCAGAGCAAAATGGCTTAGAGTCCTGCATTCTTCTGGTGTAGAAGTAGAGGAGAATAATTGACCATCTAGGCTGCAGACAGCACCCATGCAGCTAAATTTGTGGCAGGCTGTAATGAGAAGATGGATTGAAGACACTAATAGGGAGTTTAAAGGTATATTTTCTGGGGTTTTTTTTTCAGGAATTTTCAGAATTTACAGTATCTTTGTAATAAGACTGCATTATAAGGCCAGGAAAAATGAAGGTGGTGTCTGGACATTTCAACCACTTCCCTGAAAAGTGGACCCATTGCTTGGGTCAGAATAATTCTAATCAACTTCTGCTTTAGCCTTAATGCACCGGAAAGCAGATGCCTCAGTTATGATTCATCACAAGCTATTAAATATGCTGATAACACTCAGGGGCTACTCCAATTTGTATTTGCTTAAGTTTCCATAAATTACATTTGAATGTCTCTTATCCCAAAGCTGTGGTTGAGGGGAACAATGTAGATGTACAAAAAAGGCTGAGATCATTCCTCCTGACTCAGTTTTTCCCTCCTGTGCTTGCCAAACAAGCTGTTTCTTGGAAAAAAGGTTATCTTTGTGGTCCCTAGACAATATGCTGCTTCTTTTCTGCATTCCTTACACCCATTACAAGAAAAGTGGAAGATTCACTGATATTTATACACATGTGAAGATAACATTTGTCCATATTATTTCAGTACCTCCATGGCAAAGCAGATGCTCTTCTGAGCCCTATTCCAGTGCTCTATCCACAAGGTTATGTTGCCTTTATAGTTGGCAGCAGTAATTTATTAAGCCTTAAATCATCAAGCTCTGCTTAATGTAATGTCAGTGTCTGATACTGAAAGCAATGGTGAGTTTGGCCTGTTGTGCCTCTCTCCAGTGTTTTAGTTCCTTATGGAAATGAGCATATGCCACACTGGTATCCATATTGTGATTCCTCTCCAAATATTTTTTAACCTGGGGGCATTTTCATCTGCATTGAAGAGACAAAAATCTGAGCTAAGTATGTTTTATAAGAGAGTCAGCTGCTGAACAGAAAAGGGAAATACACATTTGTACTGCTTAAGGGGGATGTTCTGGTGTGATTTCTTGTACCTGCTGGCCACTCACTGTGCACCCACACTCCAGGTTACTGTAAGTCACCCACAGGGCTCCCTGAGGGGAGGATGGCAAGTTGGTGACACAGCAGGAAAGGGAAAGGGAGATTTGCTGACAGGGGGAAGCTGAAATCACAGTGTGAGGATATATGGACATGGGACAAACTCACAGGCAGCCAGGCTTCGTGTGTTCCACTGCTCCAAAGCACATTTCAGCAGGGTGGAAACTCTGTTCTGGTGTTTGCTGTGCTGGTCAGGTCCACACCTGACTGCACCATCATCACCTGGAGATCCTCTCACATTCTCACTTTCTTCCTATCAAGGACACAGAGGCTGCCCTAGGCA
>JAWWLV010000158.1:16145128-16208715 GCA_035041135.1 Platyrinchus mystaceus | reverse complement strand
TGGGCACCCTGGTGATGGGACCTCCTAACCCAAATTCCTGCAGCCCTACCCCTGAAGCAGAGCCTTGGGTGGCACTGCGGCAAGCTGGCAAGTGTATAGAAGGTAACGAGGGATTGACTTCACCTGGGATACTCAGCAGTAACTGTTCTCACCTGAGCTGATCCCAGTCACTGGGGGGCCAGAGGACTCCACCCAGGAAGAGATAAATGGTGAGGAGCAGTGGTGTGAGAAACTAGGGGAGCAGGAGCTGTGTTTGTGGTACTCATGGCGAGAGGAAGAGTGGATGGAAAGCTGCGTGGCTACTGTACAAGACACAGCAAGGTGGATGGAAGATACGTGATTCATCTTGGCTTTTGGATTATCTGTGCTGTGCCCGGGAAGTTCAAGAGGCAATTGGACAACAGAAGGATGTGGGAAGCTCTGACAAGGTGAGAAACGTTTCTGGCTTTGTTGTGGGTCAGGGGCACTCTGTGAAGTGTCAGTGTGACTTAGCTGTGTGTGGCTCTTGGTCAGCAGCAGCTGTAGGAGCTGTAACAAGCTTTGGGGGTGCCTGAGATGCTGAGAGGAGCTGCAGGAGATCACAGAAAAACACTGAAAATGACACTCTGGCCCCCAAGTACAACTTGGATCATGATTTGCCTTCAGTGACTTTGTCAGAGCTGGATGATGGTGTATCTGGGGAGCTGCCTGGGGGTCAGGGACTCATGTGAGTGAAGGTGTTTCAGGCCACTGTTGCTGTGTGGGGTGGAGAGCTGGACAAGGCTCTGAGACTTGGTACTGAGAGCACCAGTGAGGCTGGAGGGGGGCAGGCAGAGCTACTATTTGGGGCTCAGGGAGTTGGGGGGCACGTGGGACTGTAGCTGTGTTGTAAGGCAGAGAGCAACAGGCTAAATGGTGGGTGTGGGGATGGAGCGAGACAGAGTGGAGGAGTGATGTGTGTTGGGCAAAAGCACAGTTGGGAGAAGAAAGACATCATCAAAGTCTCTTTAAAATGACTGTGTTGAAGGGGAAGGTCAGAGCAGACAATTGTCCTGAACTTAGGGCAAATGAGTGTCACTAGCACTAGAAACTCTGTGCCAAAAGAAGCTGTGGGAAGGGGACTGTGCCTGGAATAGCTATGAGGTCTCCAAGAGGGCCTGAGTGCAGAGGTCACATAGATCTATTGAGCTGGGAACCCTGTCTGGCTCCAGGGGTCAGCCCAAGGTGGCACTTGGCAATTACTTCTATCAACAGTGGATGAAAGTGGAATTGGAGTGGGAGGAGTGGGAAGTTCATGAACCCTCTCAAATGCTCCCAACAGCCTCAGTCTGTGTTGTCCTTGCTGCACCTATTTCTGGGTAAGCAGAGTTAGTGTGTGCAGTGCCTGGGTGACAGATTGCTGTGCCCTGACTTGGAACAGTGGATGTCACATCTAGTTTTAGGCCTACATGCACATGCCTGCTTGTCTCTATCCTTTTCCCTATTTAGAGCACCCTGTGTTTATTAAAAAACCCAAATAAACAAAAAAAACCTCCGCAAACCTACCCACAAAAACAAACAAAAAAACCACCACAAGCCTTTGCTCTGGGATCAATAGATAAATGAGGGAATTAGAGTTGTTCTTATTCTGCAGCCAGGTGATACCTTCAGAGCAGGGGTAGGGCATCTCTTGGACGTAGAAAAGGGTTTCATCATCTGGAAAGATTCCCCAAGGTTGCCCTGAACCAGTGCTTGGATAAGAGAGTTGAAGCTGATTAACTGTTTGTTTTGTTTGATATGTATCCTGAATGAAGAGAATAGCTGAAGTCATAAAAAACCCCATTTCTGCTCTCTTTATCATGAATTCCCAAGTTTATGCTCTGTGAGTTTATTTAAATTGGACCTCTGCTTCTGTTTGGAAGTAATATTTTTGTTTTCTTGGATAAAACATGTTTTCCAATGCTGTTGCCTCTCAAACCACAGCCTAGCAGCTTAAATCAAGAGAATTGTTTGTCCTTGGAAGCTGTAATAATAATATCTGAAGAAATCCATGAGACACAACAGGAATTAATTTGTAAGTTAATGACAGCTGTGCAGTGCAGCATAACGATGATCAGGGCAGTTCCTGGGCAGCATTTACCAAGCTAGATTCCTTTCTTTGAAACCCCCAAATATGTATTTTCCAGTGAATATGCAATATGCCGGAGCAGCCTAACTGTTGTTTGCATTTACTGAGTGTAGGAATTGGTCATCACAGCCCACAGCTCTTGATAAGAATCTGCTCACATCCTTCCTAAGGCAGAGACCTCACTACCCCTCAAGTCCAGGACAGGGTTCATCACACCTGCAGAGGTTTTGCCAAAGTTTATTGGAAGTATCAGTCAGCTCACCCTAAAACAGTGCCACTGCAGAGATTTTGCTTCTGTTGTCAGTGCAGTCCCTGCTTTCAAGGGGAGTGTGCAGAGAGTGAGTTAGCAGGCTTGCTCCTGTGGTGATGCCACAGTATGTGTGTCTGGGCTTCTTGGAATTGCACACTGGGATTTTTCTGGAGCATGTTCATGCTAGCTGCTCTTGCTCAAACACCTGATAAAACCAAAGCATACAGAGAGCCTGAGCACAACTGTAGAAACACTGGTGATAATTCCCTGAGAGAGCTGAGAATGAGTTTGTGTGCTACATCCTCATTAGAAGATAAGCTGCTATAGTAAACAGGGATAACTCTCCCCCTAGACTTGGGATTGCTCTTGTGGTGGGGAAATGGGGTCCTACAGTAAATATGGACTTGAATGCCAAAGCTCTGCCTCAGAGCTGGGGTGGACAGAGCAGGCCAGTGGTGGTACATTACAGCATCACTTGGGCTATGAGTCAGCCCCAGACTCGTCACCATCATGTGGCTTTCCCGTCACAAGGACGTGTTTGTCCCCTCTCATATTTGCACTGCTGTGCTCCTTCAAGGAGAAGGAGCCAGTGCTAAGTCCTGTGGCTTGCTCTGCCACAGGTCTGCAGCAAGACACTCTGTGCCCAAGGGAGCAGAGCTGCCTCAGTTTTCCTCCTGCAAACCCCCGTGGCAGTGTGGGGATGGAGATGCCCACGGCCAGCTGCCCTCCTGAGGCGCAGGCTGGAAGAGAACCTGGGGGTGTTATCAGCCCTCTCCCACCCAGAGAGGGTCCCATGCCTTCCCTGCCTGGGAAAAGTTAAACTGAGACAACTTTGCAGGTATGGACAGTTATCTTTCAAATGAAAGCCACGAGCTGAGGAAACTGAGTCTCGTTTCTGTGGATCTGTCTCGCAGTGGACACGGGAGAATCTTATATGGGCCCTGGTGATCAGAGCTCTCCTGCAGAGCAGGATGTGTCTACCATCCACATGATGGATTCAGATGCCTGAATCAGCACACTAGTTTCCCCAACAGTGGGAGCATCAGAAGGTTTATTTTCCATCTAGATGCTTGTTGATATGCATGGTGTAAAAGCCATCATTCCAGCTGACACTGATAGAGGCGTAGAGGTCTCACAGTAATTAACCACCGAGCTCAGATGTTGCTGAGAGTGGGAGAGGAGCTGCAAACAGCACACTACTACCATCAGCTGCCTCTTTCTTTAAAAAAAAAAAAAAAATAGAATCTGCCAAACAAGTTTAAATTGCTTAGAAAGCCCTGGGAATGGGAAAGAAAATTGAAATTGCTCGAGGGAAGGAAGAGAGGCAGATCTGTGGTACTCTAACAGAGCTGCCAAGAACCCAGCTCAGAGTAGCTAGAGGAGATATAAATCATGCTTGCAGTGACTTTGCAGACAAGAAGGGGTTAACCAAGTGCTAACCTTTCCATTCCCATCAGCCTACAAGGTGAAGTTAGATCCCCAGGAAAAACCCCTATCTCCAAACTCAGGCATGGAAGCTGTAAAATGAGGCTGGTGTTTGGTTAGAGGCTAATCCATTAAAGCCCCAATGCCTCAATTCCCAAGGCTGATCATCAGCTTGAGCCTCAAAGGAAAGACAAACATGCAGCACCTCAAGCCTCTGTACTCACAGGTGAACAGAGACACTGGTTTTGTCAGTCACTGCAGTATCACTTCTGCTTTTTAGGGCAAGAAGAGTTAGTGGATAGTGGGGCAGCCGCTTTGGTCCCTCTTCCCCAGAACTGGGCAGTGCAAGTGGGGGTGGGATGGGTGGAAATTTAACTGCCCACTTGGCTGACCCAGAGCCCCCCACTGGTGTCAGTCCTTGGGAGCCTCCGGATGCAGCCACGGCTGGCACGAGTGGCACAGCCTGGAGCCGCGGGCTTGTTTTTCTCTCTGTTTTATCTCGCTCAGATCCAGCCTCCTGACTCCTGGCCTGACACGAACTGCAGGCTCGTTCAGGTTGCCTCGGGAGGCAGACAGACATTCCTCCCCAAATCTGAGCTCACCATTTGCTGCTGCTGTCTGAACTCGATTAAGATAAGGGACCCCGGGCAGGGGCACGGCTGCCCTCTGGCTGATGCAATGCCAAGTGGGCTCTGAGCTTTCAATAAAAAGCAATTAATGGTAAAGCAGACTCCTGCAATCCTGCAGTCTCTTCTATTTCTGTTACTTGGGCTCTTAAAGGCAACAGGATCACAGTGGCTTGACTTCCTTCTCTAGCCAAAAAAAAGGAATAGCACTTAATCTAGTGACCTCACATTCATCTTCTGCCCTTTATTAGCACCATCTGTCTCCTCCTGCCTGTTGAAAGGCGACTGTGCCTGTCCTCATTGCTGGGACAATACAAATATTGCTCAATTACAGCAATGCTCTAAATGTAATTACTCAATTGCAATGTTAATTGAATTATTTGGGTTTAATTATTCCATTAGGAATTTTGTCAGTGCAGCTGAAGTTGCTTGCTTTCTCTCTGGGCTGGCACCACACTGCAGCGTCTGGCCCCACAGGGAAGGACTAGTTTTACTCAGACCTAGTTAGGCTGGGGAAGGTCTGGCACTGTTCAGAGACAGTGCTCTCAAGTCAGAGGACAGGTGTCAAGGCTGCAGGGACCTTCCTCCCCCTCATCAGTGGGTTTCCATGCACAACAACCCTTGTAAGAAGAGAACAGGGACTATTTATGCAGCAATAATTTTGTGTGAGAGCCAGTGACAAAGATACCTGTGAGGGCTCTGTAAGTGAAGGAATCAGTCCTAAAAGATTCTTGGCAGGAATCAAAAGGACCAGTTGCACAACACAAGATGACATATAGTCATCAAGGTGTTTGCTAAGGGCTGCTCACAGCCCACAGAGGGCTGAGACAGGACTGCAGAGAGCAGCTTCACCAGCCCTTGCAGTACATTCAGCTGGGCAGACAGAAAACTGCTTGGGGTTTGCTCCTGTTTCATTCCTAGGAGAAGCCAGATGAAAAGAGTTAGGGTTAGGAAGACATGGTATGCCCTGACCCCCCTTGAAGATCTGAGACCAGGATTCCTGCCCTCCTGATGGCTGTGTGATCCAGCCCTCCAAATCCCCCCTCAAACAAAGGGAGAGGTTATGCCAAGAGGAAAGGATGAGCCTCTCTGGGGAAGAGTAAGGGCTGAACATCCTGCAGAAAAACTGCACGGAAAGGCAAAAAATAGCTCCTAAAAAGCCTCAGAAGCTGAGTGACCCTGAGGGCTGTTCCCACTGCCTTGGGTGCCACATATCAGTTTGCTGCTCAGGATTCATTCAGCCCATTGTGTGGCACTGGTGGTTTGAATTTCCCAGGCTCTTTCCTGTGTTAATTCCCATGTTCTCCAGTAATGCACTTATGAGCTCTCTCAATCCTCTTCCTCCCCGTGCCCATGTGTACACAGGGGTGCCTTTCTCCTGCAGCCTCATCCCAGCTTGAGAGGTGTTACCCCATCAGAATTATCTTCAACCCTTGCCTTTTTCCAAGTAAACAAAGAATTGGTTTTCCATACCTGCAGTATCTCAGGATCTGTACCTGCTCTGTTTTCCTGTCTGCTCTCCAGAATCTCATTATTTCCTTTCTGGCAGATCAGGCCTGTGAAGCTCAGTCTTTGCGAAGTTGCTCCAGTGCCAGCAGATGTACCAAGGCACTGCCTGGGGCTTCCTGCTGAGGCTTCCTGGCTACTTCTGTGGCAAAATGGAGTGGGAAAGCAAACAGCCTGACACTGGGGACCCTTCACCCATTACCCTCCTCTGCCTCAGGCTCTGGGGGGGAACCCTGAATCCTGAAAGGCTCCTGTTTGAAGCAGGAGGGGCTGGGAGGGCTCTGAGCATCCCCAGGGACCTGGTGCTGGCTGGGGCAGTGCAGCAGCACACGTGGCACTGGGCTGAGCTCTGGGGATGGTGAGCACTCACCTCTGCAAGGCAGAGCAGGAGGCACCTCCTGTCCCCTGCCAGTGCTGGGGCAGGTTTGCTGTAAATCCATCCCCGTTTACGTCACAGGCAGGCAAAGCCAAACCCTGAGGGTATTGGAAAGCAGTGTCCGGATGTGTAATTTTGTTCTTTTGACTCCAACACCTTATTTAATGTTTCACCATCTCAGCAAGGCCCTGCTGTGCCAGAGACACCCACAAAGGCCAGCTGGAGCCTCAGCCACTGGCATTCACGTTACTGGGCTGGGGCTCCGGAGCTCGTGCTCAGCGAGGTGAGCAGGATCCTTCCTGTGCTCCCAGCTGGAAATACAGGCTTTGCAAAAACTTTTGGCACTGACTTTTAGCCCTGATCCAGCTGATGATTATAGATGGCAGAGAGGAGTCAGGACAACGTTGCCTTTGGAAACTTTGCCCTGAGTTTTCTTTAAATGCAAAGTCTGGACTAGGGTGAAGCTGTCAAGAAAGGTGTCGGGCCCTTGATAAACACAATCCCAAGTCAGAGGCTGTTTCCCAGTGTCCCTGTTCTGAACAGCTTCCAGATCTTCTAAATACACAGGTTTAAATAATTGCCCTTCAGTTTGGAAATATTGGCTCTGCTCTTGTATCAAATAACACCTAATGTCACTGTTGCTGAAAGCAAGTAGGATGAAATTGCCTCCCTTATTTTTCCCAGTGTGTTGGCTTTATGCATTTGGCAGCATTTGGAGTCAAATCAATCTTACTTTCCTGTCCTGGACAGGTACTCAGTTTTGCTGATGTCAGGGTACAGCTTTCATGCAGAGAGGGGAGAGGAGAGGAGAGAAAATGTGTCTGAGCACACAGGGAATTGGGTTGCAAAGCCCCACAGCTGGAGAACACTGCACAGCCATAGGATGGTGAGGGTTGGGAGGGACTTTAAAAATTACCTCATTCCATTCCCCTTTCACTAGCCCCGGTTGCTCCAAGCCCTGTCCAACCTGACCTTGGACACTTCCAGGGATGGGGCAGCCACAGCTTCTCTGGGCAACCTGTGCCAGGGCCTCCCCACCCTCACTGTAAAACATTTCTTATGTCTAATCTAAACCTGCCCTCTGTCAGTTTAAAGCCATTACCTGTTCTCCAGGGCAATAACACAATGGCCTGTGTGGCCAGAGCACCAAAGAGATCCCAGGGAGGGGAGCCAGGCTGGGGTGAGAAAATGATGGTGCTCAGAGGTTTCTGCTTCCCTGTGGCAGGCAGGGTTCTACTTTCTGCAGAAAAGGGCTAGCAGAGGTCTAGAGGACTTTGTTTTGTGAGTGCTGAGCTCCTGTCATGCTTGGGGGTGTGTACCAGCTGCAGCTGATGTGTTGCCACCCTGCTCAAGAAGCTCTCCCTGTGGCAAAGCTGACTGGTTTTAAAGGGCATTGATTGTGCTGGAGAGGAACTGCAAGGGACAGTCGTCTGTCCTTAGGACCTGTGTGGACCCCTGACCTGTGGACAGGGTGTCAGAGAACCCTTGAAAGAAGCAAAGGTCAGAGGTGGATGCTCTCTGCTTGTGTCAGGCTGTGGTCTCTGGCACACGAAACAAGTGTACAGCATCCCCTGTGCTGGAGTGTTTAAATGGCTCACAAAGGCAGAGCTCTCCTTCCCTTTCCTATTCAGGTGCTGTCTCTTATCTCCATTGCTATAGATGCTTCCTTTCATCCTCTTCAAGAGGCCTCCTGCTGCCTCTTAAATCTTTTTGTTCACCTCATTTAAATACTGCAGCCCACTCCAAAACCTGATAAGGCTGAGTGAGGGTGATGAAGATTAATGATAGCTTTCCTTCTTGGCTGGGGGTTGCCCACCATGTGAGGGTGCCAAGCCTGTTGAAGGGCAGGCTGGTGGCAGCTGGACAGTGCCCTGCCACGTGTGTTTTGACCTCCCAGGGCACACAGATCTTTAGGAGGCTGCTGTGTTGTTCAGTGGTGCTGGTTGTGAGCCTTTTGCTTTATTAAACTGCCTTCATCCTGACCCGTGAGATTTGGGTTTTTTTCCCATCCCATTCTCTCTCATGCTGAGGAAGGGAGGGATGGAGCAGCTTGGTGGGCACCTGGCATCCATCCAAGGTCAACTCACCACAGGAGTGCAATCTTCCTTCACAGCTTTATTTGTGCTGTGACTGCTTTGGGCCACAGTTACCTTTAATTGCTGGCTCTGCTGGGGCTGGTTAAGTCTCTTCCAGGGAATGGTTTGGAGGTTCTTGCTCCCAAACAATAAAGCCACTTACCACCACTTATGTTTTAAATCAGTATTTAGCTGGTGCCTTCCATTCACGCTGCTCCTCCACACCTGCACCCAGCAAAGCCATGCAATCCTGCTGCTCACAGGAGGATTTGAGTGCTCTCCTCCAGCCCTGCTGCTGCAGCTGAGTTGGGGTGCAGTGTCAAGAAGGACGTCCTCTCCCACAGTATTTGCCTTGATGTTGAGCCCAGTTATGGCAATTCCTTCCCTTTGATCATCTTTATAGAGTGAAAAAGTCCTCTAAGCACATGCAAAATCATTAAAGCTCACACAGAGGAGAGAGCAGCCGAGAGTTTCGCCTCCTTTTATGGGGGCTGAAAAGCAGAGCTCAGTGAGGGGAGAAGGTGCTCTGGATCCCAAATAGCTGGGGACTTCTGAAAATGAGTGCTGTAAGCCAGGAAATGGGATTGCTTGCCCTGAAATCATTATTCCTTGGATTTAATGCAAGCTGAAGGCAACTGGGAGCAGACCCAGCGTTCCCCAGCCTGTTGTTTCTCTTTACACACAGGGACAGAAACTGCTGCAGGAAGGTGCTTTCAGCGAGCACTGGCTCCACCACCGAGAGCTGTGGTGTCACCAGCACCACAGAAACTGAGGCAGTGGGCAGGGAAATTGTCCTTCCCACTCATCCCCTCCCAACGACTGCGTCTTTGGGACAGACAGCTTGGGAGAGACAGCGTTTGGGGGGGACACGGGGCCTTAAAACAAGACACGGCACCTTTGCCCCCCGTCCCTTTGACCCTGAGTGACCTGTGTGTGCCAGACAGGACACTTTCCCCACCGGCAAGCCCGGCCACGTGGTGTCATCTTTGAGCTGGTGAGTGACTGAAGCCCTGTCACGGCATTTCCCACCCAGGAGGAGCGTTTGGGGCTGCAGCAGGAGAGCGTGTGCTCAGAAGATGCTCTGCAGTGCCATGGCCGGCTGGCTGTGCCCAGCACCACACGCTGTGCCGTCTGCCTGGCCGTGCTCCGTGCAGGATGAGATGCCAGCGAGAGGGCAAAGAGCCCTCATCTAATTATTGTGCTATATTTGTACATGAGAGAGGGGAAGTGAGCAAGAGATACATACTGGTGCTGGGAACTCGATGGCCTTAAGTGGCTGAATTGAGACACAGGGCACTCCAATTAAGGTGGTGGTTTTTTTTTTCCTTTTGCACACAATTATTCCTCTTTCCCCTGCCTGGGAGGCTGGACTACCTGTGGCTGAGGGGGGAGCAGAGATGTGTGTCCCTGTGAGGGAACAGGAGGGGTGCAGGGACCAGCAGGCAGGGTCAGACAGCAGCAGGGGACAGCCTGTCCCACAAAGGGGGTTTATGACAACATCCTTCTGGCGCCGGCCGTGCACAGAGCGAGATGAAATGCACCACTCTCTTGACGGGGTTTCAAAATGCCATTAAAAGGGATCAGAACGTGTTCCAGTGTGCCTGGGTGCTGGCAGCAGGCAGGGGAATGAAATAATTGATTGGCTTCTCCCTGGGATCCAAAAGGGTTTCGATGTCAGCCCATTCATTGCGGTGGCTGGAATGCTAACACAATTCATTTGAGCTGCAGCCCCGCCAATGGGTGACGGTACTAATGGCTAATCCCGGATGATGGATGGGCTGGGGGAGATGCTGCTGCTGAGTAAGGAGAAGGCAGCGAGAGGAGAGGAGGCAGCAACAGGCTGGGACCCAGCAGGCTCTTTCCCAGCGGTTCCCCAGCCAGTGTGGGAGTCTGAGGGGGAAGACAGTGGGCAGGCAGGCTGGGCAAGTATCGGTGTCCCAGCCCCTCTGCTCGGGGTGGTCACACAAGAGGCAAACTCTGAATTAAGGCACCTGATTTTTGTCAGGTCTGGGCTACAGAGTAACAAAGAGATGACAAGTCTTCTCTCCGTCCTCCCTGCAGCCCTTCTTAAAACTCAGATATATTTATTTACTTTTAATTAAAAGCGCCCTGGGATTGCCAGCATTTTCGGGTAAATGAAAGGCAGAGCTGAATGCAAAAGAGGGGGCAGCAAAAAACAAGATTAGCGACCTCAGGGGAGGGCGTTCACAGTAATTAGCAGCAGACAGGGGCTGTCGTGTTCCCTGGCACACCAGCCCAAACTTCCTGTGGCTCCAGCGACTGGTCCCACCTCCCCAAGCAGGAGCACATCACCGTGTTTTGGGAGCATTGCTCCTGATTTACAGTGAGCTGAGGAGAAAAGATGGTGGCTGTGGTCCCCCTGCCCTGCTTCAAGGCAGGGGAAGGGGATGTCCATTGGGAAGGTTTGACTGCATCCCACCCCCAAACCACAGCTTGTGCTGAGGATTCAGTTCATGGCAAAGCTTGGTGGCTCCTAGAAGGAGGACTGGGGCTTGTCAGACCCCTGGTTCAGTCTGCATAGAGGGGGGACCGTGCTTGGCTCTCACAACAGCTCCTTTCCACCCAAAAAACAGCTTCCACACTTCAGGGACATGAGCAGACTGACTCTAAATGGTTGCAGATCAAGGAGCCTCTCTTGGTTATTGATCACCTACTGATTACTCCAGCACTTGGTATTCAGCTTGTAAATAAGATTACAGGGTAAATCTAAAATGGAAGCAGGCAGATTATAAAATTCTGCTCATTTACAACAAGCTCAAAGAACTTTCCCCGCTCTGCCCCCCCCTCCAGCTTTATTATGAAGTCCAATAAAATCCCCTGGGGACAAGAAGGAAGCGAGAGGAGCGATTCAAAGGGAACATCAAAAGGCACCTCTATTCATTTTAGCGTGTTAAGTAACAGGCACAGGGAGATGCTCCCAGCCACACATGGCAGCTGCTCCAAGTGCAGCAGCCCAGCCCTTTCCCCACCATCCCCAGCCAGCTCTGCTCAGCCCAGGGCTTCACCTCCTCCGTGCTGGAAAGGCAGACCCAACCCCATCCCATTCTGTAAGATCTCAGATAAGTTTCTATTTTGATGGCAAACATTTCAAGTGTTAGATGGGGAGTTCAATAGGCTGTTCTCAGTTTTCATCCCATCTCTGCAAAAGAGGAGAAAACCAAATGCTTTGCAGCTAAAAATAATGTATTCCTTTTCTTTCTCCGTGCTGCTGCAGTGCTGTCCTTTGGGCTCCTAGCAGTGCCAAGTGTCCTGGATCTACCAAGACAACCTAAAGGAGACTGTGATTTAATGGCAGGATATTTAAGAGCTGTGTGCACCTTTATCAGCCCTGGAAACATCAGTCTTGTGATATCAAGTGGCTGAAGTGAGTCCCAGCTCCTGGAGTCACAGGAATTAATGAGAGTTTTTAAACCTAGAAGAAACCTAGTCTCTTCCACTGGACAGCCATGGGAGGTGTCTCCCAGCTCCATCCTCTGAGGCAGGGAAAGGATCTCCCTGCTCTGAGCAGCAGCCAGGACATCACCACAGGGAGCTGTGCAGGCACTGTCCAAAAAGCAAAGCTTCTCTGGACTTTCTTTATGGCTGCTGCTGCTTTAAGTAAGGGAAGCAAATCTCCCTGAGTGAATTCAGGAGCTGACACCATCCAGCTTTAGGTGCTCCCACAGCAGGGCTGCTCAGGAGGACGGGTTGTTCCACCTTTCCCCTGTGGGGTCTTGAGGAGACTTGAGAACATTTGGTCTAAATTGTGCTTTTCCCTAAGAATCTTTGCAGTGATCTCTCCTTGGCAGGGATTATTCCAAGTTATTATCCTTCATTGCCATGTCAGGGAAAGTTGTAGCCCCCATCCTCTGGGAAGATTTGTCCAGTGTTTACAGCAGGTCGTGTCCTTGCTGCTGGCAGTGGGACATCTGTGCTGTGCCCCTCAGGGGTGTCACACCACGAGCCAGCACTGACACCAAGGATGGAGTGCTTTTGTGGCACACTTGTTCCTTCAAGAATGAAGCTCTTAAATATAGCAGGATTGACTTGAAATCCCAGATTAATTAATTTTTAAATACCAGGCTCTTGGATTCTCCTCCTCTGCTTTTAGGGGTGTATCCCCAAGCCTCACTGGGTGCTTATGAGATCTTGAAATTTAATCCTTAAAGAATACATTAAAACTTCAGTTCCTCGTGCAGTTCTGTGATTTCAGATTCTGAGGGAAGAAACAAACATCACACCCGAGATGAGACAGTGAGAACCAGCAGCATTTTATGCTGGTGGGACTGGACATCAGAAGCAACATGCTGATCCCTCTGAACCTTCAGCCTTTGACTAGCTGCTGATGAATAGCTCTGCCCCTTTTCCTGTGTTAAGAGGAGACAAAAACGTCCACTTTCTTCAGGGCAAAGACTTCTGCTTGTGATCCACAGACCTGGGGTGTCCATGGATTATTGTGTGGGTAAGGAAAAAGAAAAAGTGTCTGAAGTCTGTGCATGTGCAGCGTGAATTTCCAGAGAAGATTGTGCCTCCTTGGGAAGATTCAATGGCATTTACAAAGCCTTTCACATTTGGTTTCTGGCTGCAAAGGGATGAGGCAACTCCTGAGCCATAGAATCATCGGCATGAAGCTTTCAGGTATTTACAAGCCTGGCTGAAGGTCCTTTCCCTCTGTGCACAGTTTCAAGCCCACATCCTCATCCAGCTGCTGGGAAACCTGTGGATTTTCAGCAGAAAAAACTCACCTGCCACTCAAGGAACACCCATCACATTCCACAGCCCTGCTGCTGCTGGTCTGGAGGGGCTGAGGAGCAAAACCTGCAGCCTCATTTCCCCAGCAAGAAGGGGCCTCTCCAGCCTTCAAACTACCCGCAAGAACTCACACCCATGCTGAGAAAAACACGCCACCTCCTACCCAAAAGGGTTAAAAGACAGGGAAAAGTTAAAAACAACTCTGAAAATGACTGCTGGGAGCAGAATATCTGTGTGTAACCATGGCTTCCCCTCGGTGTGCGTGCCTGAAATGCAGGTGCCTACTGCTGGCCCTGCTGTGCTGGAGCCAGAGCCTGGGAAATGGCCCAGGAATGTGATCCACTCCTGGGGCTGGGAATGATGTTGGGAATGATGGCATCCTCAGTATACAGTGGGGAGTCCCTTTGCCAAAAGTGGGAGTGCTTGAGCAAGGAGCAGAGAGGCGAAAACACTAATTACCCCTTGCCCCAGAACTGCTTGAATGAGCTCAGAGCCAGCTCCCTTCTCCATCCTCAGTGGAGGGGTTTTCCTGGGTGGTGCTACTCCCACCAGTGCCCTGGGAGCAGAGTTCTGGTTGTATGGGACAGGCAAAGGCCACTCCTGACCCCAGACACAACCTTTCTTTCAGCCACTGCCCGTGAGGTGCCCTTTGGTCCACACTGGCAGAGAGCACCCGGGACTGGAGGTTCACTGCACAC
The DNA here is from genome assembly GCA_035041135.1 of Platyrinchus mystaceus. Lineage (NCBI taxonomy): Eukaryota > Metazoa > Chordata > Aves > Passeriformes > Tyrannidae > Platyrinchus > Platyrinchus mystaceus. The sequence goes on along the minus strand of JAWWLV010000158.1, from coordinate 16,194,921 downwards.
CCCAGTCCCACACACCCCCCTGCCACCAGCACTCCCATCCTGCAGGCTCACCACTGTGGAGGGATGATATATAATGTAGGCAGAGAACTGGGGCATAAACACGTGCCAAGACTGAGAATGCCAATATCTGAATGCCTTCAGTTCCTTCCTCCCAATAAATCACTGCGTGACTCTAATTATTACACTTGCCCTGGGTACACACCGGCTTAATACGGAAAATGAGTGTGGAGGATTTATTACTGCTGATCCTTGATCTTTCATTTTTGATATTAAAACATGTTTAATTCATTGCAATGGAGATTAAAGTAAGGGAGGCCATGGATTTGGTTTGCTTGGGGAGAATTTGGTTGCTGGGGCTCCAGCAGCACTGCTTGTATCAGGAGCCCTTCCATGCTGACTGGGAGTCCAGCTCTGGCTGAACTGTGTTTGATTTCACTACTACACTTTCTCTGGCTGGGGATTTATGGCTGTTTTAGACACCAAGAGCAGGGTGACTGAACCAGGAGCAAGGCCAGCCAGCACTGAGCTGTCACCTGTGGCTGTGCTGGTGGGACAGAGGATGCAGGATGCACCCCAGAGGCATGTGACAGGAGGCACACCCAGCCCCAAACCTGCCCCAGGGGAGATGCATGTGCTTCCTGGGCACGGTGTTATCCCACCGCGGGGACAGGGATGGGGAGGTGGCAATGCCTCACATCACCATGGCAACCCGCGGAGAACGGCTCCACTGAGCAAATCCTGCATCTCAAGGATGAGCTTTGGCAAATCAATAACCCCAGCAGAGGCAGACAGGGTTGGGCTGGGGGTGTCTCTGAGCACCAATCTGCTACTCCACTCAGGAGCGGTTTTGCCCCGTACCGAAACAGCAGAGTCAGAGTTTCTGCTTCTTCAGCCACAGTGTCCCAGCCCTGACAGGGGCATCAGTGTTTCTCTGCACTGGTGTTCCTTCCCCAACTCTGTTGGGAAGTTTCTCTCCTGGTGGGGCTCTCGGTGGAGCCTTGGTTAGTGCGTGGCAAGTGAGAGACTGCGTCGTACCAAAGTGACGGGGAGTTGGCGTCCCCTGCGCTGACCGAGCTGATCGGGAAAATGTTCTTGCATTTCTAACGCTGCCGAGATTTGGGCCAAGAAGCTCCTCAGAGGAAATCAGCAGCCTCAAGATGCTCTTGCAAAAGGCAGTGTTTCTGCCCCAGTAGGCAGCTCCAGTGGGATCTGCTCCCACCTTCCTGCTCTGGTGACACACAGGTGCCTCTTTACACCTCCACTTTTCCGTTTCATCACAATGGCCCCACATGGGACCAGAGCATGGATGGGAGAGTTGGGCTGCCCAGCTTTACCCCTGCCTTTTCTGAAGCTGCAGATCCGTTTACACATCCTGGGAAAGGAGGCTTTGATGAGTCCCATCTTGGGAGAAAGCCTTGGGGGCTGGGTGCAGGTAGTGCTACCTGTCATGTTTTCCATCCTCCTGGCATCTGCCTGGGGTGAAGTCCTGCCTGATCAGCATTTCCCACCCCCAGGGAGCCACTCTGTCCCAGCATATCCCTGAGACACACAGTGCACATTCCCAGGCTTCCCAACTGCCTGGCATGGACACAGAGCTGTGCCTGAGCCCTCCCCAAAGCCATGTCCAGTGGTGATCTCACGGGTGATGAGCCTGTGTGCTCAGCATGGGGCCGAGTCCCCATCTCCCCATCCCTGCTGGTGTCTGCCAGCAGCTCCCCTTCAGTCCCATTTAAAACATGGGTGAACGTGGCATCACACCCCGGCAGCTGCTCAATCCTGTGGCCACCCTGCTGAGCTCCCTGTCCTTTGGTCAGAGCCAGACCTTTACCTGTGGGTCCCAGCCATCCCCCCTGCCTTCCCTTTCCCCACCTCTGCTCCATCCCCCACTTACAGCCTTCCCCCAGTGCCCACATTTATTTGGGGTCGATTTGTGCAGTGGCAGAAAAGCCATTAAGGTTTTCTTGTTAGTGGAGCTGGAAGGACACCCGCTGTGTGCCCATGGCCACGGTAGGAAGCCGGATGAGGGCAGTAAATAAAGTTTCACTCTATTATGATGATTGGAAAGTCTTGAAGGAGAGCAGCAGGCTGGCAGAGCTGCAGAGAAGGTGTCCTCCAAGGGGCAATTGCTGAACAGCAATCTGCCAGAACCGTGCTTTGGTCCCCATTTATCTTTCTGCCTGGCCAGAGATGATTTCAAGCTCCTTGTGCTGCCTGGGGTGCTGAGGTGGCCACGGGTGCTCTTATGGGACAGGGCAAGGTGGAAATCTTCAGCAGCAGAGGTCTGGCATTTCACTGGGTTGTGGGCAGCAGATCTCCTTCCAGGAGATCATGAAGGAACATAAAACACAGGAAGGGTCTGTCCTGCCACAGGTGGCACCGAGCCAGAGCAGCAGCTGTCCCTGGCTGGGATGCAGAGGGTGGCAGAGATCTGCACTCCTGCTATCTCCCTTCCTGACCTCAGCATCTCTGTGTGCTGGTTTCATCCCCGGCACAGCAGCAGCTCAGCTTTCCTCTCCTCACTGGGTGTTGGGAGACTTAATTCATTAGCATTAATGAAGTGTGTCTGGCTCTGCTGCAGAAGCTCAGCTGAAGGTGTCTGCAGCCCCAGAGAGATGCTCGACAGGAGGAAGGTGCTGTCAGCACTGGGTAGTAGTTATAGCCCTCAGTTTCCCCTGCTGCTGAGTCACAGCCAACCTCTGTTGCAAAACAGGCTGTAAAGTGGCTGTTTGGGGTTTATGGGATCCCTGGTCCATTACAGCATGTCTGAGCAGCTCCAGTGTCCCTGCAGCAGGCCAGGCTGGCAGCGAGGGCTGATCTCAGAGGCATGCTGCCCCAGCACCAAAGACAGAGGCTTTCTCCCACAGCATCAGGAGAGGGGCAATGCACACCCAAGGACTTGCAGTCCTTAACTCATCGCTCTGAAGGGCAGCACCAGGTGCCTAAAATTAGACTCCTATCTCCTAATTTAGGTACTTCAAAAAATAGACTCATTTGTGTATTCTTTTCCCTCTGCTGGCACTGCTCAGCATCCAGAGACTTCCAGGGAGGTGCTCTGGTTTTGGGCATTTTGGAGCAATCCAGCAGCACCAGGTGTAACAAGCCCAAATCCTCCTGTATCCCTGATTAACCCTGAGTCAAAAAAAGGTGCTGCTCCAGGTCTCCCATCTCTGGAGGGGAGAGAGCCCTCCTGGTGCTCCAGGAGCCCGGTGGCTGCTCCAGCAGCCGTTCATTAGAATTATAAAACAGCATCCCGGTCCCGGGCCTCAGCTTGCCCGGGGTGGGTCTGTGGCTATAGCCCCGCGGAAACAAATCCAGGGGGGCAAAACAAAGCCATCCTGGGCCCTGGATCCCGCTGCTCCCTCCCGGTGCCTGGAACGACGAGTGACAGCCCGGCAGCTCCTCACGCGAGGCTGCGGCTGGAGCGATGTGCCCCTGCACGTTTCATAGTACACGTGTCCCATTAAGAAAAAAGATCAGAGTTCCCGGGAGCTAAAAATAACAGCAGGCAGTGGAGTTTGTCCGGGAGGCAGTAAGGGATGCGGGGGCGTGGAGCAGAAGGTGTAATTTCGCTGCCGGCTCCTCCAGTGACAGGGGGGCAGGGTAATCAATCAAGCCATGGAGGGGAGGAATCGCTGCTGGAGGAGCAGCGAGGAGCCGTGGTACCTCAGCTCCGGCTGCCTCGCTCCTTGTCTGACCTGCGGTGGGTGCAGGATGCCGGGGGGCAGCACAGCTGGGTCCCAGGGGTGCCCTGGGGCTGTTCCAGGGTGCGGCAGGGAAGGACAGAGCTGCCACCGCTCCTCCCAGCAGGCAGCCGTGTGGAGGTGCTGGGGATGGGGGGTGAGCTGTAGGAGCCTGTAATCTGGGAGTGACAGGACTGCTCTCTGCATGGCAGCCTCTGAATGAAAGAGTGAGTGCAAACACAGATCCTAATTACCACAGCTCCTCCAGAGCCAGCTCTGCCTGCTCTGCCCAAGCTGTCAGATGCTCTCTAGCAAATGCCTCCGTCTCCCTTCCGTGGCTCAATCGAAGCTATTTATTCTCTCCTCGAGATCCAGCAGCTTCTGTTTCACCACTAGTTGAACAGCTGGGAGAAAGAGCAGGAGGAACAAGGAGAGGAAAAAACCGCTGTAGCTCCTTTTAGCAGAATCAGTAGCCCCATGTGACAGAGAGGAACAGAGGCCAGTGCCTGTCTGGAGTCTAGGAGGCAACTGGCCTGAAGTGAGACTTACTGGGGAAATGACCTTCATTTCCTGCCACTGGCATAGGGCAAAAGAATTTGCTTTTCATAATAATTTACCTCCATGCCCTCCAGGTCTTACATCCCAGCCTGGGCTAGAGCACCTGGCAGGTCCCAGGTAATCCTATGAAGACAGACTGAGAGAGCTGGGGTTGTTCAGCCTGGAGAAGAGAAGGCTCCAGGGAGACCTTGGAGCCCCTTCCAGTGCCTAAAGGGGCTATAAGAGAGCCGGAGAGGGACTTTGGGCAAGGGCATGGAGTGATAGGACAAGGGGAATGGCCTGAACCTGAAAGAAGGCAGGGTTAGATCAGATATTAGGAGGAAAGTGTCTGCTGTGAGGGTGGTGAGGTCCTGGCACATGTTGCCCAGAGAAGCTGAGGCTGCCCCATCCATGGAAGTGTCCAAGGCCAGGTTGGACGGGGCTTGGAGCAACCTGGGCTAGTGGAAGGTGTCCCTGGCCATGGCAGGGGCGTTGGAACAAGATGGTTTTTGAGGTCCCTCCCAACCCAAACCATTCTGTGATTCTAACCTCAGCTCCTACCACAGCCTGGAAGGGAAACCACAAAAAAATCCCAAACATGGTAACAGCTCCAATTAGCAAAGGCATTTGGCTTCCCAGCACCACTCCCCATTGCTGCTGGCTTTTGGAAGGGGCTGGATGAGATGACTGGCAGCTCCAGCAGCTCTGTGCAGATGGATCCATCTAGTCTCTAGCTGGAGAGCTGTTGACTGCCCAGCCAGCTCTGGCATTTCTCTGCTGCTGCATCTGGGAACAGACAGCCGCTATCCATCACCTCTCCCATACCCAACCTCATCCTGCTGGCACCTCCTGGTGGGTCAGCACCCATGGCAGCACCACAGAGCAGCTGTTTCCTGGGGGCTGCATCCCTGCAGGGGCTGGGCTTGGAGTCCCAGGTGTGCAGCTTGCTCTGTCCCAGGGCTTTGGGCTGGAAGTGCCCCTGGCTCTGTGGGGGATCATACTGCCCTAGCCTGGCTTTCCTGGGTGGCTGTGCTGCCTGTGCCTGCTTGCCCTGCTGGCCTGCCCTCAGCTTTGGGGTGAAGCCTGATACCAGTTTGAATCTGAGAATCCCAAAGATGATATCTGACAGGTTTCTTGAAAATCAGCAACAGAGTGGAAGACAGAACCCCCTTTTTCCTGCCCTCCATAGTGAGGGAAAAATCTGGTTTCAAGGATGAGACAAATCCCCAGGGGAATGGCCTTGCTTGGTACCTGTCAAACCCATGTCTGTCTACTCTGTTCACTTGGCCCAGACATGAGTGACTACAGCAACACTGGTATAGAGCATCCCTGTCCTGGGAGGAGCACAGGATGGGAATCTGGGGCTGTCCCACTCTGTCTGGACCAGAAACACTCCTTGGCACACCTGTAGCAATAGCACTGATCTGACATCTCCTGTACAGGCCCAGCCAAAGCCCTCCACCTTGCTGTGGTGGCCAGAAGTGGAGTGTCCATTGCCTCTCACGCAAAGCTGTGACATGGTCACGTGCAAAGAATGCCTTGTCTCACCTGTGTGGCAGTGCCTGGGCTGCTGAAGGTGCTTTCCCACAAGGAGCAATGTGATGCCACTGGAACAGGCTCCCCAGGGCAGTGGTCACAGCACCAAGCCCGTCAGAGTTCAAGAAGCATTTGGAGAACACTCTCAGGCACATGGTAGGATTGTTGGAGTGTCCTGTGCAGGGCCAGGAGTTGGATTTCAGTGGTCCTTGTGTGTCCTTTCCAGTTCAGGATATTCTATGATTCCATGATCTCCACAGTCCCGTGAAATAATTCCAGGTGCCAGCATGTCCTGCCTGCTGGTGGCAAACCCTTTGGAGAAGGCAATGGTCTCCCCCTGCTCCCAGCTCTGCTCCCTTGAGCTGCTGCTCTCCTCCCAGCTGGTGAGCCTGTTGCTTATATAAACTGCTCACTCTCGAGCATTGATAGAGCTGTTTGCCTCCCACCCCACCGGGCTCTGCAAGCTCATTTTATTTTTTCTTGGCTTAATGGGGTGTTTTCTCCACAACAGCCTTCCCTCAACACTCAGCAGGAGTGAACCATCTGAACCACCACCCCAACAACACCAGACTTTCCCACTGAGCTGGGAGCAAACGTGAGCTCCCTCCCTGCCCTCACCTCCCGACGCTGTTGGGTTGTCGTCCCCAAATCCCACCGAGAGATCTTGTGCTGCTCCTCTGAGCCCATTTCTGCCCAGGGAAGAAGCTCCTCTTGTGGTCTGGAGTCTGAGCACTCTCCAGCCTTGGGCAGGTAGGGCTGAGGCTGGGGGGGGTGCCAGAGTCCTGCCCTGTCGTGACAGAGCAGCGATACCCCGGCGACAGGGATCTGGCGTGACAGCTGCCAGGCTTGTTTCACAACTGCCAAACAGGCATCAGGTAGTCGTGATTTCTCCTACTCGCTCTGACTTTGGAGTGAGGGACAGAGTAGGAGGGGGCTGCTCTGCTTTTCTTGGAGCAGAAAGAAAACCCAGGTATGCACAGATGCCTTTTTCATCTGCCCCCCTTTACACAAGTGTGACACTTGTGCTCCCCACTTTCTGTTTTCATCTGATCCCCCTGTGTGCTGCTCCTGGGGCAGCGAGGGTTGTACTAGAGCAGGTGTTCTTGCAGCTGCAACTGGTACCAGCAGCATCACTGGTTTGATTAGTGGCTGTGTATATTGGCACCGTGATACCTCTGCCCTCTTCCTTTGCTCCAGCATGGGGTAGCCTGCCTGCTATGCATTTCTTTGGAGAACAAGAGCCCCCTGGAAGTTTGCTCCTTGCTTCCCATGAGCTCTGTGGTGTAGGTTTGTTATCTTTGTCTCACCTCCATTCTGCTCCTCTTTCTGACTATCAAAAGCAGAGTCTCATCTGAGGTTCCTCCAGTGTTGCACTCAGCTGTGAAACTCTCATCTTGTCATCAGGGACAGCAAGTGTCCCTGGGGGAGGAAGGGCAATAAAGCAGCTAATTCAGGAGAGGCTAATCCAGCACCAAGCAGCAGAGTGGGAGAGTGTGTTGCAGTGCAAACCCAGCAGTCTGTCCCATCCTGCAGCACAGAGCTGGGGATATGCAGCTCAGGGCATGGCAAGCCCACAGCATACACAGGAAGGTGGTGTGTGCTCAGCACATTGTAGATTAGGAGATGCCAGAGGACCGTCTCTGAATTAATTGTACCAGAGAGTGAGTCTTAAAACATTTGAAGAGGGCAAAAAATAGCCCTGGAGCAACTATTCAGGTACCCAAGGAAGGGAAATAACCTTGTGTTTCCCTCCTGGACAGTGAGCAGCACAGGGAGCAAGTTGCACATGTTACAGTTTTCCACTGCTTCCCAACTCTCACCCAACACCAACTCTGGAACAGCCTGCTGGGAAATAAGATATGCAAAAATGAGGAAACTTGGCCAAAAATGCAGCTTAGAGAGTAAAACTCTCACAGATGATACTGCTGCTTCCCTCCTGCTTTCAAGGAGGCTCTGTACCAGCATCCAAAGGGAGAGAAAGGAAAACTGACAGGTGTATATAAGCAGTTGGGTGCAAACAAACAAACTCTCAAACTCCCCAAGGAACAGCTTATGTTTCGTGGGGGATGTTTTCATGAACAGGCAGGCTGAGAGAGGGGCATTTTTATTTTGTGTGTGTGTGTGGAATAAATTTTGATCTTAAAATCTAGAAAACCTTTTGAGATTTGTTATATCTTCTCAATCTTCATTCTGGACATACTTTTTAAAAGTTCGTATAAAGGGTATATATAAAGGGCCAAGAATGCCAACAGGTTTAAAATAGACATGTAAAGGAGAAAGATGACAACAGACAAGCTTCAGCAGGTGCATGTTGTGTCAAACAGGGAAAATAGGAGAGGATATAAATTTGAGATGAGACAAGTTTTAAGGTGTGACATGCCTAAAGCATAAGGACGTGTCATGAAGACAATGTCAAGGCCATTAGAAGAAAGAGAGTCAGTGCTGTGCTGGATTGTTGGGTTTCTGTGGCTGAAAAAAAGCTCTAAGGGCAGTGCATAAAACCAAAATTGATTTCTTTACATCAGGATCTGCCATGGACAATGTTGGAAAATTCACATATCATGCCCTTTCCTATGGCAGATAAATCTATAGAACTCTCTGAAACAGAAATGTCAGAAAACGCTTTTGGAAAATACTGATGAGATGGAGAGCAAGGGATTGCCAGGATCAGGCAGGATTTCCCTATGGAGGGCTCTGGAGGAGGAGCAGCACTGAGTTACTGAGCTACCAGTGGGGCTGGGTACCCTGGAATGAACACTGGGATCCTACAGATGGGAGGCAGCAAGTGTGACTGCAATTTTTGTAAAAGCTTAGAGCCAGAGAGCTATATCCAAGTTCAACTTCTGCATAGAGCAAATGAGTTGCTTGGAGTCCTGACAAAGAATAGAATGGGAAGACGTGGAAAGCAATACAATGGAAGTCAGTCGGATTTTCAAAGGAGGAATTCATGGCTTGTAAATCTATTATTCTTTCTTGAGGACATTAGCCAGCTAATAGGGTACTTGAATTCCCCAAATCCATGGTAACCTACCTCCCAGCCCTTGCTTCTCAATCTTTTTATATGAAACACACACAAGCCTCTTTTTATGCATTGATAATGTAGTTTCTTTAAGAGGTTTTGTTGATTTCCCCCTGCCAAGATTGGCAGGGTGGTTACCATGGAGTTACCTATGGACCAGCAAGCAGACGATCCCTTGCATTTGGAAAAGGGGATGAAGAGTAAGGTGTCAATGTTTGCACATCGTACGTAATGCCTAAAGGTAATTAACAAAAAAGCCAATGAAGCACTGCCAGAAGGGTCTCATGGTGTTGAGCTAGTGGATGACAACATGGCAAACGGCACTGAAGGAGAAGTGCCACAGGCAGAGAGGGGCTTGCAGGGCAGGACAGCGGCGGCCCGAAACGGGCGGCTGCTCGGGGAACGGCAGGCTGGGCAGGCTGGCTCGGCACCGAGCCGGGAAGGGGCGCGGGAGGTGCGGGGGTTTGCGGTGCTCGCCCGCCGCTCTGCCCGCAGCCCGCCCGGGCTGGCGCCAGCGGTGCGGGGCTGGAGCGGGGACAGCCGGCAGGAGGGACCGGAGGGATGCTTCGGCTGCGGACCGAGCGCACACCGCGGGGGCCCTGAGGAGGTGGGCGAGGGGCTCCTCCGGTGGCCGCTGACGGAGTCCCGGCCCTCCGGTACCCACCGAGGGCGCCCGTCCGTGCGCGTCCGGCGGGGACGCGGGGGGCGATGTACTCAGGGGCAGGCGGGCTCCGCAGCCCCCGGACTGGGGTTGGGGGGGGGGGTCCGCCCGCCTCCGCCCGCCCCGCGTCCCGCCCCGCCCCGCAGAGCCGCCGCCCGCCCTCGCCCCGCAGAGCCGCGCACCGCGCTCGCCGCCGCCGCGGGGCCGGGAGCTGCGGGCCGGGCCGGCATGGCGGGGGCGGGCGCTGCGGGGCGGCGGCAGCAGCAGCGGCAGCAGCAGCAGCAGCAGCAGCGGTGGCGGCGGGGCCCGTCCGAGCGCTGAGGGCGGCGGCCGGGCCATGGGGGCGGCGGCGGCGGGGGGCTGCGGGTGCCCTGCCCTGCCCGCCCGCCGCGCCGCCCGCCTGAGCCGCGGGGCTTCCTGAGGGAGCGGCGGCGGCGGATCCCAGGTGAGCCCTCCCCCGGGGGCGAGGGGGAGCCCGCCGGGATGCCGCGGGATCGGGGCGGGGAGGCCCGTCGGTCCCGAGCGCCTCCCCGTCCGCCGGAGTTCGGCGGCTGCCCCGGGATGCTCCGGCGGGAGCGAGGGGACTGCGAGGGGCGGGCACCGGCCGCCCCCTCCCCGCCACCTCCTCGCCACCCCAGTCCCGGCCGCTCCGCGTCTCCCGCGGCGTGTCGGGAGGGATGCCCGGCTGCCCGGGCGCGGGGTGCCCCGAATCCATCGCTGGCGTGGAGGAGCTGGAGCAGGGCTCTGCCTCGTCCTCCGCTGGGAGCCCGGACCGCAGGGTCGGCGGGAGACGTGTGTGTGTGGCCTTCTGCTGGTGCCAGGGTGGTGATGGAGTGCCCCCTTCGTGGCCGTCCCGCTGCCCCATCTCTCTGTCGCAGCCCCGGTAGCCCTGGGACGGTGTATGTGCGGGAGGTTCGCGACATGGTGCGCGGGAGGAGGAATCTGTGTGAGGGGCTCCAGTGTCTGGATCGGATCAGTGCAGCTGAGCACCGTGCACACCCGGGGTGGCTCTCCCCAGCCCAGGGGCCCCTGGGCAGGACAAGGCTGAGCACAGAAAGTGGGGCTCAGGGCAGAGAGCTCTGCCGCTTCCCCCCCAGGTCACCTTGGCATGCTCCCGGGTGGCAACATTCTTGATATTAGTCTGGTATCATGGCAGTTGCCATCATGAATTGTGTCTGATTGAGCTGAAAGAACAGAGACAAATGTTCTTGGCTCCTGGCTTGAGGCTTGTTTGGGTTTTTTTCCTCATTTCCCTATTCTACAGCAATTTGGACGGGATGAGTTTTCCTTCTTGTCGGCAGCAGGACTGGTAGAGAGACGTGGCTTGCTTTTGGGGAAGAGCAATTTGAGAACATTCTCACCTTTCTTTTGCATCATGACAACCTGTGTGCCACCTTCTATCTTCAGGTGCCTCAGTTTCCCCATGTTTACGAGGGAAGGGTGGAGGAGAGAAAACCTGGTTTGCACGAGGCCAGGCTGGGATGTGTGTTCTTGTGTGTGAGAACCTCGCCTGGCACGAGACTGCCTTGAGGGCAAGAATGGTTCGGGGTCGGGCCCAAGGGAGGCTGGGCCCATGGCCTGTCTCTGTGTGGAGGCAGGTGCTGAGGGCAGGGAAGAGCCTCTGTTCTGGGGAAGGACCTGGGCAGGGTGCTCCCCTCTGTGTAGCAGCTCTCCATAGTCATCCATGCCCCTGAGCGAGCTGCTGGCATCCATGTTGTCCTGCAGTGAGGAGTTCACACCGCACCTGAGCAGCAGACAAAACAACATCATTTTTTTGGGTGTTTTTTTTTTCACTCTGATGTCCCCTATGGTCATTGCCTCCCCAGACAGTGCCCTGTCCCTGTGCCTTTGAGCACTGACATGTGGCTGAGCCTGCAGCCTCCTGCTCTCTGGCTGCTGGCTGAGGACCTCCTACCGTGCTCACCCACCCACCGTGCTGAAGTTTCCCTTGCATTTGCTGCCATGCTGGCTGCTCCATCCTGCCACTGTGGCCATTGCCAGGCAGCCACCAGGGCAGTGGTGGCTGCTGGAACAGTGCTCTGGGGCTGTGTCCATCCAGGAGTGCCTGGTGCTTGGTGTTGAGAGCAGCTGATCTCCTCAGGCTCTGCCATGCTGGTGCCTGTGGGGGAAATCAGCCCCCTGGGACACCAGAGTGGCTGCTCTCCTCATCTGGCAGTTCAGTGTGCCAACTGCCCACTTGATTGGCATGGCAACAGCCACCACTGTGCTGCAGCACCGCTTTGAAGCCCCAACCTCAGCATTGTTGCAGGCAATTGCTTCAGGACCCACATGAGGGGGCACAGGGTGCTGCTGGCTGGGTGCTCCAGCATGGGTAGCACTGAGCCACCAGCACCCTACAGTTGGAGCACGTCTGCCTCTTCCCTCTTCCAGCACTGCTGGCACCAGGAGCTGTCCCTGCAGCAGCCCCAACTGGTGTGGCTTGTCCTGGTGTCCACTGTCCTGTCCCAAGGGCCAGTGCTGCTGGCTGCCAGCAGCTCACTTGGCTGCCCATGAGCCCTTCCCAGCTCAGGGGAATTGATATCACTTGTTAAGGATGGGCCCATGGAGCAGGTGGAAAAGCACATCGTGTTTGTGCAGTGCCAGGTGTGGGGAGCACAGTGGGGATGCAAATAAAATAGGCTCAGGCTTGGTCCCTCTCTGTAAGCCAAGGAGTGGGGTGCTGGAGAGAAGGCTGAGGAATGAAAGAGGTGCCATGACACGTGTTAGGGTGGACAGGGACCTGTTTGCCTCAAGCTTCCTGAGGCAGGAGGGCAGCCACATGCCTGCAGTGAACAACAGTGAGCTTGTAACAAGCTCTGGAGCTCATTTCTGCCTCGGAGTAAGCCAGTCTGAGCTTTGAACTGAAAGTGCAAAGCATAAAGCCCCGTCTAGCACAGGAGAAGGCCCCAAGCGGGAAGCAGTCAGGTGAGACGATGCTGTCTGCACCAGCTGCCTTCGTGTTTTGCTTTCCCACCTGAGCTCCTGGGAGCTGACCAGCATGCTGGGGGTAAGCAGGGCTCTGGGATTTGCCTGTGGACCGGCAGAACTGGAATTTTACCTCCAGTTGCAGCCCCATGACACGAGGAAGATGCTTTTATGGTTTGTTTGGTGGCTACACCCTGACACTGACTGACAAAGCCAGAAGTTCTCAGCTCTGCCTTAGCACTGGTCCTTCCTCCCTCCCGCTGAAATCAGCAAGTTTCTCTCCTGATTCATACCCATGAGTTCAGTGGCATTTGCCAGGGCAGCTCCAGCCCCGAGGCACTGTGGTTTTATAGTGAAAAAGTATTTATCTAATGAACAAGGCTCAGATCATCTGCCACCGAATGGGGCCCCCAGCATCGCTGGGACCCAGGGCAGCAAGACTGCTCCCACCTCTCCCATTCAGGCAGAAATCAGTCCAGATCTCCCAGGGCTGAGATGCTTTTTGATGCCACCTGCCTCTCCCAGGGCACAGCCATTGCATTGCTGGGTGATGTCTCAGAGCCTGCAAGGAGAGCAGGGAGATGAGCTGATGCAATGGGGCCTTTTGGTCCCTGACAGAGCAGGGCTTGTTTGGATGTGCCATCCACGGCACCGGGGCAGTTGCGTTGCTCCAGCTCGGGAATTGGGGCACAGAGACATGGATCCACATCAACCAGGGAGAAACCCTTGGGAACATGGAAGGAAATATGGCACCTTCAAGTCGTGCAGCTCATCAAAGTGGTGGCCTTGGGCATTGTGGGCTGGAAGATGCATTTGGGTTGTTGAAGCACACATTTTTTTCCACTTGATCCAGCTTACCTAAGACAGTCCTTCTTCTTCTGTGGCTCATGCTGGAGGTCTGTTCAGATCCTTGCTTCTTGGGGGGCTGGAAATCTCAGATCTGGATGAATATTATCTCTGGGTAGTTGGTGTGGCAGAGCTGTCCTTTGGGTTCAGCAGTGCCTTGCCTTCTGTCGTTCTCCCTCAAGTGCTTGTAGGGGATTGCTGTCCTCCACAGGAGGGATGGCAGCTTCACAGCCTTCCCCTGTGAGGCTGGGTGAGCTCTGCTCATCCCCTGCTCTGACCTGCTCTGGTGGGAGTTGTCCTTTCCTGAAAAAGGAGGGAAGGCCCTACATGCACCAGAGCAGAGAATTCTGCAGCCAGGACAGAGACATGATGGGCAAGAGCTGCCTTTGAGGGCTTGGCAGCCAAAAATCTCTTTCAAGCCACTCAAAGTAATGATCAAAACACCATGTCTGGGTGCAGCCTCAGATCTGGCACAGCCACAGCTGGACTCAGGGAACACAATGCCCAGTTTTAATTTGTGCATGGCACAGTGAGTGCTCACATGCATTCACAGATGGGCCTTTTCTTCCCCAAGGGTGCACAGATCCTCTACTCAGTAAAAATCAGTGTGTTTGTGCCTCGAGGTACCCTGTGGTTCCTGCTGGGATTAGAGAGATCCACGACTCCTTTCTCAGGCCATGGAGGTGTTTGGTGGTGGAGTTGCATCCCCCATAGAAGACAGGTCCCTGCATAGCCCCATCCTGTTGTAACCCCAAGACCAGCACCCCCAATCCATCCCTGCCCCAATCCATCCCTGCCTGCACAGCCTGAGCACGCACACTGATGCCTGGTGACGTTGGGAACACTTCTGAGCTCCCTCCCTCTCTCTCTCTTTTAAATTAATCAGGAGCTGGGCTCAGCAGCCAGTCAATAGCAAGACTTATCTCTTAAATAGCATTATTGATTGCCCAGGAAGGCTGGGTTTGTATCAATAGATACGTACACACGCTGACAAGCCCCGTGCCCGGTCTCGGTGGTGAAAGGCGTGGAGGAACGTGTGGAGATGGCTTGTTGCAGGTGGGAACGGGTGTGTGTCCACGTGAGGGAGATGCAGCTCATCCAGGGAGGCGCCCTGGGGTCTTTGGTTACAGACCCTTTACATTTGACCAGCATTATTGGGCTGCCCTGACCGCTCCTGGGTGTTTGTTCCTTTCTTCCTCATGTGTGACACTGGGATGCAGGACCTCTGCCAGCTTCCATTGCCTCTTTGCTTGCAAGGAGGCTGCTGTACCCTGTCTTTGGAGAAGACATGCAGATGTCTGCCCACAGACTGTGTGGTCTCCTCAAAGATCACTGACCCTGCAGGGATTCTTCGCATGGGAGACTTGGGATAGATGTGCAAAACGAAATCTGCTGTAGCGTTGCCCAGAGGGGCTGGTTGGAGAGGAAGATGGATGAGACAGGCTGGACCTGTCGTGCCAGGGAGGGCTTCTCCTTGTGTGCATACCCCAGGCTGGTGGTGCAGGCTGTGAGCCCGTGCATGTGGTGGGATCTGGCTGAGCTCTGAGCAGCTGGAGCCCTGGGAATGTGACAGGGCAGAGGGCTCACTGCCGTGCCTGCTCGGGGAAAGGCAGAGTGTGCTGCCACTCTCGAGCTGTCTCCCTCCAGGTAGCGGCTGTTGGGGGCAGGAGGATTTCCCGTGGGCCGTGGGAGCTTCACTGGCTTCATCTTCTTAGGGCTCAGGGTGGCTCTTGGAGGTGGTAGAGTGCTTGTAGGAGCCAAGTCGTGGCTTGCTGCTCAAGATCCTGGTTGCCAAGGTGCCTGCACTGCATGTGCCTTCACAGCACAGGCAGCACAGCAAGGAGCCAGTCCCTAATGGGGAGGGAGAGGGTGTTAGTAGCACCTTAGGAGAGGGGACTGGAGCTGAGTGTGCACCAAGCTGTTGTCCCTCCAGCTTTGGGCAGCACTGCTACCCTCCCTGAAGCAGCACTGTGTGCTGGGAGCCTGGCTGCTCTGTCCTCCAGGGTCGTGGAGCACAGCCAAGGTGCAGTGATGCTCGTGAGAGGAATTGCAAAACCTCTTGTCAGGTTTGCTGTAGCAAAGTTTGGGCTATGGCTGTTTTGCATTGGTGCTGCAGAGCCCTATCTTTCAGCCTTGCCCAGAGCTGGGAGCCCTGTGGCTGCCACAGCAGCAAGCCTTGCTCTCCTCACGACATGTGCTAACTCACACTCACTCCGTGCAGCATCACAGAGCACGGCCCCACATCCCACACCTTGCATCCAGCCTGGCTTTGGACTGTGCTGCCTGATGCTCTGCTCTCTCTTGGGATTAGGTAAGGCTGAGGAAAGCGTCAGCTGCGTTGGCACAGGCAGCTGAAACAGTACAGATGATCCGTAGGGTCAGGTCGCCAAAGCTCAGTGGACAGGGGCTTGTAAGAGCTCTGTGTGTGTCCCTGTTTGGCTGATCAATGGGCATGGGAAGCTCTTGGGTGGTGTCATGCCTGTGTGCATATAAATTGAGTGTTGTACATATATATATATGTAGCACTGTAAGATCTTGCTCCTGTTTGGACCCTATCAGCATTTTTCCAGACAATGCCTGCCCGCAGCGAGCGCTGGTTGCTTGATCTTCGCCAACCAATCTATGCAGGGATCTCGGGAAAGAACAGTTGGGGTTTTATGAAGCTGGCATAATTTACAGCTAAAATAGCACACGAGATATATGTCCAATCCAATCTCCTCTGTAATCTTGTTTTCATTTAAGCCTCCAGGGTGGTGATGGGGGGGAGTAAGGAAAGAAAACTGCGAAGGCAGTTTATTGCCCGTGCCAGGGAGATCTGCGTGATGCTCTGCACCAAATGACCTCAATTTGCAGAGGTTACAGCTGGCTCTGGTGGTCCCTGGCTTGGAGGGGTGTCTCTTGCCTGTGCTGGGGGCACTGAATGCAAATCCTCTTGCAGATGGCTGTGGGTGTGCTCAGGACCATCCACACTGTGAAGCTGTCCCAGTGCCTGCTCCCATGACCCGGCAGAAGGAGCGATGTGCTGCACCCGTGACCGTCGTGTTTGTGTCCCCCTGGCCAAATCCCCGGGAAAAGGAATGAAATTATCTCGCTGCCGCTGCCTTTGCGGGTTGCATTTCTCTTTAGTTTTCAAACCACATATTGTCCCAGATCTCCTGCCAATAGCAGGGAGCAAACTGATAATGCAGCTGCTATTAATAAAGCAGCGTTGTTACATATTCATATCAATCAGACTTCTAATTCCACAACATTTTTTGAGAAGAAAAGGCAGTGCTTCAGCAGGGCAATGGAGGAAGCTGTCAGGTGGGATAGTGTTGGCGATGCATTTCACCAGCGCTGGCAGAACCTGCTCCCCTCGTGTTTCTTCCCTTGGGGATTCCCGTGCTGAGCTGATCCTGGGGGCCTCATCCACCTCCCCTTCAGCCTTCCTTCTCCCTGGGAGCGCGTAGCTAAAAGGTGGGATCCCAAAGGCGGCTCCAGAATCCCTGGAACGCTCTCACTGTGGGGAAACACGAGCGGTGCGAGACAAGGAAGCGCAGAATTCCAGCGGCTGGGTTGGCAGGAACAGCTCCGTGCTCTTCTCCATCTTATATAGAAATTTTCGCATATTATGTAAATTGCAGAGCAAAGTATGGAAAATCTGGGTGTAAATCTGGGATGTATATATGTTTGTACAGCCATTAGAGAGGAAAGCATACCACAGAATCCTGGCCAATGGATAAATATACTTACGCTGACACTCCTGCAATAAAATATGCTTTTTGTCAGTGCTATGGTATAAAAAAAAAAGTACTGTCTCCAAAACTGTAGCAGCACTTTATGGTAAGCCATAAATTGGAAGAGATACCTAATTATTCATAGAGTATTATGGAGGTGTCAGTAAGTGATTTCACCATTAAGGCCAACACCAGTACTTGTCCATAAAGCAAAATCCCCTCTCTCACTTCTCAGTGATTGAATTCGATGTCCAGATTTGGCCAAATAAACCTTGTGAGGCTGAGCACGTTTTCCATGAACGTTGTTCTGGAAACTCGCCCTTCCCCTCTGGCCAGGAACGTTCTGAAGCGCAGCTGTAGGATCTCCAAGTCCTAAACCAAGCCTCATGGTCCCCAAGCCTTTCCTGGCTCCTTCCTCCCTGGTGCATGTTGGAGCTGCTCCCATCTCATCTCCACTTCCTCTGGCTCCCAGCACATGCCAGGAAGGAGAGCATGGTTGTTCCCTCAGGTTCCACGCTGGCAGCCCTGGGAAGGGCTGGCGTTGAGCCCTCCCGGCAGTGGCTGTCGGTCGCTGCAGCAAACAGTTTCCAAGCAACTCGGGCTGCTGGGCTAAAAGGACTCTTGATAGAGGCTTGTAATATTAAGGGAGTTATGGAGAGGAGCAGTGCTAAAAGAGCTGCAGGAAGGGCAGCTCTGGGGTGTAGCAAATATCCTTCTGCCATCCATCATACCCCGAGTGCTGTGACAAACCAGCTGGAATGCCTACAGAGGGTTGGGAGAGGGCTGGGCAGCCAGGCAAGGGCTTGCAGGGTACCTGGGGGCAAGATTCATCTCTCCCTGGGTATGGGAAGAAACTCCTGGAAATATCATTGGGGCACTCAAATCCAGAGATGGATTTCGGGAGGCAACTGCTGTCACGGGCAGGCATTTCACCCTGGAAATGGAAAACACTCAGGTGACTTGGCATCTCTTCTGGGTGCTGGTTTGGGTTGGGCTCTTACTTGCTGCCTGAGTCCCCAGTGTGGCCACCTTCACCAGGGCAGCAGCTGGAGGAGCCCCATGGCTGCTGAGCCAGCAATGCCACCAGACTATATGTGGCACTGTCTGAGTGTGCCAGAGCTGCAGCAGGCTGTTTGCAAACAGGCTGTGCTGGGAAGGTGCCCAAAGTGGGGCTGGGACAAGAGGAGGGAGGGCAGGGTCGTCCAGCAGGACTGGGAGCGCAAAGGGCTGCCTTGGAGCACAGGATCCCACATGCCAGGACATCAGGAGCAGGTGAGCTTCATCTGCTGCAGTCCAGCCCAACATCTCCTCTGGTGCTGCAGGGGGGACTTTGCAGAGTCTGGTCCTCACCTGCCCTGGAGGAGATGCTTCAATCCCTGTGACCAGGCAGTGCTGGCAGTGAGAGGGTGTCACCGGTGCTGCCCATGGAGACGCTCTCCCTGGGGACTTGTTCCTGCTGCTGGCTGCAGGAGGGGATGCTGGGACCAGCACAGCGGTGCCTGTGCTATCATAAATCTGCCTGGCATCAATGCAGAGAGCATTCCCGCTGACTTATGGCTTCTGTGCTCCATGAGGATAGGAAATAGCGTGGCTGGCTCTGCTGGCATTTACTGCGTCATGAGCTGTCCTTCCTCCCTGTGTGATGTCAGTGAGGCACCCTGAGTGATTACTGCCAGGCAGGTGAGCGTGCCAAGGGCAGGGAGGGTGTGCTGGCAGCTCAGACCCAGGGGAGGGTCTGGTGGCTCCAGCAGCCCTGTGAGAACCAGGAGTGCCATATCAGCTGTTGCTGTTTGACCCACCATGCACTGGGGAAATCGTGGTGGCCTGGTGTGCAGTGGTGCCACCCCTGCTGTGCATCCTGATGGCTCTTGTCTCGTGTGTGTGTGTGTGTGTGTGTGTGTGTGTGTGTGTGTGTGTGTGTGTGTGTGTGTGTGTGTGTTACCCTCCATCCTTCCAAATCAGCACCTGGTCCTTCCAAAGCTGAAATGGCTCTCAGGGTCCTCTGCCACCACAAAGGATGACACTCTGTTCTCAGCAGTGGGGTGGCCATTCTCACCCCTCTGGCTGTGGCACCAGCTGTGCACCCCACTCGAGGGCTTGGGGCTGCAAAACGGACCCACCATGGCAGTGGAGGAGGCAGAAGGAAGCCCAGAGCAGCTGAGCACAGCCAGGGCTGTGTAGCAGTGGGCTGCACATTGAGCCCTGCTCCTCTTGAGCCAGTAACATCAGGCCTTGGAAATACCATTGTTTCTGTGCCAGGGAACATGTACCAAGGCAGGATAGTCCCAACCTGTTGAAATGAGACTGGTGGGCACCCCTTGAGCCCTCCCCTAACCGACCTCATGGCTGCTGCTGTCCCAGCCCATCCTGAGTATCCCACAGAGGTTTTGTCCCCAAAGCCATGTTCCTGTTGCCTCTCTCCACACCTTGGCTCTATGCAAAGCCAACTCTGGAAGTCCAACCCGTCCCACCACAGTAGCAAGGTCCAGCCTGGGAGCACTCCTGGGGAACAGTGGGATACCCTGCTCTGTGCTTGGCAACACCTCAGCCTCTTCTCTGTCTGCACACTGGGCCTCACTGTCCAAGTGCCTCCTGCTTCTGTGCCTCGGTTTCCTCTTGTAAGGGGAGTGATAGTAACGTCTCTGAAGTGCTTTGGGAGGAAAGGGAAATGCCTCGTGCCATCTCCATCCCTGATGTGATGGTCAGTGGACTGTGGTGGCCTCCTAAAGCCCCTGTGGCCAGGGAGGCCCCTCTCTGCCTCTTGGCACTTTAAGTAGATGTGATGCAGCTCTGGGCTAAATGTATTTTCTCCACGGCTCTTTTCTTTGCTGCTCAGAATTCAGGGAGCATCATTTTGGTAACCAAGGTATTTGCATAATCTGTGTTTTGTGGTAATTGCTCCCTTTCAGAAGAGGTGCTTATCATCCCATCGGTTTTGGAGGAGCTTGTGCTGTCTTTGAGGCGGGTGAGGAGGAGATCCCCAAAGGGGGATGACTGGCCTGCTGCCCTGTGGCCTGGGGGATGCCTCCCCCAGGGTCTGGAGGCTCAGGAGAGCCTTTTGCCCACGGGCTTCTGCACTACCAGTGATCTCCTGCTGCAGGTCCTTCCTCCCCCCATGCCTCAGTCTCCTCTTAGTCCCAAGGTCTCAGAGCTGGGGCAGAGGATGCCTCCCTGCAGTGGGACACAGGGTCTCCATCTCTGCAAGAGCCACTTTCCCAGGGCTGCTCCCTCTCTCCCTGATGCCATGACATGGAAAAGCAGCCACTGGGAATTGCTTTGCAGCGCTTCAGCAGCTACACCGGCGCAGTGGAGCAGGATGGGGGGCGTGGGGCTGTCATCCAGCTGCAGGAGATGCTGCTCCACGGGGAGAGCCTGGCTTTCTGCCCTGTGCCCAGCCCCTGGGGGAGTGGGGGGTCCTGGGGGGCGAGTGGTAGCCAGTGCCTGGCATGCCAGCAAGCCACCCTCGCCCGCCCGGCAGCGTGACTCACTCCTGAGTGGCAGCTCCCACTCGGCAGCGTTTCCAAGAGACAGAGGAGATGTCTCTGATGGCAGTGGCTTGGATGGGGAGCCCAGGACTCTGTCCTCGGGGCCTGGGTGGGCTGGGTGCTCCCTCCCTGCCAAGGAGAGCTGGGAAGCAGCTGGGGGGGGCAGGACCCCTGCACCCGGGGGGGCAAACCAGGCAGACTTCCTAGGAACAAAAAGCAGCAAAGCCTGGGCTTTCCCAGCATTGGCAAAGGTTGGAAGGGCTGTGAGGAGGACAGCTGGGTGCTGGCTGGGATGTGGCAGTGAGCAAGGGAAATGCCCAGCTCTGAGGGCTCAGCCATGCACAGTCCTGGAGAAGGAGAGGCAGGCAGCCAGCTCTCTGCAGGCTTGCAAGCTGGCTCTCAGGTTTGCTGCCATTCAGCTTGTTTAGGTATTGCATTACTTCTGTGTCTTGCTCTTGCAAAGCCCATGTGTGCTGTGCACAGGTCCTGGGTGCCCGTGGATCTGGGACAGGCAGCGATAGAGGAACCAGCCTGGCCCGTGGAGCAAAGGTTAAACCATCCCTGTGCTTTCTGGCTGCAAGAGGAAAAACAGCGTGACCTGTTCCTGTGCTGGGGCAGTGTTGGTGCTGCCTGACCTGACTGCTAAGCAGGGGTTGAGGTTTCTTGCAGCACTGATCTCGGTGCTCGCCCTCCCTTCTCTGGGCAGGAGCAGGACACTGTCTGTCCCTGGTCCCCTGCTCCCAGTGTGGCTCTGCCGTGCAAACTCAGCTCCTCTGTTTTTCCTGCTCCATCCTGCATGCCTTGCTTCTGTGCTGCCATCAGCCAGAGAGCACCGGCTGCTCCTGCCCCAGCACAGACCATTTCTCCAGCTCTGTCAAGTCTCAATTTATCTGTATAAAATTTCATGCCATTTATCGTCTTAAAAGGCTGGCAGGTAATTCTGTAATCACCGTCCCTCCCATGGTGCTGGCCTCTCTCCCTGCTAGTTGGATATCCTCTTCAGGATTTAATCCCCTGGGAGTTTACACTGTTTTTGCAATCCCCAAGGAACAGCCTCTCTGGGAAGCCCTTAATTCCTTCCCATTAGCAGAACACCCTATTAACAACCCCATGTGGCTCCTCTCCTGGTCCTTTCCCCATGGAAGGTCTGACAGGGGCTGGCTGCATGGGGCTTGTGGGCTTGTGGTCTCTCCAGATGGTCCAGCCCGGGGCTCACTGAGCTGGGATGCTTCAGCAGTATTTGCCACACCCTGCAGAACCCCCTCTTTGAATCCTTCCAGGGGGAGGTAGGGCTTCAAAATGCTTTGCACCCAACACCTTTCCTCAGAGACCCCATGGGCCCCACAGACCCCGGGGAGGTTTCTCTCTGTGGCCCCCTGGAAGGCAGCTTATTACCATCTGATGAGCAGTGTGGGTGGTGGGATGCAGGAGGCTGCACCGGAGCATCTCCCAGGCTGTGGGTTCTCGGTGGCAGAGATCCATTCTTCTAAGGCAGAGGACAATTTGAAGCACTTCAGTGCTCAGTCAGTTTTTGTGCTTTGCCTTTTTTCAATTTTTTTCTCCTCCCTTTAATGGGAATTGTATTCCATGCATGGAGCAGCTGGTAATTCTTCCTCTGGCTGCTGCCGCGTCACTTCTGAGCAACTCTCGTGAGACTCCTCTTTTCACTGGCTGTGCAGAGGACTCGAGCAGAAGAGCCTTGGGTCTGCTCCTGCTGTAACCCTACTGATTAGAGAGACATTTCTGAGAAGGCATTCGATACCTGGTCCTGCCTGGGGTGGAGAGAAAAGACCTTGGGAGCTGCATCCCCACCCCGTTAGCTGTGGGTGTGCACGTGGTGGTCTGTACGATTGCAGCCAGCACAGCACAGTGTGTGCCTCACTCGTGTAACAGCAGTGGAACACTGATTTAATTTATTTTTATTAATTTTAAAAGGTGCTTTCCTTGGTCAGAATCCTCTAGTCGCAAAAGGGACCCAGGCCTGAGCTGGGGACGGGAAGAGAGTGTTCCCCAGCGACTGGGGACCATCCCGGAGCTGCAGGTTCATCCAGGAAGGAGAAAGGGTTGTGGGAGAGAGGCTGGATGCTCCGGTTTCAGCTCCCATCCCTTGGCTCTGTAAAAGGAAGATGCTGGGTTTGCTTTGTCTCAGCTCTTCGGAGGAGATCTGTTTATGGCAGTGCCTTCCCTTGCTACCTGTTCACGCAGGATAAGATCCAAGTTAGATTGTCTCTGCTGACGCCGGTACTAATGACTTGCCTGTGTTTACCTGCCCCTGGCAGTATTCTTGCAAATGAGGTGTCAGCAGGGATGCTGGCTGTTCCAGCCGCTGCTTGTGGGTTTTACAGGACCAATAAAGCAAGGCTGGGGCGTGTGGCCAGGGGGAATCATGCTGGCATCCATCCAGAGAGCCAGTGGCACCTGGGGAAGTTAGAGATGACAGTGTCTCATCACTCGCTTCTTTACCTGGCTCTTGTTCAGCAGAGGGTCCTTGTGGAAATGGCTTGAAGTTGAGGTGTGCTAACCACAGCTCCTGCAGGCTCCTCTGCTGACGAGGCAGCAGCTTCTTACCCAAGCTCCAGCAGAGGCTGCTTTCCCAGGAATGGCCCTGCTTGGCATGAAGAGCAAAGGCCAGGTGTAACACCTGTGGGTCTCACAAACCCTGCCCCTGCCTGTGAAGGAGCAGGTAAGTCTCTGATCTCCCAGTCTTGCACAGTGTAAGCAATGCCTCCAGCCACAGCTCCAACGGGACTGGGAAGCACATCTCAGTCACCAACACTGTGCCTCTGCCTCAGTGGCCCCATTTATTTGGCATTATTTGGAAACTGCCCCAAACCCTGAGCCTTGTGTTGCCTGTAGCCCCTGATATACCTTGACCATTCTGCAGCAGCAGCAGGACTGATGGGGCTGTAAGAAGGTGACCAGGGGCTTTGGAGCATCTCATCTATGTCCTGCAAATTTGTGGTACCAGCTGTCATTACCAAAGCAGTGCAGGGTAATCCATCCCCAGGGTGTGAACTGGCTCAGAGCCATTCTGCCAGGAGATCTGCTCCTCCTTCCTCTGCCACAGGCGCTGGAGCCAGGATTTTCAGAGGCTCTTGGTCAGACGGTTTTGTCTCTCCTCCTTTTTAATTGCAACAAAGATAATTGGTTTTGTGGTTGAGCAGGGGAAGCCCATGAGCTCTCCTTCCTCCCCAGCATCCGTGCAGCTCCCTCCCACAAGCTGAGTGCTGAGAGGGTGCTAGAGCTGAAAGCCCAACCTGTCTCTTCCCAGTCCTCACCCTGGGAGCCCCAGTTTTCCCAGGTGGATGTCCATCCTAGTCCCAGGACAAAGCTCGTAGCTCCCGTCTCCCAGTGAGGACGAGTTGCCAGCAGCCAGGAGGTATTAAGGACCAACTGGATCATCGGCTGAGAGCATTTGATTGTTGTTGTTATCGCCTTGATTACCTTTTTTATAGGCTAGCAGAAGGATTTTAATCTGGACACTGAAGCAGGAAATGGGGGAAGCTGTGCCTGGAGCTTCCCGAGGAGGCAGCAGGAGCTGGTGGCTCCTTGTCCACGTCTCTGGGAGGTGGTTTTGATGCTGTTGGCCAAAACAGGAGTGTCGGTTAGAGGCGTTCCTGGCCCAGTGTTGCAGGACTGCAGCTGCCTCTTGTGTTATCCACAACCCAGCTGGTGCCCAAGCAGCTTAACCCCGGCCTTGCAGCTGCCCAGAGCCGGGTGCTGCCTCAAAGCGTCGATCTGAGCAGGCGAAGGAAGGGGAGGAGAACTCCTGAGGCCGAGTTCAGCTCTCTGTCCCGCTTCTTGTGACTCAGGACAAAGTCATCTGATGTGTTGCCACCAGTGGCTACGAATTGTCATTCTCCAGAAGCGCCAAGGTGACAGCTGTGGAGACCACGGGCGGTGGTTTCGTGTGCAGATGAGGAGCAGCGTCGGTCCTGGCTGTGCGATGCTCTCTGGATGGGAATGTGGTGCTGTGGACAGGCAGGGTGGGTGAGGGAGCCACTGCTGCTGTGCCAGCTGTGCTGCCTCTCCCCTGAGAGGCTCCTCTGAGACTCCACCACTGCCTGGCAGAGGGTTCAACCCACCCCAAAATGGGTTTGCTCCAGTCGCCCTTGGTGAAGGCAAAGTAGAGGTGCTGTAGGCAGATCTGTTTGCTTCGCGCTGCAGCAGCTGAAGGGCACAGATAGAGTGTGGCAAGGGAGGGGATGGTGATGGGGAGTTGGGGCTGTGTCAGGGGACTCAGCCAGCCCCACCAGATCTGGCATGGGCAGGTGTCTTGCTCCATGCCAAGCTCTCCCTGCCACCACCACCTACCTTACTGGGGATGTGTCTCCATCCCTCCCCCTGCCATACCCATAACCCATGCCCCCCATGCCTGCCCCACTCCTGGTGCTCGAGTGGCAGTCAGGTGGTTGTTTCAGCCTGATCCCACCAGTCTGTCAAAGGCCATGGGCAGCAGGCCATGGGTGTCCCACTGCAGGAGAAGATACACAAGGGCCCAGGTGACAGAAGCAGTGGCCGGCACCCCTTGACCAGGGGACTGCCCAGAGAGGTCCCAGAGCGGAGGCAGCGCTCCCACACAGGGGCTGTGGGTGCTGTGGCACAGCCCCGGGGTGGTGTGTGGGTTGCAGGGCGCTGTGCAGTAACCGTGTCGCAGCTAATGCTGTGTGACAGTCTGACATGTCCTCCCGGGACAGCTGGAGCTGACATGTCATCTTAGAGCTGTCACTCCCTGGCTCCCCCACCACAGCGTTTATCGTAAACAGGGTAACGCTTTCCCCGGGTGTTTGGGGAGGGTTTATTTGTTTGGGGCTGTGGGTTTATTTGTGTGAGGCTGTGGGTTTATTTGTGTGTCCCCAGGAAGATGATCAGCCCCATGTCACTTGGCACGGGGCTGTATCACCCAGAGAGGTGAAGCCAACTGGGGGGAGGGCAGAGAAGAGAAGGGGGGCCCAGAGAAAGTGATGCCAAGCACCTCCCTTAGAAGATTCTGGCACGAGCCAAGCGTTGCCTCCCACCCCAGCGTGGGGTTTTGCACCCACCTGGGCAAGCTGTGGCACAGGGTGCTCACAGTGCCTTGGCTGGGGAGCCAAGGGGATGGCTCAGGCTCCTTGGGGCTGGGGTAGCCACTGACCCCTTGGGGATGCTCACGTGGGGCTCACCCAGAGAAGCCACTTGAGGAAGCTCCTGCCCAGCCCCACGTTTAAGCCTGGAGCTGAATGTGGCATTTCACAAGTAAAATGCAGGAGCAGAGGGATAGAATGCTGCCTTTCCCAGCCACCTGAGCTTGACCCAGGATGTCAGCAGTGTCCTGTATGGACCACTGTCCCCCTGGCAGGAACTTTGGTGCATGAGGTGTCCTCGCAGACCAGCCCTGGGAGATGCTTGCAATCCTGTACGTCCCATTTCTCTGCTCTGCCTGCTGCTTTTGATGCTTTTCAAGAACAGCAAGGCTCAGGGTGCTCAAACCCTTTCTCTCAGAGAGAAACAAAGGAGGGAACACGGATGGTGAAGCAGAATTACCGGTGTGTCTGGAGAGGCAGGGAGCTGGAACAAGACGGGCTCTGACAGCTGCTTTCAGGAGGTCTGTGAGAGACCAAGCAACGTGTCAGCCACGCACAGCTTGTCCTGCACAGCATCAACCCTCATTTTGCCTGGCTGCCTTTGGCATGATCAGCCTGTCCATGTACCAGGAGCTGCCTGGCTTCACCTGTCCTGGCTGTGAAAAGCATTTGGGGTGGGTGCTTGGGGTGGCAGCCTCCCTTGTGGGACAGTGGCTGAGCAATGGGGACGTGCCAGTCCTGGCAGTGGGGATGGGAAGCAGCATGTGTTTCCAGGCTGAGTCATGCTGAGCATTGTGTCTTGTTCCTTGTTAGGAGTCCGGTTAGAATATTCACTTGGCAGAAATCAGCTCATCCTCCATCTCTCCCCGCCCGTGTGTCTGTCCATCCATCCCCCTCCCCACAGCCTCCTTCACGTAGCAGCAGAGTAGCATCTGTAGGGGGAAAAAAGGAAAATTAAATCTCTACCTGGAAGATTTGGGTTGCTCTGCAGGGCTGTAGGGTCAGGACAGCAAACGCTGTGCTTGCTATGCGAAGCACGGAGCCGGTGTGCCGGGCAGGCAGGTACTTATTCATCTGCAGCTGCCAGGCTTGACTTTGCACTGGGGTGGGGAATTGCCTCCATGGGAGGGGGGGAATTGTTGTCATCAGGTCCAGAAGGGATGGCATGCAAAAGGGGAGATCGAGACACACTGAGCTCCGGTGTGGGACTTGCTGTCCCCCATGCCAGCCAGGCAGTGGGAGCTGTGGAGGGGACAGGGCACCAGCACTGCCCTGTCCCCCCCTCACTGAGCCGTCTTTGCTCAGCTGCTCTGTGTCTAGGTTATTTTAGCTTTGATTCAGCTCTGAAATTGCCTTGGCTGAAGCTCTGTCTCTATTGTTTTCAGTCTGCAGAAGCATCATTGAACGTGTCAAAAAGATAAATTGGAGAGAAGGGAAGGAAAAAAAAAAAAGAGTGCAGTGCAGTTGGTGGGGAGAGCCATGCTGGTTGTGGTCTCCCAGACCAGCTGGCTGCTCCAAGCCCACTCTCCCCTTCCAAGGCAGCTCCCTCCCTGCAGCCCTGTCCCCTTCCAGACATCCTCCTTACCTTCTGCAGGAGGGCTTTCCCCCCACGGCAAAGCTCATTTAGGCTTAGCGTGAGCCTGGTCCAGGAGCACAAGCTCCAAGACCTGCTCTCTGTCTCTGCCCTGGCTGTGGGTGGTGAGCTGGTCCCTGCAGATCAGCCTGGAGGCTCTGGAGGTGAACAAAAAAGAGGTAGAAGGGAGTGAGGCAAATCTACGCGGGACGGACAGCAAGAGGAATCCTGGGTCTGGATGGGGGCTCAGAGCAGACCTGTGTGTGTCTCCCAGGCTTTCACTCACCTGTGGGCTTGTGCACATCTCGGGGCACAGCACCCCAAAACACCTGATCAGTGTTCCATGGAGCTGGGGGAGGTCTGTGCAGCACAGATTTGCATGGGTTGGCTTGGGCTCCAGCCCAGGCTCTCCTAGGAGTTCAGGGGACCCCTGTTCCAATGGTTTGAAGAGGGCTCAGGCATCCCTGGAAGGATCAGGCCTGAGGGATGAGTTTTGGGGTTTACCTGTTTATTTGGGGTGTCAGTTGGTGCTGTCCAAGCACTCCTGGAGCCGGTGCTGGAGCTGTGGTGTTGAGCAGCGAGGGGCAGGTTGCTGTGCATCACCTTCACCGTTGCTAATTGCCCCTGGGAGGGAGGAGGAGGAGGAGGAGGCACCTGCCATCCCCAGTTTGGCTCCTGAAAAAGGTGCTGGCAGTGAGTTATGGGAGGTTACAGAAGTGGTTGTTGCTGCTGCTGAGGACACTGGGGCAAATGAATAGCCTGTTAAATAAAATGTCAGCCAGAAAGGGATGAGAACTGGCACTGCTTTTTCCACTTGCACTTAACAAAATGAGTTTCCTTGTGCATGGTTTATTTGCATATTCCAAACAGGCCAGGGTGGAGGGGCTCTCCTGCTGAACCCACTGACACCAAGGGCTAAATTGTGTAAATTTCGTTATCCAAATGCTCCTCTCAATGACTGGAATGATGTAAGGACATAATCCATTGCCAGAGGAGATGGGTTTTCAGAGCCTAAGCCCCTTTGTTTCTGCAAATGATGTCACCTCACACGTGAGAAATTAAGCTGAGGATTGCCATCAGGCTCCAAGCTCCAATGCCAGGGCAGGTGAAACCATTCCCTGTCCCAGTTGCCTTTCACACCTGAAATGGAGAAGATCAATCTGTGTGAAAACTTCAGGAGGCAGATACTGAGTGTGTTCCATTAGAGAAAGCTGGTTTCAAATGGAGACTGATTTGCATGGGCTGATCAAGCTCATTACTACAGCAGCAACTCAGAAAATCATCAGATTCTTATGCAGCAGGAGTGCTGAGGTTTGCTGGTATGAAGCTTGGTGTGTAATGTTTGGCAGTGTTGCTGTGCCTTCAGCAGCAGCCACAGCAGCATCTCCAGGCAGGACGTGGCTGCTGTGCTGGCTCTGGTTGAGGTGGTCACTGCTGGTACCACCAGCACCCTGTGCTGCCTCTCCCCCTGTTCTGACAGGGGAGGGAAACTCATGACATCAATATTTACAAGTCATTTATGGAGTGTTTCTCCCCGTTATGGATGCTTCCACAATGCCTTGGTGTGTGCAGTGCTACAGCCCCACAGAGCAGGTCTAGATCAGATACTAGGAAACAGTTCTTTACTGTGAGGGTGATGAAGCTCTGGCATGGGGTTGCCCAGAGAAGCCTTGGCTGCCCCATCCCTGGAGGTGCTCAAGGCCAGGCTGGATGGAGCTCTGAGGAACCTGTTCTAGTGGAAGGTGTTCCTACCCATGGCAGGGGGATTGGAACAGGATGATCTCTGAGGTCCCTTCCAACCTGGGCCATTCTGTGATTCTGTGACTGTTCCTGCACCCTTTCCCCAGATAAGCACCTTCAGGTGCCCTGTGGGCGAAGAGGCATGTGGCTGGTGAGCTGCACATCTCCTGTCAACAAACAGGTGCTGTCTTCTGAGGCTGCTGCTTCGGTACAACATTAGTACACACACGTGTAGGAAACAGAGTAAGCGTGGGCAGGTGTGCCTCTAAATATAGGCCTGGCTACCTGGGAAGTAATGCTGTGCTCACGAGCCCACTCACTGCTGCTTGCAGAGTCCCCTCCTCACCCTGCACCCCCCTGGGCACGCTGGCACAGGCAGCAGAGCTGGGAGCTGATTATGAGGAGATTATAAAGTATGAACTAAGACTCTCTGCTAGAAATGCCGGCAGCCCCAGGCTGAAAGCGTCACACTCAAAGGCTCCCCTGCTCCTTTGCATTTTGGGTTTTTTAATGTTTTTGCCTTTATCTGTCATCAGCTCGAGAGCTGTACTGAGCCTTGGAGCATGGAGAGGAGCCCTAAAAAAGGCAAAGGGTGGAGGGGGGACCCTGTGAGGTTGTTTGTCACCTTCTGTAAGCAGGTTCCCATGTAGCTCAGTCAAGGCTGGTGACAGCATTGGGGGCTTGGTGGGACAGTCCCTGCTGCCTCGGAGGAAGCGTGTGGGCCAGCTCTGTCATGGCTTGGGGGACCTTCTCACCAATGCTGTGCTGCCAGAAATGGTCCAGCATTTGCCACCTCCATGTCAGGGTGAGCTCTCCCCCTGGCCGGGCTGGCAGGGCAGGGCTGTGGATTGCTGGAGCTGCTGGGTGAGCTCACTGAGTCCGACCCAGCTCCCTCTGCACCCCGGGGGCTGTCACGAAGCCGTCTGGGCTGGGGATGTTGTTATCGCTCCTGCTGTCCCGCCTCCTGCTCCTGCATCCCTTCCCCCGGGCCCCTTCCCTGCCCTGCTCTGTGCTGTGCTGGTGGAGATAGTAGCCCAAGTCATCGGCTGAGGAAATTGCTCTCTGTAAATCCCGAGTGAAAGTCCTGGGATTCCTGAAGGCCCAAAGGAAAGTGCTTGATTGGATTTTCAAGCTTCTTTGCCAGCTGTGGGAGAGGGGAGCTGACAGCCTCCCTGAATCTTCCTTACTGCTGCCTGGGAGGGGACGAAGCCTGTGCCCTCTTGCTAATGGAATGTAAAGGATGTGTAAATCTTCCCCCTTATTTAACTCCTCTCTGAATTTTATATGCAGCAATAAATTTCTCCTCCTGAAAATCCTTCGGAGCAAGGTGGGCCTCGGGTGCCCAGGCAGGTGTGGGGGGAGCTCCTGCTGCCTCACTGCCAGAGAGGGGCTGCCGTGTTGTGCCATGCAGCAGCCAGAGCCTGTCCCCGAGGAACATGAGGCTCTGGGGACATGCTGTGTGCGCCTGGGGTGTCTTGCAGGAAAGGCTCAGTTTGGGTTCAAGCTGCCTGTGCCAACAGGAGAGGGGCAGGAGCACCTGGGGCTGGCACCCATCGCCTGGTGTAAG
This sequence comes from Platyrinchus mystaceus, assembly GCA_035041135.1. NCBI lineage: Eukaryota > Metazoa > Chordata > Aves > Passeriformes > Tyrannidae > Platyrinchus > Platyrinchus mystaceus. The sequence continues at coordinate 16,164,573 of JAWWLV010000158.1, read as the reverse complement.
CCCCCTGCTCCCCACGGGGCCAAGGGTGTCTGTGTCCAGTACCACCAGAAAGCAAAGTTAATACAACACAGTTGAAACTGGGGAAGGCAGGAGCTGAGAGCTGCAATCAGCAGCAGTTACAGAGTGGTAGAGGGTAGCCAGGCTGTGGTGGGGAGCTGGTATCACTCCTAGCCCCCCATCACGCAGCTGAAGTGTCACACAAATAAGGGAGAAAAGTGCTGCAAATGTTATTCTGTTGCTCCTTATCTCTGATTAATCCTCTTACGTGTTCATCTCCTTTTAGCCCAGTGTTCACTGGCTGTTTAATGTATTCCTATAGTCCTGGCAGAGATAAAATTCCCTCTGAATCTGTAACGTCTTCCCCAGCCCTGCCCTGGCTGGGCAAGGGGGGCTCCTGCCCACTGACACCAGAGCACCACGGAGGAGAGGACCAAGGTAACATGTCCCTGGTCACCAGAGCAGATGGTAGTAGAGAATGGGCTGGAGACCTGTTTTTCCCAGGCCCTGGATTAGTGCTCAGCTGCTTGGGCATCCCCTGATGGAATGAAAAATACCCTAAAATATTGTCCCACAGTGTGGCTTTGCAGCCCATGCTCAGGGCATGTGCTCAATGCACTAGAGAGGAGAAGAGCTTTTCTCTCCACATCCCTCTCTCACTGCAAGCAGATTTGTTGGAGCCCTGTGAGGGAGGCCCTGCCTGTCTCAAGTCCCTCTCCTCTGGCCCAGGCTCTCCAGCTCTGCTCAGTTTTGCCAGCAGCCCCAGGGCAATGGCTCCTCTACCTGCTGCTGAGTGAGGCAGGAGCAGGATGAGCCTTCTGGGCCCGACCCTGTTGCTGAAAGATTTTGCTTTGATCCTCTTCTCGGCAAGGTGCCTCTCCAGCTGGGGAGAGCAAAAATCCCTTAAACAGCCAAAAATCAGAGGGAATATTGGAGGAGAACATTTTTTACCTGGGTGAGAGCCCCTGGTAAAAACATTTTGCGTTGGGAGCAGAATGGTGTTTCTAACAGGGTGGAAACCTGCACAAATAAGGGAACCCACTGCCTTTTGGGGGGCATTGAGACAGATGGCACAGCACCCCTGCCTGTCCCCAATTTGTGTGAACGTGGCCAGGCTGTGGATGTGGACAAGCTGGAGGTTGTCATTATCTCACACTCAGCATCCTTCACTCCCACAGGTACCCAGTGCCCTGTGGCACTGCCTGCCCTGCAGCCTGAGGGCCTCCTGAAGGCAGCCAGGGGCACCTTTGGGTGTGTGCACCCCAGGCAGCCCACACACAGGGGGGTACGTGCCCCATCACTGTGCCAGCAGGGTGGGCTCAGGTCCTCTCTCCTGCTGAGTATTGAGGGAGAGGCCTCATTCCAGTCAGACTCTTCTTGGTGTAAATTCTCCCAGGATTTGGCAAGCTACAGCATGGGAACTGTGGAGCCCTCTGGCTCTAGAAATTGCTTTTCAAACCCAGTTGAATTTACAGTCTCCCCAGCATCCTGCAGCAGTGAGCTCCTGGGATTATTTGGCCCTTGGGTGGCAAAGTCCTGCCTTTTCAATGTGTCAAACCTCCTTCCACAGATGCCCTCCAGTTCTCATGCAGTGCCAGCTCCCTGCCCAGTATCAGGCTGATTTAGGGGCCCCATCATGGTCCCTCTTCTCATTTCTAGCCTGGAGAACCCAAGTCTTACGTGGGGAAGACAATGTTTGTGAGTGTTTGCCTGTGGAAGGTGTTATACAGGCTGAGATTCAGATTCTCAGTGGTGCATCTGATCGTGTCTCACAGGGCTTATTTCAGGACAGTCTCTCCCTGTGCAGAAGCTGCTGCTTTTGTTGACCTGAGCGTGTCTGGAGGTCGGGGTGCAGGGTCTTTGCTAGCCATGGTCATGCTGTATTTTCCATAATAAGCACTCTGAGGATGGCCACTCTGCCCGTGTTTGGCTGAAATGCCAGGACCCTTTGAACGGCTGCAGGCTGAGCAGCAGAGCTGCAGCTGCTGCCCCGAGCCAGGCTGCGGCTGCTGCTTCATTATTTACAGCTGCCTTTGGCCACTCACGAGCTTCTCCAGCAGCTCAGCCCTGGCAGTGCTGGGGGACACTGCTCACTGTCTGCTTGTCCCTGCACTGAGAGCCAGGGGTGTCTGTGCCCTCAGATGGGTGCCGTGTGGCACTCAACCTTTGCACCGGCAGCATACCTGGCTCACCTTCCAGCTCAGGACAGAGCCAGCGCCAGTGGGAAAGCTAAAATCCTTTTGAGCAGCTCTGCTGATTTTAAATTGATCCCCAATACTGACAGCGAATCCAAGCTGGGGCACAGGGGGTAAAGTCGTGGGCCATATGGCAGAGCCGTCACAGGCTGCGGTTCTCCAGGTTGGGGCCGTGAAGGACTTCAGCCGTGAGGGCCTGGGTCATTCTGCTGCCTTTAATGTTGGCCTGAGCCAGGCTGGCACCCCTCAGCCCAGCCCTCCTGGCTCCAGTCAGCTGTTAAACACTGCCAGAGCAGGGGCAGCCCTTACCAGGCCACCAGGCTCTGTGTGCACTGCGTGTCCAAGCAGCTTCGCAGTGCTCTGGAACTACAGCATCTGTTTGCCCTTGCTGGGAATGACTGACACATTAACGTGGGCCAAATGGCATCTTCCAAGGTGACCAGATGCTTGCTGGGTGCAGATACAGGGCTGATGGAGCAGGGATGCCTGTTGTGGTGGGTCCTGTGCCAGCCAGCTTTGCCCACTCTGCTTTTGCCCCCGCTGTTGGTCCCCACGTGCCCTGGCAGCCCCACGGGCTCCATCTGAGATGGAGACCAGGGTACGAGGCTGGAGCTGCCATATGTTCCACATAAAAACACTTCTTGGCCCACTCCCCAGCATTTCCTGCCACTGCCACACGTGCTCAAGATCCCACATGCCTCGCAAGCCGTTCACCAACTGCAGCCTGGCAGATGGAGGAGCCGGGCACGGTTTTGCAGCAGGAGAGACAGGAATCCACAGGCTCTGTTCTTGGGTTGTTCACGGCAGCAGAGGAAGGGGGAGGAGAGCTGGCAACCCACCCCTGCGAACTGCCCCTCTGCAGAAGGAGCAGGACGTTCCATGCCCACTCCCCATCCTGGAGTTCAGCCCTAAGCACTTCTTGAGCTGCAGAAAGTGTTTTCACCTGGTGCCATCCTGGTTAAAGGCAGTTGGAAATGAGTGAATGGGTAGATGGAGACCATCGTTCCTCGCGGGCAGGTGGTACTGGTTTGTTTTGGTGGCAGATGGCCAGTCAGCACTAAAAGCAAAGGGAGAGAACCAGTTCTCAGAGGAAGCAGAAATTTATTGCAGTAGGAAATTAAAAATGAGCACGTCAGCTTTTGGAGTAACTCCCGCTCTGCCTTTTTCTGTCTGAGGAGGAGGAGGATCTGGGTTCACCCCTGCTCTGTGGTGTGGAGGTCTGAAGGCACTCAGGAAGCTGAGGGCACATCCCTTGGTGGTGTATGATGATGGGGAGTGACTGGACAGAGCTGATGTCTCTCTTACCTTGTGTGGCAGAGCGTGACCAGATCAGTGTCTGAGCTCTGAGTGCAGAAGATGAGTGTCCAAGCCTGAGGAGAGGGATATCTCCATGCCATGTCCGTCCAGACACCGTGAAGAGCCAGGGGCAGACATCCTCCCACAGGGGCAAGTCTGTGGTGGGCTCCCACTGCTGACAGGCACAGGGGGCTTTCTCCTGGAGAGTCCTTTTACTTTGTGCTGAGCTGTTCTCCAGTGACTTCGTGTCTTGGTGGCATTGTGCAAGGGCATGAGGGATGCAGTGCAGCCTCTTGGGCTAAGGGTGGGCAGCAAGCAGGCAAGGACACAGGCAGGGTGGGGGAATGGACATGAACGGCCATCTGCTGCCTGCGGTGGGACAGGGGCAGTGCTGGTCTGTGCTGGTCTGTGCTGGTCTGTGCCCCCCAAGGGGGTGGCAGGCGTTTTCCAAGCGGTGTGGCCCCGATCACCAGGCACTGAGCCCGGGATGGGGCTGGGTTTGGGTGCTGCTGGTGGGGCAGAGCTGCTGAGCTCCGGGGGTTGTTTTATGGCCCCAGCTCCCTGCCGTGAGAGCAAGGCCGAGGGATTTGCAGCCCAGCGCGCTTCTGTGCCCGGGGATTAAAAGCAGAAGCACAGAAGACAGGATTCAGAGAAGGGATGGCTCCTGGGGTGCAGCCAATTAGCAGTGTTAGGGAGAGAGTTACCTGCTGCTGCTGGTGGTTTTCTCTGACCTCTTGCTCTGGTCCAGGGTGAGCTCACGTTGTGCCCAAGCCCAGCGTGGGAGAGCTGCTGCAGGAAGAAAGTTCAGAGGCACAGCCTGGCGAAGGCATGTTCTACCTGCTGCTGAGCACATTACTGCTTCTCCAGGAGTGGATAAGTCCTGCTTACGAGGACACTCGTCCTCTTTTATTTAATTTCCTGGTAATGCTTCTGCAGCGTCAAAGTCTTATCAGGAGACGAGCAGCTTAAGAGCCTGGTAAAGGACTTTTTATTGTCAGTATCCATCTCTTTATTCCCCTCTTCCCTTTGACGCTGGATGGCAGACTGGTTGTGGCTGAAAAGAGGTGTGCTTTCTTTTCCTTTTGTCTGTTTAAGCTGCCAAGATTTCCTGGCTAACCTTTTCTCATGGTAATTCGGCTGCGTGAGAGGCTGCTGTCCCTGGTCCCTGGGTGGCCATCGGTGGCGGCTCAGCTGCAGGTTCCGTGGGGAGGAGTGAGGGTGAGACCGACTCCCAGACTGCACACAAAAGGACAGATCTGGGGACACAACAGCTCTGACTGGGCAGCTCCGGTCTGCGACCTGCCATCCACTGTGCTGTGACTCGGTGAGCAAACCCCTGCCTCTGCTTCCCCAGAGCAGTCACACTGAGCCCAGCCACATCTCTGGGGCATCCCAGTGCTTTGAGCCCTGCTGCTCACCCTCGTGTCCCCGTGTGCTGCAGGGGCTTGTGGATGTGGGGGCTGGAATTGCCGTGGGCAGTGCAGGGGGGATGAAAGCAGGAGTGTGTCCCCTGGGAAGCCAGAAGCTCAGGGACTGCTGTCTAGTGGCAGCCAGCTCCATCTCTGCACATTCCAGGTGTTCCTCACGGTCATGCCAGGCCTGTGGAGACGCAGTGCTACATTCAGTCCCCTTTTCAGCTGCACACAATGGCTTTGGATAACGTTTGTTTGAGAAAATTGGTTGAATAGTGTGATTTTCTTTGTGTGTGTGTGCGTGTGGTTGTTACTGTTGTTCTTTTAAATGCTCATGGGAGTAGCAGAGCAGTTAATGAGGCAGCACAGAGACAGTCACAGGGGAGAGGGTTTCTCCTGTGCTTCCCCACAGCTGCACTCTCCTGGTGATGCAGCTGGCTCTGCTCCTGCTGGGGCTGCTGATGGGTCCCTTGCCCCAGGAGATGCCCACACCCTTCTTCTCCTCAGCAGTTCCCTTCCCCAGGTCTCACTGTTTTGCTTCACCAGCCATGGAGCTGCATGAGGGAGGGGAAAGTCATGGCTACCTGTCCAGCTGGGCACTGGGAATGGGTCACTGTGGACCTGGCTGTGGTGACACCCCATCACCACAGAGCACAGCTCACCCTTGGCCAGCGCTGTATCCCTGACCCTGGGCAGAGGCACCTGGTGCTCAGAGCTCTCCTTGGCTCCCATGGGAGCCACGACAGCAGGGCCAGGGCCAGGCTCTGCTCTCTTACAGAATTTTGGGTAGGTCACTGTCATGGGTTTGAAAAAAGATGTTGGAATTTTTTCCCAGTGTCGTCAACCCCCCCAATCTGTTTCTTCTTAATTTCAAAGTTGTAATCTTGTTAAACTGAGACAGTCACTGGGGGGATCAGGCTCGGCACAGGGCTGTCTTTGCTGGCAGTTGATGTGCTCAAGCCCAAAGCTGGGTGTGCTGGCTTGGAGCTTCCAGAAGCTCCCGTCCCCTTCCAGCCTCATGTGCCGTCCCTCTTGGCTCTGCAGCGGGAGCCAACATGCGGCGCTGGGAGCGGGTGGGGGGCGTCAGAAATGCAGACGAGATAGCATGAGATGGATGATGCATCAAATTCTAAACTGATAAGAGATGAAACAACTGGAGTGTTGTCAAAAGGCCAGGAAGGATTTTTTTTTTTTAAATAGACTAAATAGTCTGGACAGGAACAGGCAGTGAGCAGCACAGAAACAGCGGCGCCTTCATCGCTTTGTTTTTCTGGCTGTGGCTGTGCCTGTTGCCATCTGTGCTGTGCTCCGTGGCCACCCCGATGGTGCTGGGATTGCTCCCTCATCGCAGGCTCACAGCCCTGCTGAGCAGCCTGGAGCCATGGCTGGCATTGCTCCGGGATGCCAAGGGCAGGTTTGACATGACCTTGCTCTGAGATGGGTGTTCGGGTTGTCGGTGCTCCGAGGAGTCCCCGGGCTGGCGGTGGAGACTCAGTTGAAGTGCCATGGCTGAGCCTGCCTTAATCCCAGCTTTTAGACTGGCTGAACTTGTTTCCACTTATCTCTAATATTGTACAGCCTTGTTACACAGCATGAAAAAGCCAACACTTGAGTTTGCTCTTAAACCTCTGCAGAGCAGCAGAGACAGGCCTCTTGTTGTGCCAGGGTCACTGTCTCCTCTGAACCTCGCAGCAGCCACGCCACCAGTGGTTTATCCCACACAGGTCTTCCATCTAATGAAGTGAAATGCTGAAGCAGGGATTAGACAGTGAGATGCTGGGAGTAGATGGTATGGTTTACCCTTGGAGGACATCTCCCCGGGTGTCCCCGTGCCCGAGCTGCTGGCGCCGTGGCAAGGACAGGCACTGAGCAGTGCCGCTCTGCGCGGGAGGGCGGGGGCTGTGGATGTCCCCAGGAAGCTGCTGGGACTGGTAGTGCCGGCAGGGCGGAGTGGGGATGCCCTGCAGGTCACGGGGGGCTCGGTGGGAGCGGGGAGGGCTGCGTGGTGGGTGTGTTACAGCCTGTCCCTCCGCCCCGCAGCGCAGCCATGTGATGCCGGAGGAGCGCGGTGGCGATGATATGGAATGTGGGCAGCTGCCTTCGGACACGCTCCGACAGGTGACGGTCCAGCGCCACCCCCTCTACGGATTCGGCTTCGTGGCTGGCAGCGAGAGGCCGGTGGTGGTGCGGTCGGTGGCAGCAGGTAGGGAGGGGGTGGGGGTGGTACCCGGACACGTGCCAGGAAGCACAGTGGCACCTTTCCCCGGCGGGACCCCTCCCTGGGCTCCTGTCCTCTCCTGTTCCCCCCTGTGGGCCTGCAGGGTGTGCTCCACAGCCACAGACATGGGCAAATGCTTTGGGGATGCTCGGGACCCTCCTGCTTCCCCTCCACCCCACAGCTCCGGGATGCCTGGGTTGGCCCTGACCCTCTCTCCTGGCAGGCGGCCCCTCTGAGGATAAACTCCTGCCAGGAGACCAGATCTTGGCCATCAACGATGAGGATGTGAGTGAAGCCCCCAGAGAGAGATTCATCGAGCTTGTCAGGTGAGGACAACACTTGTCCCTCATCACCTCTGGGGAGGGGGCTCATGCCAGTCTGCTGTGCCCCTACCAAAGCCTTGGGGTGTTGGTGCACACTAGTGTCACTGATGGTCACTGCTGGGGTGGGGAAGCCTCAGCCTGAGCAGGGGGAGTGTCTTGGAGCAAGTGCCATACCTGTTCCCAGCTGGCCAAGGAGTGGGCAGCACTGGGAAAGCATCCACAGCCATGTTATCAAGCACCCCAAGGAGCCCACAAAGGTCCTGGCTGCCACTGGGCTGGGAAGGGTGGGATGTGCTCTCAATAGCCAAATGCACATGTTGAGGTCATCACCATAAGGTCCCATCCACCTTCATTTCTCCTTTCTGTCACAGGAAGGCCAAGGACTTCATCATCCTCACGGTCCTGCACACCCACCAGGTGAGACTGGCGAGGCCATGGCCAGCTCCAGGGGAGCCAGGACAGGGGTTAAAAGCCCTTTTGGAGACTGAGGTGGGGTCCCTGGAGACCCCAGGAGACCGCTCAGGCAGTTCAACTGACTTGTTGGACTAGTGTTCCACCACCCCAAGGCTCTTCTAAGCTGTGGGGCCTGAGAGCTGCCACAGCCCCTTGGGGTCATTGTGGGTGTGCAGCCATCTCCCTGTCCTTGTCACTGCCTCCTCGCAGGAGGGAGGGAGGAAAAATACACCCATACTCATGGGGTTTGCTGGGACATCCCATGTGTCTGATGAAGTGACCCATCAGCATGCCAGAGGTGGCAGGGAGGGGTTGTCCCTGGGGAGCTGGGAGTGCCAGGCTGCAGCGTGGCTGGTGGTGGTGCTGGCACCAGTGATTATGGTGCACTGGGGCTCAGCACCCGTGGTGCTGGAGCAGACAGGACCATTCTGCCAGTGGCAGTGGTGGCAGGGCACCATTTCTGCTTCACTGAGCCCTTTGATATCAGGGAAGGAGATAAATGCAGAGCTCCCCTGCGCTCTCCTCCTCTCCGGGAAGATGCCACCACCCAGCGTGGCTCCATTGGGAGCAGGGGTGTGTGCCAGGCTCCAAAAAAGCTCTTGTCCTCCTGGCCCTGGATGGCCACCTGCCAGGACAGGCTGCTCAGCTCATCAGGCACACACGGCTCTGTGGCATCAGTCTCCATGCCAGAGCATGTGCAGGCAGGGACTCTCTAGCACTGCCACTGGAACGTCCTGCACGGATGCCCCAGGTCCCACCTTCTCCCATCTCCCTGTGGCTGCAGACCCACATCCAAGGGGTTTGTCTCTCCCATCTGAACCAGTGCTGGTGCTTCCAAGCAAGACCTGGCTGGCATCTGCCAGAGTTCAGCCTGCACAAGGGGTACTGGACACATGAGCTCGCTGGGGGTGCAGCCTCCCCTGTCATGCTGAGGCTGCTGGTGTGACTTTGGGGGCTGCTGTTCATGGTTCTGGCCCTGCCTGCAGCACTGTAAAACCACAACAAAGGGAACTTGCTTTCCATTCCCCATTTCATGGTTTGCTGCCCACTCCCCATCATCATGTTGGCTTCGGAGGGGTTTCCTCTGGGCTGTGTGTCTGGCTTTGCCCACACCACGGTTCCAAAGGCAGGCAGTCGTGCCACAGCTCCGAGGGCAGGCAGGTGATTTACCCAGTGCTCTCTTTCCAGTCTCCCAAATCTGCTTTCATCAGCGCAGCCAAGAAGGCGAAGCTCAGGTCCAACCCGGCCAAAGTCCGATTCTCAGAGCAGGTGACAGTCGGCGAGACGGACCCAGTAAGTCCTGCCCTGCCTTCCTCTGTGTGTCACCACCCCCTTGAGGTGTCCCCGGGGCTGTGGGCTGTGAGGTGTCTGGGGGCACAGGGCTCCTCTCCCAATTTGGGCTCTGCCATCTGGCCTGGGGAGCCCCACAGGGAAGATGCCCTTGGGTCAGTGCTGGGGGGACACCCCCTATCCCTCTGTGGGATGGAGCCCCAAAAATTGGCATTAGAAACCTGGTTCCCATGTGAGTCCCCCTGGGTGCCCAAGGGAGGCATCCAGGCAGTGCCAGTGCCTGCCCTAAGGAAGGTCTGTGGCTTCCAGCCCGATGCCAGAGGGTTCACAGGACTGCCTGTGTGTGGGGCAGGGTCATGAGGGCATTGCTGCATGGCCATGGAGGCTGCAGTGTTCCAGCCCAGTGCCTCTATCTCTTCATCAGAAAGGTTTTATTAATGAGCGTACAAAAAAAAATAGACCCAAAATAAAACTGAAAAAAAAAACCCCTCTGTAAAGTGCTTCTAGCAAATTCTATTTTTAAGCAAAATCAATTAGGTAATTATCTGATTGAAATGCTTCTCACTAAATAAAACCAGCCTTTTCCCCAGCTTCCTGCAGAGAGGATGGGCAGGATTGAGGGGGGCTAGGCTTGGGGTAAGGGTCAGGAGAGGGGGATAGGCTCTGAGCCACCCTGGCCATCGCCTCCCCTCTGGGACACCAGCTGGGGAGCGGGACAGGCTGCCTGGCATGGGCACTGGGATGTGCTGGACAGAGTGGGATGCTCTGTTCCCAGTGCAGCTGCTGGGAGCTGGCGGGGTGAATCTGTCAGGCAGCTCCAAATTGCTTCAGCTCTGCTCTTCTCAACAGCTCAGCAGAGTGCTGTGTTTCCAGGGGAAATGTGCCTCTTAGTGCAAGAGCCCAGAGCAGTGGAGGATGCCACGACCTCTCCATCACTGACACTTGTTTCTCTCTCCCCATCTTCCCTCTGCCTCTCCGTGTCCCCCCCATCCTCCTCTCCTCCCCCTTTGCCGGCCCCACATGCCAGGACATGTTGAAGAAAGAAGCTCTCCTCCTCATTCCCAATGTGCTGAAGGTTTTCCTGGAGAATGGGCAGATCAAATCCTTCACGTTCGACGGCCGAACCACTGTGAAGGTGAGCCCCTCCGCTTCCCCCCCGCTCCACCGGGACACTTCTCCTCCTCCCACCTGCCCAATTCCGTTTTTCCTCATCTCCTGCTTCCGTGCACAAACGCCGCAGCAGCGCTTGGCTGGCTGGGAGCTGCTCTGGCATGATGGATAGCCCGTCTGCCTCCCCAGGCGACACGCTTTGCGGCTGGCAGGGATGGGATTTTGCTCTCTTTCTCCCTCTCCTGACTTTCCTCCTTGCTGTGAGCCTGCTCTCCAGCCAGGGTGGATGCTCCTGCTAGTCCCCCTGCCAGCTCCCCGCAGACCCCTTCAGCACCACCACAGTGGTACCCGAGGTGCTGGGGATCTGGCCACTGGTCACCTCCTGCTGCAGGGTCACTTGGACCAGCAGTGGCTGGGTACCATCCCACAGCCCCTCTCAGCACTGCCGGGCCTCATCCTTCACCAGCATGGCCCCAGTTGCCAGGGAGGGGCTGGGCTCTCACTGGGGTGCCATTTCCCACCCTGGGAAGCAGCCAGTGCCTCGCACCCAAGGATGTCCGTGGTGTTTGCAGGACGTGATGGTGACGTTGCAGGACCGCCTGTCGCTGAGACACATCGAGCACTTTGCCCTGGTCCTGGAGTATTCCAGCCCGGAGCAGAGCCACCGCTTCCTGCTGCTCCAGGACAAGCAGCCACTGGCCCACGTAAGCTGCTGGGTGTGGGAGGGTGTTGGGACGGCCCTGGGCAGGGGCTGGGGCACAGAATGGGAGACAATCAGGGTTTTACCCATCCCACACTGACAGCACCATGGAGGTGCTCTGTGTTCCAGCTGGGGGAGCTGCAGACAGCATTCATGAACATCCTTGACCTGCCCTGGAGAGCACTGCACAGGGCCAGGGATGAAATGGGGATCATGGAGGAAGTGTTAGCCTGAGTGGCATAAACCCCTGCAGCACCAGGAGAAGCTGTCACACCAAGGAAGTGTGGGCTGTTCCTGGGAGGAAAGGATGAGGTGGTGCATGGAGGAGAGAAATTGGGTATCACCTCAAAAGAGAGGAGAGGGGGTCTCCTGCCCTACAGGCAAATATACAGTTCCTGGGCTCACTGCTCCCCTCTGCTCCTGCCACAGGTTGTGCAGAGGACACACTACCATGGCATGAGATGCCTCTTCCGTGTGAGCTTCTTCCCCAAGGACCCGGTGGAGCTGCTGCGCCGGGATCCTGCAGCGTTCGAGTACCTGTACATCCAGGTATGGCCCTGGGAGCTGATGGTGCTCATGGCCCACACATCTGCCAAGGCTGTGCCTGTCAGAGGCATCTCTCAGGTGTCACATGCCTGTCCCTGTGTTTACCTGAGGACACCTCTCCTCCCTCCTGCAGAGCCGCAACGATGTGATCAGAGAGCGCTTCGGCACCGACCCCAAGCCAGAGATGCTGCTGGGACTGGCTGCCCTCCACATCTACATCACTGTCTCAGCCACCCGCCCCAGCCAGAAGGTCTCCCTCAAGAATGTGGAGTGAGTCCTCCCTGTCCCCACCTTCGGTGTAGCCCTCCTTTGTGTCCCTTCCCTGTTCCCCTGTGTAACTGGAGTGCTCCCAGCAATGTCTCGGGGTGCAGAGCATGAAATGCCCTGAGAGCCCCCCCTTGTGCTGGCCACTGGCTCGTGGCCTGAGCAGCAGTGATACACAGCCCCTGGTCCCACCACGTGTAAGACCCCCTCACACTGACATCCAGCCTGTGCCAGGGCTGGGGATATTTGCTGTGAGCCCAGGATCATTTCCATGGGAACCTGGGCAAGGAGAAAGCTCTGTGGCTGTTTAATCTCAGCCCATCACCGAGCTGTGCAGCCCTGGCTCAGCCCTCCTTCAGCTCCTGAGGGACCTAAATCCCTACCTAGTCCATCTGTGCAGGCTGGCCTTGCCCAGTGGGCACAGGGAGATGGCACTCCAGGAGGACCCCAAAAGAGGTTTGGGAATTTGCCCTTCATCCCTTAACCTTAATTAAGAAATTAAGGTGAGGGGGAGCTGGGCTCAGCTGCATAGCCTGGCACTGCTGTTCCCCAGCTCAGTGCTGGCAGCTATGGCACCACCCCGGGGTCCCATCCCCCTGGGGACCCAGGTTGGTGGCTGCTGCTGCCCTGGCTGTGACACCAAGGAAGTGCTGGTGTGTCTCCAGCTCCCTCTGATGGCAAGAGGATGCTCTGGGACAGCATCCCTGGTTTCTGTCCCTCTCTGCCCATCAGCAAGGGTCTCTGGCCTGGCAGCTCATGCAGACTTCCCTCCCCACAGGAAGGAGTGGGGCCTGGAGCCCTTCCTGCCCCCCTCGCTCCTGCAGCTCATCAAAGAGAAGAGCCTCCGGAAATCCCTCTCGCAGCAGCTCAAAGCCCACCAGCACCAGCCTGGCGGCACCAAGGTAAGCCCAGCACGAGCTGTCCTGGTTCAGGGCTGCTGGGGTGTCAGCCTGCCCTCCACCCCAGCCTGTTGTCCCTAGCTGCTTGGGGGCTCCTGTTATTAAATCCCCTTGGATGAGAGATAAATGCTAGGGAGACAGCCAGATAGACGCTCTCCTGAATCCACTTCCAAAAGCTGATCTGGATTTCGGGGAGTGCAGTGAGGTTCAGGGGTGAGATCAGCTGAGATCCAGCTCTCACCTTGGCTGAAGTGGCACAGATCAGTTTATTGTTATCTCTGCTGCTGGGCTTGGAAAGCTCTGGAGGCGGCTGCTGAGCCGCTGCCTTGGTCCCTGCAGCCTTCAGAGCTCCCTGGGGAGGGGGTTATATATCCCTCAGGAGGGTTATACACCAAGCATTGGGGCTCCTTCCTGGCTGTGCCTCAGCTCCCAGCACCTGCCCAGGATGTCAGAGGAATGGAGACCCTCCCAACCCCATGTCTCAGACTCCTGCCAGCACAGCCCATGCCTGGAGCTGCCTGACAACTTCCAGTCCATTCCTACTGGACACCCCCCAAGTTTTCACCACCTTCTTGCATTTCCTCCCCATGTGCTCATGGTTATCATCTTTGTGATGTGTTTTGTCAGGTCTCCACGGCCCAGGCAAAGCTGCAGTACCTGAGGATCCTGAACGAGCTGCCGACCTTTGCTGGGGTTCTCTTCAACACAGTGGGACTGGTACGGTAATTCAGGGTGGGCTGGGAGGGGCCTGGCAGTGGCCCTGAGTGTGTGCTGGAGGGGAGAGCCAGGGGAGATGTGGCTCCCACAGAAATTACTTCCCTCAGTCTCTTGCTCTGCCCTGACAAGGTCCAAGCCCACCCAGTAAAGCCTTCAGAGCCCCTGCTGTCAATTTGTTGGATCTTCAGCTCCGCAGGGTCAGGGTCAATTCTGTTCTTGCCACCCTGTTGGGCAACGAGATGACCTGCTCAGTGAAGTTGGAGTAGTTTCAGACATGTCTGTAACTTCACTGTGCCATGGCAGCATGGTGTGGGTGCTTTGCCTTTTGTCTCCCATCTCTGACACCAAAGCAATGACTCTCAGCCAGCCTATGAGTTGAACTATGTGTAAGGAGTACAAAGGATTCCCTTTTCTGTTCTGCACTGCTCTGCCCAGCTCCCCTTCTCCTCCACGTGTGGCTTGAGGCATCCTTCTAGACCAGAGCAAGAAAGACCCCTATATCCAGCCAAGGCTTTGGTCTTTCTTCTTCTCTAAAATACATTCACTCCCTCTTTTGCTTCCTTCCCTCAGAGGCAATGTCAGATCAGGCAGATTTGTAACACGCTCTTACTTCTGTGTAGTGACACCAGCGAGCCTGAATATTTCATGTGGACAGTCAGTTCAGAGCTTTATTTTAAATAGCCTTGGCATCCTGCACACCGTTCCCAGCTCTGCAGAGGGGCTCAGGGGGGCAGGTTCATGGCAGCAGCTTCACCTGCTGCTCTGCAAAGGCCTTGGGGACCTGACCAAGATGCCAACATTGAGGCTTGGCTCCGTGGAGAGAGCCAGGCACAGCCTGTACAGCCCCAGGGTGCATTTACCCACCCCTGTCTGTCTGTCTGTCTTTCCCCATGTGGCCGTGCCCCCAGGACGAGAAGCAGCCAGCCACCACCCTTCTGGTGGGGCCCCGGCACGGCATCAGCCACGTCATCGACCTGAAGACCAACCTCACCACGGTGCTGTCCGAGTTCAGCAAGGTCAGCAAGATCCAGCTGTTCAGGGAGAACCAGGGGGTGGCCCGGGTGGAGACAAGCATCCTGGATGCCAAGGTAGGCACGGGTGCCGTGGAGGCGGGCACCGGGGAGAGGGGGTGGTGTGCAGTCTGGGATTGGGGGGGTCTGGGGCCAGCCTTTGAGGGGATTCAGGTCACAGGTGCGTGTTGGAGCATCTCCTTGGGGATTTCTAGAGGTTCCAAAGCCCCTTTCACGCTGCAGTCACGGGATGTGTGGTCTGTGGCACCTCCCCTGCCAGTCTGACTCCTTGTGCCACATGGGCAGGGAGTGGTGCCAAGGGCCACAGTGCAGGGATGGTGGTGTTCTGGCCATGACCCAAACTCCTACCCAATGGTTTGAGCAGGGTGCTCTGGAGGCAGGACAGATCAGGGCTGGAGAGGAGCAGTATGTGGCCATACCTGGGCTGGTGCAGGTACTGGAGGGGACTGGGGAGTTTCTGCATTAGCAGCACTTGTGGAACTTGTTGAGCCCTGCAGGACTGCTGAATGAACTGGAAATTATGGGGGCCATGGGTGTCAGGCTCAGAGTGTGAAAAGAAATCAGTGTCCCTGGTCCAGCAAGCTCCCCCAGGTATCTTGCCAACTGCCCCCATTATCCTCCCCTTCAGCCCACAGAGCCCACTCCTTGGTGTACTTTCCCTCCTGAGCCCTGTGTCTTGTCATCCTCCATCTCCTGCCAGTTGTTGTGTGGTGCAGTGCTGGTTCTGGTAGTCAATCCCCATGGTCAGGCCCTGCCACCCCCTTCTCACCCCTCGTGGGTGCCAAACCCTTCAGAAAAACTGTCAGCAATGCAGTAAGAGCTTTACTTGCTTCTTTGGTGTCCGGTCCAGCAGCCCTAAGGATCTTCCATTGGCCTTTGCACAGGTTTTTAGCAAGCTGGGACATGTCCCCAGCAGACTCAAAGGGAGATAACCTTGTGCCTGCTCCAGGGCATCCTTGGTGTCACTGCCTCCCTGCACCCAGCTCTTCCCTGCCCCATGGGGAAGGACAGCTGAGAGGCAGAGATATGACAGTTAAATGCCAAACCTCATCTTCTCCTCTCCTCCCACCTTGAATTCAACAGGACAGAGGTAGCATTGAGTTTGGGCTAAGTTAGACTGGAGCAGTACTTGGCATGGGCTGTTTGCCACAGTGGAGCCAGGACCTCTGTGGGGCACAGGGGTGCTGCTGTGCAGCACACTGCTGTATCTGCACAAGCCCTCGAAGCCTTTGGCTGTGGGGCAGTTTTGCTGGCCCTGCATTCATCCCTTTTCCCCCTGAGACTGATGAAGCTGAGCTGCTTTGCTGCTGCCTCTGTGTTTCCTCACCTCCTGACAGGTCTTTAAGCCTCAGCCCCCTCCCCAGCCCTTTCCTTGCACCATTTCAGTTGTAGTCTTGCAGATGTAATCATGGTGGATTTGTTTAGGATTCTCCTGCTGCCTCCTGTCCTGGTGGATTTTAGTACTTTTTCCCACCAGGCTCATTAATTCCTCCACGTCTGTTTTCCTGCTGCTGCTGTGCCTGGTCCAGTAGATCTGCTGAACTGCAGTAATACCTCAGTAGCCTCTGCCAGAGCCACATTAATCCTCATCCCCTCTGCTTCAGTTCTCCCCTCCAACAGCCTCATCGAAGAAGCCCTTTTTTTGCATTCATAACTCAGTGGGTATTTGGTCAACTGTAATATCTGCAATATTCCCTCTTCTGCATCCCACTGAGGTCAGTTGTTGCCCAGTTTAGGTCCTGGTATCCTGCTGTGGTAGTCCCAACCCTTAAAAACTCTCAACCTCCCCTACTGCATCCTGAGCAGGTGGAAACCCTCCTTGCCCATCCCTTCCAGCTGCCTGGGCTGTGCAGATGCCCGTTGGTCTCCTCCTCACTGCTTATAGAGCAGGAATAACCAAGGGACATCCTCTGCAGCACGAGTAACCCTGCTGGTTCCTCCTGGTGCCTGCACCCCTCGGATTTGTGTGTACAAAATCACCATATTAATGCATTAATAATAGGCTGGTCACAACCCTGTGGCTGCTCGTGGCTCCCTGTGAGCTCTCAGAGCGTGGCTGTTCCTGCTGTCACGTAGCTCCGTGGCTGTTCCAACATCTGCCAGAGCTGTGCAGGAAGATGTGTGGCACTGGCTCTGCTCCACTGGGATCATGGTGGGGTGCTGCTGTCCCCTCCCTGGAGTGGGAGAGGGCAGTGTGTCCCCCCCTCCCAGCACAGACTGGCCCCAGGAGCGACAGGTGTGCTGGAGGCTTAGGTGATGCTGGAGTCCATCTGCTGTGAGTTAGGTGGCAATTCCCACACAGCTTGTCCACAGATCCTGCTGTGCTGCTCCCCTCAGCCATGCTCTGCAGCAGCAGTCACCTCTGTACCACTACCAGCCCTTTCCCACTGTAGGAGAAGACTTTCTCTCATGTCCCCTGTATCCAGCCCCCCAAAGGCTGGAGAAGAGCCAGCTCACATACTTCCCACAAGCACAGTGGCTTTATCTCCGTGAGAAATTCCAGGCAGCTGCCTACAGCCCCCAAAATCCCCTCTGCCTGCCTGGAGTAGGGCGAGCACCCCATTTGTGGATCTCAGCAGGCTCAGCAGCACCCTGCCAGCACAGAGGCTGCTGTTATCTGTCTTCATTTAGCCCTTATCCAAAGGGCTGGGATTTAAAGCCAGAATGTCTGCTCCAAAATGAGGCATATGCTAATCCTGCTCAGGACAGCGATGGACGAGGCAGGCTAAGCAAAGCAGGCAAAAAGATCATTACCTCACAGTGCTAATCTGCTTTCTACAATTATTCTATTGCACTGAACGTGTCTCTGGCTAAAGCCCCGGATTGCAAATAAATCTGTTTCTGGCGTGAGCCACAAACCATTAGAGGGTTGTGCTCGAAGTAGTGTCCTGACTGCTCTGGGGACCTGTCAAATCCATATCACCCTGGAAAGCCTGCTGGAGCCCCATGGATTGCAGTGCACTCCAGGGTGTCCCCCTGGGCCATTGTGCCTGGTGCTGCTGCGAGGTGCTCGCTGGGTTACTGTGGAAACGCAGATGGTCAGTGATGGTTCAGGGGTTTGTGCAGAAAGGCCATCTTGAATCTCTCAGGGCAGTTAAAATGACGGGTTAAAAAAAGGTATCAGGTCATGGAGCATCCACCAGCTGGGAGATCTGAACACCCTGACTGAACCAGCCAGTCCTTATCCCCCGCTGGCCTGAGACCACGGCCCAGACTCACCTGCCAGGAAGGAGCTGGGGGAGATTTTCAGGTAACAAGCAGGCTTGTCGGATCTTGAGGAGATCGTAAACCATTTGCATTTATTTCAGGAGCAAAAGAAATGGTGTTTGTCTTATGAATTATTCACTAGGTAGTTAATTGGTTTGTTTTGGAGCTTTTCCATCTTGGGCTTCAGTTTCTGTTTAAAACAGCACATTTGAGATACAAACCCAGGGCTGGTACCTCTGCTTTGCCTTCTTCAGCTTTTTGCCACTGCAAGTGTGGCAAGGAGGGGGCAAATGCTGACAGGATCCCTCATAGAGGAGGAGAGGAACAAAAGCCTGTAGGCCTTTGCTACTGCTTCCAAGAAGGATTTTTGTTCCCTGCGAGGTCTGGGAGAGCTGCAGGGAGGACAGGAGCAAGTTTCGTCTCAACAGTCATGAGGGAGCGAGGCAGGTTTGCTTGGGAATGCTGAGAAGGTTCACAGCCCGCAGCTGGGGGCAGGACAGCACTCCTCCATCTGCACTGAGTGGTGCAGGTGTTTTGCAGGATTTCGTGGTCATTCCCACCTGACAGAGTCTCCTCTGATGGGGCACAGGGGGTGGATGACTGCCCACCACGCTCACCCAGGCTCCCCAGTGCAGGAGGAGTGGGGAGAGCTGCCCCAGCCCCAGGCTCCCCCGGCCGTGCGGCTCCGCAGCTCCTGCGGAAACGAAAGGTTTGTTTTTTACTGAAATGCCTTTTCCAACGGAGCATTTCTGCTGTCTGATTTACACAGCCACACACCGCTGGGCTTTTTCTTATTAACAGTCTTGACTTTGGAAAAAAGGCTGCTGAAGCACTCTGAATGAGAATGAAGGAAGAACGTTTGGGGCACAGCCGGATCACCTGAGCCCAGGACAAGTGTCTGCAGCTTAACAGAGGAGCTGTCCCAGGCTGTGCCCCGTCCCTGTGCCGGGCTGTGGGGCAGGAGCACAGGGTGTCTGGCTGCTGGACAAGCACAATTCAATCAAAGACATCGGGGTAATTGACTTCAGTCTCCAGCAGGGCCTGCAGCCAGCCGGTGCTTAAGCCGAGATCAAGACTTGACTGAGGAAAACAAAGCAAAATTAATTCACAAAGGTCCCTGGCTGTGCTGTGCCTGGAATCTGGGTATTGATCTTGGTGTCCCAGGGGCCCCCAGCGTGCTTCCAGCCTGCCATGAAAATAAATACCATGCGCAGCTGGGGTTCAGCCTTTCCCTCTCCCCCTGGAAGGAGCCAAGGAGCCCCTTCCTCTCACTGCAGATATGATGGTGACCCCTCCGAGCCCTCCCTGCTGGAGCCAGCCCTGAACCCAGTGGTGCTCCCACAACTGAGCGTGGCAGGGACATGCCATGGGTGCCCAAGCCAATGCAATGCCCTCTGTGTATTTGCCAGATTGTGGTCTGAAAATTGTGGGCAGCCCCATCGTACCGACAAGGGCAGGCGAGGCCAACATTACTCCTGCTCGTGCAAACAGTGACTCAAGCCTACGGGATTTTTCCATGAAGAGCAAGGCTTTGGAGTGATGATGGACCTGGAGGCTCTGGTTCCTTACACTGGATTCATCTTTATTTGCATGAAGCCGAGCTGAAACACTGTCACCTCGTGGGAGAGAGGGAGGGGTTGAGATTTGCTTTGGCTCAGTACCTGGGGTGGGAGGGGCGGGCGCAGATTCCCTCTCGGAGTGGGATGTAGAGCAAAGCAGTGGGATGTGGAGCAAAGCAGTGGGATGTGGAGCAAAGCAGTGGGATGTGGAGCAAAGCAGTGGGATGT
>JAWWLV010000158.1:16129803-16139832 GCA_035041135.1 Platyrinchus mystaceus | reverse complement strand
CAGACTCCCTTTTAACCAGAAAGCAAGGAGCAGGGACACAGGTCCTCACTTTGGGCAAGCTCTGACTTGCGGTGTCAGCTCAAGCCGTAAACACTCACTGCTAGTGTTGTTCTGGCAACTCCTGGAGCAGATCCAGGAGGTGCTGTTTGAGAAGACCTGCAGTGCTGCCAGCTAAATGCTGGATCCTCACAGAACAGCCTGTGTGCTGCCGCAGGGATGCAGCACACGCTCCTTGGATGGCATCCCGGCTCCAGGGACCGAGGTGAGGGCACACACTCACTGGGCTGCATCCCTGCTGCCTCCATCCTGGGGGTCTGAGCTGCATGGGCAGCTCTGCAAGCATGGCTGCTCTGCTGGTTTCCCAAATCAGGAAGGCAGCTTTGGTGTCCCAGCTTTTCAGCCTGATGCAAGGAGCAGAAGGCTGGTCTGGGCACAGCAGGAGGTTCTGTTCCGACAGGCACCAGTGCTGTTCCTTGAGGATGGATTACAGGTGTGAGTCACCCTCAGGAAAGATCAGTGATTCTCAAGAGTGATTTCAAACAAGGGCCAACCATGAACTACATGCTGCTGTTCCATGCAGGTGTTCACACCAGATGTGTTTTGTGTAGGGAAATACAAAATATGGGCAAAACACCAACCCAGCGCTCTATGGAAGGTTGCCCCGAGACCTCCCAAGTGACACTGCAGCTTCAGACAAGTTTTTAGTTTAGCTGGCAGTGTCAAAACTCCTTCCTCGAGGTAGCACTGGCTTGGGGAGGTGGGAGGAGTGCAGAGAGTTAGCAGGGTCCTTGGGAGAGGACGTGGTGCCATGGGGGAAGGCACCTGGACACGGACTCAGCACATGTGGGAAGACACCCTCACAAGAGGCATCAGGAAAGCACCTGCAGCAACCTCAGTGAATCCAGGCAAGGTCTGGATGTTGGTGTAAGTATAAGAAGTTTCCTTTTCCTTCTTCCCCTGTGGCTCTGGTTGACAGCTGTCACTGTGCTCCCTGCTCTGGGTGCCCTACAGGAACATATTTAGGGACATTTTGCTGTGAGCAGAGGGTGTTTCCAACTTAACTGGCCATTATCAGAGTGGTCCTTCCCTGGTTCATGTCACCCTGACATGGGCTACTGGGACACATGGGGCACATGGCTGTGGGGTGTCAGAGGGTGGGGAGGGCATCCCAGAACATACCCAAGGGCTTGGAAGGAGGCTGGTGGCACCCACAGGGTGTAAGTGGTGTTTTTCCACACTCCAGCAATGATGACAGTAGACAGGATATTTTCTTGAGGAGATTTCCCTTCATGGGCATGGTCCAAACCTCTGCCAAAAAAGGTCAGAGATTTTGCCCTTTTCTCTACAGTCTCAAGAAGCCAATGTCAGCCGGGGAAAATGGAGAGTCACAGTCTGGGTAGGACAGCAGTGGAGCGATGGATCAGAGCCAGCCCCTCTCTGGATGGCCTGGTCTATCCTTAGAGGTGCAGTGAAAGCCTGTGTGACCAGTGGAGTGGAGCAGTTTCCCTGCAGACCCAGTATACTCAGCCCAGCTTCTCAGGAGTCCTTCAGAAGGAGTGAATTTAGTGTGTATTGGGAAAAGTCTGCTCACAGTTCTGGTCTCAAAAGGGCTGCAGGCTGAGCTGTCAGGAGCTGGGCGGATCACAGGGAGCAGGGACTGCTGATCATTAGCACATCCTTGCAGGAGTGATAAGAAAGCCCCACTGGGATGAATTAAGTTAGCCCAGACAGTTGACTTCCCAGGCTGCAGGCAGGCTGTGCCAGAATCTTAAATGTAAAATCAAGCCTTGGCCCATGCTTTTACCTAGAAGAGGAGCACATCCATCTTCCCTGAGGCCCATTAAAACCTCCTGCTGAACTGCAGACATTTTTAGAAATGCACAGGCTGTCCCAGTGTTGTCAGTTAGATCCATCTCTCTGCATTTCCCTGTGGAGCCATATGCCAGAGCCTTGCTCTCTGTGGTCCCTGCCCCTTCTTTTCCCCACTCCCACCAGGAGCCAGTGTCAGCCAAGCAGCTCTCTGCTCTTAATTGCTCTCTCAGCTCTTTGTCAGGAACTTTTACCCCCCCAGCATCCAGCAGCTGGATTATGGATTTGAGGGGTTTGGCCCCATTCAGCAACAGGCCCTGGCTGGGCATGGGCAGCCAGTGAGGCATGGACATGACCCATTGGAGGTGTCTGGGTTTGGGAAAGCCTCTGCCTCAGCCCATGGCACCCTGCCACAGCCCTCATGTCCCCTCATGTGTCCCCTCACGCAGCATTTCTGAGCACTGGCATGGCCAGAAATGAAAGAGATTTTGGATTGATTGGGGATTTTAGCACTGCAGGTGATGAACAGTATAATACAAACGTGTGTTTAGGGAGACAAATTGTCCAATTTGTCGAGCTAATGAATTTAATTAGGATTTGTTTGATTTAATTTATCCTTGGTAAGACAGAACCTGCATCCCCTGGCAGCTGTTTTCAGCACAGCTGCACAATTCAACCTGCAATGCAGACAAGTGCCCCTCCTGAGGGCTGGACCACTGGCCAAGCAGTATTTCAGCCACTTGCCTTGCCCAAGGGAGCAAGGGGAAGCTGTCAGAGGGAGAGGCTTAACAGCAAGAGCAGTGGGCTCTTTCAGAGCCAGCCTGATCCAATAGCCATCAGCCAGACAGAAATAACACATGGATCGTGGGCAGCAAGGGACAAGGGGCTGGGGGTGTGTCTGTCACTTCAACACAGCCAAACTACATTGGATGCCTCCCCAAAAGGCAATATTGCACCGCATTTAGCAGTCTCCTGAGGAGCACTGGCCAATGTTAGGCAAAAATGGTGACAATTCCTTCTTGCCATATAACGTGTGAGCTGAAGGTCCTTGTTGGTGCCTGCAGCCAGGCTGCTTCTGCTGCCCTCTGGATATGGC
Source organism: Platyrinchus mystaceus (assembly GCA_035041135.1). Lineage (NCBI taxonomy): Eukaryota > Metazoa > Chordata > Aves > Passeriformes > Tyrannidae > Platyrinchus > Platyrinchus mystaceus. Next base: position 16,136,927 of record JAWWLV010000158.1, on the reverse strand, counting down.
TGGTGGATCAGTGATGTGGCACCTGCATCCCTGTGTCTCAGGGCTGGATGTGCTGGCCAGCCCTCCTCTGGCTCTGCCAGCTCTGCCCCCAGCAACCTACTGGCATCTTGCCTCCTGTCCCTGCTGCTGTCACACAGCACAGATACAAGGCATTTTCCCAGGTAGCTAACATGGATAGAGCCCTGCCTGGAGCAGCAAGAAAGCTGAGACATTTAGGAAACAGACCTGTGGGAAAGGTTAAAGGAGTTTGCTGTGGTCAGTCTAGAAAAGAGATGGGTGGGGAGATGGAGAGGATGGACCAGAACAGTATTTCTGATGCCTCAAAGCTGCCTGTAAAAGGGCACTGATCAGTTGTGCTGGTGGTCCATGGTGACATTGATCTAATTCCTCATTAAAAAAAAAAGAAAAACAGCTTTAAGGTCAACACACTTTTATCATAAATGTCATAATATTTTGCTTTATAAAATTTATATAATTAAACACTATAGCATGTAATAATTTTGGAGGCAATGGGAGCAAACCCCACGAGCAGGTGGTATGATACCTTAGTGTGTCACAGGGCTTTTGCTGGCTCCTAAATCCTGTCCAGCCTCCACCATCACTGCAGCCCAGCCACACCTAAGGGCCTCACTAACACATTTTTAACACCTCTTTTAATGGGATTCTTTAATGAGAATCCAGATTTATTGATTTAGGGAAAGAAAGGCAAGTCAGCTCCTTCAATACCATGTGGGCTTTTTTTTGATCTGGCCACCTTCCACATGCACCCTGTAAATCTCTGTACCTCCCTCCCCCTTCTACCTTTTCCAGGTCTTCCCTTCTCTTCTTATTGTAGGAAGGGGTTGATATTTCAGAGCCAGAAGGTCCCTTGTCTTCAGTGTCAGCAGTTCCTTCCTGCTCTTGGTGGCCACATGTGGTGCCTCTCAGGCTTATGCCCTTCCTCTTGAGAGACACACATGCTGGAAACATTCAAGGTCAGGTTGGACAGGGCATCTGGAGATGTCCCTGCCCATTGCAGGGGGATTGGACTAGATGGCCTTGAAATGTCCCTTCCAGCCCAAACCATTTGATAATTCTATGGTCTCTAGGTGCAGGACGTTTCTTCTACCCTCGTTCCTGGCAGATAGGCCCAGCAGGTTTTTGGAAGGTGGCCTGGCTGTGCTCCAGGGTACTCGTGTGTCCCACTGCAGTCCAGCCTGCTGAGGGCTGGAGGGCAGAGAGCACACGGGAGCTTCCCCATGCTGTTTTCCCTTCTCCCGGGTGCTGCTGCTAACATTCCTGTTGTGGTTTTGGTTTAGATTACATCAACGCACACAACTTCCACCGGCCTGCCGGGGCAGGGCACGTGGGAAAGAAAGAGAACGGGTTGGTGGGTGGCTCTGCCACTGTCACCGGAGCAGCCGGGGCTTCTGCCACCAGGGCTTCTGACTCGGAGCTCATCCGCTTCTGCTACCTGCACATGCGAGAGCAGAGGAAGGAAAGAGAGAGCGGGACGGATATCAATGAAAACCTGATTTTTTTTGAGGAAACTCGTCCCAGGACCAAATCTGACCCCACTTCCAAAAGCTCTGGCCAAGGCTACAACGGGGCGGCCAACGAGTACGACCCCGATGGCCTCGACCAAGACAGGCACACGAGCAGGGCCAGGGCACACACCATAGACACCCACCCGCGGAGCGACGCCTCGCACTTCTACTGCGAGTCCTGCCAGGCCAAACTCAAGGGCCGGCTGGCCTCGTGCACGGGGGGCAAGCCTGGCACCACCCGGGACAACATGGTGGACTTGATGTCGCTTCCCCCTCCCGGGAACGACGAGGAGGAAGACGAGACGACGTCCCTGCTCCCGGCCATCGCCGCCCCTCCTCCCGGCTTCCGAGACAACAGCTCCGACGAGGACGACCCCAAGCGCCGGGCGGCTGCCCAGAGCCAGGAGCAGGGCCGGCACCTCTGCGGCCTCCTCTACGACGAGATCCCCGTCACGCTGATAGACAGCGTGCAGCCACGGACGGTGCGGGACCACGCCCAGGAGCTGGACGATGCCCTGGTGTCCACCCTGCAGGCGCTGGAAGCCCTGGCTGCTTCAGAGGATTGCCCACATCCCCCACCACAGCAGACAGCAGGTATTTCAGTGGCTGTGACTGCCTTTTTTCCCCTATAGCCTTTCTTTCCTGTTGTAGGTCCTTCCCTTGAGTCTCCTTCTCCCATCCTATAAGTGGCTGTGGAACAGCTCCTAGTAAAAACTCAGTTGTGGCAACAGGCTCTAGCAGGAGCAGCCAAGCTGCTGCTCAGAAGATTTCTAAGAAGCTGAGGTGGGACTCCTCTCCCTGGCAGTGGAGTATCTCTCTTGGGTATCCCATATTTGCCAGGGTCCACATGCCACGATGCTGGGGTGAGTCACTAACAAACCAGTACTGTGAGCATGAGTTCCTCCCCGCTGTGACCCCACTCAGCTGGTACCTTTGGCCATCAGTCTTTGCAGGTTCCCATGGGTTTTGCAGGGTGTGAGCCCTTCACAGGGCAAACCTGCTGTCAGATGGGTGACTCTGGGACCAGTCTGGTGGCGTCACAGTCCTTTGTCCCTCTCCCTGCCATGGTTGCCCTACTCACTGTGGCAGAGTAGCCGTTGCCCAATTTTCCTTCTGGTACCAGACAAGCCCCTGTAGGGTGGTCCAGTGTTTCTGCTAACACTGGAAAACTTCCCAGGACCTTTTCCTGGGCCAGGAGCTCTTGCTGAATTTAGCTAGCAAGACAACTCAGTGCTGAAAAGTGGTCTCACTTAAAAGCATTAACTCTTACTAGTGGCAAGTCACAAGTTTCTCCGATGGGATGATGTGTCCCGAATTCCTGGGACCCTCCTGCCGCCTGGAGTTCCCCTCTCCTCCACACAGGGGTGGTGTGAGGGTTGTTGTGGGGTTTTCTCTGTGTCCCTCCTCAGGTCTTATTGTCCTGGCTGCCATCACTCCCGAGTCGTCCTTGGACTCTGGCCATGAGACGAACTCCTCAGAGCTCACCGATGTCTCAGAGATGGTCTCTGCTATGAAGCAGCATCAGAATGCAGCCTACTTCCTCACACAACACATCAACAAAGAAAACCTCCTGGCCAGGAAGGACTTGCCTTTCCGGATCCAGAGCTGTGCTGCCCAGGCTGTTCTCACCTCACCCTACCCCCTGGGCCGCCAGGAGCCAAACCCTTCAGTGAAGGCAGCTTCCTCTCCCCAAAGTCCTGGCCTTGCCAACTGCAAGAGCAAACAGGAGCAGCAACATGCTGAGCGGAGCTACACCTCAGCTGTCCAGCCAGGGCTGACCCCCCAGCTCAGCGAGCAGAGCAAGGGGGCTCCGGTGCCAAGCACTGAAAGCAAAGGTGCAGGCCACACAAAAGCTGCCTTTGAGGTATCTCTGCATCCCACAGCAGCCCTGAGCAGGGAGCAGTCACAGGATCTGCAGGAGAAGGTGCCCAAAGAGGTGCAGCCAAGCTCTAAGCTCCTCCTGGATCAAAAGAGCGGTGTAACTCCAGCCGTCATTTCAGCTGCTCTGCAGCAAGTGGCAAATGCAAAAGCCTCAGCTCCCCAAGTGGTATCAGCCTTAAAAGAGGACCAGAATGTGAACGGTACCAGCAGCTGTGCATTAGCCAGCAGCAAGCCTTTGACACTTAAAGGAGGTCCGCAAACTGCAGAGACATTATGCAACTGTCAGCAGCAGCAGCAGCAACTCTCTCAGCAGCAGCACTGTGAAGTCTCTCCAAGTCCTAAAGAAGCTCATGGCAGTCAGGCTGAACCTTTCCACCTCGCCTCAGCAGGTGAGGAAATGATGTCCAGTAAGACTTTTGCCTCTAAAAGCTACCAGCAAAAAGTGAGTAAAGATATTCCAGGAAAAGCTGCAAGTGGAGAGACAGGGCAGAAGGCAGGCGGGGAAGCCACGAGCCTCGTCTTGCAGAAACACACAGCTCCTTCAAACCCAGGACAGAAAGTGCAACAGGAAAGTTCAGCCAAAATCTTAAAAGCTGAGAGTGGCAAAGCTCACTCTCCATCACCTGGCGGCATTTTCAGGAGCACCAGCGAGGAAGCCAAAGGGCCAATCCAGCTGATGCCCAGGTCTGAGAGCCTGCAGATTAGCACTGTGCCTTCTAAAAAAGTAGAAAAAGTACTGGAGGTGACCCAACAAGATGCTGATGTCCCAGCTAAACCCAAAGCCCCAAAAGCTCCCTTCAGGTTCAGGAACCTGTTCTCTGCAACGTTTCCGACGCGGCTGAAGAAGGAGACGGACGAGCGGCAGGCCCAGCTGCAGAAGGTGAAGCAGTATGAGCTGGAGTTCCTTGAAGAGCTGCTCAAGCCAAAGAGCAAAGGTGACCTCCCACCCCAGGAGTATCTGCACCCACCTGCCCCTGGGCGCTGCAGCTGCCAGCTAAGGAGCAGCCCCGTGCAAAAAGTCCCGGGGATGTCCAGGGAGCAAAGGCGCAGCTGTGACTGCAAGAGGATTTGCAGGGGAATGAGGCCACCCCCGAATCAGATGGTGATACCAGAACTGGAGAGGAGAGGGAGGGATAAAGTTGCAGATGACCAGAAGCAGGTAGAAGCCATCAGGCTGACAAGCATGAGCAGCCCTTCCAAAGGCAAACGGATACGATCCACAAGTTTAGAGTCCAGAGACTACCGGTCAGATCCAGAGAACGGCGTGTCCTGTTTGGCAACGTGCACTTCCCAAGGGGAGTGCATGGGAGCTCCACACTACAGAAAGCTCCTGCGTCGCTACAGTGTCAGTGAAATAGATAAGACTGATAGGACGTCCTTGTCCTCTGACATCTACCAGAGCATCTATACGACCAAGCAGAAAGGCCCCCAGAAAGAGCCCGAGCCCAGCATCATCTGTCCTGTTCTGAAGAGCAAAATCCAGGAAGCCTCCGGAGTGGCTGACCCCTCCTACGTCCAGATAGCACAGGATAAAAAGAACCAGAAGGCTTCAGGGGTGTTCTCTGTCCAGGAGGAGATGTACCCGAGTCCTGCTGAGCTGCGGGATGAAGACATGGAGGACGAGAAGTGCTGCTCCATCCGGTACTGCTTCTACTACAGGAAGTGCGATGTTGCAGATGATGGGAGTGAAAAGGATGAGCTGTCCTATTCCATCCCCATGCAGATACTCCCGGGAATGAAGCTGGACAATCAGATGGTCCCAGTCATGAGCAGGACTCTCCAGGTCCTAGATGCAACAGCCTGCAGCAGTCCCAATGACAGTCAGACCCAGGAAATAGATTTAAGGACCTCCAGTTTTGAGGGGAGCTTGGCAAAGATCAACACCCTTCGAGGCCATGCCTACAGCTTCCCCAATGGGTTCCTGCAAGTGCAGCTGGACACCAATGAGCTCCTGACTATCCTGAGGCAGTGTGTGCTGAGCCCTGATGTCCGGGACTGCAAACCCTACATCTCCCAGCTGGCTGAGTACAAGCAAGAGCTCGCCCTCAAGTTCAAGGAGTTTCGGGCGTCCTGCCGCCGCGTCGTGGCCGTCGACAAGAGCCCTTCCCACATGCTCTCTGCCATCACGAGCAGCTTCCAGGTGCTAAGCAGCCTCATCGAGACCTTTGTGAGGCTGGTGTACGTCGTGCGCTCCGAGTCGCAGCGCCAAGAGCTGCTGACGAAGGTGGAGGAGGTGGTGAGAAACTACACCTTCCTCCTGAAGGCTGCGGAGGAGTCCACGGCCAGGATGCTGAGCCACCAGCAGACCGTGGAGCAGCTCGCCCGCCAGTCAGCCACGGTTGCCACTGTCATGAGCACGCTGACACGCTCCCTAAAGACGCTGATCAATAAGTAAGCCAGCTGTGAAGACCAACAAGTCAGTGTGTGCCAGGCCGTGTGCTAGCGGTTCTCCAACCTCACAGGTCTGGTGAGGGTGCGTGTCTGCAGGCCCACATCCACCGGGGTTTGCAGTAGCCAAGACACTCTTTGATCTCTGCAGGATGGATGCTGGTGGTGGTGGTGGTGGTGGTTTTGAAGGGTGAATTCCTGCCGTGTCACAAGCTGTGCAAACCAGCTCGTCAAGGGGCTCAGGCAGCTTCTTTGCTTGTTCTCCCACACTGGCCTTGTCAGTGATGGTACTTGGGAGGCACAGCCACCCCATCTCCACACTAATTTGGTTCCATGGGGTTCTGGGCCTCACTGGTGCAAAGACCTTTGTCACAGTTTGTGGTGGGCCGGTGAGTTATCAGGAGCTGAGCTGAGATCTCCTGGCTTCACTTGGGCAGTGTGGAGCCAAACCAGTGTCTTGCCACGTAAACAGCTCTTCTGCCTCCAGGATCTTCCTGGCCCACAAATACGATGTCATTAGCAGCAGAAGGGATCTACAGGGATCCAGCAGGGGTGAAAGTCCCTGCTGCTATGCTAGGGCTTGGGAAGTAGTCCTAGCACGGGCAGGATGCCATGATCCTGGGACAGAGCTAGGTCACCCTACTGGGCTCTACTGTCACAGCTTAGGCAGCAGTGCTCTAGCCCTGAGCACAGGTACTGCCTGTGCAAAAGGCAAGAGCTTCATGCCTGCAAGTAGGGAGGATCCAGGGAACTACAGGCCTGTCAGTCTGACCTTGGTGCTGAGAAGGTCATGCAGCAGATCATCTTGAGTGCCATCACATGGCATGTACGGGACAACAAAGGGGATCAGGCACAGCCAGTGTGGGTTTCTGAAAGGCAAGTGCTGCTTGACCAGCCTGATCTCCTTTTATGACAGGAAAACTCAGTGGATGAAGGAGGGGCTGTGGGTGTTCTGTACCTAGACTTCAGTAAAGCCTTTGACACTGTGTCCCACAGCATTCTCCTGGAGAAACTGGCTGGATGGCTGGGCCTGAGGAGTGGTGGGGAATGGAGTTAAATCCAGCTGGGACCAGTCACTACTGCTGTCCCAGGGTGCAGTGTTGGGGCCAGGTCTGTTTAACACCTTTATCAATGATCTGGATGAGGGGATTGAGGGCACCCTCAGTCAGTTTGCAGATGCCAAAGTATGCATGTTGATCTGCTGGAGGGCAGGAAGGCTCTGCAGAGGGATCTGGACAGGCTGGATCCGTGAGCTGAGGCCACTTGTATGAGGTTCAACCAGGCCAAGTGTCGGGTCCTGCCCTTGGGTCACAACAACCCCCTGCAGCT
>JAWWLV010000158.1:16104115-16129437 GCA_035041135.1 Platyrinchus mystaceus | reverse complement strand
GGGGCTGGAGCAAGTCCAGGGAAAGGCAACAGAACTGGGGAAGAGTCTGGAGTACAGTCTGATGAGGAGCAGCTGAGAGAGCTGGGGGTGTTTAGCCTGGAGAGAAGGAGGCTCAAGGAGGACCTTCTCACTCTCTACAACTCCCTGGTTGTAGTCAGGTGGGACTCAGGCTCTGCTCCCAGGGAACAAGTGACAGGACAAAAGGAAACAGCCTCAAGTTGTGCCAGGGGAGGTTTAGGCTGGATATTAGGAAAAAGTTCTTCACTGAAAGGGTGGTCAGGCTTTGGGACAGGCTGCCCAGGGTGGAATCACCATCTGTGGAGGTGATTAAAAGAAGTGTAGTTGTGGCCTGTGGGAACATGGTTTAGTGGTGGGCTTGGCAGTGCTGGGGGAACAGTTGGACTCAGTGATCTTAGAGATCTTCCCAACCTAAACAATTCTATGTTCCTCTTCCTCTTCTGGATGGCTGTATCCATGCTAGAGACCCTGCAAGGAACCCAGATTGATCTTTGACCATTGCAAGCCAGAAGCTGGACTAGCAGCTGAGAGGAGACCTGTTTTACACCATTCTCTAGAGGTCAGGTTCCTGCCTTCAAGGCTCAGCCCAAAACCTCTCCTGTTTCCTTTCACTGTGACCATTAGAGAGGAACCCTAGATCAGCTTTGTCCATGAGCCAGACAGGGGCTGTCCTCCTTGCCAGGGTGTTGGAGTTCTTGTCCTGTCTTCACCAGGCTGACTGCCACAAGAAGCATTATTTAGCACTGTGTGATGGTTATTTGTTTGAAGTTGGGGTTTTTCGATTGAGTTTGGTTTTGGTTTTCTTTTTTCCCTTGCAGGTGAATGGTAAAATGATTCCCAATTGCATTCCTTCCCACCCCAAGGTCCCCTCCTCCTCCTCCCAGTCTAGCTATTAGATATAATCAGACAGCCTTAATTGGTGTTCCACTGCAGTCACCTCCAAAACAGAGCAAGGATTAAAATGCAAGGTTACAGATTGCGTTGCCCTTACCCTGACACCCACCGCACTTCCCGCGTGCACCGGGAGCGCCGATCCCGCGTCTCCCCATCCCACCCCCTCCGGCTGGGAAGGGAGGTCACGGCGTTGATCCAACCCAGCCCGCCTGCCCCAGCGCTCGGGGACGATCAGGGGCCTCCGTAGGATCGGTCGCTTCCCGTCTCTCTTATTTTGTACAAATATGCACACTCGGAACGTCTCGTTCTTCCGTAGGAGCCGCGGGAACGCGCGACGCGCTTTTAACGCGCGCGTCCTCGGCCCGGTGCAATAACCTCCCCTGGCCCCTGGCTGTCCTGGCCTTGGGCTGCCAGCAAGGCAGAGAGGATCCTGCTGTGGGACAGCCTCCTGATTTCAAGAACCATGTAGCAAATATCCAGTGGAAGAGCCAGTTGGGACGTCAGCCCGTGGTGGGCCAGGCCTGTTACAGTGCTGAAGGCTGACAGGGAGACGTGTTTTCCTTTTCCCTGGGAATAACCTGTTACGAAACTCTGAGTTTCTTCAAGCTCCCCGTTATGCCTATATCATTCCTCCATAAATCTCTCAGTCTAATACAGAGGAAAATTTTTTTATTGTCTGTATATAGTATATATAAATTAAAAAAATATATAAATTATATCTATATACAAATTTATGTCTTGTTTTACAAACAAGAAAGATTAAATATATTAATCTTAATATCCAAACTAGCATTTGTGTGTTTTCTTAAGAACTTTGTGGAAATGTGGCTATTCTTAGCTGTACAAAACATTGTTTGTAAGCAAATCCACCTATTTTTTTTTGCTATAGGAATGCACGTATCTCCATACTGGAAGGGCACAGCTTAAGGATTCCAACATCCCTGGGCTCCACAGCAGTTAAGTTACCAAGCTATCAAGGAGGCAGGTTTGAAGAACTGTTTGACTTGCCAAGGTCACTTTTGTGTTGTTAATCTTGGCTTAATTCCCCTCCAGAAGGGGAAGGCAGCAGCAAGCACCCCTTCAGCGCTGGCACTGGGCACTGTGGCTTTGCTGGGGAAAGTGGGGGACACCCTCCTGCCCCTTAAGTAGGGGAGAAGGGGATGCTTTAACAAGCTCCTGCCTGATCCCTTCCAGGTGAGCCAAGCTGAGCACCCACTGACCAGCTCCAACCCGTGTTTTCAAGCAAATCCCAGCCTTTCCCTGGCTCTTCTGCCTGGGAAGAGGTGACAGTGTGTGACCTGTCAGTGGCCTGGTGGCTCTGCTGCCCTGTGGGACTGCTCTGGTGTGTCTGCAGGGGAAAACCCAGCAAAAGCAGAATGGCAGAGCTGGGGAGGAATCTGAGCCAGGCAAACAATTTTGTAGCCACAGATGATTTACGACGTACACAGTGAACCCCTCTCTGTTTATGAGGGAGGAAAGCATTGATGTGTGTGCTCTATGTGCCCCAAAGCCTCCAGAAACTATAAAATCCAAGTCCAATAAGGATCCAACACCAAAAAAAAACCCCTTAGGAACTGGGTCATTCTGTATACGGGGGTTGAATGTGTTGTCTAAAGCAAAGGCGGCAGCACTTGAGACTCACACACATTCTCGGTGCCTCCAGGCTCGTTATTTTAATCTGCATCACACCATTTCCCATGCTGAACTGACAATGACACTGAAAGGGACAGAACCCACCTATTTATAAAGCTGGATATGGATCAAAACCAAGAGGTTTTCTAACAACCCCCAGAGCCTGAAAGTATTATTGGCAGCAGGCAGTTTACTCGGCGATCTCAGAGTCGGTGCTTAGTACCATCTAGCGGGCAATAAGCACCCTGTCAGAAAGGAATGGCTTCTTCACAGCACCCTCTTGTTGTTTGCACCGAGATATTATTTGTGGCAGTAGGTGCTTCAGGATCAAAGTCCCTTTGTGAATGGAGGAAGCTGGACTGGTACTCGCCCAGAAAGGATGATGTTGCTCTACCCGTTTTTTTAGGTGCAGTCCCTGCAGCCTCAGCATCTGTAAGTACTCTTAAAGGAAATGGTCCAGGTAAAACACAGAGAATTAAAAGTAAATTTTTTTCCCCAAATCTACCTCCCATTTCACTGTCCCATCTAGTTTATCTACCTGTAGACTGGCTAGTTCTCACCCAGCATCAACAGTTCTTCACTTCGAAGCCACTGTGTCCCAGGAAGTCAAAGCAAGGAAAACAACAATGTTGTGTGCAGAAAGATAAATGAATTTTTCTGCATCCCCTCCCACCAGAACTATCTTCCTGAGTGGCATGTTGTGTTTGCTGCCCTTCAGCACCTCCTCAGAGCAGCACCAGCAGTACCCCCCTTCTCATACTGCCTTGGCCCTGAGTTTTTTGCTGTAGCCTTACAGCTGATGCAGATTTCCTTCAGGACCTTCATAGCTTCCAGGAGCACCACTCAGCCACAGGATGTAATCCTGGCCATCTGATGCCACTGCTCCCCCATAGCCTGCTGCCCCCCTTAACCTCCTCTAAATCATGTCTGCTCTCAAGGAGTCCTTGCCAAGGCTCTGTCAGTGGCAATGAACAGAAAAGGAACAAAAACTGGGCCACTGCAGGTCCCCCTAATACTCAGGAGAAAAGCAGAAGACCTTCTGGTGTGCTAGTTTTGGCTGGGGTAGAGTTAAGTTTTTTCACAGTAGCTGGTATGAGTCTGTGTTTGGATTTGTGTTGATAACACAGGGATGTTTTAGTTATCACTGAGCAGGGTTTGCCCAGAGCCAGAGCCTTGTCTGCTCCTTATCCCACCCCATCAGGAGGTTGGGGGGCACAGGGAGTTGGAGGGGACACAGCCAGGACAGCTGATCCCAACTAACCCAAGAACATACAGTGTCATGCTCAGCTTATAAAGGTGGGGGAGAAAGAGGAAGAGGGAGATGTTTGGAGTGATGGCATTTTGTCTTCCCAAGGCTCCACCATATGTAAAGATGACTTATTTGCCAGCTGAGGTTAAACCATAACACCTGGCTGTCAGGGGTTAAAGTGTCAAAAGCAGAAGCTGGAAAATCAGGAGGCCTCAAGCAGGAGTCCCAAGATAGGTTTTGTGTCTCGGTGGACTTTGCTGGTCATTGTCAGCTGGAGACAACAACTGGGCGCCATGGTTTAAAGCACTTTGAACTCTAATCCCCGTGGCGTGGCAGACACATTCTCCTGTCGGGATTTCCATCCTCTCCAAGGTCTTGGCAACACTACACAGGACTTGCAGGAGCCCCAGATACAACAGCAGAGCGAGCTGAATAGCTGGGACCCACTGCTGCTTTCATCATGACCAAGGGAGCCGACAGTCAAATAGAAATGAGTAATGTCTAAATTTTATCCTCATTTAAAGCACAGTGTCTGGATTCCTGTGTAAAATATCCTAACAAATTCCTCACACAGGCAGTCACAGTGGAGCTGGCCAGGACACCCATGGCTTTAATTGGACATGGGAGAAGTCTGCCAGGGAAGACAAGTATCTCAGCCTATATACATCACCCAACCATATCTAGTATACATGAAAACAGTCCATACACTTGCTATGAAACTTTTCTGAAGGTTTTTGTGTCAGGCAGGGCATGAGCAGATGCCTCGTCCCACTGTAGCTGCTGCACAGGCTCCCAGCCCAGCTGAGATGGTGCCACTTGCTGTCACTTGTCCCTCACTTACAGAGTGAACAGGGAGGGGGGTTCTTCAGCTGGACTATTAAAGTTATTTAAAAGCAAACACACTGTGTTCAAAGTGGCAGTGATTCCAGCTTTGCCTCTCTGAGGTTTGTTGCCCATGCCAAGGGCTGGGGAGACAGATGAAAGGGCTGGGGACATGCACCAGGTCTACACACACAGGACATTTTACAACTCTCTACTAAATCCCACTTTTGAAAGGCACCTTGGAAATACTCCTGAATCTAATGAATATTCACCTCTTCCTGGAGCAACACAGCTCCATCCTGTTTTACCTGGGCTCCTTAGAAAGGTGCAGTAAAAGTGCTGAGTAGGAAGGTCAGGAATCAGAATCAGGGACCACTCAGGATCCTTTCAAAAGCCTTTCATCCCTAAGTCTGTGTTGTTTCTAGTGGACACTTGACAATACCATTTATTTCCCAGTTTTCACCTTTTCCTGACAAATGGTGTGCTGAGCCTCTTATGTTTCAGCCTTCCACCCTTTTTGGCCTTTTTTCTCAGCCTCTCCTCTCCTATTCATCCTCCCACCTTTTGTCTGCCTCTACTTTTCTTTCCATCTTCTCTCACTGTTTGACCTCCACTTTTTTTCCAGCTCCTACTGGAGGCAAAGGGCAGAGCCTCGAGTTATTGCCATCGAGTGCCATTCATTAACAGAACCGGCTGTGAGGCAGGGGAGTCACAAGGCAACGGAGAGAAATAATAACCCACAGGCTTTTTTGCATGAAAATGTGTCCTTGATTAGTGGCTGGTGGTAATTGAGTGGCAATTGTATGCAGGAAAGTGCCAAGAGAGGGACAAGGGCTACTTGTCTTGACTGACATCACCATGAAATTTGATGCTGATAACGTGCTGCTTAAAACTTCCTGGAAAATACATTCTCAGGTGGTGACATGCAAAGGTGTTTCTCATGAAGAGCATCTCCACAGAATCAGGTAAATAAAAATGAATTTTTTTTTTCCCATTTCTGTGCTTTCAGGTTCTCCTTAGTTGGATGGTAATTTAATTCACAGTTTACAAAACTGGAGGGAACACAGGACCTCAGGCCACGAGCTTGTCCTTTCTTCTCCCAAAACCAACTCGTGCTTGCCTGTACTGTAAACCCCGGGAAAATTAAATAAAATCCTTTAGATTGGAAGTAAATAATTCGATTCGTTATATTTTGCTTTCAGGATGCAGCAAGCCAGCTGGCATGAGATGCTTTAATTCTGAATAAGAGTATCCACAACAAGAGCTGAGACACTGCAATGCACTTTCACGTCCAGACTTCAGGCTGTGATCATTTTCCTGAGCATCCTTTGGCAGAAAACCTGACTCACAAGCCACAGTGAGTTTGGTTTTTCAGTGGATTCAACCACACAGTCTCTTCTTTCATCCCATTTGGGCCAAGAACCAGATAAACGTCTCACTCTTCAAAGCTGGTTCTCCTTGTCCCTTCTTCACTTAATGTCAAAGCAAACTGCTCAAAGAGAAGCTGTGGCTGAGGAACCTCCTCGGCAAGTTTTATTTGCCTTTGTTTAACTAAGACTTTGATGCATTAAGAGCTTCTCCTTGATCAAATCCCTGAAGCTATCCCATTCCAAGAGCTTTGTGAGCAATAGTGATGGATTGTCAGGGGAGATGGACTTTTGTCCTCATGGACAAAGTGCTGTCTGACCTACAGAGGCATCATGGAGGCTGAAACACTGAGGGGAGCAGGTGTGTGTGAAAACACAAAACAGGCAAAAAAACCCCAAATAATCTTTGATTTTACAGGTAACAGGTTGCCAGTTCCTGGTTTCAAGGATTAAGGATCTCATTTCTTTTTTTGTTTGTTTGTTTTGGTCAGATTTTTCACTCCTGCAGATCCCATCTCTGTGGTGCCAGGAGGAGCCTGACAGACGTGCTGCTTCCAAAGTCCTGTGCAGGGAAACTCAGGCAGAGCTCATCAATGAGAGGCATCATTTGCATGTTTTAATATACCCTTTGCTGCCTTCAGGCTCAGGTTCCCAGTGCTAAACTAAACTGGGAGGGGACTGGGATGTCGGGGCAGAGAAGACATTTATTCTGTATTCAACAGCAGAGGAGAAGAAATTGGAATTTAAACCAAATATTTCAAAATCAAGGTGTCCTCCAGACCACAGTTCAGGAGTCATTGGCTACAGTGATGTGGATTTTGGGCAAGAATGTGGCTGCTGGAAATTTGGGAGGTTTCCACAAGTTCCATCAGTCAAAACACCAGGTAGCCACCCAACAGTGAAATTGTCTTCACTGTTAGGATGATTTTTGTTTGTAGGATGATTTTTGTTTGTTGGGTTTTGTTTGTTAATATGACCAATGTTTACCAACAAATTAGAAGCAAAGGGCTGCATTCTTCCTTCCCCTTTCCTTGGATTTGTTGCCTGTCACAGCATTTCACAGCAGTTACACCAAAAAAAATGGAAATTACCATATATTGATTTCCAACTACATTAATGCCAAGCCTGGGAATTAAAATCCACTTTAGTCCAGACAAACTCCAAGTTTAATGACGTTCTACAGAGTGTTACAGAAAACCTCCCCAAAGTATGTTTTTGTAGTTATTAATTTACAGGTCTCTGGGGATAGTGGCAGCAGCATTTGGGGCCAGGATAGTTGTAAGATGAAATAATGAAAACATGACCAGCCTCTGAGAGTTCTGGACTATTTCTTCTGGTTGAATTCTCAAGGACTCCCAAGTAATAACTTATCACTGCCAAATTCACTGCAGGGGTTTATTATCTCTGAGAGAGTCAGGTAACATGAGTAGGAATTACCCAACTGCATGAAAATACTAAAGAAGCTGTTTGTGGCTTATCTTGTGTATTCATTTTTTTTTGTATATTTATATATACATGTCAATCTTCCTCTTTCATTGTGTGGGAAAACCAACAAGCACAGATAGGGAGCAAACAAACACTCATTTAATGTCATCATTACACTGGAAATGTGAGCAATTATCAATTCCTGCATTTCCTGTGATGACCCACAGGGTCTTTTATTTTGCAGGGGTTTATAAGAGCACATACAAGTTAAAACTACTTTATTTCCTTAAAAACAGTGAAGGGTAATTTGAGACAATTAAGCCTTAAAAAACATACAGGACTATATTGGCCTATTAACGACGACTGGAGACTGGATCAGAAATTTAGAATCAGAATAAACCACAATAAAAATCACATCAGTGGGATTCTTGTGAGGGTTTCCTGTGAGTTGGACTTCACGATCCTTGTGATTCCCTCCCAACCCAGAACAGTCTGTGATAGCCAGGTTTAAAGGTTAAAAGCCGTTAAGCACAATGTTTATTTTTTTGCCAAAGATAAACTAATCTGCATAATGTAACCAGGTACTAATCTGCATAATGTAACCAGGTACAAACTGATCATTCACAGAAGACTAACGGGGTATTAGTCTGTAGTTAGGTAGGTATTATATATATGTAATTAGATATACTAGAGAGATTTGTAGCTAATATACGTATACACATATATGTACATGTATTAGTTATATAGGTACCTTAACTGTGTAGGCATATATATATCATATATATAATTGGGTATAAAATTGGGTACAAAACCCCGATTATAAATGTGAAAAAAAAAAACAACTCGGAATTTAAACAGCCTGTTCCAACAGCACCCACGCGGGTTTTAACACTGATCCGGAATAAAAACACCCCTCGGAGAGCACAGCCGGGGCCGCAGCGGTTCCCGGTGTCACCCAGCCGGTGTCACCCAGCCGGTGTCAGCCGGTACCGCCTCACGCGCGGCCCGCGGGGTGACGCCAGCTCCGCGCAGCGCCGCGCCGGGCGCGGGCGGACGGAGGCAGCGGGCGCGGCCGGCATGCTGAGGTAAACCCCCGCCGCGGCGCCGCGGGGCCCCGCTCCCGGCCGGCGGGGCCGCCCCCGGGCCGGCGGGGGACGCGGGCACAGCGCCCTGAGGCGGCACCGAGCGCGTTTTCCGCCTCCTTCCCCCCCGCCCTGACGAGGCGCCATCATGGCCGCCGGGGAGGGGGGGGGGGGGCGGCGATGGCTCCCGCCGCGGGACACGTGGGGCAGCGCCGCCGGAGCGGGCCGGCCTGGCCAATCGCAGCTCAGGCCGGCAGGAAACGGCCAATCGCAGGCGGCCTCCTGCTCTAGGCCCCGCCCCCAGCGAGGGCCCGCGCGCACCTCCCCGCCCCGGCGAGGCGCGGGGAGAGCCCAAGCCACGCCCACCGCAGCGGCGCCAAGGAGGGAGACCACGCCCCCGAAAGCCGCGCAGCCAATGGGGAGCGCGCGGGGGCGTGGCCGCGGGGCGGGGAGGCCATAAAGGGCCGGCGCGGCGGGCGGGAAGGGGTAAGATGGCGGCGTAGGGGCGGTCGGCGTGACCTGCGCCCACCGTGCCGCGTCCGCGCAGGAGGCGGGCGGGTCCCCGCGCGGCAGCCGCGGGCGCTGCGAGGCGGAGCGAGGAGCGGCACGAGGGGAAGAGCGGCGGCGCCGCCGGTGCAACCGCCGCCATGCCCAACATCAAGATCTTCAGCGGGAGCTCGCACCAGGACCTGTCGCAGAAGATCGCCGACCGCCTCGGCCTGGAGCTGGGCAAGGTGGTCACCAAGAAGTTCAGCAACCAGGAGACATGGTGAGGCGGGGCGGGGGCGCGGCCGCACTACAGCTCCCGGCGGGCCTCGCGGCGCGGCGGCGCTGGGGGCCGGCGGGGCGCGGCGCGGGGGCTCATGGGGGCTGTAGTTCGCGGGCCCTGCGGCCGGGCCG
Source organism: Platyrinchus mystaceus (assembly GCA_035041135.1). Lineage (NCBI taxonomy): Eukaryota > Metazoa > Chordata > Aves > Passeriformes > Tyrannidae > Platyrinchus > Platyrinchus mystaceus. Next base: position 16,120,048 of record JAWWLV010000158.1, on the reverse strand, counting down.
GGCCGGCGAGCGGCGGGGCCGCGCTCGGACACGTCCCCGGAGCGCTCCCGCCGCGATCCCGCCGCTCCGGAGCCCTCCGGGGCGTCCCGCCCGCTCCGTGCGGCCGCAGCCGGGTCTCGGTGCGGGCCGGCTCGGGCCGCGGTGCCCCCTGACCGCCGAGCCATGTGCGGGCCGCGGCGCTCGGGGCCTGCCCCGCACGGTCCCGCAGCGGCGGGTTCGGGGCTTCCCCGGGGCCGTGCGGGGTTTCTGCGTCTGTGGATTTGTGTCACCCGCTCGCCGTGGCGGGTGTTGGACCGGTAGGCTTCGCCAGCCGGACCTTGCCCGCTCCGCCCCAAAGCCAGGAGCTGATGGGACGGCACCTCCCGAGCCTCCACCCGCCTTGATCATCCCTAGTCCAGACTACAATGACTCGATTCCTGACAGTTTTGTGCTTAGCGTGTAGCCGGTGCCTCTAAACTATTCTGAAGAGCATCAGAATCTTGAAGAGTATTGGCACTTAAAAGTACTGATAAATACTGCTTAAAAATGTTGATAAAATTGTTCAGGAAAGAGGAGAGGCTCACACCATCCTGCAGCCCAGTCGTGCAGTCTGTGTGTTCCCCCCAAGCTCTGAAACGTAGGATTCATCTTGAATTGTGTATCTGTGACTTGTAAGCCTTGCTGGCATCCTACATGAAGCTAAAAAAGAGGTTAAAAGTTGCTCAGAGCTCCTAAAGCTTGCTCTGGATAAGTACACTAAGCATATCTACACCACACAGTATAATATGAGGAACCTTGACTAATTCTTCCAACCCACTCCTCTCTTCTGGAGACAGCATTTTTTATTTTCCAGGAGAATCCAGGATGTGCAGGTGACATGGAATATCAAGTTTCTCTTGCATGGGTATGAAAACTTCAGAGGTGGTACAAAGAGCTGTAGAGGAGTTGGGAAAAGAGCCTGTTTGATTTACAGCCTTTGCACTGTTTCAGTGTTCTTTATTAACTGCTCTTTACCCATCCAGTCGGCTGGCCAGAAGGTTCTTATGTCAGCAGATAATGTGACTTAAAGACCTAACAGACATCTTATTTATCCTGATAAACTGACAGCAGATGCATCCCAGAAAGATTGTTTTAATAGAATAATTCAGGTACTTTTGACAAGCAGTGTCTTCAATCAGCTTAATATTAAACTATTAGTAAGTACAGTTGGAGCTGACATTTGTGTGCTAATTGCTGTTGAATTTCAGGGTTCTCATTGAGTGAAACTCTCCATGAGAGACTGATGAATGCTGTAGGTCAGGGTGCAGTAATGACAGCAGCTCAATGGTGAATTTTGAGCAGTAAGACTATAAATACCTAGAAGTCACCAAAAACAGGTTGAAGAGGAGAGGAAGAGCAGAGAAGGAAATATTAAAATTAGAATCCTACCCTGAGGAGCTCTAGAAGTGAAGCCATTAGGAGTGGGGAGGGTGACTGTTCGTGGAGCTGGATGTGGCATCAGTCTGCAGAGTGGGTGAGCACCTCCAGTACAACAGGAAAGTAACCATGGCAGAGCTTTGTCCTCAGTGGACTGACTTCTGATTACTTCCAGATCCAAGATGATGGAAATGCTCAGTGGTTAATCTGTTTTTGGCATCGTTGCCCCATGGGAAGCCTCACCCCGAGGCTGCTGCTGCCCTTCCCACTCTGTGTCTGGTGCAGGTGTGTCCATGGGAGCACTGGAGCTGGCATTCTGCTGCTGGCAAACAGGACCTTTGGCTTGTGTTCAGTCCCTTCATCAGCAGGGATTAGAGTGCATTGCATCCAGAAGGAAATTAACCCCAAAAGCCTTTCCAGAGGGAAATGCTGGAGGGCTTCTCTGTTTGAGCCAGTGAACGGCTGTTCTGGCTCTAAATCTGATGGTTGGCTGCAGTGTAGCTTTGGTAGCAGTTTGGCCCTGCTTTGTCTGCTGACTGGCTGTGGTCCTTGCCTCCTTTACACTGCTGCTTTTAGAGGTGGTTGTACTTGTGATTCAGGGGGAACAAGGCCTGCTCTGGGGTGTTTACATGCCCAGCTTGTGTTGAGATCAAGAGTACAGGCTGAGTGCTGTTAGCCTCACTGGCTGGACCATTAGATTTGATGAGTGAGTGCTGTAAAATAGCTACTGAGCAAACAGCAGTGGCCCTGCTGAACAGCCCTGATTACACGACACTGTCCCCCACAGACCCTTGGGAATGCAGGGCCCTGGTTGCTCTGCAGGCACAGGTAATGGCTGTGCTTTTAATTCGTGTATTTGGCTACAAATCTCCTTTCCTCATCCGTTCCCAGCGTGGAAATAGGCGAGAGTGTGCGAGGGGAGGATGTCTACATCGTGCAGAGTGGCTGTGGTGAAATCAATGACAATCTGATGGAGCTCCTCATCATGATCAATGCCTGTAAGATTGCCTCAGCCAGCAGAGTGACAGCTGTCATACCCTGCTTCCCTTACGCCCGGCAGGACAAAAAGGACAAGGTAAGGGATGTGGGAAAAGGGTTTCTGTGGGGCAGGTGAATGCACACCCTGAAAGTCCTGTCTGCTGCATGGGCTTTAGGTGAAGCTTTGTCTCCTCCTCTGCATATTCCACCTGTTTTAATGTCTTTGAACTTCAGGACATCAGACTGCAAATTCATCTTTTCATATAGATCCTAGTTCTTTTTGAAAATACACCAAGTTCTAATCACCAGTTGATGAAAAGATGCAATGTTAATGAGTGCTCCTTTTAGTAACTGCTTGTGAATCATTGCCTGGAAGCAGAAGGCTGACATCTTGATGGAGGAGTTGAACTTGTCTTAAATTCTGGGTTTTTTTCTGTACTAGAGTCGAGCTCCAATCTCTGCCAAGCTGGTTGCAAACATGCTCTCTGTGGCAGGTGCAGATCACATCATCACCATGGACCTGCATGCATCTCAGATTCAGGTAGGAGCTAAAATCAGGGAAGTACTTACCATCTCCAGTCTGAGCTTCTGAACTGCCCTGCATTGCAGTCATCTGCCTTTTTTGTTTCGGACACAGTAGTGCAAGACTTGGGAATCTGGGACTGGAAGGGTCTTGCAGCATTGGTCAGAAACGGGTGGGGAGGTGGGTCACAGGTTCATCTGTAAATGAAATTGTGGTTGCTCTCAATCAGACCAACCATTTGGAGTCTTGTGTAAATGAACAGTGGGCTAATAAATGATCACTGCAGCTTTGTTGCCACTCAGTGACACTGTGTATTTTTAGCTAGAATTTTGAGGAACTGGAGATGGACAATGGCTTTATCAAGAGGGTCCTTAAATACTGAGTAGAGCTTTCTGGTGTTTACTGGGTTGCCCCAGGGAGGTGAGCAGTTAGCTCTGCCCCCACATGTCCTGGCACAGCTGCCTGTGAGGGTTCTGCTGCCCAGGACAGTGATTTGATAACTTGCTGCTGGCAGGATGGACAGTCCCACTGGTATCCAAGCAGTGCCACCCTCCCACATAAGCTGGCTTTGGTTCTCCCCCGAGCTGCTGGTGAATTGAAAATCATTCATAGGCTTTGTTGGCTTCTGAACAGAATAGTCTCACAGAGCAATGTAAGTTGTGAGCAGAGCTGTGTAAGGAAACTCTCAGGAGCATGTGCCAGGGAGAGGGGCAGCTGAAAGCTGGATTTAGTCTTATTTCTTTCCACCTTGAGCAAGTGCCCTGAGACCAAGAAACCAACTGGGTGTGGCTGAGGGAGGGATGTCTGTTGTATCCCTGAAAACTCTGAATCCAGAAGGGTAAGGTACCTCCTGCCTGGTGAAGGAGGTGGCCTGGCTGTCATTTTAACAGCTGAAAGTGCTGTCATTCACACTTCAGTATGATTTGCCCAGAAATACTTTGTCTCAGATGAAAAAAAAAAAAAATCAGTGGGGGAACTTCTGAGAAGACTTTCAGGAAGATCATGAAATAACTGAGCCCAAGGGGGTACACTCTTCCTTCAGAGCTCAGAGTTGATGTGTGCCACTGGGTTGACCTCTCACCAGCAGCAGTGGTGAGATGTAAAGGAATAATTTGTGTATATCTGCTTCCAGCATCTGGCTGCCTTCAGCCTGGTTCTTGTAGCTGCTGTGTTGCTGAGCACAGAAGGAATGATGGTAGGAAGGATCTGTTACCCCTTGGATTAAGTGCCCCCCACTCTCCTTTCTATTGCTTCAGGGTTGACTTCTGTCATTTGGTGACCTTTGAAGTTTACCTGGAGGACTCTGCAGGGTCACTGTAATGCTGTGGAACCAGCTGCATTAGTTTAAAGGCAGATGTTACTCAAGCCTGTTTTGTATATGTGAACAGTTTGTGTAATGAGCTTTAGAGATTGGCTCTGTAAACAGGCAGCCAGCTGCTCTGGAAATGAGTGTATTTGATGCTGGCTTTCTGCACTCCCCTAGGACAGAACTAGTTCCATGTTGTGGAGGTGTTAGATGTAAAGTGTTACTTATGCTGCTAAAACTATTCCTGGCTCTGAAGACTCCTTACATTACTATGCTGTGTATCCCAAAAGCTACTGCCCTTACATTAAGGGAAGTAAAAAGGAAAGCTGAAAGCTGTGGAAAGGTGATACTACATGGCTGATCACACAGAAGGCTTCTTACAGCTGTTTCTGGCATGTGACCTTCAGCTACATCTGTTCCTGTTGTCTTCCTTGCAGGGGTTTTTTGATATCCCTGTTGATAATTTATATGCCGAGCCTGCTGTACTGAAATGGATCAAAGAGAATATTGCAGAGTGGAAGAACTGCACCATTGTCTCTCCAGATGCTGGTGGAGCCAAGAGGTAAGCTGTCAGACAGGCAGCTGGAGGTGCTGCTTCTGTGTCTACTCGAATTCCTGAGAGTTGCTTGTGACCTTATTTTTAAGCCACGTGTTCCCTCAGCCAGCCTCCCTTCCCAGGCAGTCTGTGACAGCTAGTGAGGAGTGGTCAGGTATGCTTTCTAGGGAATGTTTAGAAGGTTTCTTGGGCTACATGGGGGATTAAATAGCTTCTAGGATTACAGCTGCATAGGTAGAAATTGTGCAATTACTACATCCTTCAGACTGAACCAGTTTTTTGTAGACGAGTAATTGCTCAGGTTGACGAAGGAAATTGTGTAGCTATTCCAAGACAAGGTGACTGCTGCTGGTTAATGATACATTTTTATCCAGGCCATTTTCTTTGCAGAATGAAACTGAGGCCTTTTCTTACTGTATTACCCTGGATTTGAATATCTAGCTGTGATTTAAGCTTGCTGCCAGTCTTCCTCTTCCCTGAGAGCGAGGAAGATAGATGGTTGCTTTCTAAAAAGCAGCAGCATATGTTATAGCACATTTCTATTTTGATAGTCTGACAATCTCCCATCTTTCTGCAGACAAACATGCCAGCTTGTGGGCAGTTCAGAATGTTCTCAGGTGCTTTTGGGGAGAAACTAGGCTTTTCCATGATGCTTTTATGTAAGGGCTACATGTGAACAGCAAAGGGATACAAGATGTGTCCTTCAATCCAGGACTGTCACACCAAAATGTGTGCTGAGCTAATACACATCTTCAGAGTGTTTTAAGTGATGTATTACAAACAGCCAGGAGACACCAACACTGTAGGTCCCTGAATATCTTCCACAGCTTCATTGTGGTCCATATATTGGGCAAGACCTTCTGTATGTTCAGCTATTTCTGTAGCTTGTTGCATAACACAGTATAGGAAGTGCCAAGTCAGCCAGATAAAATCTGAATCCTGAAAAAAAACCTTCTCAAAGGCCACTTAACACTGAAATGTGTCGATGTTGGCTGGTGCAGTATTTTATGGAGATAAGCAAAGCCAAATACTTCAGTGGACAGTTTAATTTGACAGTCTTGTGTAGGACTCCCAGAGTGATAAGTCTGATCTGGTGGGGTTAGGAGTCTACTTATCTCAAATGCAGAATTTCTTTGTGGTGTGCATATTTTGTTCCTTCCAGTCTTAATGCTTTTTAACTCTTCACCATTCATCAGTATCAATATATAAAGTTTAGGTCCCTCTGGTAAGGTTGTTCTGTGGTCACTTTAACAGGGATAAATAAATGTGAGGTGGTGGACTTGCATTTCCTGGTTGGGTTCTCCTGCCACTGTCACTGTGCCAGTGCTTCTGTGCACAATGATTGAATGCTTACAAGAGTGCAGGTAGATCCCTGCCATAGCCTTAAGCCTTTCCAGCGTAGTGTTTATAAAGATGACAACTTCCCAAGTGTTTGGATCACCTCAGGTTTGCTGAACTTGCTGGTTAATGTTTGTTTTCAGCTTAAATGCAAATTAGTTTACAGCGGCCATGACGAAAGAGTTCTGTCTTAATCTAATTGTTGTCACTGGGAGAGATTAGACCAGAGATTGCAGCTCAGCTGCTTGAAGGGAAACTAAGGTGGCAGAGTGGGATTTGACTGTGTGGAGTTAAGTGTTGTCTGGGAACTGTTCTCTCTTCAGAGTGACCTCCATTGCAGATCGGTTGAACGTAGACTTTGCCCTCATCCACAAGGAGCGCAAGAAGGCCAACGAGGTGGATCGCATGGTGCTGGTGGGGGACGTGAAGGACAGAGTGGCCATCCTGGTGGATGACATGGCAGACACGTGTGGCACCATCTGCCACGCTGCAGACAAGTGAGTGGGGCTGCCTGCTGCTCTGCTAACTCACAAACCCCTTGTTGGGGGGCACCGTGTAACGAGTTAATCCGAGGATTTGCACGGCAGGTTCCGCCGAGTCCTGTGCAGTTCCTTCGGTTATCTCGTGTCAAACGACAGGAGTAAAAAGCCCAGTTAAAGTTCTCACAGTGGGAATAGGTAGAGAACCATGGTGTCTTTTTTTGTTTTTAAAAGAGACAAAAAAGGAGACAGTCACTTGTGTAGAAAAGAGACTAGACTGTCACTGGCCGTGCCAGGTAGAACCAAGTGCTGTCTGGTCCATCAGTTGAAGATCATACATCTGAATTTCTATTACAAGTAAGCTTTTCAAACTTTCATATCATTCAAGCCTTCTACACTAGAAACCACCAGTATATGTAGCATCATTAAGAGTGTTAAATCCTCTATTGAATATAGTGTTCAGTATTAACACAGTTAAATATTAACTCAGTGTTAAATACAGTGTAAAAGTATTAACTCAGTACTAAATATCTGCTACCTTGTGTAGGCAAAATCACAGAAGGTGATTTGTGTGATCTGTTCCTAATGTTCCAGAGCTAAGAACAATGTTCTTTTCAGTGTGTGCTTTGCCTGTGGTGGATTTCATGGCACTTGTTAAACTGTTTGGGTTTTTTTTTTTCCCCAAGTCAGTAGTGGCCTGGAGAGGGGAATCAAAGGTAGCCCGTCTCCTAAGCATATATGTCAGCTTAATACTTGCTGAGAATTACTCATCCTTCTCCTTTACTTCCCCCTCACAGGCTTGTGTCAGCTGGAGCCACCAAAGTTTATGCCATCTTAACTCATGGGATCTTTTCTGGGCCAGCAATTTCTCGGATCAACAATGCCTGTTTTGAGGCAGTTGTAGTCACAAACACAATACCCCAGGAGGACAAGATGAAGCAGTGCCCTAAAATCCAGGTGAGCATCTACTTTCTATTCTGTCACTCCTTGGGGTTGATAACACTTGGCTATTCACCTGTTGGGGGTGAAAACCCCATAATACTGTCTAGTGCTGACAGCAGTTTTATCAGTACTGCAGTCAGTGTTGACTAGTTCTCTGGTTTCTAACCCAATCCTCCCTGAGCAAGGGAAAGTCATCCTTCCAGCATTCCTTTACCCTGCTCTCCTGCTTGTCAGTGCAGACCAATGCAAAGAAGGCATTCAGTAACTGCCTTCTCTGCATCCCCTGTCACCAGGGTCCTCCTTCCATTTAGGAACAGGCCCACATTATCCTTTGTTTTCCTTTTGTTATCAATGGATTTGGAAAAGCCTTTCATCTTGTCCTTGATATCCTTGGCCAGATTTAATTCCAGATGGGCCTTGGCTTCACAGCACAGATATCTAGGACACAGGCATTTGGAGAAGCTCTGGGAAGTGCCTGGCACTGCTCAGACTCAGCTGGTACTGTGGTGTGAGTGTAGCAGGTTCCCCACTACTGGGCTGCTGGTGGAAGGGAAGCTGAACTGTTTGAAGCTGCAGTCACTTTTTAAGCTCTTGGAAGTACATTACAAGCTGATGGCAAACTGGTATTGGGTTGCATTTTCTTCAGCACAAACTTCTGGATGATATTCCTGCAACATCTAAAACATGCCTGGTGCTTCAACTTCTTTTCAAGCTCCACACTACAGCTGGTGTAGGCAAAATGTTAAACTGGCAATCAGTGTGTAAATAGCTGTAGCCAAAGATTGCAGTGGAGCAGTTTTCTAGGCTCTCATTTAACACCTCTTTTTCACTGATGTCTCATGTTCCATGTTGAGGAATAAAGAACTAAAGGATTTGTCATGAGTCATATGCTCTGTCTGCTCTGCAGCTTTTGAGTTCTTTCCTTCTTCCCTTCGTAGACAAACTATCTGGAAGACAGAGATGTTAAATATGGTTTTCACTTAGTTTCCTTAGCAGACCATGAACATGGTGCTTCTTACTGAGGGTACATGTACAGAAATGCTTTAGGTGCTGGGACTCAGAGCTGGGAACTGACTGAGACTCGACTTTCCCTCCTGGTTGCTGTCTGACCCCACCAGATGGAGCCAGCACAGCACCCAGGAGCTGAGCTGTGGCACAGCAGCTTCATTGCTCAGACTGCTGGCAGCAGTGGTAAAACCTCTTGGCTCAGGGGAAGGGATCTAATCTTGATTTAGACTCCCCTAACTTCTCTGCAGGCTACACAAAATGAGGCCTGGGGTACACAGACAGTCTCAGCAAAGCAAGGTGACAGTAGACTCTAACACTGACAAAGATCAACAGTCAAATAATATTTGTAGTGCTCTATGTAGAGTATCTTCAGGCTTATATGTAATTAAATCCCAATTCTATGTAGAAGTTTTGTCTGCATCTGGTATGTTATAAATGTTGTGTGATGAGTTTATTCTTTTAGTTCTTCCTGACTTCCCAGATGTTCTTCCAGACTTGATGTCTTTTCCCAGTGATGCTAATCCATCTTTCTTCCCCTCCAGGTGATTGACATCTCAATGATCCTTGCAGAGGCCATCAGGAGGACTCATAATGGGGAATCTGTTTCCTACCTGTTCAGCCATGTCCCTTTATAACAACAGATGTCAGCTGCTGCTTGTATGGCTTTTTTTTAAAAACCAAAAGTTGTTCAGCTTGTTGTAAAGTTCAGTAGAAGACTCTGCTTGTTCCAGTGCAGTTCTCCACAGCTCCTGCTTAAGTCAGGCTTACTGGCCCTGGTCCCAACACTGGGAGGCTGGAGGGGGGGAAGCTCATCTGTGTAACACTCCAACTCCACCAGCAGCCCTGTGCATGGGGTTCATCAGTAGTGTTGACTCAATTCTGCAGGTCTGTGGAGAGCAGGACTGACACATGGCTAATTGCCACAATTATTTTGAGGGGGGGGAGGGAGAGGGTTTGTCTGTGGGCAGGGTTAGATGATCTGGCATGCGCACCCTAAATTGTTTGGGAAGTAGAGCTCCCTAGGACATGTTGATCTGGATCCTACAGCAAGAGCCCAAGAGACTGCTGGCTGTCTTACCACTCTGTACCTGACAGAGCCCTTGGAGAGTGGTGGGGAAGGTTTGTGTCTTGGCCAAGCTTGACCCTACTTGAAGCCCTGTGAGAAACCTAGGAGGTGGTTCTGCTACAGCTTCCTCCCATGAAAGGAGATCAGTGTAGCTTGCAAACTTGAATTCCTCTTATTGCTGATGAAATTTATTGCCCTTCAGTGTGCTACACAGCAGAGTGAAGGTGAGAGCAGAGTCTGTGCAGGGCTGTGTTAGCTCAGTGGGGAAGGTACATCCTGGACAAGTGTTCTTTTCTCTCTTATGTAGAGGACTCGTGGTCGTGTGCTTCGGTTTCTAGTGCAGGCTCAAACCAGCTTCTCAGTTTCACAGCTTCCTGTTAGCCCTGCTAGCAACTAGAGGACTGCTGTCATGTACTGCAGCTGCACCTTAACCTGCTGTGCAAAGCTCTGACCCTTTTTTTACCAGTACAGTAGTAAACCAAGCCTCTTTATCCCACAGTAGCATGGTTGTTGCATCTAGCAAGTGCCTGCTCAGACGCTGGGGTGACCTAATACACAACAGCTTTGTGTCCAGCTGGCTTAGCCTCTCGTTGCCTGCAGTCCTGTAAGTTACTGGCACATTGTTTGTTTGTCCTGCTCATTGTCTGCCTTGCCTTCAAAGCGTTGCTCCTTACAGAATATCTTAAAGCAAGGAGCACTGCAGGTTGCAGGGCTATGGAACTCAGAGAAACCTTTGGAGTAGGTGTGATGCTGCTTAGGAGTGCTCACAGCAATGGGTTGAAGAGGCTGGTGATACACAAGTACTAGGAAAACTGCAGCTCTAACACCAACCTGACAGGCCACAAAGTGCCTGAAAGAAAAATACCAAAACTGGAGCTGGCTGAGGCTCTTAGATGTAATAATTATCATCTGAAACTTGAATGCTTAGAAAATGTACCAGACAATCGTAAGGTAAACTGCTGAGTCTCTCTTGAACTCTTACCGGTTTATAGACCAAGCTGTTTTATTCTGGGGGGTTTTATTGGTTGGGTTTTTGTTTTGGTTTGATTTTTTTTTTTATAAGCACTCCTCTTTTATTTGTTTTTGAGCTGGAGGAAGGGAAAAAGGGAAAAGAAAGAATTTGAAATTACTTTCTAGAGTAACCAGCATGGCTTTGAGAGGCTGGGGGCTGGGGTGTAAGTGGAACTAACCAAAAGACTTGGTTAAAATCTAGGGAAGTGCTTCTTTAGTTGTGCCTTTTACTGAAGACTTCTCTCCCTTCCTGAACTCCTGTCCTGTGGCAACGTTAACACTTCTCTTAGTGTAGGGCTTTTCTTTTTTGTATAAGAATTGGTGTTTTTGTCTGGAAACTGTGCATCTCTTGCTTCTTGGCTTTGCATCCTGCACTGAGCTCTCCCGAGAGTCCGTGATTGAGCCCCTGCTGCCACCCTGCTGCTGCCCTGAGAGCCAGGACTGGGAGGATTTCCAGCAGCATTTGTGTTCCAAGTTAAGACCTGATGAAGGAATTAAACTTTTATTTAAAAACCACGGCCTCTGCCTGTAAGTGCTTCGAAAAACCTTAAGGGATGTGCGAGTTGGGTCACTTGAAAGGCAGGCGGATTGTGAAGTGCTTTTATTTGGAAGGGACCTTGGAAGGTCGTCTGGTTTAACCCTGGTGCCTGGGGCTGACTGTGAGGTTCAGCTTGGCTCTGCTCACGTTGCATGGAAGGAAAAGGATGGGACCAAGCTGCCTATCTTAGTGAGCAGTGGCTCTTGTTTGTTTCTGATATCCTTGACTTAATTATTAGAGGTGGTAGTGCAGTTTCTCTTGTACTGTTTAATTATGTATCTGAGTGGATTTGTTAACATAATGTTCAGGTGGGGGAAGCCTGAATAGTTTAACAAGTCCAAATGAAGAATTTGTAAGTGTCTTGTACAAAGCTGATGATCAGAGGCAGCAGGATTATGCCCTGAGAAGCACTTGTTTTAACTAAACCCTGATCCTTTTTCTCACTGTGTATTGCAGAGTGGGAGAGAGTAAATGAAGTCAGAGAAAGATGAGATGGCAGGTCGAGGGAAAGGTCTTTGGCCTTAACAGTAGATTTCCAGGCCTAGATTTAACATGGCCATGGCCTCAGGCAGACATTGGCTGAGGATCATAACTTGTTCATCTGTTAAAAATGTCCTTCAGTACTGGCCAGTGAGTAAGTTTCTCCTCAAATAGCAGGGTGGGTGTTGTCAGGGTGATGTAACAGACTTCACCTTCCTTAGATAAGAAACAGAACATGAGCTTTACAGCCAAAGATTTGTGCACAGGTAACCATTGCTGTTAGTGTGTATATAATGTTTTCTTAGTTACTTTAATTAAACCTGCAGCTTGGAGTGAGGGAGAGCACAGACTTCAAATGCCATGTGCACAGATAGGTAGGAGTACTGTCCCCAGAAGGTAAAGTTGTTGTGCTTTGAAACCTTCAGATCAGAAGGGATGGAGATTTTAGCAAATTTCCTTCCCTAAATTAAACCACTCCAATACTTTCTAATGACTGAGCCCATGTGTAGACAGGTTGTGGCTGACTTGTTCTGTTAGAGCAAGTGTGTCTGCCTTTAACAGGTGGGTGTATTAAATCAAAGCACTCTTCTCCCTGCCCGGGATAGTCATGGATGTAGCACCAGGCAGCTGTGGGGAGGGTGTCCCTTCACTGCAGTGTGGGCTGGGAGGAAAACCAGCCCTAGAAGGGTGAATGGCAGAGAGCCAAGTTCCCCCAGTGTCCTGCAGGTCTGGGAGTGGTGCAGGGATGCTCGTCCCTTAGGCCAGGTGAGTTCAGCTCCAGCAGCACCAGCCATGCTCTGAAGGGCTCGTGCTGTCTTGAGCTCCCTGCTGCAGTGGAGGTGGTTCTTCAGCCTGTCCTGGAGAGCTGCTGGGGTGAGCATGGAGCATGCAGGGTGCTCTGGAGGTGGAAAGCAACTCATTGCTTCCCCAGGAGAAAACCCCAACTGAGTTATTGCCTGTGCTTTTGCAGTTGGAGGCCTGGAAGAGCAGGACAGAGCTCCAGGAGCTCCCTGTGCCACAGGCACAGCTGGAGTGTGGCTGTGAGTGTGAAGATGCTGACAGTGATGGCAGTAGCCACCTCGTGTCTGTGTGCTGCCTGCTGTTAATGCAGCAGGAGCAGGGAACACATCAATCAGAAGTCCTGTATCCCTGCCCAGCTCATCTTCCTGATAGCTGAAACTAAGGCACAGGGCGGGAGCTGGGCTTACCAGGCATGCCTTGCAGGGAGCAGGACTTGTCCACTGCTGGGAGCAAGATGAGACACGTCTCAGCTGTCATGGCCAGCTCCCTCCAGCCTTGCTGGTGTACAGATGACTCCTTAACTCATGGAGTTGTTTTTCTATGATCTAGAGAAAGCAGCACCTTTGCTTGCATCTACTGGGCAAGAGGGAAACACTGCTAACAACCAGCCCCTCCCTAAATTACTAAGAGCAGCAAAATCCATGGGAGGATTGAGCCCTGCTGTAAGACACAACAGCCCCAAAATGCTGCTGCCCTCCTGGGGCTCCCTGCTCCTGCCCTGGTGGGTGTGAGGGGTCGTGGCAGGAGGCTGGGGTTTAAAATGAACAGAAGAAAGCCCTGCAGAGTGCGTGGCTGGCTGCTGTGCTGTCCTGCAGGCAGAGGGGTCAGGAGGCTGAAAACACCTCCCTGATCAGAGCAAACCTCCTGCCTCCTTCCTGTACAGAGGAAAAGGCATTCCTGGAAATGGCCATCAGGGAGGCTGTATCTGAGCTCTGGCAGCCTCGTTCTGTGTGAGATTTAAAACCCATCTAAAATGGCTGGCAGTCAGTCGGTGCTGTTTCAGGTCAGGGCTGTTTTTCCCCCCATCTGTTGATGTCTCGGTTCTTTTGTTATAAATTATTGAAAGCAGAAATGCCAAAACACATAAGAAAGAAGCTGGTTGTGCGGTTACAGGAGGCTTTGCTAATTTGTCAGGGGGAAAAGCTCTTGCTGGGATATAAGCTCCTTTCTTGTTCTTTGTGCAAGATGGGTTTTAACAGCTCCCCAGCAGCAGCCCCACCTCTCTCCTGCTGGCAGCGCACAGGGTTGGCTCTAAAGCTGCTCTGGCCGTGGTTTGTGGGAGTGTGGTGGTGCCTGTGTGGCCGTGACTGGTTTGAGGAAGGGGGAGATCCCTTTCCCCTGCCTGCATGGCCACTGTGGTGGCTTTGTGCCCAAACAAAAGACCCGGGGTTTGCAAAGTGCTGCAGCATCGAGGAGATGCAACACATTGCCCAGGGGCTGTGCCTGGGCTGCAGGGGGTGATCAGGTTTTTGGGTGCTGCTGGTGCTGGTGAGGGGCTGTGCACAGGGAGGATGGGCATCAGGTTCTTTTGCACTCGCTGCCTGCCAGGGACACAAAAGCTACAGCAGACTGCAGCATCCACAAAGGAGAAGCGTGTGGAGAACAGGCAGGGAAAGAGGGGGAAGCTGAGGGGAAGGTGTGCACAGCCGGAGAGTAAACACGCAGTAGAACACTTGTCTGACTATTTGCATAAAGGCAGAAAGGATTTCCTGCGCTCATTTTGAAACTGCACGGGTGTTTTTTTGCTTGCTGGCTGTGCAGGGAAAATGAGCCTTTTCTCAGCTCAGGCTGGGCTGTGTGATGCAGGCTCTGCAGGGTGGGTTTAAAGGATGCTCCTGAAGGCAGCCTGGGCTTGGAGCTCCTGCCAGCTCTGCCCTGCCAGCAGCTGCACCACCAAATCAGAATGGCTCTGGGAGCAGCCTGGCCTGGGGCTTCATCAGTGGCTTCTTCCTCCCTCCTCCGGGGGACAGGGAGTGGAAGCTGTTTGCCATCCAGACTTCTCTCAGAGGAGCAACCTGGCCTTAGATCTTGGCCTTTGCCTTTTCAGCATTTGCCAGCTATTGGCGTTTCTGGAATTCAGAGCCAGTTTTCTGGCTGGAGCCAGGAGGTGCCTCAGGGCTTGCGGCAAAGGGCCACCTCCGGCCACGACCTGCTGTCGCTGGAAAGCACCAGCCCTCCTGCCAAGACAGCAGCCGTCTTGCTAAAGAACACAAAGCAAGTGTTTCCTCCGGATTGCTAGGGATTTGCTCTGCAAAATCTCCAGTAAGTCCTGAGAGAAACCCAGGCTTGGGAGGAGGTGGAGGTGAGAGCTGCTGCTGCAGCACAGCTGCTCCCTGTGGTGCTCTATAAGAGGTTCCTGCTTGATGGATACACCAGGATCTCTGTGGAAGGGTTTTGGCAAGTCTCATATGCAGTCAGGATGCTTTTTCCATCCCTTCATTCCTCTTCCCCTCGTTCCCTTCAGTACCTACAGGACCCTTCTGCCAGGCCTCCTGGCCCACCAGGCACTTCCCATCCTGGTGGTCAGTTGTCCCCAGACTGCTGCTGCCCTTCCTGCTGGGATCACATAGGCTGCCTGCACTGGCTCTTGGCTTTTCCCACCAGAGGTATTTTTTCCACATGCACTCCAGCCCATCTGCACTGTCCTGACTGCTTCCCAAGCTTCCTGCACCCCTTGCCTTGCTGTGGCCAAGCGAGACCCTGTTAGCACGGTCAGCTTCTTGCCCACCCGTGCTGCTTCTTTAGCAACCTGATCTCCCCAGGAAACGCCATGGCCAGAGCCAGCACGGCCATAAGGTGGGCACAGCGGCCGAGCATCTCTCACAGGTGTGAGAGTACGGTGCTGATTTTAGTCCAAGGGTTTGCTTTCTTCAACAATTCTGCTTCAGCAGCGGCTGCATCCCTGGGCACACACATGGGGGAACAGCTGCCTCCATTGCTGCGGGGAACCTTCTTTTGGGGCTGGGGCAGTGGCTCTGAGGTCACTCAGCCCCACGGGGACCAGCCTGCTGCCCCTCACAGGGCGAGTGCGAGGGCCTGGGTGTGGACAGGCTGTGTGTGTGGACAGGCTGTGTGTGTGGACAGGCTGTGTGTGTGGACAGGCTGTGTGTGTGGACAGGCTGTGTGTGGACAGGCTGTGTGTGGACAGGCTGTGTGTGCACGGCCGGACATGTGCAGGAGTGGGGTGTGGACAGGGTGGCCGTGCAAGGCTGTGTGCACACAGGACAGGTGTGTGCAGGGCTGGGTGTGTGCGTTTGTGTCTGCATGTGTGCAAGGAGCAGCAGGGGCCGTGTCCGTGTGTCTGAGGGGCTGTGTCCAGGTGTGTGTCCCTGTCCGTATGAGGGGCTGTGGGAGAAGAAAAGGGACTGTGTGCCCCATGTCCGTGTCCCAGTGCCGGGCACTCACCTCACATCCTCACTTGATGCCCCCTCGCGCCCTCACTTGATGCCCCCTCACACCCTCACTCGATGCCCCCTCACACCCTCACTCCGTGTCCCCTCACACCCTCACTC
>JAWWLV010000158.1:16093881-16104015 GCA_035041135.1 Platyrinchus mystaceus | reverse complement strand
CGTGTCCCCTCGCACCCTCACTCCGTGTCCCCTCGCACCCTCACTCCGTGTCCCCTCACACCCTCACTCCGTGTCCCCTCACACCCTCACTCCGTGTCCCCTCACACCCTCACTCCGTGTCCCCTCACGCTCTCCCCCCGCCCCCCTCGGCCCCTCTCGCGCCCCCGCCGCGGGGCACGGCGGGAGCGGCCGCCCCCTGGCGGACCGCGCTTCCCGGCAGGCGCGTCGGGCGGGCAGCCAATGGGCGCGCGGGCTGGGCGGGGCCGGGGTATATAAGGCACCGCCCCTCACGGCGCGCGCTCCAGTCTCACCTGGTCGCGCAGGGAACGGGATCGGGATCGGCACCGGCAGCGACCGCACATCGCACGCACCGCGCCCCGCACCGCGCCCTCCGCACCGCAGGTACGGGCTGCGCCGCGGGGGAGGGTTGGGGGGGGGGGGAGGGCGGCCACGCGCGCAGCACCGCCGCTGCAAGGAGGGGCTCGCCGGGGCGCCCCGGGGTGGGGGCTGCGGGAGCGGCGAGTGCCCGGGAGGACGTGTTGCCTGGCGCGGGGCAGATTCCCCTCCGCGGGTGCGGGGACAAGGGTTAGGGTTCCCCCGGCGGGTGCGGGCACCGGGGGGCCGCCCCGCACGGCTGCCCGGGCCCCGGGAGCGGCGCGGTGCCCGGGGCGGCGGCCGCCCCGCCCTGCGCTATTGTCCGCGGCGGGGGCCGGGGGGGCCGCGCCGCCTTTGTCTGCGCGACCCCTGACTGCGGCGGGGGGGGGGGGGTCTCGCAGGCAAAATGTGCGACAAACCAGACCTCTCGGAGGTGGAGAAATTCGACAAGAAGAAGCTGAAGAAAACCAACACGGAGGAGAAGAATACGCTGCCCTCCAAGGAGAGTGAGTGCGGGGCCGGGGGCTGGAGGGGGGTGATTTGGGGCAGGGGGCTCTGACCCAGAGGCAGCCAGCGGCAGAGGTGTTTGCAGCCCGGGGCAGTGGGCATGGGCACACGGGGAGAGAGGGCTGTTGCTCCGAGCTGATGCCTCAGGGCATGGCTTTCCCGAGGATGGATGCAGACAGGTGCCCATCTTGCTCTCATGCACGTGTGTGTCTCATCACCTTCTAACTCGAGTGTTCGTCTATCCCACTTGGGGTCAAATAAATAAAACTGGGTGCCAGGGCCTGAGTCAATCCTCTGAGACCTTCTCCAGTGGGTGCTTCCACAATAAAAAAAAAAAGCACCAGAGACTAACAGCCCTCTATTCTCTTGCAGCTATTGAGCAGGAGAAGGAATGTGTGAAGTCTTCCTAGAGAGAGATTGCCTGGCAGGAAGAGCGACTACTCCGATTATTTTGCTTTGAAATGAATCATGTGGGTTTTTTTAAATTTACATCATGTACATGTGTAGAAAACAGCTGTATCACCTAACACACTGTCCCACCCTGCTGGCAGCCTTGGCGGGTGGGGGGACAAAGCGTGGTCCTCTCAGTCCATCAGTAGCCTGACCCGATGCCATCTCTGCTGCTGCTCAGCTGGCTCCTGTGACAGCACTGATCCTGCTCTGGTGCAGTGGGAAGATGAGCAAGGGCCATGGAGGCTTCTGGAGATGGGCCCTTTCTGGCCTGGCCTCACCTCTGGCCTGGGTCTGTCTTGCATATTCTTCACTGACAGTGTTCTGTAGCCTCACTCACAGTTTTTTGTCTTCCTTGGGGGAAAAATGAGAAGTTTATTATAAAATAAAAAAATGTAATGACTTACCCATGGCTTGTGGCTTATTCCCTGGCAAGGGTTCTGGCTGGAGCCTGGCGTGCCCTGGAGGGTGGGGAGGTCTCTGCCTGGTGCTGCAGCAGTGCTGGCAGTTTGGTGTTGCCCAGAGGGATGGTGGGCTGGTTCCCTGCAGAGTGAATCCAGCTGGTGTTTGCCTGGGTCTCTGTTCCGGGGGTGGCCTGGGGGAGGTGGGAGCATTGCTGGTGTGACTGAGGCCGCTGTTCTCCACCACCAGAGTGGTTTCTTCTTATGGTAGAGGCTTAACTGGGCCTTACTGCCCATGTGAAGGCTGAGCCTCCTGCTTTGGAAAGCTTGGTGTCCCCTGCCTAAAACCATTGTGGAGCTGGGCTGGCTCAGCAGCACAGCTGGAGGTGCTGGCAGTGGGCATGCTGGCCTGGGTTCTGCTGCTGTGGTGGCCAGGCCAGCTCTGCCCACCCAGAGCTCTCCCCTCACTGCCTGGCACAGCCCTTCTCTTCCCCTTGAGCCAACCTCTGCCCCTGCCCTTAATGGAAAGAGGTTTTTGCAGCCCTGTAAAGATGGGGTTTAATGAAGTAACTGCCTTGGGTAGTGTTGATCCCAGCCCTGCCTTGCAGGTGTGGAGATCCCTGCGTCCTGCAGTTGCCCTCCAGCACAGTGTGGGTGAGCTCTGACAGTGACTCCAGGTCTATGCTGAGGCTTCCTGGCTGCTGCCAGGATTTCCTCACCTCCACCTGGCCTGCAGGGTCACTGAATGCACCAGGCCAGTTATGGAGGATGTGGAGGCAGACTGGCCTGTACTTGCCTACTAATAGTTTTGGCCAGTGTCCTTAGGGAGCCTGGTCAGCTGGGACAAACACGGGGCTGTTGTGCCTGTCTGGACATGGTGCCTATCTGCCTACTGCCTCCACCCACGCTGCCTGCCAAGGACTGCAAATAACACTGCCTGTGTGCTTGCCACTGCCTTCACCCCTTAAAAAGCAGACTCAAAAGAGCTGCAGGTAAGAGGTCGATGTTAGTGTGCTGTCAGGGCAGTGTGCAGGGTTTTTTGTGGGGTGAGGGCGGTGGGGAGTGATGCTGAGGGCAGCTGGGGCTGCTGCTGCGTTGGGCTGAGCACTGGGAAACCCAGCATGTGGGTGGCTGTGCTCCTTCCCCTTCAGAACCATGATGATCCCAGGACAGAACCCTATCCTGGACATGGGAATCCTTTTCTCTGTACCACCTGCCAGGACAGGGGTGGCAACAGCTGCTTCTCATCCCAACAGGGGCTGTGTCCTTGTTTGGGGGTGGTTTCTCTCGCCAGGCTGGGTCAGGCAGGCAAAGCCATCCTGAACACTTTCCCTGCCCCTGAGTGCCTGAGCTGAACCAAGAGGTGGATGGAAACATGAAGTGGCATTGCTGATCTCCTCAGTGGCTGCCCCAGAGCACCCTGGCTGCTCCTGACACCGCCCCAGTGCCCCTCCCTGCTGCGTGCTGCAACGGGCCCCTCTGCAGGCATGGAAAAGCACCAGGGCACTTATCTCTCCCTGAGTCACATGGACTCCTGCAAGGCCATGGCAGGAGTGTCCCATCCCTGGCACTGCTGTGCTCACAAAAGCCTCCCCACCACCCTGTGCTGCACACACAGGCAGCAGAGACTGCCCAAAGGGTGCTGGGCACACCCTTCCTATGGGGCCAACTGGTTTCCCAGCCAGAGCAAGCACTGTGGCTCCCCAGCAGTTGCTCTAAATGGCAGGGTGGCTGGTGCCAGCAGCTGGTGATGCTCCAAGCCTGTGGAAGTGGCCCACAGGATCCCTGTGCATCCCAGGAAGCTGCAGGGTGAGAATAGGGTTGTTGGTGCACCTGGGTTTGGGTTGCTTTTGCACTGTGGCCACCCCAGGGGTGCAGCAATACTTGTTTAGACATGGGGTCAAGTGCTGGCACAGCCAGGTCTGTGCCCTGAGGAAGCCACCCCAGGGACTGGCAGTCCCAGCCCAAATCCAGGGAATCAGTCAGAGCTGGGGGCAGCTCCCCAGCCCCAGCACACACATCTCAGTGGGTTGTGTGGCCAACGTGGCTGAGTGCCCTAAACTGAGGGCACCCACATCCCTGCCAGAATGGTGCGCAGGGAAGTACCAGACACACCCCCCATATCCATTTACCCTCAGGTCTGAGGGTAAAGGGTAAGACATTTTGAAACCCAGTGCCCAAAATGTCCCTGTTGCCAGCAGAGGATGAGCCAGTAAGGGGAGAACATTACAGAAAAGCCCTTTATATCAACACTTTCCCTCGCTACTCCAGACCTTCCCTTTTTCACGCCAGCCCGCAGCTGCCAGTGGTGTGGGTGGCCAGGACAGCTGCCAGACTGTTGTCCCCTAGAAATGTGGTGGCTTCAGCAGCATGGGCTGCCCCAGCAGCCACCCATGCACAGAGGATGCCATCCTGGGAACTGGGCATTCCTGGGAGGGCTCGATGCCCCTTCCCTCACTGGGCAGCAGGTGGGTTACTTGTGTCAGCCCCTCTTGGCAATGCCGGGAGGATACGATCCATGGGGCCCATCCCGTTGCTCCCGTGGGCGGTTTCCTCCTACACTCCATCAGGTGGTGAGCTGTGGCCCCACTGCAGAGGAGGGAGGAGAAGGCTGAGTCACTGGCAGGAGGAATTTGGGCAAATACCTGGTGATCAGCAGCACGAGGTGAATTCAGATCAGAGGTGAATTCAGATCAGGGCTTGTGGCTGGGATGGGTGTCTGCCCCTGCCACTGCTCCATCCCCTCTGACTCAGCCAGGAGAGGATTTGTCCCCACATACCCTTCTGTGGAGAATCATAACCCCATCTCCGGCAGGAGGTCCCTGACTCAGCCTGTGCGTGGCCCTGCACTGGGAACCCCGGTGCTCCAGTGCTCCCTGCCTGGCTGCAGCACCCTCCTCACCTCCCACAGCACCACCCTGGTTTGCAGCACAGATCACTCAGGGCAGGGTGACATTTTTGCTGCAGAAAGTGGTGAGAGCCAAAAGGTTTCAGTGACCAGGGCTTGTGGCACTCCTGAATGGCAGGAAATGGCCAACCACAGCCCCACACTGTAGTCAGAGTGCAAGCAAACCCCACCTTGGAAGGTGTGTGCTTGTCACCAGAGCAAGCAAGATAAGGTGAAGCCAGGCTGCACAGCTCCCCAGTGGGGAGCATCACTCAGGTCAGCCTTTCCCTGCCAGATCTCTGCTGCTTCTGTGGACACATTGCCAAGCACAGAGCTCAAACCACCCCACGGTGGCAGGGGTGGAGAGGGGAGGCAAGGGGCAACAAGCACGAGCTGCCAGGGAAGACCTCTGCTGGGAGTGATTGGGGAGGATATGTGTGTGTGTGTGGGGATAGTTGTGTGTTTGGCTGTGAAAGAGGAAAGCAGAAGAGCATGAGCAGCAGTGGGGAAATTAAAGTGTTGTGTGGGGTACTGACCACGGACCTCCGGCCAAGCAGTTGATGTCAGGCTGCCGTGGGGTGTGAGAGCTGTGTGTGGTGGGGACACTTGGTGACATGGGGGAGGATGAACAGACAAGCTGTCCCCGTCCTGTGGTGGGGAGCAGCACTGTGTTGGAGAACCCCACAGCCATGGGGAGGGAAAGCTGCTGTCCCTGACCAGTGGGTGCAAAGGCACCAGCACAGCGATCCAGGACACCCGCACTGGGAAGCTGGCCCATGGGCTGTGCAGTGGCCAGCACAGCCAGGCTGCCACACTCAGCACACCAAGGCAACTTCCCCAGCAGCAGAGAAGTTATTGCTTCTCTTGAAATAATGCCCAGGAGGTCAGGTTTACCAGCAGGAACTTACTCATCCCCTGCCAGCGAGGGCTCAGCCAGAGCAATGATGAACGCAGAGCGCTCAGAGCTTCCTGCTCGGGGTCAGGCTTCTGCCAGCACCCGGGCCTGAGCAAAGCTGGGCAGTTATGCACTGAGCCCCCCTGCACTCCCCTCACTCCCACAGTTGCCGGGGTTGATGCTGGCACAGGGCACAGGTGGAGCAGCCCTGCTGGATGCCTTCGCCGGGCGGCACACACGCTGCTGGCGCCGGGGGATGCCGAGCCCTTCAGAGGCTCCCACCCGCTCCTGAGAGCGGCTGGAACTCGTTGCTCGTTTCTGAGCCCCCCCAGCTGCATTCTGCAGATTCCCGTGGGCCCCAGGGGCCGTGCCCAGAGCTGTGGGAGCAAGTGCTCCTGCAGGAACACGGCTCCGGTGTCGTGCGGCAGCGCCCGCACTTGCACCCGAGCTGGGACAGCTGATGGAGCAGAGGAGTGCTTTATTTTAGGAAGCAGCTGGCTCACACAGGGGACATTGTTTATCATCTTTCTTGCCCCTGGTGTTTTATTACAAAGGATTATGGCGTGAAAAGCCATTTTGTTTCCCTGTTCCCAATGCGTGGCTCTATCTCCATGATTTATTCCTCTCCACAGGAAACAGCTGGGATATGGCAGCCTGGGAAGCTGAGGGGAGACAAAGGTGGGGGCTCAAAGCCATGGGATTGATGGCAGTAGGGATGCACCGAGTGCCCAAGCCATGGCACAGCTGGCTGGGCTTTGTCAGGGGCACCTGAGGCTGCTCACGCACCTGTGTGACATGAGGAAACCTTGAGGAGTGGAAAACAAAATTCAAGCCCTTCCATGGCAGGTATCACCTGTAGGTAACGTCACCTCACTCCATCTGGACAAGGCAGAGGTTGGTGTCCTCTCCTCAGGGACACTGCTGTCCCAAAGCCTGTATGCCCCACTGCCAGTGCTGGTGGCACCCTGCAGTGTCAGAGCCCCAAACCTGCTGGGATGAACCCATGCAGGAATGTCCATCTGCCCACAGGGAACTCGGGGCCGGGCTGGGCATGGACAGTGTGGTGCGGGGTATGGGCTGGGCACAGAGCATGGTGTGCAGGGTACACAGGGTGCACAGAGCTGGAGGGTCAGCATGGGAATATGGTCCTTTGCTGCTTCACCCAGAATCACCCACAGGCAGGGTGGAGGCACCCCCAGAGCAGCAGCAGGAGCAGTTTCCCTCTGTCCAGGCACTTTCCTCACCAAGGGGCAGCCAGGGTGCCATATGCCCCTCTGTCCCCCTCCTCCATCCCTGCTGCCATGTGCCTTTGCTGCCAGTCCCAGAGCAGAGCCCATGGCAGCACAGGTCGAACTCCCCTCCGGGCAGCCCTGAGCCGGTGCCTGCCAGACGTCTCTGTGGCTTTCCAGGAACCAGCTCAGGAGCCACGCACAGCAGATAAACATGTTGCAACAGATGCCTCATGGTGTGTCCTGAAGCCCCAGCCTGCCTGTGCACCTACATCAGGGTAGAACTATGTCTGGTGCTTCCTCCTGTGGTGCTACCTGCTCTGCCACCTTGTCACCCAGCATTGTCCCTGATAACTGGCCGAGGAGCTCCAGGGAAGAGCGGGGGATGGACAAGCAGGTGAGGACAGAGGCTGTGGCAGTGGTGTGTGGCTGGGCCTCTGACAGGCTTGCAGTTGCACTGATGGTGGGACAAGCCCCTGCTTGCAATGTTGTCTCTCAGAGAGGCAGCTCTGCAGCCCAGCCATGTGCCCCTCCCTGCTGCCTCAGACCAGCTCACAGAAACTGCACAGGTCACTTCTCTAGGGCGTGTTGAGCTGTGTGGGGTGGAGGGGGATGCATGGGGGCGTCTTCTCCAGCTTTGCTCCAGCTGTGGAGCTCCTTCTCAGGGAGGTCAATGGGTGATGAGGTGCTTGTCAACCACTGCTCAGAGCTGTGGCCAAGGCAGAGGGTGGCAGGACTGTTCATGGGGTCTGTGGGCTGGGAAGTGTTGAGAGCAGATGCCATGGGCTGGAGCTGCTGCTGGGTACAGGCCTTGGAGAAGCAGCTGTGGAGCCTTGCACCGGGGCTGGAACAAAGGCAGAGACCCAAGCCCCAGCTGCACCACAGGACGTGGGATGAATTAATCAGGGCATGAGCTGGCAGTGCTGTGTGACCATGGGCTTGCAGTGGCTTGAAGCTGCATCAGGGCTCCTTCACCTTGGCACCAGCATCCTCCCATTTGCCATCACACCCAGAGCTGAGAGTGAGAGCCAGGTGATGGCTGCAGCTGAGCCCAGGGGAGCCAAACCTCTCCTGCTGCAGGAGCCCAGTACCCTGCAGAGTCCCTGTCCCACTGCCCCATGCAGCCTCCAGAGCCCTGGTATTCCCCACCCAGCACATGGCTCCTGGGTCACATCCCCATCTCCAGACAAATCCCTCTGCCCAGGGGTGCCCAGGACCCACAGGCGAGGTCCCATCCAGTGCCAGCTCTCTGTGCTCACAAGGCCGTGCCCAGATAAGCCTGTTCCTTAACTTGTGCTAAGTGTGCTATGGCTGTGTAGTATTTACTAAGCAGGCAGCTCCTGTCAGTCACAGTTTGTTGGCTGCACTGCTTATCTCTTTGCTTTGCAGGGCTTGGAACATGTTCGTACAAACCACTGCTCTGTGCTTTGCCCTGGCACTGATGGCCTTGCTCTGCTGGGGGAGCTGTTTCGTGGAGTGGATCAGGGAATACACCTCCCTCTCAGAGCACCAGGCCCCAGTTGCCTTAGTAGGATCTGCCGTGGAGGCCCTTTCTTCCTCAGGAGGTGTCTCGCCCCTTACATGCTAAATCAGATCTCTAATTAATAAGTACTGGCAAATAACAGGATTAAACGGCTGCCAGGCAAAGGGAGTTGGCAGGGGCAAGTGTGCCATGCTCAGAGGTTCACCCTAGCAATGCATGGTCCTGTCAGGGCTGGCATGGGGACCTGGACTGGTTCAGAGAAAGCCCCAGCACGTGGTGCAGGCTGGGTCTGTCCTTTGTACCAGTAGCATCCTGAGCTTCTGGCTCTGATGCTGGTGTGTACACTGGTGCCCCAAATGCATGCCCCAGGATCACCCCCGTTTTACCGGGGCTCCCCTGATCCCAGACTGCCAGCATGAGTCCTGATCCTGGCCACCCCCTGCTTACCTCCCTAGGCTTGCCTTGTCCCCCATCTCCTCTGACAGATCGAGGCTGGTATTAATATAATCCCTGGCTTAATTTAAATCCTCCTCCCATCTCATGCTTTTCCAGGGGGGAGGAGGGAGGGAATCAATGTGCTCCTGTGGCACTCACTTGGCCCTGGAGCTGGTGCTGGGTTTAGATGGCCAAAAGCTCTGGGTGTCTGTGCAAGGGGTCCCTGCTCTTGTCCTCCCAGGGAAGAGGTCTGGGGGACACAGTGAGATGTGTCTCCAAGTTCTGAAGGTGTATCTCAGGGGGCACCAGGCACTGGCAGGAAGAAGAGTTGACAATGCCTGCCAGGAGCAACCACACAAGTGACTCCTGCTCCCCAAAACCCCTCTGCAGCCACCTGGGGGTCTGATTTCACCCTCCCTTTCCGGTCTCTCCTCGCTGTTGGTCCAGGCTGGGGTGACCTTGCCACTATTTTTTCCCTTCAGCTCTCTGTAATTTTTGTATTTGCTGCTCTTCCCCGGAAACCTCTTTCTTTACTACATTCTCGCTCCTGGTATTGCTAGCGATGGGGAGGGTGGGGGGAGTCGCATCCCTTCGGGCAGCTGTCACTGAAGTGACAAAGAGGGGACATGCGGGACTGTGAGGGCAGTGACAAGGTGGGCAGTGAGGGGGTGCAGAGGAACGTGCCAGGACTGTGAGGGGAGTGACGGGAGCGGGCACTGACGGATACAGGGGGCACAGTGGGCACTGTGGGGGCAGTGACAGGGGCTGACACTGATGGATACAGGGGGTATGGTGGGCACTGTGGGGTCAGTGCTGGGGGCACAGTGGGCACTGTGAGCACTGTGGGGGCAGTGACAGGGGCTGACATTTATGGATGCAGGGGGCACAGTGGGCACTGTGGAGGCAGTGACAGTGGCTGATGTTGTATACAGGGGCCACAGTGGGCATTGTGAGGGAAGTGACAGGGGCTGACATTGATGGTTACAGGGGCCACAGTGGGTACTGTGGGGTCAGTGCTGGGGGCACAGTGGGCACTGTGAGGGCAGTGACAGGGGCTGACATTGATGGTTACTGGGGGCACAGTGGGCACTGTGGGAGCAGTGACAGGGGCTGACATTGATGGTTACTGGGGGCACAGTGGGCACTGTGGGGCAGTGACAGAGGCTGACACTGATAGATACAGGGGTCACAGTGGGCACGGTGTGGGCAGTGCCAGGGGCTGACATTGATGGTTACAGGGGTCACAGTGCGCACTATGAGGGCAGTGCCGGGGGGCACAGTGGGCACTGTGAGGGCAGTGCCAGGGGCTGACATTGATGGTTACAGGGGTCACAATGGGCACTGTGAGGGCAGTGCCGGGGGGCACAGTGGGCACTGTGGGGCATTGCCAGGGGCTGACACTGATGGATACAGCGGGCACTGTGAGGGCTGTGCCGGCACTGAGGGGCCGCGGGGCGGGGCCGGGCGGGTCG
>JAWWLV010000158.1:16066788-16093781 GCA_035041135.1 Platyrinchus mystaceus | reverse complement strand
GCCCCACCCGCGGCGGGCGGCGCGTGCGCGGCGCAGGCGCGGCGCTGAGCGGCACCTGCGGCCCGCGGGCCGGGCGGGCGGAGGGCGCTGAGGGTGAGTGAGGGAGAGAGGGCGAGGGCAGGGCGGGGGAGCGGGGATGGACGGCGGGCAGGGACGGACGGACGGCCGCCCCTCCGCCCCGGCCCCTCCCGGGCACCGCGCCGCGGCCGCGGGCACCTCCCCTGGCCGCTCCCGTGGGACCCGCCGGAGGGTCTCGCCTCCCAGCCGAGCCGGGGCCTGGGGAGCGGGTGGGGCGAGTCGGGCCCTGCGTGCCCGCCCTGCTGTTGTTCCCGGTGTTGTTCCCGGTGTTGTTCCCTGCACACAGGTGCGGTGGAGGGTCAGCCGCTGGAATGGCTCACGGCGGGGCAAACGAGGATGTGCTGTTGGTGTCACGGCTGTGTCACGGTTTCCAGCGCCCCGCTGACCTGCGGGCTCTGGAGCGGCCCCGCATCACCCATTAGTCATTCTTAAAACGAGTCGCTTGCTAACAAACCGCCTCTAAACAGAAAGTCTGCTCGGGGCTGATGGCCTGTGCCAGGACCATCTTCAACCCGCCCTCAGCAAGGTTTGGGAAAGGAACAAGGGTTGAGCAGTTCACCTGCCCCAGGGGAGGGTTCCCCCAGGCCCCGGGGAGCTGCGCTGCAGTTCCTGTTTGTCTCTTGTGACATTTGCATTTTGCTCTTTGCTTTAGGGCTGCTGGACCGCTCAGTGCTCTGCAGGTGTCCCATCAGGTTAGCTCAGCTGTGCTTGGGTTTTGGGCTGTTTCTGTTCAGGGAAGTGAAATTGGTGAGCCTTCTGTGCAGAAAGTGCAGAAACTCGCTAGAAGCAGAAGTTTCTGCTTTTGGCTTTACGGTTACTACAAAGTTTGGAAGGGTTGCAGAAAGAGCAGAATCAAAGTTGAACAGGCCCCCCCACGATTAATGCAGAGAGTGGGGTTTGGCCTGGACAGAGCAGGAGTGCTGCTCTGGGCAGTTCCACACGCTCCTGCTTTGGTGGGTTGGAGGTGTCATTGCCAAGCAGCACTGCTCATCCACACCCTTCCCGGGAATGTTGGAAGCAGGTGTAAGCAAGATCCCAGGCTGTTGCCAGCTGGCTCACTCTCCTGGATAGCAGGTTCAGGTGCATGTTCCATCCCCAAATCAGATTGCAGAGTGTGTGAGTAGGCAGGCCAAGCAGATCACAGCTATCAGTGTCCCCTGGATTGAGGGGAAACACAGAGTGCACAGCCTGTGCACTCATGTCAGAGCTCTCTCAGTTCATTCTGTTCTTATTTTGGGTGTAGCATCCACATGGTACTGGCTCTGCTCTGTCCCGGAGTGGGCTCTGTTCCATTTCACATAGGGCAAGGGAAACTCCTCGGTGCTTTGTTCTTGCCTGTTTTACTACAGCTCTCAGTACTGCACTTGCAGCTTCCTAGAGCTCTGCTGTCGTTCTTCCATCCCGGATCAGCGCCACAAACAAAGACACCAAGAGCAGCTCTGGCAACCTGGATGACTGATGTTTGTTTTTCAGTGACTGTTACACTGGAGGAAGGTGTTACCTGGACAGTCCCAGAGACAGCTGTATCTCCAGAGCAGGTACAGTACAGCAGCCAAACAAACCCCTTATTCCATGTCAGGCCTGTACAGCATCCCTGGGAGGGGGAGGATGCATTGGCACTTGGCCTGGAGGCTGCTGACTAAGGAACCTGGTGGTGTCGGGGTTGTTGCAGTGTAAACTTGCACCTGAGCCCAAGCAAACTGGGCTGTGACAAGCACTGCCAGCGAGGAGCAGCAGAGCAGCTGGTGCCTGTGCCTGGAAAACCCCTTCGGAGCCGCGGGATCACGCGCAGCTCCGCTGGTGAGTCAGCATCCTCAGGGTGATCCAGAGCTGGCCTGACGAATCACTTGCGTTGATACAGACCTGCACATTTGTTACATCCTTCCAGCAGAGCAAGTCACATAGGAGAAATCATTTAGCTGGTGATGGTACAGTGGGAAGGAAGGCCTGGTGATAGGCACTCCTGGTGATTTTGCTGTTCCTGTGATAGCCTGAGGATGCAGGCCAGGAGAGATGTTTAACTAGTGATGTTTGGAAAAACTGGACAAGCTTATAGATGCAGGGTTTTCACTGCAAATTGGTACTAAATTCTCGACATTGTTCCCATCTTGCACTTACAGTGGTGACCCACTGAATCCATTTTGGACCTGACGGAGGACTCATGTGCCTGAAAGCTCGTCCAGTCCCCAGCTGTAATCTCTCTAATAAGAGAGATTAGAATAATAAGATCTCTCTCTAAAAAGAGAGATTACCTCCTATATAGGAGATTACCTCCTGTATACAAAACTTGTTCAGAGATGGGAAGGAAAATACCATTTTCTGTTCTTCTGCATGTGTCTTTCTGCAGAATCCACAAGTCAAATGTGTGTTTTTTGTACTGTTTCTGAACCCTGCAGATTGCCTCGGGACCCCGCCCCTCCACCCTGCTGCAATGAGTGGGAAGTCCTTGCTCCTGAAGGTCATTCTCCTGGGGGATGGTGGAGTCGGGAAGAGCTCCCTCATGAACCGCTACGTCACCAACAAGTTTGACTCGCAGGCGTTCCACACGATCGGGGTGGAGTTCCTAAACCGGGACCTGGAGGTGGACGGGCGTTTTGTGACCCTCCAGATCTGGGACACGGCGGGACAGGAGCGGTTCAAGAGCCTGCGGACGCCCTTTTACCGGGGGGCAGATTGCTGCCTGCTGACCTTCAGCGTGGACGACCGGCAGAGCTTCGAGAACCTCAGCAACTGGCAGAAGGAGTTTGTCTACTACGCTGACGTGAAGGACCCCGAACACTTCCCCTTTGTAGTCCTGGGCAACAAAATAGACAAACTGGAGAGGCAGGTGAGCACGGAGGAGGCCCGGGCCTGGTGCATGGAGAACGGTAACTATCCGTACCTGGAGACCAGCGCCAAGGACGACACCAATGTGACAGTGGCCTTTGAGGAAGCTGTGCGACAGGTGCTGGCGGTGGAGGAGCAGCTGGAGCACTGCATGCTGGGCCACACCATTGACCTGCAGTCCAGCTCCAAATCGGGGTCTTCCTGTTGTTAGGAGTGGCTGCTGCTTCGGGAACACCGCCGGAGCCAGCGGCTGGATCAGAGCACGCGTGGGCAGCCCTGGGGCACTCGGAGGAGAGTGGCCACGAGGACAATAGGTGGTTTGTGCTCACTGGGGAGTTGCAGCCTCACCATGTGAATCCTGCCTGGGGTTCTCAGGCACAGAGCATGTATCCGCAGGAGGGAGCTGTTCAACAGAGCATGTGAGCGTAGTCTTGCTTCCATCTCTGCCTGTTTTAGCAGGTTTAAAGGACTGGGTTGAAGTCCTTTAAATTCACTAAAGACAGTAGTGATCTGTTCTGTACCAAGAATTGCCTGCAGAGCAAAGCTGAGAGCACCCTAGACACTCTTTAAAATATTTTAGTCCTGAACTCAAATAAAATACTAGACCCACTCATGACCATACTGCCAAAGGAAAGCCTGCTCAGCATCCTGAAAACACTTGTTGTAAAGACTCTGGCCCATGTGACTGTGAGAAAGCCAAATACTGGAGAGGCTGGGATGTGTGTATCTGCTGTTTGGGATAAGTGCATTGTGTCCTGAGACTGAATTGTGATGAGATTTGTTAGAGCTCTGTTCTGGAGCAACATATGAAGGAGAGATGGGCCTGTATTTGAATGTGACAGCATTGGTTTTTTGTAGCTGCCTGTTTCTGGTCTGTTTTTCTTCACCTTTTTTTGTCTTGTGTGAGTGTTATTTTTTGTTATTTATGTCTGTTGTTGTTTAATATATGTTTCCTTGTCTCTTGTGGAGGATCAGCACCAGATCTCACTTCTCATACCTTGAAGCCCTGGGTGGAAAATGCTGCTGTGGACGCTCGCCAGGTCATGTCAAAGTGTTTGGAGCTACTCAGGAGACCTGGAGTGTGAAACTTCAGCTGGTTTCTGTCACAAGTAATCACTGTGCTCAGATGATGTGCTCTGGCAGACCAGATGGTAGGTGGGTGGGCTGTCTCCTAGGTGTGCAGGTGGTTGGGGGACTCAGGCATGGTCAGCTGTTAAATCCCCTCGCTGTCTGGTGCAGTGACCACTGCGCTTCATTAGCTGATGGATCCACGTCCTCAGTTGCTCCAGCAGGGATGTTCCCATCTGAATGCTGCAACGTGGGACCGTTCAGTGTCTCCCCTGTTGTGTGAGGTGCAGTGCTGCTGAGCACAGTGAACCCATGCCATTCCCTCATGGGAAATCCAGTGTGGTTTATCTGTAATTCCTGTGACAGACGTCACTGGGCGAGAGTGTCTGCTCGGTTAACTGGCTGCTGTGTTCAGTCCAAAGGGGAGAGAGCTGCACCAGTTCCACCTCTGGTCAAGGTGGCTGAAAAATGGGGGTGGGGGACCCAAAGTACCTTCTAGAAAGGATGCCAGGTTCCTGCCCCCTGCAAGGTGTTAGTTCCAGGCTGTCTGTGTAACAAAGAGACGAGTGCTTGCTGACTGCTGCCTTTGCCACTCAAACCTCCTGCCCTGCAACTTCCCCTGCAAGCGTTTGGCCAAAGCTGTGACTGCCCATGGGCACGTAGGAGCCCGCCCTGAGCACGTAAACACCAGCTGCTGGGTGTGATTCCCACTCTGATGAGCTGCTGGATGGTAAATTTTGCAGCTCAGATCAAGCAGTGATGCTGTGCTTTGGAGCAGGGCAATCTGTGCCCCGTGCCAGCAGTTTGCTCCCATCATGACGCAGTTTCTGAGCGTGTAGAGCAAGAGCATTCCCCCCCTTTCCTCTGGGGGTGATCCTGCCCTTCTCTGCAGGGCAGCTGTGCATGGAAGGGGCTGGAGAATTAATGCAAAATTCTTTAGTGGGATCTGATTTCTAAACGGGGCTGAACACTTGTATTCATGGGGAGTGAATGCTACCTAGGCAGCCCTTGCAATCTCTGGAAAAACAGATCCTTTAAGGAGAAGGTTCTGTTGGAGCAAGAGAGTTTTTTTAGGATGTTATTGTTACTGTTTATTTTTATACAACACTTCCCCAGGCCTCTAGATTTTTCTTCAGTTAACATTGCTTGATATTTCCTTCAAGATCCCAGCCTCTGACCTGCAGTTCCAGTTTCCATCCCCAAACAGCCTCCTTTCCCTGGAGCTGGTTTGTGCAGGGTTGGAACAGGCTCCAGTCCTTGTGTGCTGGCTGGCCCTGCCATGGGGGCTGCTGAGGAGCCAGGAGATGTTTGCTTTTAATAAGTTTCCTAAAGAGTAGAGCTGTTCAAAAGAGGGGGATATCACAGCTCTGCCAGGCTGGGACCATCCAGAGGCGGCAGCATCAGCTCCCACCACTGTGCCAGGGACATGCCCATCTCCTGGATGGTTGGACACCATTCCCTGCTCATCCCTTTGCTTTCTAGCCAGGGCCTCCCTCTGCCTGTCACTGTACCGTGCTTGCTGTCCCCTGTCCCCAGGGCTGGGCCTCTGCAGGCAGCGTTGGGCTCCATTTGCTGTTGGCAAGAGCCACTTTTTACCATGCACCATTCGTGCCAGGGCTGAAGGATGAACCTTCTGTAAAGCTGAGGTCTCTCCCTGCCTGTCCATCAGCAGGGCAGGGCAGCAGGACAAGGTGAGCTCCTCATGCATGAGTGGGGAAAAATTTGGGGCTGCCAATGAGGGCTTGTAGCCAGACCAAAGCTCCAGACATCACCAGTACCTCCCCCTGGAGGTCCCAAACCCGCCACCCAAGCCTTTTCAAGAGTGTGTCAGAAAACACTTCCATAACAGAAACATTCCACATTGCTTCCTCCTGTCACTACATTTTAAATTCTCAGCCTGGGCTCTCAGCAGCAAGCCCAGTACTTTCTTTTGAGTTCTTCCTGTGATCTTGGAACTGATCCCTCAGACTCCAGGGGGTTGTAACCAGGCATGATTTCCATAGGATGCCAAGAAGGAAATCAGCATATGGGGACTGTTCTCATCTGCTGTCCTGCCAGGATGGCTGTTTATTTTGGGAGGCTTTCTCTGTGTTTGCAGAGCCTGTGCCTGCTGTTTCTTTTGGCAGAACCTTTTAGTTTATTTTCCTCACGGGTCTTGCTTATCCATGATTCCAGGAGGCAGTGTAGGGTCCGAAGTCCTTGGAAATCATGCTTTAAAATGTGGGCTGGAGTATCTGGTGGCCTCCAGCCCCTTACTTCAGCCGTTTCAAAAGACAGCTGAAAACAGACAGTGAACAGGATCTGGAGGGAGATGATTCTGGCCTTGGAGGCATTGCAGGGTTTTGGTGAGGCTGTTGTCAGCCGCCGCTGCGTCCGGCGGCCGCGGGGAGGAGCCGCGGGACCGGGGATGCGGGAGGAGCATCAACCTGGCGGCCCTTTGGCCCTTGGGGGCCGCCTGAGCGGAGGGCTGGGGACCTGTGGTCATCACCAACACCCCTGGGTGCCGCCATCCCCTCCTCTCTCCCAAGGGCGCGCAGGGCCATCTCTCGGAGCGGCCGGGCACAGGATGGAGGGGTGGGAGTCACCTCGCCCTTTTGCCAGCAAGGCAGCCCATGGGACCTGCTCCAGGGTCCCTTTCTCTGGTCCAGCCTTTGCGGGAGCAAAGTGCAGCCACGTTTCAGCCACTAAACTCCTCCTGGGAGCTCTCCCAATGGGCTTTACAGAGATGTGCTTTGGTACGAGGCAGGGTTTATTTATTCCCTGTCTTTTTTCAACCAGTTCCTAGAGGGCACTGCGTGCCCAGGACAGGAGCTGTGAGGGCAGGACCCATGTCCCCAGATGGGGGTGGCACAGCCAAGGGCACACCTGAGGAGGCTACGTGTGTCCTTCAGCCCTCGGACCCGCCCGACACCCTGGCCACGCCGGCTGCTTTCACACACCACCTCGCACTGCTGTCCCCAGCCCTCACCGCGGCCGGGGGAGGCACCAGTCTCCTCCAGGGGAAAAAGATGATGTTTTGTTCCCCAGCTCGCTCCTGCCTAGTGGCTGATTGTGTACACACAGGGCCCTTTCAGCATGGGGAGAGGAGGGTGATGGCATCTGGGAACGCCGGGAACAAAGGGCCCCGTTGATGCTGGGTGCAGCCCCACGGGTTTCTGTGAGCTGGGGCAAGGCTGAGGCGCAGGCACAGCTGTGCCACTGAGCTGGGGCAGCAGCAATGCATGAGCTAAACCTCCCCCTGGCCACGATGCATGGGAAACTGCTGCCTGCCCGGAGGGGGCTGAAGCCAACAGAGAGGGAAGGGTGGGATTTGGGCTAGAGTCCCACTTAGGAAGAGCAGCAAAGATCCTGGCTGTGGGTAAGGATCAGCCTGCCAGCTCCCAGCCCACCCTGCTGCTCCTGGGCACGTGGCTGTGCCTGAAATTTGCC
Organism: Platyrinchus mystaceus; assembly: GCA_035041135.1. Classification (NCBI taxonomy): domain Eukaryota; kingdom Metazoa; phylum Chordata; class Aves; order Passeriformes; family Tyrannidae; genus Platyrinchus; species Platyrinchus mystaceus. The sequence continues at coordinate 16,086,380 of JAWWLV010000158.1, read as the reverse complement.
TTTCAGACAGACCTGCTGCAAACTGGAGTGGTCCAGGGGTCTGAGTGTGGGGCTGGGAGCATCCCTTTGTGGCCTGTCTCCCTGCACAGCTCCTGGGGAGAATTTCCGGGAGAAGCAACATCTGAATCAATAATTTTTGAGCAGTGGAAACATGCACCTAAGAGCAGCCTGTGTCTGATCAGGGGCAGAAAGGCAGCAGCCATCCCACTCACCAGCACACTGGTAACAATCCTGCAGCAAGAGGCTGGGCACATAGGGCCCTGTGACAGTCCAGTGTGCCCTTGTGCTTAACCAGGACCATCCTATTCCAGACAAGGCTCTCTACAAGTGAGAGAATTGCACAACTCATGTGGCTCTGGAAATGCTCGTCCCAAACATGCTGCAGCTTGAGCCGTGCAGGTTGGTTTTGCTGTGGTTGTGCTGTAGCTGCTGCATAAGGAGACATGGCAGAGGCTGTCACCAAACAGGAGCAAGCAGCTGCTACAAGACACCAGATTTCCTCTGGGTGGCTGAAGGAGAAACAGAGGTTTTAAGGGCTCCCCAGCTGGGAACAAAGATTTTGAAGTCAGGGTCATGGCTGGAGCGGGTAGACTCCTTCAGGGACTGCTGGCCAGCAGTGGGGCTGGAAAGTGCTGCTTCTCTCAGCCCTTCTCCTCTGCAGCCTCCCCTTCCCTGCTTTTTTTTTTCAGCTGTGGACGGGGTGGGGCTGGGAAAGCCAGTACAACAAATGGACAGGCAGACGTGTATCTTGTTCAGAATGTTCTTAATTTTAATTTATTTTCTTTAATTTTTATAAAATACATCCTGTAAGATAAGTCTCTAAAAACCTGCTCCTTTTTATTGCTTGTTAACAAGTTGAAATTCTAGATCAGAAATGAAGGAAACACTTTCAGTTGATTAACTCTTTTTGCCTGTGTGTTTGTGTGCACGTGTGTGTGTTTGTGTGTGTGCGTGTGTGGGGTCTGGGGCCAAGAACGGGAAGGAGGATCTGGTTATTTTTTGTTAAATGGATATCAAATAAAACCCCAGCAAACCCCAAGAGAGATAGTGTTGATGTGAATTTTCAGATCTTGACTGGTTTCTCCCCACCCTGCCACCTCGTCCTGGCATCTCCCCCCCTCCCCATCCCGTGTGCGTTGGTAGCCTGGCCAACCTATTTCAGCATTCCCGGAGGCAAGGATCCTTCAAATTCACTGCTCAGCAGATCTGCCTCTTTATCCTTGCCCCTGCTGAAACCAGCACTTAAAAAATATATCACAAGAATACAGACACAGAAGAAAAGAAAAGAAAAAAAAAAAGAAATCCATGCAAGATGGAGCTACAGTCTGCCACTGAAAGTAGTTTCTCCAATAAATAAACACAAAGATTAGCATTAAGGAGAGGCAGGGACGAGCAAATCAAAATACCAGTTGCTGGGGGAGGACTGGAAGCAGCATTTTGGCAGGTCTGGTTGGAGCCTTGCTACCCAACCAGAGGGCTGGAGAACAGTCATAGAGGAGAGGCCACCTCCACCAAACCCCTTGCCCTGCTGCCCCACTCCATGGGGAAAGCCTGAACTGGCACCAGAAAGGATCTGGATTGCAGAGACTGGCTGTGTTTCTGCCCCAAACCACCACCTTTCCTTCCCTCCTCAATTCCTTCACGGGTTTCACCTGGAAGCGAGATGCCGCCTGTCCCTCCCGCCCTGGCAGTCACAAGACGGTTGTACTGACTTGTGGGAGAAAAGGGTGAGGGGACGAAGGGGACAGGGCGAGGGACGGTTACATCTGACGTGGGTGAGAAGCAGAGGAAGCTCTCTGGCGCAGCAGAGGTTAGAGAAGCAGCCATCACCCCAGAGAAGAGCACCATTGTGAAGGGCCGAGAGCGTGCGGCGAGCGCGGCGCCGGCAGGGCAGGGCAGGGCAGGGCAGGGCACGCGGTCCCGAGGGTTTATCCCCTGCCTACGGAGGGATGGCTCTGGCTTTACGCTCCCAGGGCTCGCTGCAGAGATGTCCCCTCTCAGTCAAACCTATTTGCTGCCTCTCTTCTGCCTGGAGGGTAAAGCCAAGAGTCCCCCTTTGTCTAGAGAGACACCAAACTCCTTTAGGCTGTAATAGGGGCAGCTGGGTTAGGGCTTTATCGGCATCGGGGTCAGCACTCTCTTCTCCACACTGGGAAGATCCTTGCCCTGAACTCCCTTTGCCTTGGCTGCAGCAGGCAATTTAGGTTAAATTCATCTTTCTCTGCTAAGGGAAAAAAAAAATCCTTCTCTTATTCTCCATCCATGGGTGGTGACAGCAGACAGCTCCAGGAGAGTCTCTAGCAATGGTACCAGGACTGGGCCAACTTCCTTTTCTCTCTGGGTAGCCTCTTGCTACTCACGGAGCAACCTACATGGATTTCTTCCTCCCAGGAGCATGAAGGCCTTTGCTCATCCCTAGGCAACAATTGGGACACTGGAGTAAGTCCCTCCTCTTCTCAGGCTGGTGTTGACGGGCTCGGCTCTAGAGCGAACCGGTTACAGACGAGCAAAGAGAGAAAAGTGCATGAAGAGGTGTCCATCGGTGGGAAGCTCTCCTTCCTGGTCACGCTCAGCACGATGGATGCGAGGGAGGAAGAGGAGGGGAGTCATCAGCGAAGGCAGAGTTAAGGCAGGAGACCTGGTGTCAGGTGGCTGCAGTGTTAAAGCCTCGGGGTTAGAGAAAAGAAGGGCGTTTGGTCTGGCTGGGCTCCGCCGCCCGGGCTAGAACTTGGTGCCTCGGCCCATCAGCTTGAGGACTGCGAAGTTGTAGGTGGCGGCGATGATGAAGGTGAGCTGTGGGTGGGAAGAGAGTGAGGGAGGGGGCATCCCCCAGCCCCACACCCCAACAGGGCAGCGCCCCACAGAGCCCCACGGCCCCACTGCACCAGCAGGACACCGCAGTGTCGTGTCGCTGGTGCAAAGCGAGAGGAGAGCTGGGGAAAGGCAGGGCACCATTGGCAGCAGGACATCTCCCTGTAGCTCTCCTAAAGCCTCTCCAGATCCCCTCCAGCAGCCACCTCTACCTTCTTACGGCCTCAGTTCACCATCTGCACTTACGTGCCAGAAAATGACACGAGCACAGGCTCTGTCCCATCCATGCCCACCACCTCTGCTGTCCTTTGCCCCCACTTCCTTGCCAGGCGGAGGAGAACGTCTGGGCAGGGGGAGCACTGACTCACCAGTGAGACCAGCGTGGCAGCTGCCCCCACAAAGGCTGCGATGAAGAGGTGGAAAGTCATCTGGAACTGCAAGGGAAGAGAGGGGGGGTGAGCTCCCAGGGTGCCATGTGCTGCCTGGGCAGGCCAGGGGAACTGAGGGGAACACACGTGGGGTGGCAGGAAGCACTCACCTCACTGGTCTTGCAGATGGAGAGCAGGTTGGAGCCGCACACCTTGCCAGGGAAAGCATTCCAGGGGAGGACACCTGGGAAGGTGTGGGAGCCAGGTGAGCTGGGCACAGCTGCCAGCTGGCTTCTCACAGCCGCATGTGTCATGCACACCCCGGTGTTTCAGGGCTCTTAAGCACCTGCCCTGCTTTATCCCAGCCTAGTGTGCCTGGGCCCTCCCCTCCACCCCCTCTCCTCTGCCCTGAGCCCTGACTCCCGGCTGGTGAACCCAGCACTCACCATACATCCTGGCATCAGCACACAGGGTGCCAATGCTGGCCGTGGTCTTGGTGGGGTTGGCAATGGACTGGCAGGTGGTCCAAGTGTTAAAAAAGATGTAGACAGGCACCGCAGAGCAGGCGAAGACCAGGAGCCAGAGGATGGTCAGGACGTAGGTGATGCCCACAAACTGCAAGGGGCAGGACAAACCGGGGCAGAGCCGTGGTTACCAAGTGCCCAGGGACGTGGACAGGGGAGCGCGAGGTTCCCCAGGCAGGGGAGGGTGTGGGGCAGGCGTGGGACTGCGATGCTGCTGCATCCAGCTCTGCCAAACCCAGCGTGTCCCCGGGCAGCCAGCACAGGGCAGCAGCCCCAGCCGGGCGCTCCTGTGGCTCACGGGGCCAGTGCCAGTCCCGGATTCACGCCCGGCTACGTGTGCGTGGGGGTGACCAGTGGCAGCAGGATTGGCTGCCACTCTCGGTGGGGGGAGGGATAACCGTGGCCATGGCCAAGCAGGGTTTGGCCCCTGCAGGAGGGCAGCTGCAAAAGCTGCCTTGGCGTGTCAACGTGGCTCTCCTGCCCTCCCTCCGTGGTGCCACCCCAACCAGCCCCCAAGGGAACCACAGCCATGCCCCTCCGCTCCCCCAGGCCACAAGATCCTGTTGTCACTTTGTCACGGTTCCCAGGCACAGTGGAGAGGATGATCCCAGGGGCACCAGGTGCCACAGAGCCTCGGGCTGCCAAGCACTGCAGGGATGCTCACGGCTGTCCCTGCCAATGCTCAAGCGTGAAGCAGTTTGGCTGAATGGGGCCATTTGGGCTGCTTTGGTCCCCAGGGGCCACAGCAGGCCTGGGGGAGGGCGACCGGGCTGCGCTTCCCTCTGGGATACCCCAAAACCCGGACGGCCGCAGTCTCTCTGCCCTTTGGCCGCGCCGAGCGCGGCGAACCCACTGGGGCGCGCGAAGGGGTGTCGAACCCCGGTTAAGATCACCTTGTCAGGATGTCCTAGCCACTTTCCCAAACACTGACACACCCGCTGCCACGAGTGAGCTCGCTGGGGGCCTCGCGCTCCCCTCCCTTTCGGGCCCCCAGTTACCGTAGCGCTGAGGCCCTTGCCGCAGATGGTGGTCCTGTAGTCCCCAAAGATTTGCCGGACGGCGCCGGTGGTGTAGAAGCCTTCGGCCAACAGCAGGGCTCCGTAGAGGAAGAAGAAGGAGGCCGTGCCGTAGATGAAGTACTGAAAAGCGTGGATGCTGCCGGGGAGAGGAGCGGGCAGGGATGCTCAGGTGATGGAGAGCTCAGCCCTGCGTGGCCAGCACGACTTGCCCCTCCCCACTCTGCCCCAGGGGGACCGAAACGGAGGGTGAAGCTACAAGAGGAGCAAGCTGGGGCAAAGCTGTGGTGAGCAAGGCTGCCACCAACTCCCCCATACCCTCCATACCTACCCGGTGCAGAGGTCCAGCTCTACCCAGGGCACCTAGCGAGGGTCAGATAAAAAATGGCATGAAATGAAAACAAGTGGCCACTGGACCCTGCACGCGGCAAAGGCAGCTTGGGGTCTCCATGGTGCCCAGGTGACAGCATTGCCCTGGCCAGCCCAGCTGGACACCCCGTGCTGGCAAAGAGCATGACAAAGACACGAGGGGCCCCGGCGTGAGGGCGATGCCCTGCAGCAGGGTACTTACACGTCGATGAGATACTCATAGTCCTGGAAGTTTTTGGAGAAGTAGGTCTCGATGAGCTGCTCGGTGCCTGTGAGGGCTTCGTGCCCACAGCCACAAAACAGCGCCACCCCAAAGAAGCACAAGCCAGTGGCAACTAGCGAAGCAAAGGGTGCCCCGATGAGACATCTGGCACAGCACTCAAGTAAACCTATGGAGAAAAGAAGCGAGGTGGGACGAGACTGCGGCAATGAGGATTGCTTGGAGCCTACAGCTTGGGGGCAGGCAAGCTCAGGGGCAGAGAGGTGCCTGGCAGGAAGAGGGAAGCACATTGAAGGAAAACCCAGAAATGATTCCCCATGGAGTCAAACACAGCAGCTTCCCTGAGAGCTCTTTAAGTGGCACGCAGGAGCCCACCCAAGGGTGCCCAGGGATGAGGGTGATGGCAGCGTGGGGCTGTGAGGAGCCAAGGCGAGCCAGCCATGCTGACCCGTGAGAAATGAGATGGAAATAGAGCGTGATACAGCGCAGTGCCAGTGGGACCTGGCGAACAAGCTGCTAATGGGCTCCCCACTGCCGGCACAGCCCAGCGGCCACGCCAGCTGCCTGCAACGTTCCTTTGACATCAGAGATGAAGGGGAGCCCAGCACCTCCCCAGAGGCAAACCCCCAGCAACGTGGCACAGTTTGGGACAGCCCAGCAGGAGCCAGCACGTGCCCCGAGCTCTCCAGGGTTCCAGGTGGCACACTGGGCTGCACTTGTCCCCTCGCCTGGCGCCCCGCGGGCAGCTGGGGCTGCAGCAGCCCCTTTGTGTGGGCAGATGTGCTTATAGAGAGGAGCACTGAATGACAGCACTTGTGTAATAGATTTAGTCCTCCAGGACCTGTGTGTGGGTAGGGAAAGCGAGGACACACGCCAGCGTGCTGCTTGGATTGCCTAAATGCTGGGTGTTTTCAGTGGTAGGGCCATGTGCACCTGCTCCTTCTGCACGTCGGGGCTCCAACATGCAGGAGGGATAGCTCGGGTTCCCAGTGGGCTGGGTTTGGAGTGCTCAGCCAGCCGCTGTCCTGCCTGCTTTGGGGGCAGGCAGCCAGGTGGGTTTGCACCGGCATCTGGCTCCAGAGCATCAGTTTGGCTCCAGCTAAGCTGGGACAACCTGCTGCCCTGGCTGTGTGCAGGGAAGCTGCTCCCCATCCCCAGGATGTGGGCTCTGGCACCCCACTGCCCAGGGCACAGTGGCTGCCTGTGCACATCCCATCTGGGCATAGCATTTCTGCCTTGAATGCCAAAAAGGCACCCACGCCAAACCCACGCTCCCTCCACGAATCCCACAGTGCTTATCTCCAGGACAAGGAAGCCGTGGGGTCCTGGCCAGCAGCGTTGTCCCCTCCCCACTGGGAGCAAGGTTGCGCAGTGGCACCGAGGACAATGGGGGATTGTCCTGGCACTGCCACCCCAGTGACTGCCCCATGCCAAGAGCAAACAGGGAACAAAGGCAGCGCTATAGGGGAGTGCTGGGACCCCTCCCTCTTGTTTGCCTTGGACGCAGCAGGTCCAGGGGGGGGCCCCACTCAGCCTGGCCAGCGCTGCTCCCAAACCTCACTGAGACCCACGGGGATGGCCCTGGGCACCCAGCAGGGTGCTGGGCCAAACCTGCCTTTCCTACTTTTATTTTTAGCCACCTGGGAAGTGCCATGGCAGGTGCCTGCATTGGGGCACAGGGAACGGCTCCGTTCCCAGGAGACTGCGAGTCCCGGGATGCAACAGCGCCCGACAGGCTCCTGCCACAGCCCTTCAGGCTTTGGGAAGCTGCACTGGGGACGCCTAGGGAGGGCAAAGGAGGAGAGAAAGAGCCCTTGTGCCGCACAATCCTGAGTCTTGTACACAGGCTCAGCTGCTGCCAGCGCCAAACAATGTGCTGCAGACAGGAGGAGGAGGAAGGGTGCCAGCAGCACAAGGCACCCCTGGGAACAGAGCAGCCCCAATGTCCCAGGGGTATGCTGGTGAGTATTAGCTCTGCTGTATCAGTAGGGAAACTGAGGCACAAGGAGTGTCTCTGTTTTCCCAAGGCTGCTGGCATACAAGTGGCGCTTGCTGTGACAGGTCTCAGGGCCCTGCCTGGACCTCCCAGCTCCTGCCAGCCCCCAGGCAGGAGCTCTCATCTCTCCAACCCACGAGGCAAGGGCTTGGGTGGGACAGGCTGTGGGAATGGCATCTGTCCCCTCAGACAGCCCACGAGCACACAGGGGACAGAAAATTGCTTTGGGAAAGAAAGAAAACCCCATCCCTGCCACGCCAAGGCATCCTCCCCGAGCAGCTCCCATGGCCGGCACGGCCACATCGGGGTCACCAGGACCTCACTGGTGCCAGAGGAAAATTTCAGGGGGCTTTGCTCTGGGATAGGGTCCTAAGAGCTCCCCGGGTGGCCACCACCCTCACCCCATACTCACCCATGGTGCTGGACTTGGTCAAGTGCCCCGACCGCCCGCTTGGCTGCTTCGGCGCTGTCTGCGGAGCCCTCGCCTGCCTGGCGGTCCCACGCCCTGAATTCCCCCCTCTGGGTGCCTGTCCCGCTCTCCAGCAAAGAAAAGGGCTCTCTGAGTGACAGCCACCCCCCTTAAAGGGACCGGACCCCGCCCTCCCCCTGCCCCCCCAGCACCCCTTGGCTGCCAGCTCCTGGGTGCCTGGCTGCTGCCTGGGCACAGCTGCCCCATGGCCCCGCTCAGGGTTCTTGGGGAAAAAGGCTTCTGCAAAAGAAAAAGAGAAGTTTGGGTGCGAGGGGGAGTGGGGAGGGTGTCCCCGCTCCTTGGTGGCTCTGGGGATGCCCCCCCCGGGCCCACCAAGCTGTGTCTGTCCCAGCTGCCCACTGTGGCAGTGTGGGAGCCCCATGGGACAGCAGTGATGCCCCTCTGTCACCCCCCTGACCAGTGGGGAGTATAAGGGTTCCCCGTCCCAGGGACCTGCTTTCATCTTTGGGGGCTCCAAACTGGGAGCTTTTCCCCTTTTGACAGGAATCCCACAGCTACTTTCTCCAGCCCCGTGACCCCCACTGGGGAACGGCACTTTGGGTGGGCACAGTCATGGGGTCCCCGTGGCTTCAGGGCTGTAGCAGGTGGAGCCTGGTCCCTTGGGTGCCCCATGTCCCAGGGGTGCCCCAGTTCCCAAGGGTGCCCCTCTCTCCCCTGCGAGCTGCAGCTGTGGAGCAGCACAGGGCCAAGGGAGCCTGCAGAGGGCAACCGGCCCCTTCCCGGCAGGCACAGGGTGGACAAAGCCCCGCTGTGTCCCTCAATGCCCCACTTTGTGCCAGGCAGAGAGGTGGCAGGGCCTGGCTGTCCCCGGGGCTGGGGACACTGGTGGGCTGTGGCAAGCTAGGACCAGGGTGGGACATGCTGTGGGGACCTCTGCCCCTTCCCTGCCCACCCAAACAGCCACCCCTCGGCCGGCCCACAGAGGGGTTGGGGAGAAAACACCACTTGGGCATCTGTGCTAAAGCTGCTGGGGCTTCATGGTGGCCAGCTGCACCCTGCACCCCTGGGACACAGCTCCTGACCCCCCCAACACCACTCCCTGCCTCAGTTTCCCATCGCAAGGCAGGATGGCAGAGGGATGCCTGGTGTCCCCAGCCAGCCGTGGGATGGGAAGGGCTGGGGAGGGACAACAGAGCAGAGAGAGCCTCTGACCCCTTGGGCACCTCCCTTTGCCCTCAAGGTGGCACCCAGGTGGCCTGGCAGTGATGTCACCTGGCCATGAGCACCTTGTAATGGCCACGGGAAGGTGACAGCCTTGCAACAACCCTCTGGAAATAACCATAACCCCTCCAGCCACTGGAAAGCAGCAGGGCCCAGCCTGAACTCCAGGGCAGTGAGAGGGACCCCTGGGCACCAGGAGGAAAAAATATGACATAAAACCCCTTCATAAATATAACATATAAAATATAACAGAAAAAGAATAAAATATGACACTGGGGAAAAACATACAAACCCTTTTTTTTTCTCTTCATAGAAATTCCAGTCTTGCTGACTCTGCCATTCCTGAACAACCTGGAAGGAAACAGCAGCTTTACTCCACTGGCAGAAAGTGAGCCACTAAGAGAAACTGTGATTTCTGCACAAAGTGGCTGAAATTCTTGGTTACTGGGCACTTTTTGTCAGCAAGGTTTTCCCTCCTGAGACAGAAAACCCTTGGCCCTGCCACAGGCATCACCTGCTGGCAGCAGGGATGAGCCACCTCCTGGCAGTTCTCCACGGATGCTCCAGAGCAGAGCTGCAAAACAGGGAAAAGGGGGAAATCCCCTCCCTGGATTTCTAAGGCTTGAGGGAGGAGAAAATGTGCAGGAAAGTGGTTGGAAAGGCCTTCTTGCATCCCTTTCCCTTTGCATTTCAGCAGGAGAGCCTGTGAGGTGCTCTGCTGCAACCCCTGAGTGCACAACCCCGTGCTGGGAGCAATCCTGCAGCTCAGCCCCTTCCTGGGGGAGGCCCCAGGGGCAGCGTGTGGCTGCAGGGAGCCTGCCAGCCCTCATCAAAGTTCTCTTGTTGGCTCGTCCCTGCCAGAGAAAACACTGCTGGTTCTCAGGTGGGGAAGGGAGGACGCATCCCTGTTTGCCAGCCAGGAGAGGGACATTCCAGGCTGGTAAAAATAAACACGCTTATAAATCAATGCGGATCACCTTGCAATTTGTTCTGACCCTTGGGCAGCAGCCAATTATGTCCAAATATGCCACATCTCCCCCCAGAGCATCCAAGGGCTTAGCTACCTGCCCTCATTAGTAGACCCTGGGACAGCCACGGTGCCCCTTGTGAGATGTCAGCTGGGGACTGACATGGACAAAGCTTGGAGAAGGTTTTCCTTCCCCAGCCACACAAAATCTGCACTGAGACACTGCAATGGGCTGCACCAAAATGAAGTATTGGGAGGAACACACACACACACATCTCTAAATACCACCCCCTGTGTGGAGCAGCCTCTCTGGAATGTTTGTGTGTTTCTCCCCGGTCCTCTTCACCACTGCAGCTCAGACTCAGGTTTCCCTGGGCCATGGGGAAAGCAAGCTTGGGGCTGGGGGGACAAGCAGGTGACATCAGTGGCAAAGGGAGAGCCACACAGACACCACTGATCCATGCCACTCCACTGCTTTAGGGCAAAGAAGTGAGATGGGAAAGCAAGCAGCAGCATGTGGGACAGAGGAACAAAGCACCCTCCCTGTCCCCATCCCCATGGGCAGCCACCTCATCCGTAATCACCACTGACTGTCACACTTGTCCCATCACTCTGATGGCACAGAACATCCTCCTGCTTGTCCTGGCCCCCCTGGCACACACTGGGCATGTGGGTGAGCCGGGAGGCAGCAAGGAGACTGCAGAGGAGCCCGCTGGGAGAAGAGGGTTTCCTGAAGTTTCAGGGAGGATTTGTTTTCCCCACTAATTGATTTCTTTGCTTAACAACGCCACAGGCTCATTTTCTGCACTCCCCAGGGCATGGGGCCGGGCTTTCAAAGATGCACAGTGGCCAAAATCAGCGTGTGCTGACTCTGCAGAACATGGAAAGCACCTCCACCCTGCTCCCCCAAAATGCAGGCACAGCCCCAGGACACCCAAGAGGCTCCAGCAAACGGCACGTGCAGTGCCTTTATCCATTATACATCTGTCAGCAGGAGAAATCCCAGCACATCTTGTCACAGCTGAGAACCTTGCTGCTATTTTTAGGCAACCGCTCCCCCGGTCAGGCTGAATTTCTCATTCTCTGCTGATGATTTTAACAGTCCTTCTTCACCCAACTCATTGCCCTGGTTCACCCACCAGCAGGGTAAAAACACCCCAGCTGGGGAACCCGAGAGTTGCCCTGGCTCTGCTCTCCCCAGCAGCCAGGGATTCTCCTGCCATGCAAAATCTCCTGTTTTCCCAGGCAGCTCCATCCAACCCAAGAGGAGATGATGATGAGAATGAGTGTTTTAAGGTCACTTCAAGAATGACTCAGATCACAGTGTGGCCTGGGGGGGCCCTGGTGACCACGGGAAGGTTGTGGCAGCACTGGCAGCATCTGTCCAGCTGCCTCCTCCCAGGGGTGCCAAGGACTCCCACCAGAGCCAGCCCCACTCCCGCTGCCCAGGCCTGGCTGTACTCACTGTCCTATTTGTATTCCTGGGTTGCTGCAAGGCTGCAAAATGTGCTAATAAAAATTAAATTAAAAAAAAAAAAAAGAGAAGATGGTAGAGGCTGTCAGAGGACAGGGGAGGCATGCTGAAGGACAGACAGACAGGCCAGTGTTGCAGGACAACAGAAGAAGGGCAGGGGCTGTTCAGGAGAGGAGCAGCTAAAACCCTCGTGAGACTCAGCCAAGGGCTGGGCAAAGGGTACCAGCCTTGAGTGTGGGGTTTGGCAGCAGTGAGACCCCGCACCCTGAGACCTCCAGGGATGCTCCAGGGCTCTCAGGGCCCCTAACAAGCAGGGTTGGAGGCAGTGCAACACCGTGCTGGATAACCCAGAGGCAGAGCCCTCCTCCCTGGCACCAGCACTCACCTCCTGTCTGCATCTGTTGCTGGAGTTTACCTGGCACCACAGAGGGAGGTGCTGGCCAGCTGGGATGACACCTGAGGTGAGTTCACCTCTAACCCAGTCATCCTTTACAGGTGATGAGCAGTTATCTGTGCTCTGTTTTGGTGTGCCTGGCCGATGAAGCAGGAGCCAGATTTTTTAAACAAGCTTTTAAATTTGGAAATCTCCTCGTGCAGTTCACGCACCGTGTCCAGACTCGCTGCTGGGTGGCAGGGGGGCCACCAGCTCCCCAGCCATGCTTGGGGCAGGTTGTCTGGCATCCCAGAGGTGACACATGCAGGAGCCCTGCTGCCACTCTGCTGCTTCCACATCTTCCACAAGCTGTGCTGCCCAGGTGGGCGCAGGGGCTCAGGCTGTGCCTGTGCCGGGGGGAAATCAGGGGCTCAGGCAGCTGCTGGCAGCAGAACCCGGGGCCCAGCTGATGTGAGAGGCAGCCCAGGTAATAGAAGGCTTGCTGCCTGCTTGCAGCTCTTTTTACCCACCAAACATCCCTGTTATTTACTGCAGAAATTAGGGATAATACAATGGTGCAAACGACTTTCTTATTCTGGTTTCTAATTTCCCCCCAAAATTCCCACCAAGCTTACAAGTGTAACGAGCCCCTCAGATTAATTACAGGTTTGTGGAGAAGGTGATTTTCCCTGGCTGCTTTTCCAGCAGATTTGCCTTTCACATCCACTGCTTTTCTCCTTGATTTTCTTCCTACTGGTGGGTAAACAGATGCCTCACTCTGATGCTCTCAGAGCTGTTCATTACCCTCTTGCTCTGCCATTCACAGGGTCATATTCTTGAACTGTTCTCATTTACTTTTCAGAAAATCCTGAAAGGGAAAGACAAATGTCATTCTGCCTCCTTGGAGTGGGTGGTAAATGAGAACAGCAAATACAGCCCAGGATCACTGTTTCTGTGTGCCCCTGTGAAGCTGGAGTGGGCTCTGTGAAGGATAAGCAAGTGGGAAGGTGACGACCGGACTGAACAGCAGGAGGACAGCAATGAGAGCCCCCAGGGTGGCATTTCTGCCACAGCTCTGTGTGCCCAAGCCGTGGAGAGCATGTTGAGGCATTTCCTGGAGAGACAAACCCCATGACAGGACCAAGACATCTACCAGCTCCATGGGATGAAGGTGCCTTCATGGCAGCTCCACACACTGACTCCCACAGCCAAGATTCCCCCTGGAACTGCAGCTGTCTGACCTGCTGCTGTTTGCATCAGTGCAGCAGTGGGAGGATTTGCCATCTAATTAAATCCTCCATCTCCACCACAGTGGCCATGCTGGGGTTGGAGGGGGGAAGCAGCCGGGACACAGAGCAGGGGGCACAGGGCAGGGGGTCTGGTTTCTTATTCCTTCTCCCCTGTGCTTCCTGCCTGATGCTGCAGATGTGTGACGCTTTCTTTTCTAAACTTGTCCCTCCTGGGGGTCTTTAGTTAAAGAAAAAAAGAAGAAATCCCACCCTGAGGCAGACAGCCTGCAGGTAACACCCCACAATCTGCTCCCAGTGATCCCCTTCTGCCTTCCTGCTTGGAGGCTGCTGGGGCTGAGGGCAGGAGAGCTGTGGGAGCCAGAGCAGTGAATGGAGCTCATCAAACCCCAGCACTTCTGCCGCAGGGAGAGACGAGCATCACCATGGCAACTGTGACCAAGAATGCACAGAGCTGGGTACCCCAAAAGGGGAGGAGACTTGGGGACCACGCTGACACTGTCCCAGCTTCCCCACCTGCCACCCCTTAGCCCGGCACTGACTGAGGCTTCAGTTTGGCCCGGCAGCTCCTCTCCTGCCCGTGCTCAGGAAGGGCAAAGAGCTGCAGGGGTGAGGGGACTCAGGCAGGCAGAGGTTGGGGGGCCAGGGGTCTTGCACTGTCAAAATCCAGTATTTTTTCCAGAGTCACTGGAAATGCTGGAGGAAACCAGAGCAGGGGTCAGGCCTGGGGAAGAGAGGTGCCCACTGAGGGTTTTGGAATCTGCGCCAAGCTTTGCTGCTGTCCCCAAGAGTCTTGCTTGACACTTATCTAAATTAAATCTCCCCGTTCATCCTGCTGGCTTGCCAAGGTCACAGGATCAGTCAGTACCATTGCTCCAGCCTTCCCTCTGTCTGCAGTTCCCTCTGTGCTTGTTGCTCTATCTGCAAATACGATCCACATAGCTTGCCCAAAGCAGAGAACCATCAGTGCCTGGAAATACAAGGTCTGCAGCCCATGGGTAGGAAAAGGCAAGTTAGGACTATCTAGGCCATGTCTTCAGGCCAAGATGGAAGTCCCCTGCTCAGACATGATGGGAAGGATGTACACAAAATATTTCCTTGAGAACTTGCCATAAAATTCCAGAAATATGTTAGACACATGAGGATAAGCACGTATTGGTGACTGGGTGGTTTTGAAGAACAAGCTCTTTTCTTGGAGAGCTTTCAGGAGAGCAACACCTGAAACACCTCCCAGGCTGCAGAGAGGGCACCCAAGGGCTCCAGAATGCTGGGCCAGGCTCAGGCAGGCTTTGTGCAGGAGCTGATCAACTCAACAGAGCACAGCAGAGCTCCCCAAGGCAGCACATGGCCACCAGCTGCTGCTGCAGCGTGTCCTTGTCCCCTTCAGCTGCCCTCCAACTCCCTCCTGGCACAGCATCTGGCCCCGATGGCATCTGAGCTCTGCTCATGTGGCCTCTGTCACAGCAGCCCCCATGGGCATAAAATACCCCTTTGCTGCACGATGGCACAGGGGACTGAATCCTTATGGACCACTCAGAAAAGTCCTGTCCTGGATGCAGACATGGACCCAGGGCCAGATCCTGCATTTCCCGTTGCCCGGCTCCGAGCGGTCTCCCTGGAGCAGAGTGGAGCAGGGCTGAGGTGCCTGCTGTGTCCAGGAGGGCTGGCACAGCTGGATGCTGTCATGCTGGGATTGCCTCCAAGCCTAGGAGAGCCTTGCCAACCCAGCCACCTCCAGCCACCCCCTCATGTGTCCCAAATCCATCTCCCCAGCAGCTCGGATACACAGGGACAGGTAAAGGCCCTCTCAGCCCAACAGTGTACCCCCACAGCTGGATGGAGGGTCTGGGGGCACATTTCCTTAGCACATCCAGCAGCCCCACAGCCACAGAGATGGGCTGAGCTCCTCGGGCCTCTCTGCACCTCGTCAGGAAAATGAGCCCTGCTGCAACATCCCATCCCCAGGTGAGTCCCCAGGTGGGCCAGACTCACCCCAGGGAGCACCCAGATGAGCCAGAGTGACCGTCTGAGATCAGCAAGGACCCCAGTGCTGGATTGAAATACAGCTCAGAGAGGTCACTGAGGATGCTTTGGCCCCACTCAGTATTTTGGGGACTGCTGGCTGAGCGGCTGCGTCCGGCACAGCCCCGGAGAGAGGTGCCAGGTCATCTCGGCGTGAGAGGAGAGGAGAGGTGACCTCTGTGCCTGGCTGCTCAGGGAGCAGGAGGACCAGCCCACGGCCACTGGCAGGGCCACCCCAGCCCTTGGCCAGCTGCCCTTGGCCAGTCACACAGCACAGCACATCCCTTCACAGCCGCTGCACACAGAGCCCACCCCGTGCTGCACCAACATCAGGGGTATTTTTAGCCTGGAAAAGTGTCACAAAATCATAGAGCGACATTAGCTGGAGTTGGGACCGATGTCTCCGTTCACCTTGCAATCCCCTCTGGGTCACCCTGCCCAGCTCGGTGAGGCAGTGGGTGCTGCTGGTGCTGCTGCAGGAACACCGAGCACCCACTGGGCTCCCCAGTGCCACCTGTGCCCTCCTCCCATGCCGTGGTGACACCTTCCCCTAAGAGCAGCCCCAAATTCCCCCAGCAACCCATGAAATTCCAGAACCACTCAAGGGGACATCCTGCCCTGTCTCTCTGGTGGCTACACCCGACCCAGTGCCCACTTGCCCTGCTGAGATGTGGGGCAGGGTTGGGCTCTCTGCCCATGCTCTGCTGCCAGTGGGGCCTCAGTCCCCCCACCAAAGCACCACCACAGTTATTCATCCCTTAGTCACGCATTTATTGCCATGAGATGATTTCTGCTCCTGCTGGGAAAGGAAAGCACCCACAGCCTATTATGCAGCTTCTCCAGGGAAAGACAGGGACCAGCATGACGCTGGAAAACCAGAGGAATGTGACATTGCACGAGAGCAGAGCACCCAAACTGCGCTCACGCCGTGGGCTGAAGGCAATGCACAGCCACCCATGAGAGTGTGTTCTCTCCAGCATTCATTTCACACCCCATTAAATGCCTCAAAATGTTTGCTTTGGGGGACTCCGTCACCATGTCCACCCCAGGGCTGAGGGGCTGTCCTGAATGCAGGCACGTGAGGTTTTCCTTAGAAACAGTGATGAGACTGTGTCTGCTTTCCCTTCCTTTCACTGGTCAGGGGATTAAAAAAGGAAAGGAGAGCTGACATAGCCCTAAACTGAAGGCACAGAGGCCTTGAATCTTTCACAAGGAGCGCTTTGGTCCCCAGGGTTCATTAAGCATTTAAGCAATTGGTCCAGAGAAGAAGCACACAGCAGCACTTGCATGCTGGCTGGCTGGCAGAGCCCTCTGCACTCAGCAGCTCTGTTTCACACCTTGGTTTCTGCAAAAGAAAATCCCAGTCCGGGGGCAAAAGAGGGAGGAGGATGTCCAAAGGTGACTGGGTTGGCTGGGAGCCTTGGGAGAGGGGAAGGAGAGCAGGAGAAAATTAGGAGACAGGATGGAGGTGCCTGCTGTGTAGTGCTCTCCAATTACAATAAGTAGAATCTCCCAGAGCATCTGCCTCTGTGCCTGATGAATTGCAGAGTTGTTATCCTGTCCTGTCCTGTCCTGTGCCAGCCCTTCACTGTGTCTGGGGCTGAAAGTTGCAGGACAAGTGATGCCCCCAAAATGGGAGCTGCCTCTAAGCTGCTATCAAACCATCCCCAGAGCCCCCTGCCCTCCAAGCCTGCTGGAACAGGTTGCTTAAAACCCACCACAAACCTGTGCTTACCTGAAGCTTCTGTCCCTCCTCATGCTTCAGGTTTTCCTGGCTCCAGAGCAAAGGCAAATCTCTGTGCTCTCTCCAAAGGACAGGCCAAGGAGCAGCGTGGGCAGCAGTGTCCTGGCCCCCAGCCCCTGGTGTGATGCTGCTGCTGGGGGAGCCCAGGAAGAAGCAAAGTGTGCTCCTTTGCCCTCTGTCCTCCCTCTCACTCACCCCTCAACACAAATGGCACAAAATAGATCTTAAAGGTTCATCCCAAAATTGAGCTTAAGCACCTCAACCTTTTCTCTGGAAAAAAACCTCAAACCTCAGAGGGGTTGAATCACTCACCCCCTGATAACTGCATTGTCTGCAAATGCACTACAGGGTTTAATTCATCAGGCAGGATTAAATATATAGATGTGGCAGTGCAGAGCTGAACAGCAGAGAGGGGTTGGGGCACAGGCAGTATGGATTGGCACAGCCCTTCCCCAGGCTCTGGAGCCAGGCAGATTTGAGGCAGGTATGTGGCCCCAGGGAAACAGTTTGATGTGGGCTCAGAGGCAGTGGAGAGAACAGAAAAAAAGGTATCACATTTGTCTCCCTGTCTCAGCAACCCCAGTCTCTGTTGCCTGCATCTGTCCCATTAGCAGAGCCTGGCACTTTGACAGGGACAGCTCTGGGGCAGGGACACAGGGAAGTCCAGGTCTGGGGACTGCACCAGGCTGGCAGCTGCTGCTCACACCCGGAGTCAGGGCACGGTCCTTGTCCCATGTCCCTTGCCTGGTCTTGCTGCCCCTGGGAAGAACAGCCACAGGACAACCTGGTGGTGGATGCCTGTCTCCAGGAGCCCAGTGCTGACAACTGCCTGCTGGCTGGCATCTCTGCTGCTTACAGAAAACTCACCTCATGCTCTAATTTGAGGAACATGGGAAGAAACCTATTCTTGTCACTCCCAAACATCCCCCGGCCAGGATGAGGCGCGGTGCCTGGGATCCCCTGGGCACAGCTGGGCTCTGCTTTTGCAGCTCCTGCTCCATCCTCCCAACCCAGCCAGCAACAAATCAGCACTGCCTTCGCCTGCCTGATGGGATCCTCGCTGCCTTCATTTTCTTAGAGTTTATTTTCAGCGTTGCTTCACTCCTTGCAGTGCAGCCTGCCTGCAGAGCTGCAAGGTGGGCAGGACGGCTATGGCTGCACCATCTCCCACAGTCCTACCCATCAGGGAGCCACATTGGCTTCACCAGCTTCTCCAAGGGTGTTGTTATCTCTGCCCCAGAGCTCTGCTGACCGCAGCATGTGGCTGGTTATCTTGAGAGCCCATGCTCATGCTCACCTGCCCCACTGGCTCCACAGCCACTCTGACCATTCCCAGGCCCCCTGGCTGATGCAGGCACACCGTGCCAGTGCCTCAGTTTCCCCAGAGAGCAGAAAGAATGCACTGGCTCCCTTCCTCCCGACGGTGTCAGGTCTGTTTAGCTCGGACAGTCCGTGGAAGAGGAGCTGTCACACAGTGTGTGCTTGCTCTGTGCCCCGGGGCTCCAGATTGTTCCTTGCACCTCCCAGCACCATGGCCCCATAAACATTAATATCAACAGTAATCAGAGGAGACTTCTCTCAGCTCCTGGTGCTGGGAGAGCCAGGGAGTGGGGATGAGGGTTCCAGCACGCTGCCTCGCAGCCAAATGCCCGCTGCCCACAAGGCACCCCAGGCTCAGCTTCGCACAGCCAGCCCTCACTCCTGTTGCCTCCCTAGAGCAAATCCATTGGGGAGCTCTCAAAATCCTGTGCAGCTCCTCACTTGCCCTGGGGAGAGAAGGCACAGGGGCACCATGCTCTCCTCCTCCTCCACTGAGATCCTCCTCTGTGGACCCCTGCAGCAACGGTTGTACAGCAGCTCCGAGCCATTATCAAGCTGCAATTAATATAAATAAATGAGATGAGCCAGCCACAGTAGAGTGAACAGAAACCTGACTGACATATCCTCCGGGAATCATTTATTCTGCAGTTTTATCTTTTTTTAATACTATTTACTTCCTTGCAAATTAATCACAGATTGCCTAGGACCAGAGGTTGGCTGTGTGACCCCAGGGGACAGGGCAAAGGCAGCCGAGCAGCCCGAGTCTCAGCCCTGCCTCTGCCGCCCGGGTTAACAAGCAGCTCCCCTCCCTCTGCCTTGGTTTCCCTCTCCCTGACAGCCGCTGCAGCTCCCGCACCACGCAGACATGACTGTCCGTCTTGTGTTCTGCCCCCACCGAGGGACACGATTGTCCACGTGCTGAGCCTCTGGAAAAGGCAAGCGCGGGGATCCCAGCGGGAGGGCTGAGCTCTCCGGGGTCTGGGACCCCTGCCTGCCCACCGGCCGGCCCTGAGCTGCGGCCCCAAGGCCAGGTGGAAGGATTTAGGAGCCCGGCTTTTCCCAGCCGCTCCCTTCCATCCGACGGGCAGTAGTACCTCTGGAGCATCCCTCAGCCCCTGCACAGCCCTCGATCACAGCACTTCCCTGAGCGCGGCACGTCCGCTGATCCCAGCGCGCTTCTCGTCCTCGGAGTGTCCCTCGCACAGCCGTCAGCCCTGCCACCTCCCTAAACCCCATCGCATCCCTCGACCCCAGCACCACCCGCACATCCCCCAGCCCCGACACCGGTGCGCCCCTTCCCAAACCCCAAAAGGGGTCCCTCCCGCCCCGCCCCGCCCCGAGGAGCCCCCCACGGAGCTCCCGGAGAGCCTGGGCAGGGCGGCTGCGGGCCCCGAGGGGCCGGGGCGGAGGCGGGCACGGGGCCGGAGCCCCCACACCGCCGCTCCCTCCTCCTCCGCCCGCCGCGGCGGGCGAGGGTCCGCCCGGCTCCC
>JAWWLV010000158.1:16052010-16066770 GCA_035041135.1 Platyrinchus mystaceus | reverse complement strand
GGCCGCCCGGACTATGAGGAGCGGGACCGCGCGGGGGGCGGCGGCAGCGGCGGCGGCGGCCCCGGAGCGGCGGCAGCGGGAGCGGGGACGGCTCCGCCGCCGGCCGGGTCATGCCCGTGCTGCCGGGGCGGCGGGGCTGCGGGCTGCGGCGGGATGGGCGCGCTCCGGGCCGGTGCCCTCGCCTTCCTCCTCCTCCTTCTCCTCGGCTGCCTCCTGCCCCGGCGCGGCCCGCTCAGGTGAGCGCAGGGCGCGGGTGCTCGGGTGCTGGCGGGGATCGGGGCTCTCCGTGCCGCTCCCTCGGCATCCCCCGCGATCCACGGTTCCCCCTCCGGGACCTGGGTATCACCCCTCCCAGAGACAGATCTCTCCTGCGGGACCTGGGCATCCCCTCCCTGACCTGGAGTTGCCCCCGGACCCATACCCCGACCCCCGATCCGGACCTCCCTCCAGAGCATGATCCCTCCTGCCAGAACGCTCCCAGCCCCTATCTGGACTGCCCCACAGGCCACCGGAGCTCCCCCGAATCTGGCCTCGCCCCCCTATTCCCCAGGACCCTGACCCAGCATCCCGGAGGACCCACCAGACCTTTCCCCTAAAGCCCCCCTACACACACATCCAGGCTCTCTGCCTCTCCCCAGCAGTCCCTGCCCCGGTGCTGGGTCCCTGTATGTCCCCCTGGCCCCGGGCTAGCTGGGGAGTCTTGCCCCAGTGGGAGAAAGGGCGAGCTGAGCCAGGTGATAGTCCAGGCAGCTCCTTCTCTGGTGCTGCAAAGCCCCTGCTATGTCCAGACTCGCTCCTGGCTCATGGTGTACGGAGGGAGGAGAGCTCAGGACAGTCCCTGACCCACCCCTTGGTCACTTGGCCTGGTGGGTGGGTGCCCCAGGTCCCATGGGTGCAGGAACAACTCTTGGCCCACTTGGGTGGAAAATCTAAAGCCCCCATGTGCCTTTTTCCATCTCCGTCCACCTTGGCTGCTGTCTGGGATGGGGTGGGATGCAGGGGAGAGCGGGCTGGGCAGGGAGGGGTCTGGGGGGCCGCAGTGCTCCTGGGCTGAGCCTGCTCCCTGCCCCCACTGTCCCTCCCACCACCCGGCCAGTGGCTGGAGCAGCACGGCAGGGGAGGGAACCGCAACATTTGTGGCAGGGAGGGGGGAAATGGTATTGCTTCACACGCAGAAACTGCTTGTCTCGGGGCGGGGAGGGGAAGGGGGGGCATTTTTAGGCAGATGTTAGCGTTTTCCAGCCCTACCACCCACTCGCTCCCCTGAGGCGCTGAGCTCCCTGCAGCGCCTGGATCCTGTGGCAGAGGCCCCCCGGGCAGGCAGTGCCAGTGGTTCACAGCTACGTGGCAGGCAGGGGCCTGACTTAAACCCTTTCTACCCTGGCCTCTTGGAGTCCTCCTCCCAAAGACACCACACCTTGCTAATGCAGCTCCTGGATGGGGAATTTCTCCCAGCCTTTTGCTCTTGGTCAGGACACATCTCAGGTACTCTCTGCTGCTCTTCTCCAATTAAGGAGATATCCAGCCCTGCTGGAAAATTTTGGGGTGGCTGCTGTGGCCATTTCTAGCTGGCAAGGATGCACATAAGGCCCTCTAGGATGAATCTCACCCCTTGAGAAGGGGTAGGAACAAGAAGGTAGGACGAAGGACCCCAGGGTTCCCAGCTCCCAACATCGTCCTCTTCTTGTGGTAATGGTGTTGTAGCTTCAACCAGGAGAGAGACCCACCTGGGCATGGACCTGGTGGAGTCACAAGGCAGCATGCAGCAGCACCAGCAACATTCTCACAGCTCCTTTTGTGTCCAGAGATCCCTGGCTAATTCCTCTCCATCACAGCCACATGCCTGGCAATGTGGTGAGTGAACATCTCTCGCATTGTTCCTTGAAATTTTCATTACAGACTGACGGAAGGAGAGAAGCTGGCAGGCTAAGATGCATTCACAAAAATATCCCCTCTAAAGTCAGCTTAAATAAATCTCCATCATCGTTGGGAGTGCTGCGTGGGTGAGCTCATGTCAGCACGGCTGGTGAGGAGGTGGGATCTGCTGCTCCTCTCCTGCCGCGTTGCCTTGGCCCCCGACGAGGTGTCACAACCTCAGCTGTGCTCCAGACACCTCCTCGCTCACACCAGGCCAGCCCTCAGCTCAGGCAGGGCTGTTGTGTCCCCCGAGTCCCCAGGCCATGACTCTGTGCCAGGCAGGGTAGGATTGTTTGCTCAGCAGCTCCAGCTGGAGATGGTGATGGAGCTTGGGAAGAAGCCTCCCTGCTTTCCCTCTCCAGCACCAGCACAGAGAGCAAGGCATGGCCTGCTGTGCCCTGTCCCCACTGCAGCCCTGGAGCAGGGAGGCACCCAGGTACCCCAACACCATGCCAAGGGATATATGACACTCAGACTGTGGCAGGTGAGGGGAAAAGCCACCAGGATCAGAGCAGAAGGAAGGGGTCCCGGGGTCAGCGCGGGGACTTGGCAGTGGAGCGGATGCCGTGCAGACACAGCTGCTTGCCCTGGCAGCTGGCAGTCCCCGTGGGGTGCCAAGGTGTGCCTGCAGACCCGTGGTGCTGGCAGGCAGATAACCTGCCTCCTCTGCCCCGCAGGCTGGTCTCAGGGCGGGAGGAGATTAAAGCTGCTTCCCGAAGCTCACCCCAGCCCATGTCACCCTCTGATTTCCTGGACAAGCTTATGGGACGAACGTCAGGGTACGATGCCCGAATTCGACCCAACTTCAAAGGTAAGAGAGGATGTGAGGGTCCCCAAACCTGGCAGCGACCCATGCTCATGGCTGCCCCAACCCAGGGAATGGGCTCTGGGGGCAGGACCCTGACCCACATTCCTCTGTCCCAACACCCTCCCCGGAGTCCTGGCTGCTCCTGCCGTCACAGCCGCTCTGTGTGCGCCCGCTTTGTCTGACAGCACGGGCGGCTGCAGTGCTTGCAGGGCACGCTGGGGTTCACCCCCACACCCCCCGGGGGTGGCCCCAGCGGGCAGGGGGACGCTCGTGTGCGCTGATCCACGCAGCCCGTGCAGGAGCTGTGTCCCCGCGTGTCCCTGCGCGGTGCCCGTGTCTCAGCAGCCAGCGGCAAGAGGAGGCTTCACGCTCTTTTCCAGGTCCACCCGTCAACGTGACGTGCAACATCTTCATCAATAGCTTTGGCTCCGTCACCGAGACCACCATGGTGAGGGTTTTGCCAGTGTGACGGGCTCCTCCCCCAGTGCCTCGGGGCTGGCTGTGGCCGTGCCCGGGAGCGTGTGGGTCCCAGTGCCCAAGTGTCCTATGGCAGGGGGCCCTTCCCTGGCACCAAGGTGGGGACATGCAAAGCCACAGCACATGGCTGTGGTTTTTTTGGGGTCAGTTAACCCAAGCTTGGCTGTGTGGGTCACACTCCCCATTCCTGAGCTGGGAGAAAGACCCCCTGAAGGTCACAGCGAGGCAGCTGTAGGCAGCTTCCTGCCATCCTCAGCCTCCTCTGGTACACGAGGAACTCCTCTGAGGAAGCCCCAGGGCTAAAAATTCACCGTTTGTGCCTCTGCAAAGCCTTAAATATCAACAGGGCCACAGAGTCATATGCAGAGTGCTGCAAGCTGCAGTAACTGGTCTTCCTCCTTCTCCTCCTCCTCTCAGCTGCTGTGGCTTTGGCTTTTTAAATTTCTCCTGGCTGCCAACAGCATGGAAAGGCTCCAGGGCTGCCCCTGCCCCATGCACGAGTAGTGTCAGGCAGGAGGCAACTGCAGGGCTGAGCCTCAGTGGGGGGAGCCCCTTCCACCTCCTCCTCCATCTCTTCTTCCTCCCCCTTCCTGGGCAGCAGGGGGTGGTCCCAGCAGTGCCCTCTGTCCCAGGACTACCGGGTGAACGTGTTCCTGCGGCAGCAGTGGAACGACCCCCGCCTGGCCTACCGCGAGTACCCCGACGACTCCCTCGACCTGGACCCCTCCATGCTCGACTCCATCTGGAAGCCAGACCTGTTCTTTGCCAACGAGAAAGGGGCCAATTTCCACGAGGTCACCACCGACAACAAGCTGCTGCGCATCTTCAAGAACGGCAATGTGCTCTACAGCATTAGGTAGAACCTTCTCCTCTGGTGCAGGGCCTGAGTGGGGAGGCAAAGCCTTCTGTGGAGCAGCTTTTCCCTACTCACTGCTCCAATCCCCTCCTTTCCTCTGCCTCCTCCAGGCTGACACTGATCCTGTCCTGCCCCATGGACCTCAAGAACTTCCCCATGGACATCCAGACATGCACCATGCAGCTGGAGAGCTGTGAGTACCTAGGGGGGTTCAGGCTGTGCTTCTTGCCCCCATCCCATCCCAAAAGCTGGCATCTGCCCTCTCCTGAGGGAGGTGAGCAGGAAGGAGCAGTTGTCCAGGGTGGGGTTGAATAGGGTGCGTGTCCCTCCCCGTCCCATGGCTCCCTACATCCCCTCCAGTTGGCTACACCATGAACGACCTCATCTTTGAGTGGCTGGAGGAACAGGAGGCTGTGCAGGTGGCAGAGGGCTTGACACTTCCACAGTTCATCCTCAGGGATGAGAAGGACCTGGGCTATTGCACCAAGTACTACAACACAGGTGAGCACCCCAGGATCCTGCTGCCACCCCCTCATCCTGGCCGAGGGGTCCCTCTCAGCCATCAGGGCTGTCTTTCCCCACAGGCAAGTTCACCTGCATTGAGGTGAAGTTCCACCTGGAGAGGCAGATGGGTTACTACCTGATCCAGATGTACATCCCCAGCCTGCTCATTGTCATCCTCTCCTGGGTCTCATTCTGGATCAACATGGATGCGGCGCCAGCCCGGGTGGGCTTGGGCATCACCACGGTGCTCACCATGACCACGCAGAGCGCCGGCTCCCGGGCCTCCCTGCCCAAGGTCAGTGCTGGCTCCATGCTGGAGCCTGCCCAAGCACCTGGGGTGATCACTGCCACCCCCAGTGCCCCAGGGGCAGGGGGAGCCTTTCAGTGGGAATGGCTTAGCTCTGCAGCCTCGTTGGCTGGGACACCACATGTGCTGAGGAGAAACACGGTGCTGCTTGGCTGGGCGAGCTCTGGCTCGTGTGTCCGAGCTGAGAGGGCTCCTGTGCCTCTTGGCAGCAGGATAAAATGGGGGGGGGGGTTGACAAGCAAGGTGGGGGCCAGTGGGTGCCTGAGCCCCCTCTCCCCCTGGCAGGTATCCTACGTGAAGGCCATTGACATCTGGATGGCCGTGTGCCTGCTCTTCGTCTTTGCTGCCTTGTTGGAGTACGCGGCCGTCAACTTTGTCTCCCGCCAGCACAAGGAGTTCATGCGCCTGCGCCGCCGCCAGCGCCGCCAGAGGATGGTGAGTCCCCCCCACCACCACTCTCACTGGCACCTGTCCATCCTCAGCCCCTGAGAGGACACCCCAGGGCTGCAGGGCCGCTTTCCAGCAGCCCCCAGCGCAGGGCTCAGCGCCGGGCTGTGTTCATTGCCCAGGGCTCGTGGCTGGCTCCTCTGGCACACCAGGGACTCCCTGCCTGCCTGAGCATGACAGGGCACAGCACCCTTGGGTGCCCCAGGCCTTGCTTAGGGTGCTGCCCTTCTCCTGCGGGGACACCCTCAGGCTCTGCTTCCTCTCAAAAAGTAGAAAAATAAAACAGTGAGGATGGGGGGAAAACAGCCTTTCCCCCTACCTGCAGCCCCAAACCTGGGTTCCTTGCTGTGCCTCAGCAGTGACAGGGTGGTGAGGCATCAAGGGGACCTGGTGGCACCCAGGGACAGGTCTGGGCTGCAGATGTGGAGAGGCAGGGTCCCTCACTCATGGAAATGGTCCTCCCCTCCATCAGCCCATCAAAACAGGCATCAGGCCTGCAAGATGCTTGGGGTGGGCATGTGGTTGCCCCACTCTCATTTCCGTGGCACAAACACACCGGGAGGCAGCAGATCTCTACAGAAAACATGACTACACATACACACCACACCGGCTGACAGTGCCCTATGCAACCAAATGCTGTGCTGAAGACAGATCCTGGTGCCAGGGCACTGCTGGGGGGTTTTTCCCCCACACACAGACCCCCCCATGTCCCTGCTGTCCCCCAGAGCCACTGTCCCGGGGCCAGAGTAGGGCCATGGGTCACCCGCTGTCCTGTTTCTGTTTGGTGCACACTGCTGGATGCCAAAAGGGCCTGAGCAGCGGGACGGCCAGCCTGGAGTCCCTGCAGCAGCTGAGCAGCCGGCACAGCAGCGAGCACACCTACGCGACGCTCTCCCAGCTCTCCAGCTCCCGGGTAAAGCACGACCCCCCGGCAGCCCCTCCATGCAGTGCAGCTCACCCTCCCCTCCCCAAAACAAGCCCCCCAGGAGCCAGCCCCGGGGGGGGCCCGTGGAAGAAGCAGACCAGTGATTTGCACAGAGTACGTGCCCATAGGATGGAGCTGCCGCTCCCTGGGCTCAAAAGCGTTTCGAGAGAGGGATGGGAACGGAGCGCATCTCCCTTGCAGACACCCCCGCTCCATGCCTCAGTTTCTCCTTCTGTAAAAAAGTCCCCTTTGCTGAGGACTGAGTGATGCTGAGGCAGACTGATGGCTGCTCCTGGGCTGCTGCCCAGCTCTGCAGGCCATGCCCACTCCTCTGACAGGGTGAGGGCTCTCTCTGCCTGCCCGTCTGCCTCGGTGCAGGCAGGTTTGAGGCACTGGGGGCTCCTGCAGCCGCTCCAGCAGCTGCTCAGGGCACACGGGCACTTCACAGCTTGAGGCGTAGGGAGGAGCATGGGGCAGGACAGGCTCCCAGGATGGTGGGGAGATGCAGGAGCTCTGGGGAGATCAGGCCTCGTTGTCCTCGCCTCCCCTCCACCTGGATGCCAGGAGGGGCTTCCTGGGTGTCCCCAGCACAGTCCTGTGCTCCCTGCCTTTCACAGCCCCTGAGCACCGACCCCTGGAGATCAACACCCACCTGGTCAGGGAAGGGAGCAGGAGGTTCTGTAGAACCCTTGGGGTATCTGATGGCTTAGGACAGACCTCCCCGAGGTGGAGGCTGCAGAGCCACTCTGGGGTGCTGCTGACACGACACTGGGTGCAGCCAGGAGCACCTCAGGATGCTCCTCTGTCAGAGACCGGAGCAGAGCCCCACTACACGCAGCTCCTGTGCCTGACAAAGCAAATCCTTCCCACAGACCATCCAAATCCATGCCCAGGAGCTCCCCACAACCAGCCTCGGCCCCCGGTAAGCACCCTGAGGCTGTGCCAGCCCAAAGGGACCCTCTGGCAGGGAGGACCAGTCTGCCATCTCCTGAGGGAGAAGCTGCTGGCCCCCAGGACACACGGGGCTCCCCCCTCCAGGGCAGCTGCAAGCACTCAGCCTGGGGCAGGGAAATAAAACTCCGTTGCAAATAAGAACTAATCTCAGCAGTTTGAGCCACTGCTGCTCTTCCAGCTGAAAAATCTTGCTTAGCCTGTGGATTGCTGAGTTAAATAAGGATGGCAGGAGACAAACTCTGTGCATGAGAGCCCCCGTGCCAGCCAAGCTGAGCTCAGCGAGCAGGGCTGCTCTCCGTGTCCTGGAGGGCAGTGCCGGTCAGAGATGGCGTTTGGGATCCAGCACCCAGGCTGTGGGTGGGCATGGCACAGGGAGAGGCACTGGCCCTGGGAGGAGGGACCCTCCACAGCCGGATACAGCACCGGCAGGGCAAAGGAGAGACGAGCCACAGAGACCAGATGAGTCCAAATGAGCCCAAATGAGCCCAAATGCGCCCAGGGACTCAGTAAAACATCAGATGTGCAGCCTGTCCTTGCACATGCCTGTCCCTCCCCAAATCTTTGCACACACAGGCCTCCCCAGGGATAACAGAGCAGGACAAGGCACGTGGCTCACAGTGCACAGCTGTTGGTGGGGACGAGTGCAGGCACTGCTGGCCAGCACCTGAGGGACTGTGAGGCAAGCAAAGCTGTGTCCTGAACAGTGGCAGTGGGCTGTGACTGGAGATTTTCATGGCATTTTTGCAGCTTTGATCGTGGGGATGCAGCTCCATGGGTATGTTGCCCTCTCTGCAGCCCCCTGCCAGCACGGCAAGAGACAGGGTGAGCAAGGGCAGAGAGCTCAGCAAGGAGACAAGCTCTCTCAGCCTCCCTCCTCTGCTGCACCAGGCAGCCCCCACCAAGCAGACGTGGGGAGAAATGGGGGTCTGGGCCCTTGGAAGGACTGGGGGGGCCCTGCAAGCCCTGGTGGTAGCCAGGCTCCTGCATCCCTGCCTGGCTCTGCCCCAGCAAGGTGCCTGTCCCCTCCTATTCACCACCACAGGCACACTTCCATCCTGCAGCTGCCACAGCAGTGCCTGCACCCCTGAGATCCCTGCACCCCAGTGCACCCTGCACTCCCATCCTCACACCAGTTCACCCCCATGCCCAAGAGCTGGGCTTCTCAAGCCCCCAAGCTGGAGCTGGGAGGAGGCTGGGGGGATCTGTGTCGGGCTGGCAGGGCCAGGGTTGCCTTTGGATGCACCCCTAAAACGTGCTGGATGGGAAGGCCGTGGGTCATCGCTCACCCCCATCCCCTGTGCACACCACTGCTGCTCCCGCGCTCCTGCCTGCATGGTTCAGGCTCTCCGAAAAAGCACCCAGCCTCACACCAGGCACCCGTCACCCAGCACCATGGGGTGGGTAGGACACGCAGCCACAAGCAGCTGCTCACCCTGCAGCACCAGCACCCGTGGGCGCCCTGGCTGACAGCCTTTCCCTTCGCCAGGAGGAAGAGCTTGTCCGCGAGAGCCGCTTCTACCTGCGAGGCTACGGGCTGGGCCACTGCCTGCAGCCCAAGGACGGGGCTGGGGAGGGTCCCAGCGTGTACAGCCCCCCTCCAGCCACCCTGCTGAGGGAGGGGGAGGCCCTCCACAGGCGCTACATCGACCGGGCCAAGCGCATCGACACCATCTCCAGAGCCGTCTTCCCCTTCACCTTCCTGGTCTTCAATATCTTCTACTGGGTCGTTTACAAAGTGCTGCGCTCAGAGGACATCCACCTGGTGCCCTGAGGCCTGGAAAAGTACGACTGCCTGTCTGTCTGACCCCCCTACAGTGTGCCCGGGCAATGCAAGCTCAGCCAGAACTACATTTCCTTCTGTCCCGGAGCAGCGGCTCAGCTGGGCTGGGCCTCAGAGCCTGGACATGTGGCAGCCCGTTCCCCACTGGATCCCAGGGCACCAAGCAGGGGGATCAACAACCACAGGTCCCCACAGTCAGCTGGAGAGAGGGACCCTTCCTACTTCCTGCATGGTGTCACCCCCAGGTACCCAGGGATGCTGTGCTGTCAGGTCACAGGGTAACAAATACTACCCAGGAATGCAGTGCTGGATGGCACAGGGGAGCCCCTGGAACTTTGGCATGCTGCACAGACAGTGGCCAAAGGACATCACCTTCCAGAAAAAGACTCTCCACCTCTACACCTACCCAGCTAGGCTGCAGCTTCTCCAGGCTGCATCACGGAGCAGAGGGCCACGAGCAGCGAGGGGAGAGGCTGCAGTTCTCTCTCCTCTGCCCTGGAGCTCGGTTGCAGGAAAGGCTGGACTGTATGGGGTGCTGGCTATGGCCCCATAGCCCCCAGCCCAGCAGTGGACAGGGCCCCTCCAGCCCCCAGCCAGCTCCAACGCACAGCAAAGCAGTGGATCAGGGATGTTTCCCTCCCTGCACAGCTCAGAACTGCCCACAGTGCCCACGGCTGCAGGCAGGACTGTGGCAGGGGCACTGGACAGGAGGCTCTGTTTGCCCCAAGGCAGTGCCAGCTCTGAGGCAGGCAGCAGGCAAGCCCAGTCCCGCTGATGGAGAGGGGGCACAGATGGCCACTGCAGTTGCAGATGGCAGTCAGTGGGCACTGGGGAGCCAGCACTGCACTATCAGCCGGGTAGGGCCCACAGCCCATCTTCCAAGGGAGATTTTCAGGATGAAAGCAGTGGGAACAGCTTGGCTGATTCTTTTGGGTGAGCACAGTGAGTGGTGGCATCCCCAGACTGCTGCATTTCCACAGCACCACAGTGCCAGCTGAGAGCCAGAGGTGGAAACCAGCTTGTTCCCCAGCCTGGCACCTGGGTGCAACACCCCCTGGGCATGTTCACCCCTGCTACCCTCCACTGGACAGGAAAGCAACTGAAACCTTGACAGGACAAGCTCAGCAAGGCTTCCAACCCTCCAGACCCGGATACTGTCCATGCTTAGCAGGAAATAAAAGCAGTAGGTGACATTTGTGTAGGTCCTACAGAGAGAAATGTGTCGATGCTCTCCTTTCCCTCTGCCCACAGCCAACCTGGGGGACTTGCAGCCCATCCCCTCCATGGTCATGGGAGCCAGAAAAGGCCCAGAGTTTTCCAGATAGGGCAGGATGGAAACAGGATTTTCCCCTTTCCCTGGAGGCTGTGGTGGCAGAATGGACCCTGCAGGGTGGGGGGACATGGGCAGGAGGCCAGCACTGCCTTCTGAAGCCAGACCCAGGAAGAAACCCCTGCTATGACCCCTGGCCTGGCTCCTCAGACAGGAATCACCCTTTCCCTCACAGGACTGGGAGCATCGCCCTGCCCCACCCAACCCCCTGAACCCCATAGAGTCCTCAGCCACGTGCACCCATTTCACAGACTGGGCAAGCAGAGAACTGGCCCTAGTCCCATGAGAGGACTGAGGGACCCACGAGGACAGGCTGGGCCAGCTCCATCCCATCATCACCACCACTGTGCATGCCTCCCCCACCGTGGGGTTCCCTGTGGGGCCCCACCCCGTGTCCAGGCCGGACTCACTTTTGGGGAGGCCCTGTTTTAAGGCAGAGGAAGGGGTGTCCCACGGCTTCCCAGCACCCAAAGCAGTGCCAAATGGGGAGGTACCAGTGCCTGAGCAGCACCCACAGGCACTGGGCAGCCACGCCAACCTCCAGCAGTGGTGGGTTTTTAAACAGCATCGATCTTCCTACGCAAATAAAGCTTTCTGGGATTTTCAGTGGTGTGCTGGTGATTTGCCTCTGCCAAGAACCCTGCAGCCAGCTCCTGCTCCCAGCAGGGCCCCAGTGTGTTGGGGGGACAAGGGCACAACCACCCTGTGGGGACAGGAGCCCTGACCTGCCATTAGTCACAGATGTCATCACCTCCACGGGTGATTTTTCTGACATCACGTTTATCTGCTCTGTGGGAGATGCCAGCAGGGATGGGCAGGAGCCCCCCACAACCTCCCAGCCCCAAGCCCCATCACTCTCCCTCCCCACCCAGCTCTGCAGGTTGCTCCCCATGGTCACCCCAGCCCCTTTCCACCCCGTCCAGGCTTGGCCAGGATGAGACAGGACCCCGGATGAGGCAGAGGTGGGGACAGGGGGGCTCTGGCTCTGCGGTGGGGCTCAGACACCCGAGCATGTGCAGACAGACAAACCTCCCTGCACGGCCCCTCGGCCCCTCCAGGCTGCTGGCTGGGCGGGTGCCAGCCTTACAGAGCTGCCAGCTGTGCTGGGGGGCTTACGCCAGCCCTGCAGTGCCACCCGGGGCCAGGGCTTTTGTCCCCAGCTGGTGCAGGGGCGGGCAGAGCCCACAGCTGAGGGCTGAGCGCCCGAGCAAACATCAATCTCCCTCTGTCCTCCCGGCCAAGTTTCACAGACCAGCTCTGTTGGTACCTCGCAGCCCCATCGCCCGCCCGGCCCCACCGAGGCCTTCGGAGGCAGGGAGGAGAGAAAGCAGGCTGAACCCTCGCTGGTTGGGTCCTGGGGCTGTTCTTTAGAGGGGACAAAATAAACTTCCCCAGGGGCTTGCTCTCGTCCCCACCCCAAACCTAGAGGGGATGCAGCCAAGGGGAGAGCCATGAGGTATTTCACAGCAGTACAGTGCACCCAGATCCCTCACTCCCTGCTCTCCTTTCCTCCCTTGCTGGATGTCAGTGTCTGTTTGGTGATAAACGCTGCACCTTCATAAGCCCCAAGTGACTCAGCTCCGGGAAACAGCACATCCCAGAAAATATGGAAAATGTAAAAATCAACATGTCCA
The DNA here is from genome assembly GCA_035041135.1 of Platyrinchus mystaceus. Classification (NCBI taxonomy): domain Eukaryota; kingdom Metazoa; phylum Chordata; class Aves; order Passeriformes; family Tyrannidae; genus Platyrinchus; species Platyrinchus mystaceus. Next base: position 16,054,831 of record JAWWLV010000158.1, on the reverse strand, counting down.
TCCTAAGCCCAAGCCCCCAGTTCCCATGCACTGGTCACTGCAAGGTGGAATGGCTCATCACTGGCATTAAAAACCTCCAAAGGCATGAGGGGAGCATTGCTCCGTGGCACCACAGATCCCTGTGATTTGGGTGTCCCTGGGGAAGTTTCAGCATCAGGAGCAGCACTCAGTCCCTGCCCAGTTTGGACTGGGAGCTGCTGGGATGCCCACACAGCTGCAGGGCTGTCCCTGCCCTGCAGCACACAGCTCCTCACATCCTGGGGACAGCAGCAGCGCCCAGGCTGGGGGTGCTGAGCCCCAGGTGCTCCCACAGGTCGCAGTGTGGCCAGGGGCCAGCCCAGGTGGCTCCATCCCCCAGCAAAGCCCACGGCCTTTGGACAGAGTCGGTTTTCCATTCCCCACCCAAGGCTGTGCACTGGGGGGGGCACCCCAGCCACCACAGAAGGCAGCTCTGGGCACAGGACCAACAGCCATGGCCGAGTTAATTACTGGTTTAAAAGGAAGTTAATGAAGTTAACACCAGGTTAATGGGGCTCCCAGACAGCAAAATGAGCATCGTCAGCACTGGCAGCTTCCCGACAGCCTGCCAACAGCATGCCCAGGGCCAGGAGCACACACGGGTTTGGGGCAGCCCTTGCCAGCCCCAAAGGCTCCTTGGAGGCCCTCTGTGGGTCCAAGGAAAAGTGCCCTTGGCTGGGCACTGCACTGGCACACCAGCCAGGCCCTGCTCTGCCAACCACAGAGGGCCTGATCCTGCTGGAACTGAGCTCTGTCCATGGGCAACATCAGGGTGCCCAACTTTCCCTTGTTCCCCCTCTCCTTCACTCATCCTCAGCCTGAAGCTCCCTTGGGGCAACACCAGCTGCCAGAGGTTTAGCCAACCATCCTGTCTGGGTGCAGCAGTGCCTGCAGGACAACATGTCCCACAGTGATCAGGACTCCAGGTTTGGAGCCAGGGGAGTGCAATGCATAAGGGACAGGCGACAGCTCTGCTGGGGCTCTGAGCAACCCCTGCACATTGCCTGGGCACAGAATTGGGTCTTTTAAAGAAAATACAAGCTCCAAAGTCAGCCAGGCAGTTCTGAGCGGGCCAGGGCTGCCCCTTACAAGTGGGGAAATGGACACAAGAGGAAAGCACCAGGAGCTGCTGCTGGGATGGGCTGTGCCAGGGGCACAGGGTCCTTGCAGGACCACAGACCCACAGGGACAGGAACCCTCCGTCACAGGGAAGGTCCAGGAGCAGGGTGCTCTGGCAGTGTGGCAGTGCCAGCACCCCAGCCCTCAGCACAGCTCTGCCAGTGCTGCCCCCATGACAGAGGAGCCCCAGTGCACCCCTCTGCCACCTAAGCTGTGGCAACACACCACTGCCTGTCACCCCCACCAGGGCCCTGCCAAACCCCACACCACCAGGGCCACATCCCCCCCACCCCCAGCACGGCTTTGGGACCATCTTGCACTGCTCTGGGGACAGCAGCCAGCACATGCAGCCCACAGGGCACCCTACAGCTCCCCAGCCCAAGGGGTGTAGGTGTGCCAGGTGCTCCTGGGAAGCAGCAGTGAGGGAGGGCTGGAACCTGGAGACAAGCAGGGATCAGCCCTGCAGCACTCCCGAGCCCTGGGAATACTGGGATAACTGCCCAGCTCCAGACTGTCGTTTTGCACAGGAGAAAACAAAGCCATGAGGTTTTCCAGCCCCCAGAGTGTCTTGTTTTGTCCGACTTTGAGAAATCTCTGCGCTTCAGCTCCCCAAGGGGCAGGGGGAGGACCCAGGCACTGGAACAAGGAGTGATTATCAACCCACGGGCTCTGAAGGGCTTTTGTTCCCTGGATGTGCCAGAGCAGGGATCGGAGGACACCTAGCGAGATGCCTGGACGGCCCCAGCACCAGAGGCACCCGCAGCCCAGGGCCACGACCCACAGCCCTGCAGTGCTCCCATCCTGATCCCCTCCTCCTGCTGTGCTGGGGGCCACAAGAGATCCAGTGGGGCTGCAGGGGCTGGGGAGAGGCACAGTGGAGAAGAATTGGCTCCTCACTTCCCACTGTTCTCACTGCTGCCTGGGCAGTGGGAGCCTCCATGGCTCCCTGAGTGGCCACACATGCTACCAATGATGACACCCTCAGCAATGCTCAGTGACTCCTGCAAACGCAGGGATTAAATCCAGATGTGCTGACTGGCATCAGGTGCCCTTAGAGTTCTCCAGGTCCTGCTGACACCAGTATTGCCCATTCCCAAAGGTTCTCATCTCAACTGCCAGCCAGATGTTACTGGTGCAAACAGGGAAATTCCCAGTGACTGTGACTTATTGTCATAGCTGAACTTGTTGAAGAGAGACCAAAATCTTTGAGTGCAAAGCTCTGGATGGGGACATGCACCCCAAGCACAGACAGGCTGGATCCAGCCCCACAGGGCTCTCCACACACGGGCAGAGTGGCAGCAAACAGCCTGGCCATGCCCCACACTTTGGATCAGCCTCTTGCCAGTGCTGAATCCAGTCTCAGGCTCCACTCTGATCCTTGGATCATGCAAGTGCAGAGCCAGGCTTTGCAGAGACCCTGTTCCCCTTCGTGAATCGAGGGGCCCAGAACTGGACACAGGAGTTGAGGTGTGGCCTCACCAGTGCCCAGCACAGTGGGACAATCACTGCCCTGGTCCTGCTGCCACACTATTGCTGGTACAGGCCAGGTGCCTTTGGCCTCCTTTCCCACCAGGTGGGCACGGCAACCCAGCCAGGCAGAAAAGGAGCTGGAAGTTTGGATTGACAGGAAGCTGAACATGAGCCAGCAGTGTGCCCAGGTGGCCAAGAAGGCCAATGGCATCCT
>JAWWLV010000158.1:15995538-16037277 GCA_035041135.1 Platyrinchus mystaceus | reverse complement strand
GAAATTACTGGGGACAAGAGGAAACAGCAGATGCGGCCACACAGCTGTACTGCCTTGCAAGGGGAGGGTTGAGTGCTTTAGGAAACACGGACAACAAGCCTGCTGGGACACGGGGAGAGTCTTTCCCAATCCATCCTGAGCCTTACTGTGTCAGTGCTGCCTTGCCAAGCTGAGAGTGTGTTGAAGCAGTATTGCCAAAAGGCTTGGGTCAGCTAAAATCTGCTGGAGCTGCCTGTGTGTCTTGAAGGGGGGTGTGTGTGTGTCTTTCTGTGGCTTTGTGCTGGTGGGGTGAGATTAGCAGCCTGAATTGACACAGGGAAGTTGGCTCAGCAAGGCGGAAGAGCAGGCTGATAACAGGGAAGTCAGTTATCTCACAAGAGCCCTGACAGGCAGCCAGTCCTCTCCCCACTTCCCTGCTCTGGGAGGAGGGTTGTTGTGGCAGCTGAAGTCAGTGTAAAATCCACAGGGAAAAGGGGAGAGAAGATGCTGGCCTTTTGCTGCTGGGATGTCCTCACCCAGAAAAGGGGCTCTCTGCACCCCGTGGAGCTGCTGTGGGCCAGCCCTGTGCTGTGGTGGTGTTTAGGCACATCCAGTCGTCCCTTTAGACTGGGGAGAAGTGTGAGGAAGCTGTTTGGTGCTTGCCTGGCAAGGGAGAGGTATCCTAGCAAGGGAAGTCTCCAAGCAGGCAGGGTATGGTAGCAGTACCCTCCTCTCCCCATGACAATCCAGGCACAGCACTGGCCCTCCTCCCCACCTCTCAAAAACAGGGCTCAAAAGAGCTGTGAACCATGGGCCTGGAGGGTTGATGGATATTTCAGCTGGCAGGAGGGCCAGTCCCAGCAGGACTCCCTTTGCAGAGCTGCTCAAGAGCTTTGATCAAATCTGAGAGGCGAGCCTGGCCCTTCCTGAGCTGGGGCCTTTGTGGCACAGGGATCAATTCACAGCCACAGCTCTGAAACGAGGGCAATGAGCTGAGGGAAACCTGGCCAGCAGGACCACAGTTACTGTGTTTGTAACACAGCTGAGGGTGGAATGATTTAATAGGGCTGCCTGTCTGCATTCAGGGAGCAGAGATGTCTCCACAGAAGGCTGGGGACACAGCCCCAGGTCACACACACATCTCCCCTCCTCTGCCACAGTGATTCGGTACAACAGTGACCTGGTTCAGAAGTATCACCCCTGCTTCTGGATCGATGGCCAGTACCTGTGCTGCTCCCAGACTGCCAAGAATGCCATGGGCTGCCAGATTCTGGAGAGCAGGAATGGCAGTAAGACACTGGGCACCCTCCCATTGCCTTGTCCCCCCCGCCACCTCGAGCTGGGGGTCTCTTCTCACCTTAGTCCCTCCTCTGTTCCGAAGGTTTAAAAACTGGGCGGTCGCATCGCAAGACAAAGAAGCCTCTTCCCCCAACGCCTGAGGAGGACCAGGTAAGGGCCAGTGTCAGCATGTGGGTTGGCTCCAAGTTGTTTGAGAAGAGGTCTGCCTGGGAAAAGCCAACATGTCCAATGACTGCTCAGAGATGTACAGGACTCTGCTCTGGGGAGGGATGTCAAGGTGGTGTCTAAGGGAGAAGGAGCTTGAAGCAGGGAATGGAACTCAAAGAGCTGTAGGAAAGTCAAACGATCTCAGCTTTGAGGTTCCCTGGGGGAGCTGGGAGGATAAAGCCCTAATGTGGGCTGGAGGGGTCATGGATTAAGCCAAAAGGTAGGGAGAAAACACCTACCTTTTGTGAAGACATGAAGAAATATTGTGATAAAAAGTGCTGAAGGGAACAAATGTGGGAGCTGAGACAAAGGCTGCGCTGAGCTGGCCTGAGCCCCCTGCCCTGCCAGGCCTGGGGAGGGTCTCTCCCAGAGTGTCTGCCAGCCTCACCATGTCCCACACTCCCCCTCTCTGTGGGAAGATGGTGATGAAGCCTCTGCCCCGTGAGCCGGCCCCCAGCACAGCGGGTGAGATGAAGAAGGTGGTGGCCCTCTACAACTACCAGCCCATGACTGCACAGGACCTGCAGCTGCAGAAGGGTGAGGAGTACTTCATCCTGGAGGAGAGCCACCTGCCCTGGTGGAAAGCCCTTGACAAGAACGGGTAAGAGCCCCCCTTGCCCGTGGTACTTGCCCTGGTGCCCAGGCACTGGTGGGCAAACACATCCCTGCCTGCCCACCCGTGGCCTCACCAGGGAGGAGGGTGAGGGAGGCTGAAGCAGGCTGGGCTATCAGCCGTCCACAGACATGAACAAAGATGGGTTTGCACCAAGGTTTTTGAGCCCATGTCTGTTTGGCCTCCTGGGACAGGAACAGCCCATCCCCTTGGGCAGTTTGTAACAAGCCCCTTTCCTCCTGCAGGAGGGAAGGATACATCCCCAGCAACTACGTCACTGAAACCAGCAATTCCCTGGAGATCTTTGAGTAAGAGAAGGCACAGGGCCCTGTCGAATTGCACTTGGTTGGAGACTTTTTCCATTCAGTTTTTCCATTCAGCTTTCCATTCAGTTCCGCTAACCCAGCCTGGCTGGGTCGCTCTCCCCCTCTCACACCCTTTGGAAGCCTCCAGCCCCCTGGCAGCCCTATGGTGCTCTCTGCAGCACCTGTCCTGGCTGGGCTGGGGCCAGATCAGGCTGGGGCCAGTGGTGGCTGGGATTTCCCTGATGGCTGTGTCCCCCTTCCAGGTGGTACTCAAAGAATATCACTCGGAGCCAAGCAGAGCAACTGCTGAAACAGGAGGTAAGTGTTGCCTCCTGAGGCTGGGTCTGTTCTACACACCAGCCCTCCATGGGCTGTTCTCACATTGTTTCCAGCATGGGACCAACCCTGGCTTGTGCTGGGAGGGAGAGTTGCCCCAACAGCCCCAAGAACCATTTCCATCCCAACGTGACCAGACACTTAAGGAGGTGACCCCAGAGGCAGGGACTGGAAGTAGGATTCCTCTGACTCGCTGCACCTTCTCCAGCCATGCTGTGATCTTCAGTCACTTCAGGTTCTGCCTGTTACAGTCACACCTCCCAAAAACCACCCAGTGCCCTTTCCCCCTTCTGTTTTAGGGTAAGGAAGGGGGCTTCATTGTCCGAGATTCCACCAGCAAGACGGGGAAATACACTGTCTCCGTTTATGCCAAGTCCTCTGCGTAAGTGGATCTCACAACAGCTTGTTCCTCCCTCAGAGGGCTCCCCTGGGCACCCCTCACCCTCTGCCTTTCCTCCCCGTGCCACTGACCCTACGTACTCTCTCTCCAGAGACCCCCAGGGTACGATCCGCCACTACGTCGTGTGCTGCACCCCCCAGAACCAGTATTACCTGGCAGAAAAGCACCTGTTCAACAGCATCCCAGAGCTCATCACCTACCACCAGCACAACTCTGCAGGTCAGTGTTTGGGACACACAGGGAAGCCAGCAGTGTTTTTACTGACACCACGATACCCTCACCTCGCTGCGCTGAAGGCAGGGGGCTCGTGTTCCCTGTTGGAATGTGGCAGGTAAGCCTAGTGTGGCAATCCACGTTTTTGTTTTTCAGGGCTCATATCCAGGCTGAAGTACCCCGTGTCCCAGCACCAGAAAAGTGCTCCTTCCACAGCTGGCCTTGGCTATGGTAAGCCAGCCTGGGCTGGTTACAGGGTCTGTCCTGACTGGCAGAAACTTTCCTGGGCTGGGATCCTGGCTGTCCCATGGAAGCAGGACTCATAGCCTTCCCAGGAATCCCTCCTCTACACTCCCTTGCCCTCTTGTGACAGTACTGACCACGAGACCCCACAGCCTACCTTGCTCCCCATCCCATGGAGGAACAGGTCTCATCTCTGTGGATGTTTTTGTGGATGGGTTTTCAGGGAAAAAAAGCTTTTCTCGGGCATACTAGACCAGATAACTGGGAGCATGGTGTGGGGAGCCACCTGCAGCCACTTATGCTCACACTCTATCCTAGGGTCATGGGAGATTGACCCCAAGGATCTGACCTTCCTGAAGGAACTCGGGACGGGGCAGTTTGGCGTGGTGAAGTACGGGAAGTGGAGGGGCCAGTACGACGTTGCCATCAAGATGATCAGGGAGGGCTCCATGTCAGAGGATGAGTTTATCGACGAAGCCAAAGTCATGATGTAAGTGGTGAGCACAGTGCAGGTCAGTGCTGGGCACACCTTGCCAGAGTGGCTGCTGTCTGGATAGTCCTGGCCAGTCCCACACTCTGCAAAATGCATCCAAGAACCCACTGACTTTGTGCTGATTCCTTGGTGAGTTTTTCCACTGTCAGCTGGGTCTGGAGCACCTTCCCTTCCCAAACTCTCTTTATTCACAGGTGCTTCCTTGGCTGCTTGGCCTTCTAGATGCTCAGAATTGCCCTTGTCCCCAACACAGGAATCTGTCTCATGAGAAACTGGTGCAGCTCTACGGGGTCTGCACCAAGCAGCGTCCCATCTTCATCATCACGGAGTACATGGCGAACGGCTGCCTCCTGAACTTCCTGAGGGAAACCCGGCAGCGATTCCAGCCTGCCGAGCTGCTGGAGATGTGCAAGGATGTCTGTGAAGCTATGGAGTACCTGGAATCCAAGCAGTTCCTGCACCGAGACCTGGTATGGGCTGTGGCTGAAGGGCACATGTCCAGCCCAGCAACAGCCACAGCGTGTCCTGGACGGGGTCCAGATAGTCCATCAATACAAGGAGAGGCAGCTCTGCAGTCCCTTCCCTGCAGGGAGTTAGAGATTGCAGAAAAGGCAGGACTAGGTAGTTTTCCAGTGGATGTGAAACGCATCTGTGGCTGGGGCAGGGTTGGTGTTCGGCAGCACAGGCAGCATCACTGGCTCAGACATGAAAAGAGACCTCCTCTCAACCCCCATGAAAAGCTGGGCCTGCAGTTTGTCAGGCTTTGGGCTGGCATTGCCAACTGGCCATCCTGCCATACCTGATCTCCTGGTGCTGGGAAAATCCCACGAGGGAAGTCGCTCCTCCACAGATAAACAGGATGCTTGGAGGCCTCTTTTTCTCTCTTGGCTGAGGACTTTGTAGCTTGGCCCCATCCAGGTGAACTTACAGGACAAAGTGAGGTGAAGTGTTAAGTGGGGTGGGGATGAGATGAAGTTCAGCTGGTACAGGGGGATGGGAGAGGCAGTAGCAGGTAGGAGTAACTGCCTCCATCTCTCCATCCACAGGCTGCTCGAAACTGTTTGGTGAATGACCAAGGAATTGTGAAAGTATCAGATTTTGGTCTTTCCAGGTCTGGTAGACGTGTCTGTGTCACTTTTCTGTCTCAATCCCCCATCTCCTCCTTCAGTCTATTCTACACTTAAGTCTTTGCTCCCACCATCCTCCAGCTCTGCTTTCCCATTGTCCTCTCCTGTCTTTCCATTTCAACTGCCCAGCTCAATCTTCCACCTCTTCACTTCCCACTATCCCTTTCTTACTCACACCAGCCCTTTCCCCTCCTCTTGGCATCTTCTTTCTCCCACCTCTAGTCTCCTGGCTGCAGCTTTCTCTCCAAATCCCCTTTTTGCTGTGTGCCATCCTATCCCTTTCCCAATCCTCACTAACACACACTCGTTTGCAAAGGGGGATTTTTGCCTGCTGAAACCCATGCTGAGTGCAACCCCATGTCACTCTTAGAGCTGCCCATTCCTTTTGGGCTTGGTGGGGTTGCGTGGAGGAGTGAAATGGGAAAACCAAGACAGGCACCCTGATCCATTCATCTGCTGCAGGTACGTTCTAGACGACGAGTATACAAGTTCCATGGGGTCCAAGTTTCCAGTGCGGTGGTCTCCTCCTGAGGTGCTTCTGTACAGCAAGTTCAGCAGCAAGTCTGACGTCTGGTCCTTTGGTAAGAGCATGGAATTAATGACCTGGAGGTCGGGAAGAGCACTCCAACAGCAGCGAACCCCCCTGCAAACCAGGGCCAGGCGCAGGTGCTCCCGTGCCATGAGCTCTCCCCGCCATTCCCTCCAACAGGCGTTCTGATGTGGGAAGTTTACTCCCTGGGGAAGATGCCTTACGAGAGGTTTAACAACAGCGAGACGACGGAGCACGTCATCCAAGGCCTGCGGCTGTACCGGCCGCAGGCGGCCTCGGAGCGGGTCTACGCCATCATGTACAGCTGCTGGCACGAGGTGAGTGGATCCCACCCCCAGAGACCCTCCAGCCGCCCCGGCGGGGTGACGGGGCTCCCCAGGGTGCAGGGGGCAGACACGGCTCCGTCACCACTCCATCACTGCTCCCCTCTTGCCCAGCAGAAGGCTGAGGAGCGCCCCACCTTCACCGCGCTGCTGGGCAGCATCCTGGACATCGCCGACGAGGAGTGCTGACCACGGGCACTGCCCGCTGAGCCCTGCCCAGCGCTGGCACTGCCCGCCCGGACAGACCCGCGCACCGGGCAGCACCGGGGCACTGCTGTCATGGACACGGCACGGGGGGACCAGGGGAGCCCATGGATGCCCATGGAGCTCCATCACTGCCCTGGAGCTCCATCACTGCCCTGGAGCTCCATCACTGCCCTGGAGCTCCATAACATCTCCAGAACTCCATCACCACCCTGGAGCTCCATCACCACCTTGGAGCTCCATAACATCTCCAGAACTCCATCACCGCTCTGGAACTCCATCACCACCCTGGAGCAGCACCACATCCCCAGAGCTCCATCACATCCCTGGAGCTCCATCACATCTCCTGAACTCCATCACCACCCTGGAGCCCCATCACTGCCCCAGAGCTCCATCACATCCCCAGAGCTCCATCACATCCCCAGAACTCTGTCATATCCCTGGAGCTCCATCACATCTCCAGAACTCCATCACCGCCCTGGAGCCCTATCACTGCCCCAGAGCTCCATCACATCCTCAGAACTCCGTCACATCCCTGGAGCTCCATCACATCTCCAGAGCTCCATCCCAGCCCCGGAGCTCCATCCCCTCCTCGGATCCTCATCCCACTCTCCCCCCTCTCACGGACAATAAACTCCCCCATCCCGTGCGGGCTGCGCGGGGTCCTCCCGGCCGGCAGGGGGCGCGCGCGGCGCGGGGGGCGCAGGCGCGGCGCGGGCGGAAGGGGCGGGCGCGGCACCGGCGGCACGTGAAGGTCGCGGCGCGGCGGCACCGGGAGGGACCGGCGGGGACACCGGGGGGACACCGGGGGGCTCCGGGGGGACACCGGGGGGCTCCGGGACCGCCATGGACCCGCCGTCCGGCGCCGGGCTGGGCGGCGCCGACCCGCAGCTGCAGCGCTTCATCGAGGTGGAGACGCAGAAGCAGCGCTTCCAGCAGCTGGTGCACCAGATGACCGAGCTGTGCTGGGTACGGGCGGGGCGCGGGCGGCTCCGGGGACGGCAGCAGGGCTGGGAGGCCGCGCAGAGCTGCGTCCCCGGGAGCAGGAGGCGGGGGGGATGATGGGGACACAATGGAGCCGCTGTGGGAGCGGTCCCGGTGAGCACAGGGAGGGAGGGAACGGGGCGGGGAGAGGGGAAGTCCCGGGTGGGGAGGGGTCAGATGCGCCCCAGAGGATGAGGATCCCGGGGGGATGGGGACCCCGAGGGGATGAGGATCTGCAGGGGATGGGGATCCCCAGGGGATGAGAACTCCGAGGGGATGAGGACCCTGAGGATCCGAGAGGATGAGGATCCCGGGAGGATGAGGATCCCGGGTGGGGGGTAGCACCATCGTGTCTGAGGGATGGAGATGCCCGGAGGCACGGCCCCAGTGCAGGGGCGGGGGGCAGGGGGTGTCAGGGTCGGGCTGTGGTGCCCCCGGGACCAACGGGCTCCCACTGTGTGCAGGAGAAGTGCATGGACAAGCCAGGCCCGAAGCTGGACAGCCGGGCCGAGACGTGCTTCGTGAACTGCGTGGAGCGTTTCATCGACACCAGCCAGTTCATCCTGAACCGGCTGGAGCAGACACAGAAGTCCAAGTCGGCCTTCTCAGAGAGCCTGTCCGACTGAGCCGGCCCCGGCCCCCGCCAGGCCCACTGCTCCCGACGGAGCCGGGATCGGCTCGGGGGGTTAGGATTTAATTAAATGCCAGTCTCGGGGAAGCTGCAGCCAGATGAGAGCCCGCAACAGAGACACGGACGCTCCACGCCGGGTGATGGGCCGTGTGCCACTGCCATGTGCCGCTCCCGGCGGCCGCCTTTGCGCCGGGACCCTGCGCTCGGGACGCGCCCCCTCGGCCGAGCAGAGGGGTGCTGATGCTCATTCCACGGGTGTTCCCGGTGCTGATGTGAAGCTGGGCTCTGGGTGAGGCCAGCCTGTGGTCGCTGCCTTAAACAGTGCTGCGCAGACCAGCCCTCCTGGGTACGTGCTGACATCCCCCCCCGGCCCCCCTCCCAGTCTGGGATGGGCACCTGAGCCAGAAGAGCTCCTTGGGAGCAGTGATCATCCCAGGCAGTGTCACCGCTGGAAAATACTGTCAGGCTTCTGTAGGGAAATCACTCATATGCCCAAGTGACCAATTTTCACACTGCAGCACAACTCTGTCGATGCTGACTTGCTCCATTAACTGCTTTCCCTGGGTAAATGTAATAAATAATAACTGGGTCAATTTTTAACAGAGATTCTCCTTTGTTCAGGCTGAGAGTGGAAAACCTGGCCTTCTTGTCACTCCCCCTCCATCCCAGTGATCCTCTTGGTTGTAAAATTAATAGGAAGAGGGCATAATTGTCTTCTGGCTAGAAGCTTTTTTTTCTGAATTGTGATTTGTTGCTGAATTAATTTGGTCCCGTGAATCAAACCTGTTTCTGGGAGACTCTGTGGCCTTTCCCCTTCTACCCCAAAGGTTTAACAGCTCCTGCTGTCCTGTAGTTTCTTTAGAGAGGCTGAAAGCAGGAAATAACTAACCAGCTGCTTTATCACCCCGTGCACTTTTCCCTGTGGAGGTCACTGGTGGGAGGCCCGTGGATGTGCCTTCTGGACCTCTGCCCCCAGGACACAAAGAGGAGCTTCTAACTGGAAAAACAACCAACAACTGGTCGGCTCTCTGGGAAGGCAGCACAGCATTCCAGCAGTGTTTATGTGCAGTGTGGCTCTGGGAAGCCTGGGGTGGCACTGACAGCGGCCTGGAGCTCTGCACAGGAGCCTGGTCAACCAGATCTGCACTCATCCCATGGCAGGAGGGGCTGGACAGCACCTGTGAGCAGCTTGCAGCCAGCAAGCCTTCCTGGGAGCAAAGTCAGGATGTGTTAAACAGCTGTGCTGACACAAACCCACATCAGTGAGGACACAGCTGTCTAGTTATCTTTCAGGAACTTACCTCAATAGCTAAGGACTAGATTCCCAGAGTAAGTGGTTCCCTCTCCTGTCCTAACTTGAATTTCTCTGGAGCATTCGCAGAGTTCTTCCTGCCCCTGTGATTCTTCACACCTTTCAGCTGGCCCAGCTCGGTACAAACGTATCACTCACCACTTGGGGAACTGAACAGAGCAGATTTTAATAGAATACAGTAAGCAGGTGCTTCATCAACCTGCACAGCAGATGTTGCATGAAGAGGTTGGTCCCTCTGAAGAGCCACAGCAGCGTGTGGCAGCACCACTGAAGTTACCCCGTTTGGGCTGTGTTCTGTTCTTGGATGTGAATCTGTAAATAAATTCTAGCAGAGTGAGCAAAACAAGTACTCGACAGAAGAATCTTTAATTATTATTCTGCGTGTGTCACCTTTCAAGACAGACATCCATCTTCTCTCTGCGTGACTTTAGCACCATGTTAGATCATTTTGTAGCTGTTAATCCTGTTTTTAAGAACAGGAGGCCTCCCCAGATGTGTGGTCTGCCATGCAGGGTTAGCACTGTGTTAGTGCTGCAGGTCTCTGCACAGCCAGGTTCTGGGTCCTGATGAGGACGGATCAGTTCTCCATGTAAAAGAACACTGAAGAAGCACAGGATCCAAGGAATGCTTGGGTGCTTCCCAAGGCTCCTGTGTGGAGCCACAGGAGGCTGCTGGCCCTGCCAGCCTCCTGTCAGTGGCACATCACCAAAGTGGCACCTGGGACAGGCAGAGGGTGACTGCCAGGTCCTGCCAGTGCAGCAGCAGCTGAGGCAGCGTGTTCAGCCTTGGCAGTGGGAGCAGAAAGCCAGCAGTTCACAGGCGTCCTCACACGCCTTCACTTCTCCTCCTCCTCCTCCTCCTCTGCGCTCTGACAGCCTTTGTCCTCTGCGGGCAGCAGAGGCTGGTGCTGACAGGACTGGTGTCTGTCTGGGCTGCTCCATGGGGGATGCAGGTCTGCCCTGCCTGGCTGCAGGAAGAGGGGCAGGAGGCTGGGGGAGAAGGGCATGTCCCTGAAGGCGTGCAGGAGGAAGATGCCAGACACGATGGTGAGGAAGCCGCTGATGGAGCCCACGACGTTGTCCAGCACCATGTGCTGCCACTCCTTGAAGAGGATGGTGGAGCACGTCATGACTGCTGTGGTGAACAGCACGTAGTAAATGGGTGTGACTACAGATGTGTTGAAAATGTCCAAGGCTTTGTTCAGGTAGTTGATCTGGATGCTGATGCAGGTCACCAGGCACACCAAGAGCACCCAGCCCAGTGGCTCTTTCAGGACTGGCTTCCCAGAAAACAGTTCTTTCAGGGCAATGCCCAGGCCTTTGACACAGGATACAGACAGTGAGCCAATGGCAGAGCAGACCAAAACATAAACCAGCACGTTGCTCTGTCCATAACGGGGTCCAGCCACAAAGATAAGCAGAAGGGAGCTCACCAGGACACACACAGCAAATACAATGAATCCTTGGGGAAAGAATGAAAGAGCTCTGTCAGAACACAATGACAGATGTAACTGGACAGCAAGCAGAGACAGAGGACAGGGTAACTGCCCCATCAGTCTGTCTTTTTGGCCTCCTTCTGAAGGGACTGGGGTTGGGAAGCAGAGTCAGTCTGCAGCCTGAGCAAAGCTGCAGAGCCAGCAGCAGCTCTTTACAGTGCAGTCACAAGTCAGGCTGTCAGATACAGCCCACGATGGGAGTGGCAGGGGCACAGCCAGGCTCCAGGGCACTGGCAGAGGTGGGAGTCTTGTTGACCAGTTCTGCAGGAGGCCCAGGAGGGGAGCAGAAGGCTTGGGAAGCCGTGGCTGAACTCTGGGGACTGTGGTGTGATAAAAAGGAAAGTGCCACGTGACAGGAGTGCAAGGCCCTGCCAGAGTGTTCCTTCTAATGAGCAGCAGCACCTACCTGTTACTCTGCTTTGCTCTTCTGCCTGTGCTTCCTTCCTCCATCTCTTGTGGCTTATTCTGCCATTTATGCTATTGCCCACATCATATCCTTGCAACTTGATTTACCCTCTGACATAAGCACTAGGACTACCTGATCTTGGATGTAACTCGTTGAATTCATTCATCTTTCCCTGAAGGTCCTCCTCTGCCTTCCCTCAGCCACACCACTGCCACCTTGGTGTCCAGGAATTCCCTATCCTATCCTGGCACTGCCACAGGCCAACCCCTTCTGCTGGCAGCTGCACCTAATTCCCCTGCTCTTCACTTTTTGCATCTATACCTCATAGACAGTTAAAAAAAAAGCCCACTTGGTGACTGCTGATGATTCCAGGTGGGTCTGCAGGACAGGAAACAGCTCCATTACCATTTAGTTCAGTCCTTACTAATCCAGCCAAGTTGTGTCCCACCTTCTACTGTGTGTTCCAAGCCTGAAGATGACAGGATCCCTTTTATTTTAGTACCTGGATCTTTCAGCTTCTCCGCCATTGACTCCAGGCTGGAAACCTCTTCTTCCTGCGGAGCGTGGATCACCATCACAGTGGAGCCCAGGATACTCAGGATGCAGCCAATCTTCCCATGAACATTCAGCTGCTCATTGAGGAAGGTGGAAGACAGAACTGCACTGAAAGATAGTTTAAAAAAACCCCCACTCAAAACAAGTTAAGGCAAGAGATGGGAGTACCTGAGGGAAGAGAGGGAGGAAAGCAGAGCAACTGCTTTCATCACCCAGGGGCAGTAGGTGAGGTGAGGGTGTTTCTGAGGCTGCTTACCTAACAAGGACACTTAGAGCACCCAGTGGAGTTACCAGTGTTGCAGGGGCAAAGGCATAGGCAGCAAAATTTGCAGCTTCTCCAACTCCCACTGCAAGAGAAATTTTTGGGTGAGCATCAAATTCACCGTAATAAAAATTCACCGTAATAAAAGTTTGAGTGTAGTCAGAAAAGCCTCAGTTTCCACCTGAGCATCCTGTGTTTCTCTAAGGTGTGTCAGAACAGCACCAGCAAGAACAACCAGAAGCCCCACACAGGTTCTCTTGGGAAGGGAAGGCTCAGTGTGATGCATGGTGACCCTTAATCACATGTGCCTGTACAGCGAGCAGCAACCACAGGAAAGTATTGCTACAACAGCCACAAAGCTGAAAGGAGTTTGTATTTCTAAGATGTGTTCTTCTTCTGAAACTGCTTTTACAGCATTTTAAAGGATAAATCAAGTACAGTTGGTTCTTAACATTGAAAAGTGTGAAGTGGAGCTGCTGAAATTGCTGTAGCATCAAAGAGTGCTGGATGTTCTGTTATCACTACATCCTCTGGGCAGGCCACTTCAGAAGCACTCAACCCAACCCAGCTAGACCAGCTCCTCAGCTCCTGCTTAGCAGAGAAACCTGGTAATGCACGAGACCTTAGGTTATTTTAGAGTCAGAATTAGATTAACATCATCCTCAGACACTCAGATGAAAATCAAGCAAACAATGATCATCATAATAAAACATGGAAGTAACTGGAAATAACCATAAACACTCTTAAAAGAAAGAGAAGGCTCTGGGGTGACTTAATTGTGGCTTTCCAGTACCTGAAGAGAGCTGGAGAGAGACTTTTTACAAGGGCATGTACTGACAGGATATGGGGGAATGGCTTCCAACTGGCAGAGAGTGGGTGTACATTAGATATCAGGGGAGAAATCCTTTACTGTGAGGGCAGTGAGGCCCTGGCACAGGTTTCCCAGAGAAGCTGCCCCATCCCTGGGCTGGCCGGGGCTTGGAGCAGCCTGGTCTAGCGGAGGGTGTCCCTGCTCGTGGTCTTTAAGGTCCCTTCCACGATTTATTCCGTCCTAAGGGTGAGCGCCGGTACTTACTGCACAGCAGCCCTGCCCACCAGAGCCATTCCCGCAGGTACGCGTGCCCTCCTTGCCCTGAGTGCGGAGGAGAGAGAAACAGAAAAAAGCCTCAGGTGAAGCGACACCGACGAAGCGAGGCGGATGAAGCGACGCGGGGCTCGCGGTGCCCGGAGCGGCCGTACCTGCCCTGGCGCGGCCGCGGCCGCACAGCCGGAGCAGCCCCTTCTTCTTGAGGACGAAGCTGCCGCCGATGAAGGCGCTGGAGGACAGGGCCAGCCCCAGCCCCAGCCCGAACCCGGCCCCCATGGCCCCGGCGCCTTCCCCGGCGGGGCGGGGAGCGGAGCGGAAGGGGCGGGGAGCGGGTTCGGCTTCCGCGGGGACGGGAACGGGGACGGCAGCGTCTCCTGTGCCGGGCTGGAGGAGGAGGAGGGATGAGCAAGGGCAAGGACGATGCCCCGCACGAACTCGAGAGCCAGTTCGTGCTGCGGCTGCCGCCGGTGAGAGCCCGCTCGGTCCCGGGCGAGCTCGGCCCCGTTCGCCCGGCCGGCACCGCGGCCGGGAGGGCTTGGCGAGGCAGCGGGGATGCTGCGGGGCTGGCGAGGGACGTGGGAGCAAGGCTGGAGGCATTTGGGACCTGGCTGGCCCCGCTCCCGCTCTTCCGAAGGGGTTTTCCGCGGAGGGGAGCTCCTGCCACGCAGAGCGGGATGCTCGGGAGGCGACCGAGGGGATTAGGTTGTAGGGATTTAGCAAGCGCTGGCTCTTCAGTTGCTGTGGCTGTAAGTGGCCTCGATGGTATTTGGTAGGTGCTCGAAGCCGAGACTCTGTTTTCAGCGGTGCCCAGCGACAGGACGAGGAGCAATGGCCATAAAACAAAGCACAAGAAGTTCCACCTCAACGTGAGGAAGAACTTCTTTACACTGAAGGTGGCAGAGCACTGGAACGGGCTGCCCAGGGAGGTCATGGAGTCTCCCTCTCTGGAGACATTCCAAACCCACCTGGATGCGTTCCTGCGTCATCTGCTCCAGGTGACCCCGCCTTGGCAGGGGGGTTGTACTGGATGATCTCCAGTGGTCCCTTCCAACCCCAGCCATTCTGGGATTCTGTGACTGTCCTGCTGAGACCACAAGGGCTTTGGTACGGGGAGCTGTAGCTTCCCCAGCTCTATGTTCCCCTGGCAGGTGTGTCTGTCAGGGCCCTCACACCACTGTGTCATGCCAGGGCTATGGAGAGCACCAGGAGGAGCAGAGTCACAGGACTGATGTGGTGTTGGGAGGAGGGTGCAGTTCTCATCGTGACTCTTGCAGTTGCTGTTCTGCATGGGGCTGGCAGGTGTTTAAAGCTGGGTGGGATGTGCAGAAGCCTTTAGGGATTCTTGGAGGAAGCACACCCTCTCCTGAAGTAAGTGTGTCCAACCTTCCCAGGAATATGCCTCCACTGTGCGGCGAGCAGTCCAGTCCGGGAACGTCAACCTGAAGGACAGGCTCACCATTGAGCTGCACGGTGAGTGAGCAGCACCAGGGCATCTTAAACCTCCCCTGGCTGTCTGCAAGTGAAGCTGTGCCACTTGCATGTGTTGTCCTGTGGAGCTGTTGCTGCCCAGGGATGTGTTGCCCAGTGTGGCTGTTCAGCCACAGCACTGACCTGTTCCCGTGCTCTCCACAGCGGATGGACGCCATGGGATTGTCCGTGTGGACCGGGTGCCGCTGGCAGCCAAGCTGGTGGATCTGCCCTGCATCATCGAGAGCTTAAAAACCATCGACAAGAAAACCTTCTACAAGACAGCGGATATTTGCCAGGTATGGGCAGTCCTTCTCACCTGCTCCTTAATTCCTTAAGCTTAATTCCTTGCTTCCCTCTCCGGGATAACCCTTGCACACTCTGGCAGCTGGACATCCAGTATAACGTGGCCAATTCTTGTATTCTCACAGTATTAGCAGTTTAAAATTCCCCATTCCGCTTGGTGTTTAGAAACCTCATTTCTGGAGCATGAAATGTGACTGTCCTTGTGACAGCTTAACTGCTGCTGTGTCCAGCTGAGCTGGGTGTGAAACTGTGTTTCCCACACCCTGTGCCCCTGAATCCCTTTGGCTCACAACTTGCAGTGGGCAGACGCTGTTCCTTCACATCCTCCTGCCTCACAATAAACCTTTGCGTTTCTGTGGGGATTCCAGATGCTTGTTTGCACCGTGGATGGTGATCTCTACCCCCCTTTGGAAGAGCAGACTGTGAGCACTGACCCCAAGGCAAACAAGAAAAAGGACAAGGACAGAGAGAAGAAATTCATATGGAACCATGGCAGTGAGTAGAGACTGTGCAAAACCCCTCCAAACCCCTCCACCTCAATACCCCACAGCTTCTTCAGGGTACTCACAGCTGCCAGGTACTGGCTGTGCTGCTGCTCCATTTCCAGGGCACTCTCTGCTGCTGAAGGGCCTTCTCCCTTCTGACATGCACTTCTCTCACTGGGCCATCTGCCTGACACGTGCAATCTGTTTCCTCTGTGACAGTCACTCTTCCCCTGAAAAACGTGAGGAAGAGGCGATTCCGGAAGACAGCTAAGAAGAAGGTGAGTTGCTTCTCACACAGATGCAGATGCAATACCCTAGGGTTAGGAAGGCAGAGACAGGAGAGCTGTAACTGCCTGTTGGTCCAGTAAACAAGGGATTTCTTAATGTTCCTGCACATGTTTTCTTGCCTGAGATGAGGGTGAAGGGAGGGTAGTAAATTAAACACTTCTTTGGGTGCTTCCTCCATGTTTTCCAAGATGCTCCTGAGGGGAAAATCCTCTGTGCAGACAAACTAACTGTTGGACTTCATTCCTGGGGCTGCCCTGCCATAGCACATCTCCTCCTGCTCATAGAGAGGAAAGGAAGGGAGACTTGCATGGAAATGAGGCTTCACTCATTCCTGCTTTCCCAGTCTTCTCTCCCTGCATGGCCCTTTTCCTTCCCCAACAGGCAGTGCTACAAATAGTACAACTGTCACTTCAGCTGGGGGAGTGACAACAGATGGAGCTCAGAGACTGTCTCTGCATATGCACAAGCCAGGCAAGGTGTTGGGGAGATGCAGCACCCTGAGGCTGGGAAGACTTGTTCTTCTCTCCTTTGCAGTTTCTGAGGACAGGATGGAGTGTGATTTTGCATGACATTTGGGAAACAAATTACTTGAGATGTTCTTATAGCTCACAGGAGAGATGTCACAGCAGTAAGATTCCTGATTAATTTAGAAGTGAAAAAGCAAACCATCTTTTAAGTGAGATCAGAAGGAGTTGAGCTGACCATCAACACCTCAAGGACTTCCTGCATACACGTGGAAAGCCTTATTTCATGAGTAGTAAGAGCAGAAAAGCTGAAGCACACAAGCCACCAAGGAGCTCTGCACCAAAAAAGAGGGATTGTTTTAGGGGGGGTGCACAAACTACCTCTTGTTTGAGCATAAACAAATGCTGAGCAGAAAGAGAAGAGAGCCTTGAAACAGGGCTCTGTCCAGAGGTGGAGGGTTGGGGTTGACCCGCACCAGCAACATGCACGAGGCATTTAACAGTGTCTCTGCTCTCTTTGCCCTCTCTGGCCCAGTATATCGAGTCTCCTGATGTGGAAAAAGAGGTGAAGCGTCTCCTGAGCACCGATGCCGAAGCTGTCAGTGTCCGTATCCTTTCAGTGGGGAAGAAAGCCCAGGAGTGGGACAGGACTCTGTGTGACCTGAGGGTTTTGGAAAGGACAGACAGCTTGAGCTTTGAGTGGGTGGGGGAGGCTGGGAGATAAGTACACAAGTTTTGGAGCCTCATCTTTGCCATGTTCAAAGCTTATTGTTTCCTCATGGTGATCTTTCTTGTTGTACTGAGCAGGAACTGAAATAATAGTAGAGGAGAAGTCATCAAAAAAGGAGGCTGGGGTGTTTCATCCTGGGTATCCTTAGCTACAAGGCCAGACTTGTTGAAGGGGCAGTGATCTCCTGCAGTTCTTAGCATTCTTCCACGTTCCTCTTTTTCCCTTGACTCACCTGTTCCTGCTGTCAGGCTGGGAAGTCATTGCTGAAGATGAAACAAAAGAAGTGGACAACCATGGTTCTCTCACCAGCCTGGACATCTCTTCCCCAGGGATGTCGGGACACAAGCAAGGCCACGGCTCCTCAGGTGCAGTGGGGAAGGCTCTTGTTTCCTCTCCACCTACTAAGTGGTGTGGTCCCTGCCAGGCAGAGGGTGCTGGGAGGTCACCAGCTGTGTTTTAACTCTTTTGCCCCCACCTAGAACACGATGAACTGCGGGAGATATTTAATGATATCAGCAGCAGCAGCGAGGATGAAGATGAGAGGGACCATCATGACGATGAAGACCTGAACATCATGGACACTGAGGAAGACTTGGAGAGACAGCTGCAGGACAAGCTGAATGAGTCTGATGGGCAGCAGCAGGAGAATGAGGGGTCCAACCAGATTGGTGAGTGGGTGGCAGAGCACAGCAGAATTGTTGGGATGCCAGGCAGGCTGCACTGCCCGGCTCTGCTGCTGCTCTGGCTGTGAGCTCGCTCTCCCTTCCAGCCATGGGGATCCAGAAACAGATTGACAACCTGAAAAGTAAACTCCAGGAGACTCAAGACAGGAGGAAGCGCCAGGAAGATCTCATCATGAAAGTGGAGAACTTGGCCCTCAAGGTGAGAGCTCTCCTGGGGTCTCCTCGAGTCCCCTGCTTAGCACTGGCTTGCCATTAGGTCCAGCAGACTGATTTAGCTGCTGCTGCCCTGGAAAAGCCAGGGGCCTTTGCATGCTGGATTAAAAATAGTTGTGGTGTGGTTATACACACTCCAGCAATTCCCTGTGGAAGCAAGGCAGTCTGTGAAACTGGAGGAGATAAGGGGGGTGTCAGTGCAGCTGGGGCCTTGCTGCATTATTTGACATGTTGTGCCAGCACCCAGTCAGTTGAGAACACATTGGTAACTGTGGTCTGGCATGTTTGTCTCTACAGACCCGTCTCCAGGCTGTCCTGGATGAGTTCAAGCAGCAGGAGGAGCGAGAGAAGCAGCAGGTGAGGAGGCTCCCACAGTGGAGTGGGAAGTACTGGGGCATAACAAGGTTCTAGGCTTGGCCTCTGACAAAGTTTCCCCAATCCTGTACCACACCAGCTGCTGAGAACTCCAGTATTCCAGGTCAGGTGGGGTTGTACCTCACCTGCAGTTGCATGGAGCTTCCTGAGGCACAAGGAGATACAGGGAGTAGGTTGACTGCAGCCTTCCTTCTGAAGGAGCAGTGAGCCAGAACATGTCCAGTCAGCAGTCCAAAGCTGCCAGGATTGCTGACACACAAACCCAGTGACATCCATGTACCAGAAAGGCAGTGGCTGTAGACTCTTGGCAGATTTCCTGCCTGGGCAGCTCTGTTCCAGCCAGGTACAAGGCAGGAGGTTCTTTTTCCCAAGTTCCTGTGGGCAGTGCCAGTTCTGTTCCAGAGGTGCCCAGGCACAGCTCTGGGCAACACACAGGCAGAGCAGCCACTGGCATGTGTAGAAGACCTGCAGGAACACAGATATGCTGAGGCTGGGGCTGCCCAGAGTCCCAGCCATGCCTGACTGTAAGCCTCTCTCCCTCTTCCCAGATGGCATCCCTGCAGGAGCAGCTGGAGTCCCTCATGGAGAAATGAGGAGTGGGCTTGGGTCTTTGTAAGTGTGAGCAGAGCTGAAAGTGGTGGTCAGCTGCCATGCTGAAGTCTTTGCTTTACTCACACACTTCTGCTGCCAGAAGTTCTGCAGTGCTAGAGGTTCCATGTCCAGAGCTGCTTTCACATCCATTGTGCTGGGTTTGGCTGGTGGAGCTGAAAGATTGGACTGTGCCTGTGAGAGCAGCCAAAACACCGGATTTACTGTAAATACTCAGCACTGATCTCCCTGGGACAGCACAGTGTTGGTTTCTGCATCGTATTGAATCTTGGGCTTGATGGGCTGTGGCCTGGTAGGAGCTTGTTCTTGTGTTTGAGGAATGCTTGTGTCTACAAACCATAATAAAGTACCATTTCCAACCCTGGGCTGTTCCTGTATGGTCTCTCGAGGGTCTGGCTACACACAGGCCCTGGCAGGGAGCAGTTCCTGGGCACTGCTGGGCTCCTTCCTCAAAATGCTCCGTGTGGGGCTGGGTCAAAAGTGACTGTGCCATCATTCTGGGGGAGGAACGAGGGCCTCCTGATTAGGGAGTTTCTGTAATTCCTCACAGACTAGGCAGGCAAATCCCAGATTAACCTGACAGGGTGGGAAGAGGATTAGAAGGGTGGTTACAGGAGGCAACGGAGGACACCAGGGGCTTCAGCAAGTGTGCGCTACGGCGGGACACCCCTCTCACAACCCAAAGGGCAAGGGAAACGGAGAAGGCTTCCAAGCTCTGCCCCCTGCATATAGAGGAAAAGATCAGCAGCAGCCCTGGCAGATGACAGCTGTGTCCAGATAGTCAAGAAAGAGAGATAAGCCTGAGGAAGACGTGGAGCTCAAGAAGGGCGAGAGCGTGCCCGCGTGCACGTGCCTGTGAGCTGCTCCTGAGGGCTGGCAGGAGCAGCCATGGAGGAAACCTACCTGCTGAACGTGGAGGGGGTCAAAAAGAAGATTCTGCACGGAGGCCAAGGGGAGCTGCCGAAGTTGCAGGATGGGAGCAAGGTAAATTGTCTTGGTTTGTTGTTCCCCCAAGGCCCTGGGAGAGGGAGTGGGTCTGACACCGCCAGTCCTGCCCATTACAGTTGACAAGCTGAGCTCCAGGTCTGGGGTACAGCGAGGTCCCTCACAAGAGAGGTGTAGGAAGGGCTGGTCTGGTCACAGGCAGCCACATTGCCCATGGCCTCACCTTGCACTGGGCCTGTGACACCTGCTCCCTCTGTCCTGGTGCCATTAGAGCTCAGCAGCCCCCATGGGTTGCTGAAATCGGCCTTTCCTCCTCAAGCAGGAGTGAGGTGAGCCAAGGAGTTGTTCTTGGGAGATTCCCCAGACCCTGGGTATGGGCAGATCAGTGTGGGTTCCACCATATCCTGATGCGTACGGTGAGAGCACCCTCTGTATTGTGCTCTCCATAGGGGGATCCATAGGGAGCAGCACAGATGGGTGTGAGGACACTCCACCATCTGCCTGTTGTCTTAAGACAAGTGGGCAGCAGTCACCATCTCCTGCTGCAGGGGGAGAGCTGCCAGTCAAACCAGCACATTGCTGGGAGCAGGCTTGACCCCACAGCTCAGCTCACTGGGACTGCCAAGGGGACTGAACACTGGGCTCTCTCCGGGGCAGTTCACCTTCCACTTCCAGACGCTGAAGGACAACTTTGAGCGGACGGTGCTCGATGACAGCCGGGAAGCCGGGATGCCCATGGAGATCATCGTGGGCAAGATGTTCAAGCTGGAGATATGGGAGACGCTGCTCAGCTCCATGAGAATCGGGGAGGTGGCAGAGTTCTGGTGCGACATCATTGTGAGTGAGGGCACCACAGATGCCCATTTCCCTCCTTCCTGCAGAGCCAGGGCACGGGACCGTGCATCCCACAGATGCTCCAGCTTTGTCTGGTGCGAGCACAGGGGGCACAGGTGCCACTCAGCCGCAGGTCTCCAGGGTTGCTGCCCCAGATGAAGGGGTGCAGACTGTTCCCATGCACTGAGTGGGGTCCTCCCCCTCCTTGCAGCACACAGGCATGTATGCCCTGGTCGCCAGGGGCATGCGGAGGATCGCAGAGGGACGGGACCCCCTGGAAGGGCAGAAGCACCGCTGTGGCATGGGCAACATGTTTGACTACCACAGCACGGGCTATGCCGACCTGGACGAGCTGCAGCGGACGCCACAGCCCCTCATCTTCGTCATGGAGCTGTTCCGGGTAAGGGGGATGGAGGGACGGGTCCAGAGCGGGAACAGGCTCGGACAGGCAGCTCAACTCCTACTGCCCGTGCAGGTGGAGGAGCCCTCAGCGTACAAGCGTGACACCTGGGCCATGAACAACGAGGAGAAGCTGGCAGCAGTGCCGGTGCTGCACAGCGAGGGCAACCGCCTCGTCCTCCGCAGGGAGTTCGCACAGGCGGCCGCCAAGTACCAGGAGGCCGTGATCTGCCTGAGGAACCTGCAGGCCAAGGTGAGCAGGACCAGGCAGCTCCTGGCAACCCTGCCCGGGCCGTGCCTCAGAGCGCTGCCCTGTGGGCCTTGGGGGCCTGGGAGGGGATGGCCACAGCCCTGAGACAGCCAGTGTTTCTCCCCGGGGCAGGAGAAGCCGTGGGAGGATGACTGGCTGAAGCTGGAGAGCCTGGTCACACCGCTGGTGCTCAACTACTGCCAGTGCCAGCTGGAGCTCGGCGAGTACTACGAGGTGCTGGAGCACACGACGGAGCTTCTCCAGAAGCACAACGGTACCTGTGCCCTGCGTCTCACACCCCTGCTCCCAGGGACTCTGTCCCCCTGGATCCCCCATTCGTGGCAATGCTCGTCCCATGTCCCTCTGCCTGTGGTAGTACCTACCTCACCTAGATCCCCACATCCACTGCAGAACCCACGTCCCAGTTTCCCCTGCCTGTGCAAGTGCCCAAAACCCTGTTTTCCCCTGCCCACAATGGCACCTCTAGGTCCTCCCCCCCCACCATCACCACCACTTTTCCCCTTTCCGTGATGATTCCTGCCCCGGTCTCCCTGCCCTCCCTTACAGATGTGTTCACCCCACATGCCCCTGCTCCACGTGCTTCATGTCCCCTGGTTCCCCAGGGTCTCCAGGTCCTGTGGCCAGTGGCCCTGAGCTGTGGGACCCCCACTGGGGGCTCTTCTCTCCTGGCAGACAATGCCAAGGCCTATTTCAAGCGGGCAAAGGCCCACGCTGCAGTCTGGAACGAGCGGGAGGCGCGGGAGGACTTCATGCGTGTGGCTCACCTTGACCCCTCCATGGCGGCCGCCGTGAAGAAGGAGATGAAGCAGCTGGGGGAGAGGATGAGGAAGAAGCACGTGGAGGATCGGAAGCGCTACCAGGGGCTCTTCCAGTCATCCCAGGGTCGGCGGGCCAGCAAGGGGAAGGAGAGCAGGGAGGCGGGTGATGGAGCACCTCAGGGTGGGGTCTGGGAGAGCCCTGGGCAGGGGGAGCAGGATGCAGGGAGCCAAGGAGCAGAACAACCAGGGGATGGGGGTGAAGGGGAGGCACCAGGAGGAGAAGCAGCCCAGGGACAGCCTGCAGGAGCAGAGGTGGAAGCGAGTGATCAGACAGGACTGGAGGAAGAAGTAAAGCTGGGCACGTGTGGGGCAAAGCCAGAGAGCGTGGGAACAGAGGAGGAAGAGGAGAAAGAGGAGGAGGAAGAGGAGAAAGAGGAGGAGGGAGAAGAGGAAGAGGAAGAAGAGGAGGGGGAGGAAGAAGAAAAGGAAGAAGAAAAGGAAGAAGAAAAGGAAGAAGAAGAAAAGGAAGAAGAAAAGGAAGAAGAAAAGGAAGAAGAAAAGGAAGAAGAAAAGGAAGAAGAAAAGGAAGAAGAAAAGGAGGAGGAAGAGGAGGAAGAGGAAGAAGAAGAGGAAGAAAAAGAAGAGGAAGAAGATGAAGAAGAAGAAGAGAAAGAAGAAAAGGAGATAGAGGAGGAGAAGGTAGAGATAGCAGAGGAAGAAGATGAAAAACTGGAGGAAGAGGAGGTGGAGAAGGTGGAAGAAAAGGAAGAAGAAGAGGAGAGGCCGGAGAATGGAGATGGGGGGTCAAAAGAAGAAGAAAAGAAATTGCAAGAGGGGGAGGAGGTGGAGAAGGAAAAAGAAAAGGAGGAAAAAAGTGAGAGGGAGGAGGAGAAGGTAGCAGAGGGAAAAGTGGAGGAGGACAAAGAGGAAGAGAGTCTATCAGCAGAGATGGGAAAGCTGGATGTAGGGCAATGTGGGGAATCAGAGGGGACAGAGGCAGCAGAGATTGAGCAGGAGCAAGAAGCCAATGGGGCAGAGGAAGATGGCACAGGGAGTGCAGCTCAGGCTCAGCCAAACAGAGACCCAGAGCCAGGGCCTCCCAGTGAGGAGCTGGAGCCAGCTGAGGGGCCCCCAGAGCTGGAGGATATGGAGGATGAGACACCTGGAGAGGCTCTGGAAGAGGCAAGCTGCAGGAAGCAGCGAGCAGGCAGAGAATGAGAAAATGCTAGGGAAGGGAACATCCCCCCAGACAGCTTCACCCCTGGGGCAGCCAGAGGAGGGGACAGTGGGCAGTACTGTGACATGTAGGGCCACGACCCTGGGGCACAGTCAGCCCTGAGCAAGGCCAGTTATCCCTGCATGGGGGAAAGGCTGCTAGAGCACTGACAAGGAGGCACAGCACAGGCAGCAGGGCTCCTGTACCCTGAGAGGGAGCCCCGGGGCTCGGTCTGGCCCGGCAGTGACACGGGAACAACGCTGTCCTGACCCTGCCACCACTGAGCCCACTGTCCCTGCTGTGCAGCAGTGCCCTCTGCACCCCTGCCCCGACTCATCGGCTCCAGCGCCTTTCAGCTGGGCGCCACGGGGCTTTGCTGGCTGAGAAATAAAAGCTCTTCCCTGGCATCGTGTGCTGCAGTTGTTCCTGGATGTGACCGGCTTCCCTGATCATAGTCCACACCTCCTGCCTTGCCCTGGAGCCCGTGGCACAGGGATGGGGCCGTTCATGCTATTCCTGAGAGAGGTAGTTAAGGAGGTTGCATTTCACGCCCATTTAAGCTCCCGAGTCTCTCCTGTGTGAGAGTGTCCCCAAACTTCCCTGCAGCCCAGCACTGCCAGCACTGCCTTTGCCCAGCACTGCCAGCCCTTCCAGACAGGGGTGATAGCAGGTCCAGCCCAAAAAATATCAGTCCTGTCCAGGGTTTACCATCACCCTGTGCAGTGGGGGAGGCCTGAGAGCCCCCAGCCTTACCCTGAGCTGCTTCTCAGCTGAACCCCTCACCGTGCTATAGAGGCACAGTGAACATGGGCAGGGGCAGAGACACCTGGACACCTCTGGGCACTGAAGATTTAATGCAGCTCCAGAAAGAAAGCATGGAAGGAGAGGACTGCCCAGAATCCCACTGCTGCCTACATCCTTCCAGGGGCTGAAGGGTTTCCTACAGCAAAAGTTCCTGGGTGAGAAAGAGGGAACTGTCCCCACACAGCCCCTGTCCCAGCCCTCGGGCTGCCACATGGCCCTGGACAGACCTTGCTGTGAGAGGATCAAGAGGGTGGTTGGGGGACACACCTGTGTCTGGGGAACCTGGAGCCCTGCTCTCAGCTTCTGTCCTGCCTCAAGTGGTGTTGACAGCCAGGGTGACAGTGCAGGCTGTGTCCCAGCAGCCCTGCAGGAGCAGTGCCAGGATGGCACAGCAACAACTCAGAGGAGATGCATGGATAGAAGAGGCCAGAGCACTGATCCAGGTCTCAGTATAAATACAAATTTATTCTCTTTCCAGAGTAGAGATGGCACAAAGCAGTGAGGACAGCAGCACCACAGTACATGGTTACCAGAGCATTAGCCAGCCTGCTCCCCTCCCACATCCCGGCTCCCAGACACAGCCCAAGTGCCCAACCTGGTCACCTCTGCTCCCCACACCTGGCACTGGGGCGAGCAGCTCTGGCCCCTTTTTCTTCTGCCTGCCTGGACACTTCTCACCTCATCCTCAGGCCAAACCTCTCTCTTCCCCACACTGCTCCCATCCTGCCACTGGGATAACAGAGGGGCCCAGCCACGACTCAAGGGCTGGCCTGTGGTCCCTCTCAGGAGCAGCCTAACACACAGCCTAACACAAAGCCAGCCTAACACCAGTGCCACTGCTACTGCCCCCCTGCCACTCACCCAGCTGTGAGAGGGGACAGCAAGGACAGCAACCCACGCTGCTGCCAGCAGACACTGCACACAACACACTGAGCACCTGGGCATAAAGGCTCACACCACCTCACCCCTGGTTCTCGTCTCTGCCAGCACACCGAAGCCAACTGCACAGCCCTGGGCCCGAGCACACTGCCCTGGTCCCAGCACCCCTGAAAACAGCTCACCACTGCATCCCATCCCAGCCAGCAACAACAGCCCTGTCCCTGTCCTGGCACCAGAGCACTGGAACCACCTCAGCCCCCGTTCTGGGTTACCCCACAGCACCTGACTCTGCCTCTTTCTCGACATAACACAGCACGAGACAGCCAGTCTGAGGGAGCCTTTGGGACCAGGAGCCACCCCCACGCCTGAGCTGCCCTGCCAGTCTGCACAACAGCCCCCCTCCACTGCCCCACAGGACTCACCTGCTTCCAACAAGGGCCTTCAGCCCCCCAGCTCAGCTCAAAGGCAGGGACAGCAGCCAGGCAGCTGCTCCCTAGGGGCAGAAAGGAGGTGCCCTACCTGTCCTGCTGTGCATTTGCATCAGAACAACCCCAGGGCTGGAGTATGGCCGGAGAAACCCCTTCCTGCAGGAGCTGAGGCTCCCCAGGGATGGAGCTGGGTCTGTGCAGGACAGGCTCTCTGTGCCATGGCACAGATCCCCAGGAAACCAGGCAGGATGGAGAACCTGCTGCAGGTCCAGCCCTCAGTGAGCTCCCCTCGCAGCAGCCCTGCTGCAACACCAGCAACAGGGAAGGTGCTGGTTCCCGTGGGAGCAGGAGCTGGGCTGGTCTGAAAGTGAGGGGCAGCTACACTTATAGTGTTAGAATTTAATGGAGTGAGTCCACGAGAGTGTTTAAGTACAGAATATATATAATATATAGAAATATATGCACATTAAACAGTAAGGCTCTGTTATAAAGACCCTCTCAATATAAGGCTACTAGCTGGGCTGAAGCTCTAACATGGACTCATCCCTACTCCATAAACCTCACAGACTCTCTCCAGGTGGTACGTGCCTGGCTGGCTGCAGAGCCTTGGGTGGCAGAGCTTGAACCATAAGGCTGGCAGCTGGGTGCTGTTATAAAGAGTTATTTTAAAAACTGGGTGGCTCCAGGAGTGTTTTGGTGCCCATAAACCTGGAGGCTTCTGGGCAAAAATGAAGAGTGGGAGACTGAGCTCTGCATCCCCTCCAGGGCAGCAGGCAAAGGCAGCAACCCCTGCGTACCAGGGGAGACAGGCAGTTTTCATGGCTTCAGTTCTTTCTTCCAAACCACTCCACCCAAGCTCGGACACTGTGGCTGAGTGACCAAGCCAGCCTCCTGGGAAGCCCACAGTCCCACTCCTGCATGACCTATGTTCCCCTGAGATCTTCTGGAGCTGGCAAGCATCCTGCACAACCTGCTCGGAAGGAGTCTGTGCGAGGCCTGCTGCAGCACAGGGAGCATGGCAGGGAGAGGAGGGGGAGGAAAGCAGCCAGGTAGCTGGTTAGGAAAAGCCTCTGGCTCACAGGAGGTGTTAGATAAGGGAGGTCATACCTGAAAGAGAAATAGATAGGTCAGGAAAATGGGACCCAGAGCCACTGGCTTAAAGGGGGCTGCTGCAGAGCCAGCAGGATCCTGCTCAGGGATGGCAGGAAGTGGGCAAGAGTCTGCAGGGACAGACCACCACCTCATGTTAGTGCTGGCACCAAGCTGTGTCCCCCAGGTGAAAGACCAAGTGCTGCTCCTGGACAGGAGCACAGAGGGAAAGAGCAGAATGACCAACACCCAGACCCACTGGGTGAGTGGAGTGCCTTCCACACACTCATCCCCCAGTCCCCATCCCTGCTGGGAAGAGCTGTCCATGAGCAGTCAGGAGAGCTTGCACCACTGCTTCCATCTCACCAGGTAAGTGGGGCCTCAACCTCTCCTGGAGAGGGGTCTGGAGAGGGAGGAAGCCGGGAGGTGGCTCAGAGTGGTCACTACAGGCTGGATGCTGGCAGGTCTGTCCATCTTCACGGTGGGGAGCCCCGCAGGGTGCAGGGTTTTGAGCAGGGCAGGAGGCTGCCTTGCACCTCATCTGGGGGGGTCTATTTGATCCATACTCTTGGCAGCTCTGATGGCCTCTCCTTGCAGGTGTGAAACCTCCTCCTCCTCCTCTCTGCTCCCAGGCCACGCACCAGTCCCAGCAGCGCTGCAGCAGCAGAGCTCTTGGCTGTAAGCACTGGAGGTCATCAGCTGTCGCAGGGAAGCTGGGATTGGGGCAGAGCTCTGTGGGGAAAACCTCATCTGAGGGAGCAGCAAGAAGCGAGAGAGGAGGATTTCACTCAGGTACCTCGAGAGTTGGGGAAGGCGCTCCGCAGCTTCTCCATTATGTCTTCCAGGCACATGCTGACTGCCTGGGTTTTGGCTTCCACCTCATCTGCAGTGGAAAAGAGGGCAGGGGGGTGTAAAGCAGGCTCTCTGGACATCCACCTTACTGCCAGAACTCAGGCAGCATCCTGCAGTATCAGACCAAGGGAACAGGGCCAGGAGCTCAGCCCAAACCCAACCCTCACCTGCAGCTTCGGTGTCAGGGGTGTTGTGCTCTTTCTCCTTTGCCTGGCTGCCTTCAGACTGATGTGGAGACGAAGCCAAGGAAGATGCTGCTGAACCGTTGCCATCTGACTCTGCTGGAGGCTGGAGCGAGAACGGGGGTTGTTATAATCCCCTGTCCTTCCTTTCCCCCCATTCTGACCATCCCTTCCTGCCATTGTCACAGCTCTGATTTGGCAAAGCCCTCCCCGAGGTCCCAGCTCCTTGCTCTGAGCACACCTGCAGCAGCAGCTCCCTCAGCCTGTGCAGCTGGGACTCCAGCTGCTTGTTGTGGTCCTCCAGGATCTGCATGCGGGTCTCCAGGCGGCTCTTGTGCTGCCGGAGGATTCGCGCCTCTGCCAGGAGCTCGTCGTTATGGGGGTCCTGCACTGATTCAGGGGAGCCCGTGGCCAAGGTTGGGGACTCCACTGCCTCATCATGCTGCCACTTCAAACGTCTCAGCTCTCCCTGGAGGATCCTGCAAGACAGTCCATGTCAGCAGCACCGTGTTTATCCCCAGGGACTGCTGGAAACAGCCGGCAGCTGCACACTGGGGTTGGCCCACTGCTCAGAGACAAAGCTTTGCTGCTTGTGAAGCTTGAGGATCAGGATGCTCCTCTGCAGGGCAGCCTGTCTGCAGCTCTACCCCATGTGGGGGGGTTCACAAACAGATGTGCAAGTGCTTCCCAAGAGGCTGAAAACAAGGGCAGGGAAAGCATCACCTCCTCCTGAGCTGATCTGCCCCACCTAGAGCGTCACCTCATGTGGTCCAGAGCAGCACCACCACTGTTCACAAGGGGCTCAGGGACATGAAATGCAGAGTGCCCTGAGCTCAGCTCAACCAGTTTGCAGTTCAGGAGGGGAACTTTCTGGGGATGTGGGAAGGAACATTTTGGGGAAGAGAGTTATCTCCCTTCCTTGTAGTGCACACCCTCACTGAGTGCTCCTATGTGTTAGCCTGGACACCCTCCAAACCAGCCCACTCAACATCTCCAATCCCCACCTACAGACCCAGCAGCTATTCCCTCGCTCCTCTCTGAGCTTCACCAGTCTTCTCCACTCCCTTCCTCCCCTTAGGCTATAAACTCCACTTTCAGAGTTGCCCATGCCTCTACCTGTTTTCATCCTCTAAGTGGGCCAGGATTCGCTCCAGCTCTCCCTTGTCATCCATGTTGAGGCTTCCTGGAACCTGCTGGCTGCCCCCAGGCTCTCTGTCAGTGATGGGGCTGGAATGGCGTAGCAGATACTGGTCCTCATCCCTGTTGCAGCAGGTGGAGAAACAGTTTAGTGGGGAACATCAGTCTGATGGGATTTGTGTGGCCCCAGGAAAGGACAGCCTGGAGGGAGGTGGTTTCATGTGGGGGAGCTCATTCTGGCTGCTCCAGGCCTAGAGCTCAGAAGTAGCTCAGCATCCCTGGCTGGCTTGGGGTGCCCAAGAGCTTCTTACTCAAAGGGACTGGGAAGGAAAGCATTTTTGTGCCCTGGCTAAGCATGGATGGAGCCATAGGAGCTCTGACTCATCAGGAGGTGAGAAGGGAAAGGAGGCAGAACTCACAGGCTGTCATCAGGGGACAGGCTATCATTGAAGAAGGAACAGTTCTGGCTTTCCATCTCTGCAAGCCTAGAGGAAAGAGGAAAACATTGAGATATGATCAGAGACACCCTGAATGTCTGCTCAGTGCACCCTCCCTATTTCAGCCCCTGCAAGACTCCTTTCTGGCAGGGTCTCCCAGCAGGCCTGCACCAATCTACCCCCCTTCACAGGCTCTACAGAGTTTTTCCTTTTAGAAAACAGAAATACGCTGCTGCTCTGGTGACAGTCTCTGGATTAAAGGGCTGCTGCTGTACCATCAGCTCAGCCTCCCCTCTCACAAGCAAAAGAAAGGGGTGAAAGCATTCCAGATCCAGTCTGGGGACTGAACTACAAGCACAGACTCCTTGTACTCCTCCTCCTCCTCGGGTCCCCATGGCGTGGGAAGAGGCACTACAAACCACATGGGAAGCTTGCAAGCAGCACTAGTGACCACACAGATAGAGCAAGACATTGAGGGATCTGCCTGGTGAGAATCCAAGCAGCAGCTCATATTGGGAGGATCTGCCTGGTGAGAATCCAACCAGCAGCTCATATTGGGAGGAACAGGACAGTCCATGGAGGCTGCTGCATCACTGAAACACCTCCTGTCAGGTGCATGGTCTTTACTGCCAATTTACACGGCATCAGCCACATCCCAGGCAGGTTTGCCTGGCCCTGCCTGGGGTTCAGCGTGCTGGGAAGGGGCTGCAAGCAGCAAGAGCTCACCATGCATCTGCCCCAAAACCCCTCCACACCCATGGAAGTCGTGCTGCATGCCCTGGTGTGACAGCAGTGCCCAGTGGTGGTACCTGCTGGCAAAGTGCTCTATCCGGGAGTGTGTGTCGGCGTGTGGCAGCATCGGGGAGGAGGCTGGTCTGGAAGAGATGCACACTGGTCAGCAAGGCTTTGGAGAGGCTGCCTTGATCTCAGCTGGGCTGAGAAGAGCCAGGGACAGGCTGGAGAGGGAAACTGACATCTCTGTTCTTTCAAGAACTAGGTGCTGTATCACTCTCAGAGCAAGTGCCCCCTCCAGCCCGCCCGTGGGAGCTCTGTCTCACAGCCGAGATGCTCCTTCCATCCAAGGAGCCCAAGTGTCAGGCTGGGTCAAAAGACACGGCCCAGGGCGCAGCCAACTCACGTCTCAGAGAAATCAGCCTCGAGCACAGACTGGACAGGCAGGTAACCCCTCTGTGGGTGCTTGCTGAAGTACTGCTTGGACCGAAACTTGTTCTTCAGCGTCGTGGCAAAGTCTCTCATGTTCTCACTGGATGTGGTCTGCAGAGACACAAACATTACAAAGGTGCTGCTTAATGAAAAGTGGGGCAGCACAGGGCAGCTCCCAGAAGAAAGAAGTCCCCTCAGGCTGGGGACAAGCTCCCCGGAGGAAGAGGCACTAAGGGCACGTGGAAGGAAGCTCTGTCAGCCTGACATGGGGCCTGGCACAAGCCGAGCTGGGCACTGGTTAGTGCTGTGCATCCCTCTCACCATGAGCCCCAGAATAACAGGGACACAGGTAACTCCCAGCTTGCAGAGGGATACAAAACTATACAAGGGATCCACTTCTGGGGTTGCACCAGCCTAAACATCACGAGGCTGCTGCTGCCAGTGCAAGACCTGCTCTGAGCCAGGACCCTGCCAGCCCAGCCCAGCTCCATACCGGGGTGTAGTACTCCATGATGGGGTAGTGCAGCTTGTTGCCCTTGCTGGCTCTGCCTGTGAGGAAGCAAGTCTGGCAGATATCCACATTGAACTGCTTCAGGCTCCGATACCTGGAGAGGTCAAGAAGCCATAGGGAGGCAGTGGAAGTCAGTAAAAACATGCAAGTTCAAAGCCCAAGAAGAGGTCAGCAGGAGGGCACAGAGGTGTCTCCTGTGTTGCTCTCACACCCCAGTGACCCACAGTGCTGATGGCTGAAGTCCCAGAAAAGCATCCTGCTCTTTTCCCTTAGCTGGCCCCTGATCTGCCCTGCCCAAAACACTGCTGGCTGCAGAGCTCTGTTCCCCCAACAGCACGGAGCAAACCCTGCTCACTCCTGCAGGGCACCATGCCCTCCCCTTGAGGGCCCTGGTCCCGTATCACAACCCTACCTGAAGCCCTTGATGGGGCACTGCCGGCAGACGGAGCACTTGGTCTGGTGCTTCACCTGCTCGGCCATGGTGACGCGGTGCAGCACAGCCAGCCACACCATGGACTGCGGCTCCAGGTTGGCCCACTCCAGGAACTGGGACGCCTCAATGGCCGGCTTCCCGTTGCTCTGGGGAAGGGAGAGGAAGGGGCTGCTCAGAGCTGGGACCCAGCCGTGGGGGGTGCAGGTCCCTCGGCTCCTCCGTGAGCCTGTCCCCAGCACGGCTGGGGCAGCGGGGGCGGCGTGGCCGCGGCACCGTACTCACGAAACGGAAGCAGCTGCGGATGCTGGGCTCCACATTGCTGCCCCCGAACGCCGCCACCTCCCCGAGCTGGCGTGGCACCTGGATGGCCTCGTGGAGCAGGACCCCGAGGTGCCGCTGGTCACACAGTCCCCCAGCGTTGGCCACCTGGCTGAAGAGATCTGCGGGCAGGAGAGACACAGCCCCGCTGGTACCCAGCTGATCCCACACCCTGGGCAGGACAGACACAGCCCCGCTGGTACCCAGCTGATCCCACACCCTGGGCAGGAGACAGGCACGGGGAGCAGTGTGTGGGTCACACCGCTGGCCATCACCAGCAGGCAGCTCAAATAAGAGCAAATGACCTTTACCCGTATCCTTCCAGCTCTCAATAACCAGGAGTTTAGAGACTTCTTGGGACAGAGGTTACATACATCATTTCTTTAACAGCCACAGCTAGTCTGTCCTCTATGAATTGGCCCAATCTCCTTATTTATTCCCCTGGTGCTTCCTATGCTACCCCTCCACAATATTCCATGGCAGAGTACCAGGGTTAAAATGCAGCAAGGAGAGCAGCTCCCTTTAATTCATCTGAAACCTACTTGCCAGACATGCACCCTCAGGTTTTTTCCCCTTCAGGAAAGCATTACTAGATAACTAGTTGCCTGTGTGCCTTTTCTGCTCTGTTCCTTACAGTGCCATGCAAGCAAGTACACTGCAGCACCAGTCAGTCTGCAAAAAAGCCTCCTAATTTCGGTGGCATAGGCCCAGGGAGGGAGGGAGAGAGAGACGGTGATGCAAGCAGCTTAGTCACTGCAGGAAAGATGTTTCTTTGCTCTTCCTGGGCAAAGAAGGTCTAAACAAGGAAACAGAAGCACTCCTGATTTCCCAAGTTATTCCACAGCAGTTTCTGGGGAAGGGAGAGAAGGGACTCACACTGAAACTTCTCCTTGACCTCTGTCCCGCACAGACATGCAATGCCTGTCTTGAAGGAGAGAGCCCTCATCTTCCCGCTGCGGCCGCTGCAAGGAGAGATATTGCACAGGTTTGAAAATGTTTTGAAGGTTGGGTTTTGTTGTTTTTGTTTTTTTTTCAGGGGGGGCAGCAAGGCAAGCACAGGCCAGGCAGCCCCTCACTGGCAGCCTGAGCCTTTTTGGCAGCACTGCCAGCTGGAGCAGCAGCACCGAGGTTTCCTTCCAAGCGTGGCAGCCCCACAGCTCAGGGGGGCACTGGGGGAGTGGTACCTGTCAAAGACGTTCAGCAGCCAGTTGAGGCTCATGTCCACACAGAGGGGCACGTTCACCAGGATGCCCCTCTCCTCCTCCAGCCGCTCGTAGAGGGCGGTCAGGCAGTGGATCACCTCCACCACGTCCATCGCCCGGTCGCTGGGCTGCAGGTCGTGCTCGTTGAAGATTTCCAAGGCTGTGGCCAGGGTCACCATGTCCACTGCACAGAAAGCACAGGCAGAAGGGGAAGAGGAGAAAATGGGAGAGGTGAGAACCAAGAGGGCAGAGGTGCAGCCCTGCCCTGACCTGGGGCAGTGTCAGTCCCACAGCAGCGGGAAAGATGATGGCAGGATGGGCACAGCTCCTAGAATTTCTCTCCTGCCTGTAAACCTCTCCCAAAATACTACATCTCCACCTTGAGCCACCATTCTCTGTGACCTTCCTTCCTCGTTGCTGTGTCCCCTCATGGAAGGCTCTGTGCAAAGCCCATGCACCCAGAGCCAAGCTCTCTGCATGTACCAGGTCCCCGTGGAGCTGGTGTGGGGAGGTGAGGGGGCACAGAGCTACACAGACCCTACCAGCAGCTGCCCAGAGGTGAATCAGTCCTGTCTCCAGCTCTGACAGGGTGCAGGAGTTAAGGCACAAACCCAAAAGCTCTAAGCAGCCAAGGATGCTGCATCTATCAGATTCCCCTCTGCCTGCTTGCCAACTCCCCTGGAAACTCCTCAGCAGTTTCCGAGGAGCAGCTTCCTCTGGGAGAGCCAGGAATCGTGTTGAACTCCCATGGCATGATATTCAACTGGCTACTGATCCTCCATCTTTTACCAACAGTGCAGACTTCAAGTTCATTGGCTTCCTTCCTCCTCTTTAAGCAGTGAAGCCCTCTCTGCCCCTGCCAGTGTGGGTGGTTTCTGCTCTCTGGTGTATCCATGACTTCTCTGTGCTTGATCTGAGCTAATTGGTGAGCCCCTGCCTGATCCCACAGCTTTGTAAATCTGAGCTGGACCACTTTGTTCTCAAATCCCTTTGACTAACACCTGCCCTTGACGTACTTCCACCCTAAGCCTGTAAGGAAAGGCACTGACACAGACTGGTGGATTTGCTCGGCTTTTCAGGTTGCTCTTCCTGGTTTCTTTCCTCAGCTCCCTGTCCCCTGGTGCCTCCTGCCTTTGATGTGCTGGCAAAAGCTTGTATTAGTTTAATGCCTCCACCGAGGGAGAAGCAGCAGGAGGGAAACCCTTCCCACACTCACATCGAAGGGCCTTTTGCACCCGCCGTAGTTTCATGGCCGTCCGATACGCCGAGAACTTGATGTTGTTCAAATCCGCTGCAAAAACACAGGAAAAGGAGGATGAAACCACGGTGCAACATCCTTATCTCCAGGGCAGGAAGCAGCAGTTGCAGTTCCCAGGCACCAGCCCCACCAGCAGGAGCAGACTACACGCAGGAGGATGAGGAGCAGAGTCTGGCAGGGGTCACTTTGCTCTGGGGGGCCCTGTGCTAGAGGTGGGCAGGTGACCTGGGGGGATCTCACATGCACCCCATGCTGCAAAAAGGTGGATGCTGCTTGAGTGGTTGTGTGCCAGCCTCCTTACCCAGCGTCTGGTACAACTCTGTCATCTTTGGGTGGTCCCAGCATGTCGTCTGGGCCTGGTGGCTGGAAGGGAAAGAGATGGAAACCAAGAGTCAAGCTGGCAATCAAGCAGCTGCCATGAGAGATTACAAAAAGGACCTGGCTGGTGCTGGGAGTGGAAACTGGGGCTGTTGCATCCCTCTGAGCACACTCCCCAGCCACACAGCAGCATGGAAGATGCCCACAGAAGGATGCCTTCACTTGCTGCCAGCTCCCTCCCTTTCCAGACAGCATTCCCCCTCATCTGGGAACCTCTGCAGGGAAGGAAAGCCGGGTTCTGTTAGGCTGCCAGTGCTCAGACCAATCTTCTCATTGCCCCCCACCCCTAACTGGTCCCCAGTTCCTGTTCCCACCAGGCCAGAGAAGGCTGTGACTGGGAGCACACTCACTTGATGTAGTATGGCACTTTGTTGGGGGAAATGGCTCGTTCCCAGGGGACTTGGACAGAGGCTGCAAGGAGAGAGACACGTGTCAGATCAACACCAAGCACTGCTCTGAGCTGTTTCTGATGCCAGCCCAGCAGGACTGTGCCAACAGGTGGGTGTCTCTGAAGAGGCTCTGCCTTCCCACATCACCAGCTGGGGGTGTTGGTGCAGACAAGGGGATGCTGCCCATAAGAGACACGAGACTGCTGGTCTTGTTGGAGGCATCTTGCCTCTTGAGACAGGGGCTCTCTCTCTGGCTGAGCTCCTAACTCAGGAACAGACACTTCCTGATGCTTTTGATGATGCCTGAGGCAGCACTGTGGTCACCAGTGGGCAGAGCTCATAGGAGGTGGGATTTGGGTGCACACACACAGCACTACTTGTCATGGCCAGCCTCAGGCACCCAAAGCATCAGTTGTTTCCATTACTCCTGCTCTGTTTGTCAGCTGCAGTATCTTGGGAAGATAAGGACACATCCCACAACAGTTACCTCCCACTTCATGTTTGTTATCTAGAGGATAGAAGCCCTTTTATGACCCTAAGTTCTATTTTCCCTTTTCACAGGCAGCTTATCAATTCCAGCAACTGGAAAAGTGATTCCTTCTTTCAGATAGGAGTACACGGTCTGCAGAGAAACACAGCCCAACAAATCCCACCGACATCTGGAGACCCTGCAGGGCTCAGCATTTCCAAGGACAGGCTCTGGAGCACAACCTGCTGCCCATCCCTGGCAGTTCTGAGACCTCTGTAGAAACAGCATCTCTCTGCCTCGCCACATGAATGAGAACCTCCTTAACATGCACATTTTTAGCCTCCAAGTGACTAACACGGGATATGGGGGACTGCCTTTTTCTGCCATCTGTTATCTTGGCCACCCAGTCTCCGAGGCTGACACAGTCCCAGCATCACCTGGGAGACGCTGCTGCGAGTGTCACAGCTCTGTGCTCACATCATGCCCTTGATCCCACCGGGTGAGGCAGCACAATGCTAGCACTGGGAGACGCCTCCTGCTTTGCTTCCTGTGCACCAGGCACTGGCCTGGGCCCTTTTCCAGCCCTGTGTGTGGCTCTGGGCTCAGGGACAGGGCTTTGCACCCCATTCTCCTGTGCCACAGCCCACAGCACTGTGCAGGGGCAGCCTGGAGGAAGGAAGCCAGGAGGACCCACTCACGTACAGGACAGGAAGTGCTGGGAGCCTGGTCCGAAGTCCCGGTGGGCATCTTGGAGCTGCTTCAGGCGTTCGTTTATGGAGGCCTGGAGGATTGGACAGAACAGTTCAGTGGCAACACATCAGGCATCTCCTGAAGACCCACTCAGGAAGGCTTGTGGATGGACTCAGACATGCCCCAGCACACAGGTCCTCTTCCTTCCTCTCCTACTCCGGTTTTGCATCCCCCAGTCTGCTGAGCCCTCTGCATCTCCTCTCCCAGGCTGAGGCAGCACAGGGCACTTCTCCATGTACATATACATGTACACATCACCTGTATCCACACTTTCACAGACATCCAAGCGGCCACAGCTGGTACTGATGCTTCCCAACTCCCTCCACCCATCAGACCCTGATTCTCCTCAGACAGCATTCTTTGTTCCTCCCGTTGCCTTTTCCTGATCAAGACCTCTTCAGATTTACCAGCCACTTTCCTCACACTGAAGTGATCTCTCAACCCCTAGGAACACCAGCTCTAACATCCCTGCTATGCCAAGCCTTACTTTATCATCCTTGAAGCTCAGCAGTGGCAGCCCTTCCCCACCATCCTCCTGCCCAGGGTTTACTTGCAGTGCTTGGCCCTGACTCCTTCCCACCTGCAGCTGCTTCCAGCGCGTGTTGATCTGCTCCAGGGTACGGGAACTCTCCATGCACAGGTGGACATCTGAGATGGCAAGCTGGTGTGCAAGATCATTGACCACTTTCACCCCATCCTTCATGGGGGAGAGCTCCTCTTTGAACAGCTGGAGTCCCACGCCCAGGGAAACAGCGACAGAGCAGGGGAAGAAGGAAAAGAAGCAGGTGAGTGGTCACAACTTGGATCTGATTCCTCTGCTACAGGCTCAGGGTGGGTTAATGGCTGCCAAAACACTGCTGAGTAACCCTCCCACAGGGTACCTTATCCAGGGAAAAAAAACACAGACCAAAACAACCAGGCTGCAGATTACTCAAATCTCCTGAGAAGTGGGATGGGGACAATGAATCATCTGCGCTGAGCTGTTGTACCTGTGTAAGGCCATCACAAGGCACTCAGCACAGCCAGTTGCTCAGGACACTTTGGGCCAAAACCACCCTCACAAAGTGAGGGGTCCGTGGGAGGGAGGACTTGGCCCCTGAGATCCCAGGTAACGAGGCTGCATTGGACTGGGCAGTCCAGACAGTCCCGCTGTCCTCCTGGGAAGCAGCATTTCATCACCTCTGGGGTCAAGGCTGGAGCCTTCTCAGAGCCAAAAGTACCTTGGTTGACTGGATGTGCTCTGGCAGGGAGTCGATGAAGAGGTCCCCGATGGGTTCCCAGGTCTCACGCACACTTTCAGCCTGGTCCAGTGTCGTGCTGAGCTCCTCCATGGCCCCTTTGATCTCGATCAGCTGCTCCAGCGTGCGCTCGATGTGGCGGTGCTGGTCCACGCAGCGGGCCGTGAGCTTCTCCCACAGCTCGCTGGCCACGTTCGCCTGTTTCCAGACAAAGCGGCTGATGTTCTGGATCCGGTGCCGGGGAGAGACATCTGTGAGGGCGAAGCAGAAGGGGAACAGAGAGCAAAAATGAGAGCCCAGCCAGAGGAGAGCGGGCCAAGAGGTGGAGGGAGGAGGCGGAAATGGGAGATTAAAAAATCTAGTGAAAACTGGAAAGAGGGAGGGAAAATAAATCATAATAGTGTCATCTCTGCACCATCTCCCCTAGGCATCCAGCCTGCCCACAGACTCGTGCCCACTGCTCCCTGTCTGTCCTCACAGGCAAAAGCCCTGCTGCCCTTTAAAACCCTGCCCCAGAGCACATCTGATGCCGTCTGATGAGGTGCCCCCCATCATGAGCGGTACCAGGTGCTTCTGCCTTCAGCAGGGACAGTGACACTGCCCTGTGCCAGTCTGACCTTTGGCCAAAGGACTGGGAACAGCCTGGGGCACGGTGGTGTGAGGCAGAGCACTGATGTGCCTCTTTGTGCCAACCACCTGCACTCCACTCCTTCCATGACAGCCCAGGAGGAGCTGTGCTATGAGAGAAAGAGGAAGGGGGAGCTCCACGGACCTTTGCTTTCCAAAGATGGTTCTTCTAATTCCTCAAATGGATGCTGGGAAAGGAAAGCCTGTGCTGACTCCAGGACAGAGTAAATGTATGGTCCCCGAGACTTCACTTCTTCCATGAATGCCTGCAGAGCAGAGCACAGAGATGAGACTGCAGGCTGAGACACAGAATTGTGCCCTGCTGCCCCCTTGCCAAATGCAGCAGTTGTTTATTCACCCCAGGGCCCAATTCACATTGGAGACACAGAGAGAAGTTAGCACTAAGGGAAATATTTTTTCAGTTCAGGGGAGGAATGGCCCCCTGCCAGAAGGTGGGTGCCTCTTAAGAGGTTTGGCCTGCAGCTTTGCTGGAGGGGGGAGGCAGAAGAGCCAGCACA
Source organism: Platyrinchus mystaceus (assembly GCA_035041135.1). Classification (NCBI taxonomy): domain Eukaryota; kingdom Metazoa; phylum Chordata; class Aves; order Passeriformes; family Tyrannidae; genus Platyrinchus; species Platyrinchus mystaceus. The sequence continues at coordinate 15,999,147 of JAWWLV010000158.1, read as the reverse complement.
GAAGGGTGTGTTGAGCCAGGGCTGCACAAGAGGAACTGCTGTATTTATGGTGCTTTCACAGGCACTGCTGGAGATGCTCCTCACTCGTGCAGTGAGAGCATGGCCATGCAAACAGTCCTTCCAGCAGCTGTTCAGCAACAGGTCCAGCTGCTGCAGGAGCAAGGAGAGGAACAGCAGGATGCCCCAAAGCAGCACATCTGCCAGGGAAGACTTCAGAGGCACACTGGTTTTGGATGTCCTCTCCTCCCCTCCAACAGCTCCCACACCAGTGCTGTCTGCTGGATGGGCTGTTTGTGCACCAGGGAAGTGGCTCCAGCAAGGATGGGGGATAGCTTCAGTAAACAGTTTATTTTTGTTTTCAAGGCAAAAACAACTATAACCCAACAGCCACTGGCAGAGAGAAGTAAATTCTCTGATCATCGGAGCAGGAAACTCTCACCTGTCTGGGTTTACCCCAGTTTCAGGTATGATGGAAATGTGTGGCTGCAAGAATCACTCGTGTCCCAACCACCGGGTTGCCCTTAGACCAACCAGCTTCCTCAAGCCCCAGGATCCCACAGGCAGAGGCCAGTGAGAGGCAATTCCCTCCAGTGCAGAGGTAGGACATAAAGAAGCAACTACAGCTGACAGGGCACACTACCAGCTGCAGCACCTGCGGGTGACTTGAGGCTGTAATGAAGGTTTTGTGTCTAAAACCAGATGGGCTCTGCCTGTCACGTGCCACGGGCTCTGCCCTTCCACAGGGAGCCGAGATGGAGACAGCCAAGCACTGGTGCACTCCCAGGCTGTGGGCATAGGCAGTGAAAACGGGCAGGGGTGCCACCCTCAGCTCACCCCAGCAGAGAACAGTGGCAGGGGAGGTTCAAGGGGACGTACCGCGTGCGTCTCCTTCTCCTGCTGCACCAGGAGGACGTCACCCCGCAGGGGCAGCTGCGCCGAGAGCTCCTCATCCTTCTGCCCCAGCCAGTCTATGATCTCCTGGAGAGGCACCTGCAGCTTCCCACTGTGGTCAGAAAAGGCCTCCAGCCGAGCCCTGGCGGGAGAGCAAGGACAGTGAGTTGGCAGTCAGACAGACAGGAGAGGAGCAGGTTCCCTGGGGAGGGGAGGCACAGCACCCTGGTGGGGTGGGGACCCCCAGGACCCCACCAGTGAGTGTCAGCACACCTTAGCATGGGCTGTGCATGACCCTCAGCCAGCATAGGTGTTACACTGCCAGGTGGGGTGAAGCATGGAGGCACTGGGGAGAGGAAACCCTGAAGCTGTTCTTCACCCTGGAGCCCAGAGCAGAGGACAGAGTCACTCTGTGTTTGCCTGTGGGTCAGAACTGTGCTCTGGCTAGCATGGGGGGCTTGGGTTGGCATTTACATGTCTGGGCAGCTTCCAGAAGCCTTGGATTAAGGCAGGACACAATTAACACGCCCCAGTTAAGCTCTCTGTCATGCTGGCTGTGGAGCTGCAACCTCTGACAGTCTGGAAGGCATGTTCCCCTCAGTGGAAGTGGAAAGGGCTGCTGGCAAAGGGACAAGCACAGAGTATGTGGAGGCAAAGCCGTGGGGCAGAGAGAGACCAGCTGCAGAGATGGCAGGGGATAGAGGGGGCAGCAGAAAGCAAGGAGAAGTGAAGGAGGGGAGGAAGGAGAGGATGGGATGGGTGGAAACAGAGGGGATGCTTTTCAGCATAAGGAGAAATATTCAGGAGTCTGTGGACAAGAGAGAGAACTGATCCAAGGTCACTGTGAATTCATGTGGCTCATCAAGCGAAAAAGTTCCGAAGGCTCCTGACAAGCACAGGCAGCAGGCAGGGCTGGAAGGCCAGGATTGCTCCGGGCAGGGGTTCTTACCGAAGGCTGTGGGATTTTTTTTTAATCTCGTTCCAGCAAAGATTCATCTCCAGAGGGGCCTGGGGCCCGGCAGCACCGCCTGGAGCCCGGGAGGTCACACACGAAGGTCCTGCACCATCCTGCGAGGCTTCAACCTGGGCAGAAACACAACCACGCTGCATCCAGAGGTCACGGCCCGGGGCTTTGGGCACTCACCTGGGGACACCTATCCCACTCTCTCCTGACCCTGACTGGCTTTTCAACTCACAAAGGGGTTGCCCTGCTCCTTGAGTGGTCTCTCAGCAGCTCCCAGGAAGCTCATGGTTGTGCCTGGAGGAAGGATGCAGTGCCAACTCCAGCAGAACTAAGAGCAAAGGTTGAAGGAAGGGCTTACTGCACATCTCCTGCTCTCCTCAGTTATCCAGCAATGATCTTAGCTCACTGCTAGCTGTTAAATCAGGTCTCTATGTGTGACAATCCCTGCAGGGCTAATGATGATTTTTTCCATGCTATACAGGGCTTCTGTGCTTAGAGAGGAGATGGGTCCTTCTGTTTCTAAGGAGCAAGCAGATCTGCCAGGCTCCTTTATACAATCCCCAATGCTGGGAGTTGCCACCTGCTCCTCTACAGAAGCTCAAGGATATTCCCTGCCTGCACAGCAAATCTGGGAAGCCGTTTCTCCTCCACAGATGCTGCTTCTCCTCCGCACCTCTCCAGAGGGAGCAGTGGTGGGAAGGGCGCTCCAAAAGGCCATGGAGCAGGTGATAGCAAAACTTAATCCAGCCACTCAAAGGAAGCACATTTTGCACTGAGCCACTCAGCTGGGAAAACGGGCTGCTGATCCCTGGACAGCAAATCCTCGGTGGAATCCTCTCCTAAGCCTTTAGTGCTGTATCGTGCCCCTGCTCACAGTGGCAGCGAAGACACAGTTGCTCTTGCTGGTGATAACACACACCAGCAGGACTAGAAGCACCTCACACAGGACTCAGTGAGTGAGAGAGGGTTTTCCCCAAAAAACATAGTTCCCTGGGCAAAACTCACGGACGCTTTTCCACAGGTGAGACAACGATGCGTTCTGCTGGAGAAACGGCGGCATTTTGATCGAATGCGACTTTGATATCAGAGTTCATTTGTGATAATTAGCCCCAGGTGGTTAATCAGCCATAATTAATCATGTTAGCGCTTTCTAAACAGAGCATACAACAGAAACCCCTTTGCCAGACAAGGGCAGCTGCCTCTGGGGGAAAGCAGCAGCTCTTCCAAGGGGAATGTGTGGATACTTGTCAGTTGTCCTGTCCAAGGGCTCGTGGAGGTGTCAGGAGGAGAGATCCAGCCAAGCCGAGGAAAACAACAGGCAGGAGAAAATCACCAGACAAGGAATTTGGCTGCACAGCTAAAAATACCCCCTCCACACCAGTTCTCAGAGAGAAATCAAATGATTGCCAAGACTGGTGCTAAGTTTGATTCATCTAAAAACATCTAACAGGCTGTTCTCTGCCTCCCCATCCTGCCACTCCAGGAGTACCAAGAAAACAGAGAAAACCATCACCCACAGAGTTCACAGGATTCTTGGGGCCATGAATAATAATCCACTCAAGCTAAAACTGCTGCTTGCACGTAGAAGAATCAATACTCTGCATGTGCAGATCTTCACAGCACTGAAGTAGGTCAGTCCCACAGCACTGCCAGGGAATGCTCCAGCCCTCCCCTCTATCCCAGGGGATACCAAAGGAGAGGAGCAGCTCTACCTGGATGCAAGTGCAACTACAGCACAGCTGTGCAGACCACAA
>JAWWLV010000158.1:15963750-15995438 GCA_035041135.1 Platyrinchus mystaceus | reverse complement strand
CCAGCAGCAGCAGCCTGGACCCACACTCCCCCTCCACCCTTGGAGAGCTTTATTTTTGGGCGCAGAACACTCACGCGGGCTCTGGCAAGTGCATCTACCTGTGCTCAGCCACAGATCCGCTGCAGGGCCTCTCAGCTTCTCCAAAGGAACCAGCATTGCCCCCCAGCCCTCCTGGTGCCACAGGCAGCACCCAGGAGGGCAGCAGGGAAGCACTGGATGCCCGGCAGAGCAGGATGCCCCGAGCACTGACCCCCCAGGAATGTGCAGGGGGGCGGCAGTGCCAAACAGCCAGCCTCAATCCCAGCTTTGTCCAGAGGCATTCCAGCAGCCTCCAACCTGCCTTAACCTCGTGGCTGCCCTTGAAGCACAAAGGGGGCAGAGATCTGCCCACTATAGGGCAACCCCCTGTGGGAAATTAGGTGTGTGCAGAGTCAGTGCTGCCAGCACTGGGGAACAAGCATCTCTGCAAGGGCATGGCAAAGGGCATGGGCTGGGATGGGGTGACCAGCAGAGACTTTACCCTCAGATGCTGGAACACATGCAGAGCACACAGGGGTGTTTGCCAGGAAAGAGATTTATCCAGGAAATGGTCCCAGCGAGCTTCAGTTATCCAGAAGGGTCACCTTGATCTTCTGACCTAATCCCACAAAACTAAAGATGCCCTGTTGTCCCCCACATGCCCCAGGACAAAGATGCCCCCCCACGTGCCCCAGCACAGTGCTGGGTGCCAGCACAGATGTTCCTGCCAGTCTGGACTGGGTGCAAATAGTTTCTTTTTGCCAGAACGCTCTGGGCTGGCTTCCTATGTCCCCCACAGTCCTGCTGCCCAGAATTGTTTCCATGCTCTCTTCCACCTACAAGGAGGGAAAGAAAAGCTCCCTGTATCTCTCCCTCTCTTCCCCTCCTTCCCTGCCTGCACATCTGACTGCTGCTGTCCCTCTCTCTGGGACCAGCACAGCAGCCTCCTCTGTCTTCTCACCACCTCTCAGGCCTCACAGATGCAAGACCAGCTCCCAGACAGAGGAGGGGGCTTCATTTGCTGTTTATTAACCAGCAGCACCATAACAGCCACGCTGGGGCCAATAAGTCCTGACTCAGCTACCAAGAGGCTGCCCCACTGCCTCATTCTTGCACCCTGGGGCCTCTCCAGGGACAGCTCTGCCTTCCTCCCTCAGATCCAGGCTCTCAGGGGCAGGATGGGGCCAGGCTGATGGCCACCACAGAAGGGAGGAGCCTCAGCATCAGCCTTTGCTTTCCACGTTTGAAGCACGATGAAAAAGGAAAAGGTAAAGCTGGGACCTCATTTGTCCTGGGAAGAACAGTGGCAGCACCCAAGAGAAACTCCGGCACTGTCCATCAGTCTCCAGTCAGCAGAGAGGTACCCTGGGGCCAACAGCTACAGGCAAAGTGGGAGCTGTGCTCTGGCAGAGCTGAGGCAGCATTTCCCCACTCTAAAGGTGCTAAACCAGCTCATGACAGCTCAGTGCAGAGCACAGGCAGCTCTGCAGACAGTTGCCAGCACACCTTTCTGCTCTTCACTCCTGTCATTTACCCAGGGATCCCCAGAGACCTTCCTTCCTTCCCTCCAGTGAGGAGCCTGGTCTGTCGGCTCAGAGACCCTGGGGAAGGAGGAGAGAGACCCAACAGTGGGAGCACACTCTCTGTTCCTCAAGATAACTAGACTGGAAAGAGGTCAGATTCCTCCTCTGCCTTGCAGCACTCACCAAGGGCTCATTTCCAACCTCTTCTCTGCAAGCAGGAAGGTTAGAAATCTGCATTTTCAACAAAAGCTGACATTCTTCCAAGTTTCCAGGAAAAAAACCCCAACCAAATACATAAGAGCTGTTAACAGTAGCCTCTCACTCTTTATTTTGGAAGAAGCTTGAAATGCAGCTCTGCAGGTTGTCCCTCTTCCTCTACTTTGGGAAGCACTTCTCAGCTGGAACGCTCGAGGAGAGCTCACGCTCCCATTAAGTGCAAGCCCACGGGAGGCTGGAGCTGACAGCTCTCCCTGCCAGCAGCAACAGAGGCCCTGGCTGTCTCCAAACAAACTTTCTGCCACGAGAAAGGCTCCCAGAGCCAGCTCTTACCTGAGCTAGCGGCGGGGCGGTGCTGCTGTGCTGCTCCTGCTCTGGGACGTGCCACTCAGGACATCGTGGGAGGACATAGAGCCATTCCTGCATCACCAGGGGCTGCATCAGAACTGATGTTCATGGGGGTGGAGACAGCTCTGGGCACGAGCACCTGAAAAGCAGGGTTAGAGTGCCTGGGTCAGCTTGCACCTCCTCGTGGAGCTGAGCCCCTTCCCAGCTGCCCAGGGTGCTGCCCTGGTGGCAGCTGGAGACTGAAAGGAAGCAATTTTTTATTTAACACATTCCTCCTAATGCTGCAATATCGTTTCATCTAAATGCCCAGCTCTTTTTTGTGCACCTGGTTATGCAGTTTGCTGTATTGATACTCTGTTAGTAAGCCCCACAGAATATTATGCATTTTTGCATAATTGGGTTTCTTGAACTGCACAAGATGTCTATGGTTTCAAAAGAGATGCAAGAGAGGATCTCACTGTTATTACCTCTGCTCTAGTTTTGGTTGGGACAGAGTTAATTTTCTCCCTAGTGGGTGGTACAATGCTATGGTTTTTAATCCAGGACAACAAATTATGTTTAGATATAATAGACATATCCCCATAACAGACAATATTTCCTAATGTATTATTTTTTATGTTCAGAAGGCAAATTGCCTAGACTCTCAGCCTCATGCATCTCATACACACATCTCAGACTATCAGCTACACCTCCTTATGAGATTTTACTCATTACAAGTTATAAAATTCCCTTTTTTTTATACTCATTTTTTTTAATGGTATGACCTGTAAAGCCACTTAGCAGTGGCCCCTTGACTATTCTGTAGATTGAAAATACAACCCCTGGTCATAACACTGCTGGGTTTTGTTGTTTGGACTCCGAATAAAATGAGTTAAAATAGTGGTCAGATGAGCAACTCAAGAGTGATCAGTCAACACTGCCTGTGATGGGTCCACAGTGCTGTGCTGCCTCCTGTCCAGCCCACTGCCTAACTCAGTGATTGCTTTCCTACTCCTAGAAGGTGACAATCCCCTGCCCCAGCAGCCAGACCTCATGTCTAAGCAGAGGTGAGGCGGCTTCCAGGCACAGACAGAACAACACTGATGGAAGGAGGTTGTTGGCTCCTTCACACCCAGCTCAGTTGGACAGCTGAGAACCTTCCTGCTTGGCCCTGCAGGGCAGGAGCAGGCAGCACATCCTGCACTGCCAGCAATCCCACTGGACGGACAGGTGAGGAGAAAGCCCTCCAGCCCTGGCACACACTGCCCATCTCTCACACTTTCACATCCCTCACTCCCCTGCCTGAGCTTTCACTGCCTCTCCCCCCTCCATTACACACATTAAAAGAACAGATTATCCTGTTATGGTTTTTTTTTTAATCTCTTAGCAGTTTTTAACAGCCATAATTCTCTCCCTTTCCAGCAGAACAGCTTGTGCTGAGCTCTCCAACACGCCGGCAATCCAAGGTCTTGTCCTCTCTCCCTCCCGCCCATTTGCACCAATAAATGCTACAGGCTGTGCATCACAACACCCTCTCCCTGCTCCTTTCCTCATGCAGGCAGGGAATTATGAGAACACATTAATAGTTACAAAACTCAGGGTCTTCAAAGCTCCCCAACCTCTTGGGGCAAATTCACCTCATTCAGCTCCAAGGGTATAGTGGGTGATTTCTGCCAGCAGGTAACACCACCAGTTGGCAGTTTCAGTCAAGTTCAGCCAGCTCCCCAACACCACACACAGTCTAATTCTGTGATTTTGCTGCGTTTGTTTAAAATCCTCCTGATAAAAACCCATATCCAAACTCTCCCAACATCAGGGGAATTCATGCTGCAGCTTAAGGCAACCCCAGGATTAGAGACCTGACACAGAAGGTTGAGTCTAATGTCAGATGTTGAATTTCTGGCTCTCTACCACATATAACAGCAGCAAATACAGCACATAAGTCAAGAGGTCTCTTGATCACAAGGCTTATGCTTTGAATTGCTAATTTCCTCCAAAACATTCTTTCCGGGCTGAAACTTTCCACTTCAGATCTTGGCCTATAAGGAAAAAGATATGGGAAAATTTTGAGGCAAGGCAGCTCAGCCTTTATCCCATGAGGGGAATGGAAATACAAACATTTTCCCTGCCGCTGGAAATGTTAATGATTTTGTTGTTTGACTTACTGTACAAGAGAAGTAATAACATTTCAGCTCAGCATGCTCAGTGTCCTTTAAGGGGAAAGGTGGGAGGCTTGTGGATATTTCAGAGTTCAGCTCCCATGTAGATGCCAACAAAGGGAGCATTCCCAGGCTGTCAGACAGCAGGACTCCCTCCACTGCTTAATAGCACATCCTGTTTCAGCAAAAGTTGTTTTTCTGCACATGTAAGTAAATAGTTTAAGCCTGAGATCAAGGGCCAGAGGACCTACTTCCCAAGGCCCCACTGGTCAGGGTTTGGTGAGAGAGAAGGAAGAGAAATCTTTCTCCCACTGAGACCAATGTACAAACAACACAACTTCCTCTTAGAACATGGGTCCTTAATCCCCATCTCTTTACAAATCAGGAATAGATACCCAAACACACTCCCTAAAAAAAGTCATCCCAACATTCTCCTGGTTCTTATGTGCTCCTGTGTACAATGAAAGGGGAAAAGGACTATCAGCTATCTTTCAGCATTTTCAACCCCATCATCCAAGGGCTAAAAATCCAGGTCCCCTTTTTTAATTAGAATGAAGGATCCTTGAATTAATCACCTGTCCTTAAGAAGTAACATAAAATCTTTGCTCTGCCTTGCAGTGAGTGGCACAGAAGATGTCTTAATCACTGAGGGTGGGTGAAGTGGGGACTCTGCCATTTAATGAGCTGCTTTCTTAAAAGACCACTTAGCTTTTGAACTCATAGCCAAAATGTTATTTTAATTCAAGGCATAAACAGGTGCCACATGCCTTAATAAAGAAGCAGCATCTCTTCTGTTGGCTCACTCACTCTCCATCTTCCCAAGCAACAGAACAGGCACGTTCACACAAAATCTCAAGCTGAAAAATTTCACCAGTTCGTTTTGCACTAGGAAACTGTGAGGATGATGTCTCCTCCTAACCAGGTGAGTGTGGGTGTGTGCCCACAACACGGCCCTGCAGAACTGACTACCCCTCTCTCTGCTTAAAAATAACTTATGGCAATTTATTTAGGAAGACTGAAATCTAAATTACCTTCACACATCATTTCAGAGTCCCAGCTGGGTTTTAAGTTGATCTCTCCAAAGCTCACTTTTCTTAGGAATTCTTCCCATCTCTTCTCCTCCTTTTATTAAGGGATAATGACTCAAGCACCCAGAGGACCCAGCTGAGAGCCCACAGCCCTGCTGTACTGGCGAAAAAATTGTTGTCTGACCTGACAGACAAAGGGAGCAGGAACAGGGAAAGGAGCAACCTCCCAAAAGGATGAGGAGAAGGCAAGAACTTTCCTAATGACTGAAAGAAGGTTGCACCAGCCATAAAAACTGAACCCACTTCTTCAGAAACTTGGCTCCTGTAGCCCTGAAACCTGCCAGCTTAAACCCACTCAACATCTCGAGTCTTGTCTTTCTCCTCTGAACTTTCCCTTCCCTGCTGTTGGAGGCAGGAACCAAGACTTGCTGCATTAACAGCACACCCCCCATTGCCACACTGTGCCACTGATCAACAACAGTGGGAACAGCACACCCACTGCTCAGGGACGGCTCAGGTGATGCTGCACTGGCTTCTGCCTCCCCTGGCACTTTGTTTCTCATTCTCAGTGTAAAACTGGTACCAGTTTCTCTAAATTGGACATTACACCTTTCCCCCAAGGTTGTCTTTATGATAAACTCCCAGTCAAAGCACCAGGTTCTCTGGCCTTCTGAGGCCATGAATTTTGTGGGCAGGTTGCGTGTCCCATGAAGTCACCTCTGCTTTCCCTACTTGAGATGTATCAGAGTGACCTTACTCTTGTGCTAAGGGAAACAACAAAGGAAAATGGGATGGAGCTATTTTGCATCAATTCTGAAGAGATCAGTTTCACCTTTATACACCTGTGAAAATGAGGGGGTTTTAGGATTGCATATTTTCTGGTCAGTATATCTTGCTTCATGAGACTTAAAATTCCTTTTTTATGCTTTTATTATAGACATGCAGGTTAAAGTGGAAGCCTTGAATATATTTCTCAAAAATGTGATTATATTCAGAAATTCACCATACATCTCCAGAACTCAGGGCTTTTGTTTGAACCTGTTCATTTATTCCCTTCCCTATCTCACTTTGTTTAGTTTTGCAAAGAGCCACTCCAGCCTGAGCAACCCCGCTCACAGTTACAGTCCTGGCCAATTTTGGTGAGCAGCATTGATCTGCCCCAGGTATTAATGCAGAGACAAGGTTCTCTTCTCAGCTTCCTCAGTTAACAAAGAGAACTTGAACACAGCAACACATCACAGCGCCCTCTCCAACACCTTCCCACCCCAGCTCTCCAGGCACCCGCGTTCCCGGACATGGTGCTGCAAAATGAGATAGTTTGAGATTGCATGGCCATAGTCTAGTCCCTGTCCAGAGTGCTGTCTCCAGTTGTCTCCTGGACAACTGCCCCAGCAGCACAGAAGGCAGCTTTCAGCACAGGGAACTGGCAGGGGAGGATGTGACAGGGCACCAGAGCCACGGCAGGCACAGGAGCTACACAGGGATGCCAGGAAAACAGGAACCCTCCCGGCACGACTGAACTTGGTGGCTGGGACTTCACACAGCCTCCTCAACGAGGGTACTGTGGTCAGACAGGAAAGGCCATTACAGAGAATAATCAAACAATAACTCTCAGGGGTCCAGACAGACAGGTGACAGCAGCAGGAAAGAAGGTGTGAAGGACCTTGGATTGGGGCAGAAGGAAAACAGACTGACAAAAATTTGACGAGACTTTTTTTTTTCCCCAACACTAAAAACCAAAATCCAGACAAACACTGGTTTCTCCCGCAGACAGCGTGGCATTTAGAAGCGTGGGAGTAATTGCTCCACACCCCTGTCACTGCACATGGGCAATCTCAGCATTGAGACCCCACAAATACAATGCTGGCAGTTCCACCAGCGGAGCTCTCCAGCTGGGATGCTGTGCCAGAGGGAAGACTGAAGGGAACAGGCTGGACAGGGGACCCATAATAATCTGTGGCACTAAGTCTTGACAAACCACAGCCCAGGCTACCCTGTCTGGCATGGAGAGGGAGGCAGAGTGCTGAGCCCTGGGGAGCAAGAAAGGTCCGGTGCTTCCTGCAGGCGGTTCTGCAGTCGGTCAGGGCTGCCTGCATCAAAGGGAAGGTCAGTGGTGGCAATAGAAGACCTTGAGAGAGAGGAGGAGGAGGAACAATGAGTGAAAGGGATCAGGGAGATGCTGGGGGAGGAGAGGGTGGACACATAAAGGAGCAAGGCTGGACTGTGCAAGACAGTGAATGAAAAGGGCAGAGCTGGGACTAGAGTCTGATCCTTGCCTACTACTCAAGCAATATTTGGGTCCCTGCCTTGTCCTGCTGTCTAACCATCCCAAGAAGATGCTGGAAGGCCACCATGCACCCTGCCTGGAGCAGTCCTTCAGCTCAGGCAGAAACACTGCCAGGGTAAATAAGCCTTCAGTGTGCAGAGAACCAAAGCCGGTGAAGCCGGGATGCCGACTACTATTGTTTGCCCTGGGAAACCGCATCACTAACTGGTCCCCAGCCTCTCCCTTGTGGAAATGGTCTTGGCCACCTCTCTTGCTCCCACCCTGACACCCTTCTCTTCTTCTCTGCAAGTTTCCTCGCCCTCACAGCCACGGGCAGTGTTGCTGTGGTGGGATACACACACACACACACACGCCCGCCCAAGGAGCGCATTTCAGCGGTTAACCATCTGTCCAAATTTTCCCCCTTTTCCAGCCCAGCCGGGATCTGAGCGTGCAGCAAATTTCTGTCATGGCCTACCTTCCGAGTCCACCGGGTCTGAGATGCAGGGGCAGCGGCCACCGGGCTTCGGGAGCAGGGAGAGGGGCCGTCCGTGTGAATCAGCAGAGGAGCCCCGGTGACAGGGATTCATGCTGGGGCTGAGCGCTGCTGCCCGCGCCTGCCTCTCCTCCTCCACCGCCCCGGCTGCCGTGTTGCTATGCAATCACATCACCAGGAACAGCATCTCCCCGAGCCTCCAAAGAGATACCCTTGACTCGGCAAAACACGGGAGGAACAAGGACGATCCTAACCAAGCGCCCGGCCCTTTGGAGATCTCGGCCAGCGATCGATCCGGAGGGAGGGGAGGGAGAAGAGTGGGGATGCAAAGGCAGACACGCACGGGAGGAGGAGACAAAATACACATGGAGAGGGAGAAAGAAAAAGGGAGGAGGGGAGATGTGCAAACACAAAAAGCTCTGTGGTCTGACCTCTGGAGACCTGACACGGGCTGCTGGGCTCAGACACGCTGCCCGCTGCTCGCCGGCATCTCCCACCGCCTCCCAGGGCCCACGGCTCTCATTTTAGGTTGGATATGGCCCTGCGTGTGCTGGAAAATGCCAGACACATTCACCTCCTCTCTTAACCACAATTTGGGTATCTGGCATAAGATTTAATAACTTCAAAACAGCCCATTTCGAAATCAAAGTTAGGGAGAAAAAAAAATAATGTAACCACTTCATTTTCTGCTTCCTTTTCTTCTTAGAAAAGAAAAATGAGTAAAGGAAGAGCCAATTCTCCAAGCTGGGGTGGGGAGGTTTTTTAAATGTCAGGGTATCTTGTCTCAGCTCACAAGGAACAGAAGGATTTGAACTGCTAAATTGGCTGAGGACACAAGCAGACACAGAGCTGGGATTTTTGTCCACAAATAACAGTTTACAGTTCTTCAAATCGTTCCACCCAAGGATTTCAAGCTACTCAAATTGCGACTGATGTTATTCTCATATAACACAAGAAGAAACAGAATTAAATTACTTGGTGAGAAAGAGGATTCCAATCTGATCCTAGCCTTGTGTTTTAAGCACTTGGCTGTCTCAGCCTCTCCATGGGAAAATTAAAACTTGGGAAACACTATTTTCCTGATCCTTGTCAGAGCAACTTTTAATGAGCCTTGGTGTTTTTCTCCCCAGAGTTGACAGATTAAGGTTGTTAATTTTCTACTCATACATTTATGTTATACAGAAATATCAGAGCTGTTTATAAACACTGTCCATTTTCCATTCCCCGCCTCAGGTGAACCCCAAAATGCAGGTTCACTCGGCTCATTCAGACCCAGTGAATGGACATAAGTAACAGCTTCACAATCCAGTGGAAATCACAACTGGCAAACTCTTTGCAGCGTCACAAGGCTTCCCATGGGCTGAGGAACATTGGTCAGGAAATGCTGCTGCACAGAGTGACGGAGCCCAACCTGCCTCAGTTGCCCAGTGTTGTGCCCAGCGTGGTGTGGGGGGCACTTTGAGCCAGTTTTGGCACCCTCAGAGCAAAACTTTCTGATGCCACACCACAGTTTGTGAGGTGGATGGGAACGGATCAAAAAGCTTTTCTAGGTCACCAATTTAAACCTGGAGAAGGGAGTCAAAATATAGTTGGTCTTCAGTAAGAGACATCTGAGAGAGTCCTCAAGAAACCAGTGAGCTCCTCTTGGTGGTACCAGCCAGAACCTGCAGCAGGTGGGTGGCTGACCCTGAGGAACTTCTTCCTTCATCCTGGGTGGGTGAACCAGGAGTCAGGAGCAGAGCTTGTGAGCACACAGGGAGGCAAAATGCACAGAGAACTCATGTAACTGCACTGAAAGGAGGTTTTTAAATAGCAAACTCTTCATAGTTGGTCCCAAAAGGAGCAACACTGAATACTTGGAGTGCCAACCCAAGAACATGTACTCACTCCACACACCTTCTGCTCTTAAAAGCCTCTTCAATAGCTGCTGCTTCCACAACAGCTGTACTGATGCAACAAAACTCAGCCTGAAAAGCTGTATTGAGACAAAAAAAAATAGATATGGATAGGAAGATAAAAATGAGCAGAGACTCTGCTGGGCTATTTTTGTTCATATATACAAACACACAAATAATAAGTCCTGGGTTAAGTAAGGAGAGCGAGGGGGAAAATAACAGAGTGGTGGAAGGGCTATCCAGGCAACTCCAAAGACACCATTATCCAGAGAGACACAGCCAAATCCAATGGCAGGATGTATCCATCACCACCAACGTCTAAGAGGGACATGACACCATGGATAAACATATCAAGCCAAGTTACACATGCACACAAGACAGACACGAGCACAGAGACATTAACAGGCAGCATGAGCCACAAAAACAAGGTGCTTTGCAGTACATGTATCCTAAATTATTGATGGTTTAAAGGGCAGCAAAATGCAGCAGGATAAAACAAAATCTCTTGTGTCAGTTTAGCTTAAATTGTGAGACAAACCAGAATCTCTGGTGAGAGAGTTGCTTGCATGGCTGGGAACGCCTTCCCAAGTCCCCCAGTACTGTTCTAAGGATATAATTAGGGCAAAGAGACAAGGAGCAGTATTTTGCCAAGAGACTTCTGAGGAAGAACCCACCTGGTATTCCCAACAGAGAAGCAGGTGGAGCCTTACAGATTATTTCCCAAACCAGTGCTGGAGAAGCTGTTGGAGGTTGTGAAGTTCCTACACGCAGAAAAAAGTCATTGACATCCTAACAGCCTCCAAACCCCAAATGCCTACACCAAAGAAAAGAGTTAAACATTGGCTGAGAATATATATGGAAGCAAATCCTTGCTAAAAGGAGACTACAGGAAGAGACCAAAAGGAAGAGCACTCTCTCCAGAGCCATACACCCACAGTGTTCTTGTGGATCCAGCTGCTGGGGAAGAGTTTGGTGAAAGGCTTCTGAGCCAAGACAAGGTCCCTTATGGCTTGAAGAAATCCTGTTCCTCCCCATGAGCCTGCAAATCCCTGTTTTCCTGAGCCACAGGGCTCCCTCATCTGGGTCCCTTAATAGAAGTAACAGGCAGGACTCTCACACAGCTGTCCATATCCAAGCAGCAGAAACTCCTGTTTTGATGCAGGTTCATTGATCTCAGTGGTTCTGCTGTGCCCACCTGTGAAGGGAAAGCCAAAAGGAACAGATCTTGCACAAAGGGACAGACCTGCCCATCAATTCCAGTACATTAGACAGGCCAGCAGGCCTGTGAGCACAGCACAAAGAGCCTCTCTCCAACAAGCAGGAACAAAACTAGAATTAGGGCCCTAAATTCAGCTTGAGAAGAACTTAAGAATAGTTGACTGGATATTGTTCCTTTTTGTTTGTTTGTTCGTTTGTTTAAACAACTGATGTCAAATAAAAAACTGCCCCTCCTTTGCTGGCATCAATAAGCACTAAAATCTTCCCAGAGCAGATTCTACCCTGCTGAAAGCATTTAGGAAAACAGCAGGATACTTTCTAAATGCTCGGTGTCTGGGGTTAGAGAGAAGAATGGGCAGAGAACTGATACAAGCAGACAGCTGACATGCACTCAGACAGAATGAATCCCCCTCTTCATTTGCTCCTGCACAGGCATTGAAACAGTTCCCCCACCCCCCATGCATGAGAAATGGGGGCTATAGGGGAGAGAGGAACTCTTTTCAGAGCAGCAAGCACCAAAAAGGAAGGAGTGGGTGTGAAAAGAGTGTTAGAGAACTTGGGGGAGAGATGGAGAAAGAAAAGAAGGAGAAAACTGTAGAAAAGAAAGTAAAACCGTGCGGGAGAAGGGTAAGGCAGACAGTCAGCTTTCAGGGCCCGTTTTGCTCTTCAAAGGCTGCCAACACATTTACAATGTGCTTTCCATCCCCTTCCTTATTTACTGGGCTGTGCACACAAAGGAGCAGAAAGCAGTCACGCAGGAGCTGCTGAAGATTCACTTCGACACAGAACAGAGGTGCCCTAAGAGAAAGGAAAGTGCTTAGTGATCCGTGTACAGCAGTGGAACAGCCCTGGAGACTCCGGAGACAGGGCTGGGAGAAAACCTGCAGAGAGCACCCTCCTCCTGCAGAGATCACACTCAGCACTCACAGGCAGCACAGGCACTGGAGGGGAGCAAGTCAAACTGCACAGGGATACAGCTGCATATAAAAATATACCTATGCACAAGAAGCTTATCCCTGAATTCTTTAAAGGAAGAGCCCGAATGATTCAGGCAGAGAGTAAAATTCTTCAAAGCATCTGAGGCAATTTGCAGCCTAAACCCAGTGGCTGAAGCTCAGGAGCTCAGCCACATTAGTGACTGAAATATCCCATCACCGATAGCCTGGACTGGAACAGCCCTTTCTGTGTCACATTTGTGGCAGGTACCACAGCTTGCCTGGTGCATGTTCACTCATTAAGCTGCAGAAAAGGATCGTGTCTGAGCCCACAGATTTCTAAATGCTGTCAAGGTTAAAACAGTATTTAGAGTCTGTGCAAGTACCTGCAGCTTTTTTTTTTTCCACATTTGTGCAAGACTGCAGCAAGTCTGAAAATGGAGATTATGGCATTTTTAAAAAAATTCTTACCCTTGGTTATGCAGACTTTTTACTCCTACAAAACAGGAAACTGAGAGGCAGAGAGGCATCCTCACAAGATACACACCTTACCAAACGTTATTTATGTAATTCAACACCTCCCTTGCCAACTATAATTACTTGGGAGTTACTTGGACAGGTCTAACAGGTAGATAAAGTTCTCAGGGATCCTGTGCTGGAAACCACGTCACCAAATGCTAAGAAAGACATAAAAGGCATTCTTAGTCAATAACAAGGTTTAGTGAAATCAAACCTCCATCAGACCTTAATAATTCCTTTTATTTTAAAAAGCAGAGCCATGAGGGAAATCCATCAGTACAACATAAACCATCTTTCCTGGAAGAAAATACCTGAGGACTTTGTTCTGTTAAGATATTCCTCATCCAGAGCAAGCTTGTTACTAATATCTGCTGTTTTCCACCCAGACTGGATGCATCCTCTGACTGAGGAGCACATGAAGAGCTCCCTCATGCACTCTCTCAGGAGCCACAGAGCTACAGATAAAATCAGTCCAGTGTGTATTATTAATGACAAGTTATCAGAGGATCTAGGACAACAGCCAGACAGGAGTTTCACTGTGCTGTGACTCCGTAGAGAACACGAATCCTTCGCCAGGTCAGATCCCTCCGTTCCCCTTATTCTTGTCTCCTGTGTGCAAAGATTTGTGATAAGCCATTTTGTCACAGCAGCCAGGAGGAGATTACCCTGCCCTGAAGGGCTTATAACTGAGCTTTGACTGAAAGACAAAGGGAACCAAGTGAGGAGACACTGGGTAGAGGCACAAAAATCTTCAACGTTACATAAAAAAGGGAAAAGTGAATTTTATTTTGGTACCAGCTAACTGTTATTAGAAGAGTTCAGGAGCACACATATTGGCAGTTGTTAGAGCTGCAGTACAAGCCTCACAGATTCAATTTTCTGAGTGGTTACAGCTGTACCACCTTCTAAATCCTTGGGTCCTGATTTATTCATGGCATTAGGAATGCAAAATGCAAGCAGAGGGAAGTAGGCCAACAAAAGAATAGAAAGCAGGGATACAGAGGAACCAGTTTCTTCATTCCAGCTGAAAACAGGTTGAAATTATTAACTCTTTCAGAGCAAGCTCTCTCTGAAAGGGCAGCAGAGTCTGATGCATAAGATGCACAAACGAGGCTCTCATCCCAAAATAAAACAACGATTAACAGAAACCCAAAACAAACATGGCTTCAGCAAAAAGAATTCAGATTAACTGCAGCCCAAAGCTTTGGCATTTTCAGATGCATAATGTTCAGGCCAATGTGTCTGACAGGGAGGGGTTAATGGCTTTGGTTGTGTGAACCAGAGACCAGATGTTCAGCTGGTGCAACTCCACAGAGATCCATTAGAAATCAGTGGAGCTGTGCCTGCTTAGCCCAGACAGGATCCTGGCCCTGTACCTTGAAATCCTATCTAATACCCTGATTTCACTCAGATTTTTCCAAAGGGAAAGGCCTCACTTTTTGAAAGCATGTGAACAGGCTACTAGTTATGCCACAGGATGTGGTTCACTTGAAACAACCACTGCCATGGCCTGCTTGTAATGTTACAAAATCCCCACACCAAGAGCCTGTAGAAGCCTCCTGACAAGGAAGGACAGACAGAAATTGGAGCTTCTAAACAACTTCTCAGGGGGAGACAGGACACAAACCAGCATTCCCAGCCAACAGTAAAAATCTGGATCTCAAAACAGCATCCTCTAGACAGAAAAACACATGCTAAGGGAGACCCAAGTCATATGAAACCATACATTATCCTTCCAGTGAACTGTGTGGAGCACCACCCCTTCAGAGGGAGCCTGCAGGCCTAACCTAAACCTCAATATCAATATGACAACATGAATGTGAGCCTTAAATGAACTTTTCAGCCTGCATTGTTTCTATCAAATAGTACCACAACACAGTTCTGCTACAATTTCAGTGTCTACAAACACTGGCATCTTACAATGGGCAGGAACAGGCACTGGAGGTGACTCACTCATTTCACTTACCAGGAAATGGATGGGTCTTGACTATCTCCATTTTTGTCCTCTGAGCAGATGCTGTGGTCAGCCAAGACCTTGAGCACATGCTTGTGATAGGAAATGGTCTGCAAGATTTACCACGATGATTAGAATGCAAAGAGGAAGCAGGAAAAAACAAACAAACAAAACCAAACAATCGAACAAGAAATAGAAAAGGTACAGTAGCACATTCCTCCCTGAAAAGGCCATTCTTCCTTTCAAGTGCAATGCTAGTGAAGTTAGATAGTTATAAAAAAAATATCCAAATGTCAAAAATGACAAGAGCTGCCACAGCACACAGAGAAGCTAAAAGTCCTCTCAAGTGCCCAGTAATACCAAGCACACCACTGCTGCACAGCAAGGGTTTTAAACAGCCATCTGACCAACAAAGCTGACATTAAAGTTATCTGTCCTGTTACTGTAATTCTGCAGCTCTAAGTGTCCAGCCTGTGCACTTGACTGACAAAACTGTGCACAGTCTGCTTAAATACTTCTGTAACACAGGGTATAATAAAAGATCTGTGATGCAACAAGAGTCACCCATGACATGATTCTGTGTTTTCTCAACCAAACACCAACTTCAAAGGAAAACTTATCTCAGGGGATCAGGGATCAATAACTGTTTAATACTCAGTATATCCTGAAGGATTCTGCTGTAAGCTCCTTTAAATACATTTACATACATCACACACACTCTTAAGAATCGAAGCATCTCTCACAAGTGAAATGAGGCCTCTGGCAGCACCTGCCAGTCTGACAGGAATGCCAGAGCTCTGCTCCTTCCACAAACAGCAGCCAGGCACCATGAAACCTCGTGTTCCTGGCTAATGCTTCCCTGGGATGTTCTGTACCTGCTCCTTTCCCCCTGACTGCCCCTGCCATACACAGATCTGAGTGGGTCCATGGCTTCATCTCATGTTTTCTAGGGCTATCAACCCCTCCAGCCTTATTCCTATAGAGAATCCCAGTGCAACAGTGTGGAAGCACAAGTCTGGTCAGCATCTTAAAGAGAAAAGCTAAAAGATTAAGCTGTCCTTGGGGAATGCAGTGCACAGGCTTTCCAGAAGAAGTGGAAATAGCATTTCCAACACCTTTCTGAAGGCAGCTTCACAGAAAAATTATAAAACTCATTATACGTTAGGGCCACTTCTTGAAACATTCCTTCCACTTGGAGGAATTTGTAATATGTGAAGCATCCCCTGTTGAGAAAATATAATCAGGATATTGAAGATCTGTTTCTCTTGACCAAAATTAGCAGGCAGCACTTACACTATCTGGAATAACACAGATGGATGAGGAAGGGCATATTAACAGACCATCAGTTTGAGCTGAGAACTGTGATACTCAACCACAGTCTGATTTTGAGAGGATGAAGGAACCAAACACATCTTTAGTGGCTCTGGGGTCACTCTCGGGACTGATTCCTTTACTACAGATTCACAATTCAGTATACTCTGACCCAACTTTCAGGTGGTTACAACCTTGTTTTACCACAATAAAATAATGTACACTCAGATTCTGGAAACCTCAGTACAGCCTCTCCCAACCACTACTCAGTGTTAAAAGGAAATGACAGGAGATGATACTTTTTACAGCAGAGTTTATTCAGAATGGCATGTTGAAAACATTTTACATATTATAAATTATATATACGTACATGTATAATACACAACACCTACAGAGCTAAAAACACAAAAAGGAAAGATCCATTTGCACTTACCAATGGAGAATGGTGAACTGTTGGCAATACTGTACAAGTCCTCAAATCATCAATAAACCATCAACTGAGCAATGAATTTGCCAGCTGCATTGGAACATCATTACAAGCAATATTGGCAAAAAGTCCGTTCTGGAAGCTTCAAAATGAAAATGAACTTCAGGAAGGTCAGTTTGTTTAGCCTGCTACACACACGGTACAACAGGGAATTGGGAAACACACATTGCTCCAATCCAACATGTAGACAGAATCCCTGAGAGGCTGATTGAGTTGTTTCCTGTTACCTGATTCCGAGAAAGGCAAATCAGGTCAGAGATCAACATTACTTATAAATGAAGCAGCACTGCTCACTGCAGTTTTGAGATGGAAAATGTTTGATTCTCAAAGCAGATGCTCCAACAGAGAGGAACCAGGATGAAAAATGTGGGTGGTACATAACACACAGCTCAGCAATTTCACACCAGAGGAGTTCAGCAGGGACAAGAGGGGGTTCGGTGTTAGTGAACCAAGGCAGCTTAAGCATTCCTTCCGTGTCTTCATTTTCATAGAATAAATGTCACTATAAGAGTAATTGCTCTGTTTCTTTCCCCTCAGGAAGGAACTAGTGGCACAGTCCTTTAGATTCTGCTAATCTGTTCCAGAGGACAGAAAAGCTCCAGTGAGTCCCAGGGTCACACTTCCACATTCTCTGCTTTTCTGCGGGAGGCCTGGGAAACACGATTAATGCTGCTTTCAATGAAGACCTTGAGGCCCTCCAAACCTTGTGTGTAGAGATATTCCAGATACCAGTCCCACCTCTTCCCCTATAAAACCAGAAAGGATAGTCAGAAGGGCAGGACAAAGCTTTATCTCTTTCTTAGGCCACTTTGAAAAGCTCTGCCAACACTGCCTTCCACAGTCTGACAGTACCTGTAAATACCCACAGCTGAACAGGGGCACCTCCTGTTCCCAAATGCCCAAACTTACACAACACACATTCTTAGCTTGAACCTGACAAACCATGATCTTTTTTTTTTTTTTTTAATACTGAAAACATTTACAAATCCCAGTTCTGAAAAGTCTGTTGGATCAACAGGGAAGATGTCAGGAAGTGAATGAATATGGATATTAAAGCATTCCTTCCATCACTAGTGGTGGTTCCTCCAGATCAGGTTTGAAGTGATACAGGAAAGGAATCCAACTGCCACTGTATTTGAGAATTCCTGCTCAAAGCTATAACAAAGCTACTCACCTGTCTCAGAAATTTAAAATTAAGTTAATTGATAATAGAAATTCCAAGTGCACCAAGAATGGAACTTTTTTTGGAGCCTGCAGAGAACAATAAGCAGCTTTGTGCTGATACTGCACTGACTCCTGGAGGAAACATAACACCTCAGCCCACCAGCCACAGATGGGCAGATAGAGAACTTCTCAGGTGTTGATGTCCTCTGGTTTGGCCCTGTTAAGAGACTGAATCAAAGCCTACAGCTGGAATTTTTCCCTCTCAAAATTTTTATAGAGCATTTGTGGAATTGGTGAATATTACCACCTCATCCTCTTCTACATAGCTGCTGAAAATTGCCAGCTTTCACCTCACTAAAACAAGAAATCTTACCTTAATTAATTTGAAGTTCAAAGTGGTATCCTCTGGACAAATCTTGAGGAGAAGGAATAAAATAATATCAGGTCAGATAAAAAGTATGTCCAGCATTGCTGGGTCTCTGCTTAGGTGTGCAAAGGAGTTCAGAGATTTTTAATTATGCTTCACAAGGAGCTGCCAGCAAGGAAACATCCAGACCCTCTTGCCCTGTGCTGCAGCACTACTGGAGAGCAACAGGGAATATTTGTAGGTATCTTTAACCACTGTCTCTCACCAGGGTAAAAGCTTCCCCTTCAAAACATTAAAAAGATAGTTCCCAACAATGAGAAAGAGCAAGAGCAGAGAACCTACTGACACTGAGATTACTGCTTGTGTTGCCCCAGTGTGCTGCAGAGCAGTGCCCTCTGGTGCTCAGCACCACAGTGCTGAGGGAAATGTGACCCTGCCCCTAAAAAATATTTTCTCCTGCCTTAAAACACATTTGTGACCACTGCTGGACAAAATATTTCTTAGTTTCACTGCAGAAAAAATGAAAAATTTCTCCACCAGATGGTTTTTGGGGGTTGGAGGTTGGGGTGTTTTTTTTTAGGGGATTTTGTTTTGGAGTGTTTTGTTTGGGGTTTTTTGTGGGTTTGTTTTTTTAGTGTGCAAAACCTCCAAAGAAGAGTCAGGAAGCCAGGTCAGGGGAGGTTTAGGTTGGATCTCAGGAAAAGCTTCTTCCCCCAGAGGGTGGTTGGGCACTGGAACAGCTCCCCAGGGCAGTGGTCACAGCCCCAAGGCTGCCAGAGCTCAGGGAGCATTTGGAAAACACTCTCAGCCCCATGGTGGGATTTTTGGGGCTGTGCTGTGCAGGGCCAGGAGTTGGATTTGATGATCCTTGTGGGTCCCTTCCAGCGCAGGGTATTCCATGATTCTAGGAAGCCTCAGAACGAAAATTAGGTGGACAAAGGATATGAGAAAGACATATACAACTTAACTACGTATTTCTTGACTTTCTGCAGTTTAAATATTTAGGTCATGCTCCCTATTTTGGGGGGCAGGATGCACTATTGGGAAAGCTTTTACTGAATTGTCATTTTTTTCACTGATTAGGTATTTTAGTTCTATTTTCAAAATGATCCTAAGCACAAATTCACCTCCAAAGCTGTTACATCCATGCTTTCATTCCACAAAGACTATTCAGACCGTGCCACTGATCTGATACAAACACAGAATGCCACAGTAGCTTTTGAAAGCTCAGTTGGCTCTAAAGTCAGCCAGGACACCAAGAGACTCTGCTCTGGAGAAGCTGTCAAGACAGAACCTCTGGAGCCTTCAAAGGCCCAAATCTCAGCCTACCCCATTACCTGCTTCAGGAAGTCGACAGAATAGCCCAGCATGGCTGGGTGGTAGACAATGTTAAAGCTGGTTTTAAAATCCTTCACTAGAGTTTTTTTCAGCAGCTCCTCATCCATACGAAGACCTTGAGGATGAGCATCCTTCTGGAACACACTGGATGTCCACAGGCAGCCCACCATAGCTGTGATGTACTGGTTGTACTCTTTGTATGTCTCGTTGCTGAACTTGAACTGCAGTATTTTCTGAGGGACAAAACAAATCAATGAACAGCATCCTCAAAGCAGCTGTGTGTTCCCTCAGTCCTTCAGAGAATGCCACTAACATACCTCCCCTCCATCCAACCCAATTAGTTGCTAAGGTCTGTTCCAGCACACAACAGATGTGTCCACAATACCTTTTTACTCTCCTCATTTTCTTTTGCAGCCACCAAGTTGGTTCGATACCTGAAAAAAAAAAATAAATAAACAAACATAAGAGAAAGTTAGGGGCCTGTAAATTTTTACATGCCACTATTGAAAAAAGCTGGAGGAATGTATTAAGAAAACTTATTCCTGCCATGAGAGAGATCATCAAACTTTATTGGTAAAAGAGACAGACATGAAAAAGAATTCAAAGGGACTTTATCAGTTGGCATAGACCCACCTTTTCCAGGCAGAGTAGGGACACATCTGATAACATTAATCTCTTAAATGATTCAGACATGACTGGTTTGCCTGGGACAGTCGCCTTCATAAAGGCAACATGCAAGAATGGACATTCAGCCTTAAAATCAGCAGAAAAATGCAGTGTGTTTTTAAGAAGGCAGACTTTCATTCACTAAGCAGAGAAACAGAAGCCACTGGAAGTAATGCAACTTGACAGTTGTTCTATATAATAAGCACTAGCTCCTCTTCTTTCCTCAAGACCATCCTGTCATGTTAATTACCCTGCAGATTCCTTAGAGGAAAAAGCCACATGGAGAGCCCTGAACCAGCTGTCAGCTATTGGCTACTCTTCTCCTCAGCTGCAGCCACTGGAAGTAACAAGGCCAAGAACCACAGCCTTGGTGGATCCTGCAGAGCACTAAGCAGTGCTGTCTTTGGACATGCCAGCAGCACGAGGCAGTCCCAAATTCCCACAGAGTTTGGAAGTGGCAGAAGTGCTTCCTGCTCAGCACATGGCAGAATTTGTAAGGAAAAGCTCAAGTTTAGTGGTCAAAGCACAGGAGTAAGAAGTTGTAGTTAATACTAGTGATTCCAGCTGGCTGACTTAAGTTCTCTCAAAACAATATGGGAACTTCTTCCTCTCCACATATCAAAGATACGGAAATAATTTTGGGAAAGAGGTCAGAATCCTGCTAGTTTGGGCAACAGACTAGAGAAAAAAAATAGTTACTACAACTATAAAATCCTGTATCATGAAAGCTGGGCACAAGTGGAACTTTCACCTTTGCTTTGCATGGCAAGAAAAAGTTGATTTCAGATTTTACACAAAAGCAATTTAATTTCCAGAAGACTGAAAGAGAAGACAAGGAGACCCTGCAGCCCACACTTGCTGTAGTACCTGTACATAATGTAGCAGAGCTGATTCAAGGTGACAGAATCCATGCTGAGCAGTGCTGGGTAGAAAACCCCAGCAGGAGGCAATATCAACAAAGGCAGGTTGTACTTCAGGTACATGTCACACACCTGCAGGAAGGAAGCACATCTGGGCTCACTGTTACTGCCAAAGTAATGGTTGTTACAAACCCTGAAGGGTGCAAGAGCAACAGAGAGCATGACACTGCCACTCTCAGAGGAGTAGAGGTCTAAGAATATGCACAGCTAGTTACCACAGCTCAGACCATGAAAAAGTAAGCAGTGACAGCTCACCATCCAGAAGGCAGATGCTTTTTACATTCTGTTAAATTAGGAACAGTTGTTTTCAGACTCCTTTCCCTAATCCCACAACAGGTTTTGCACTGAAGTTTTTGCCCTACCTTCACCTTTACTTCTTTGCCATGTAAGGTATTTTTATTTAACTGAATTACTCACATTTTGAGAAACCTAGGCTCTCCACTTACTATCTCAGCTGCAGAAATCTCCAGAGTTCTGAATACATAAGAAAAACTTCAAATCCTAGTTGCCTGCTAGAACACCAGTATAATTGTATATCAGTGGGTCCACGATTCTCTGTATAATCCCATAAAATGTTTACTTATTTTAAACATACTGTCTTATGCAAGTGTTGTTGCCCATTAGTTTTGTGCATTTTTAAAGGGCAATTTAGCCAGATCTACTGCAATCAAGCAGATTCCAGAACTATCACTGTTTTTTTCAACTATTCACAGTTTTATCTACATTGTAGGGGCTGTTGCTGTTGTCCTCTCTGTAGATGTACTTATTGTGAGCTCCAGCTGTGCTGTAACATGAGGAAGCTGGAGAACAGATTTAGGGCTATTTGATGCTGATTAGTTCGAAGTTGAACTGAACATTGTTTTCTTTAATCCATGATTAAAAAAGCATGTTATGCCCTGCAGTTACTTCCTCTTCCATAGTTCATATGTGACTTAAGACCAACTGTGTTTTAGCAGCATATTTAGCTCTGCCTATGGATGAAACAGCAGCAGCTTCACCTGTAGATCTACCAATTATTTGGAATATTCTTGCTTTTAATCACAAAATTTCTGTAAAGGTTATAATGAGGAATATGTTTTTATGCTCTAGTTTAAAATTGCAAACAGCCTTAGAGAATGTCACAAGGAAGCCAAAGTGACTGGGATACACACGGTCTCATAGAAATCCAGAATGAAGACGAGCAGTAACGTGGAATTCTTTTCCAAACGCAGTCCAACAGTTGACAGCCACCCAACAAAGTGGATCAGGTCAGCCACCACATTCACTAGCCCAGAAAGGGTGGTATTCCTGCAGCAATGACACAGCATCAGTACACACACACACCTCTCTGCAAAGGGCCACGTGGAAAAGTGGTACAAAGAATCTGAAGTTTAAGCTTTTGCCCCACCCAACACTGAGCAACAGACATTTGTTCTTCAATAGAGCCAGTAACATTGTTAGCAACACCATTACAAACATGGCCCAGCTTTCAGCCTTAGGAGGATTTTGAATTCCAGGCATTTCAATTTTCAGTGTCTACAGAAAATACTCTTGAAGAATAGGACTGACAAAGTAGCTTACAATATAGCAGAATATAGCAGTATTATTAACCTTCTAGCTGGTCTTCATGCTGGGTGATAGGGCTAGAATATATAGCTAAATGCACTGGGGAGCAATGCAAACAACATGGTTTGGCATTTTTTTATGACAAACTTACAAAGAATGAAACTCTGGGTCCATATGAATCACATTGCAATTTAACCAGTTCTCCAGCAGCTCCTTCAGGCTCTCAAGGACACTGCACTGCAAGAGTAGAAAAGAAACCAGGCTGATAACAATTTATCTAAACAAATAATATTAAACAAAAAAACACCATGAGAACTGACACATACAAGGAAAGGTACCAAGAGTTTCTCCGGACCAACAGGAGCAGGGAGATAATTTTACATCCCCTGGAGCTGAATTTATGGGTTACATAGCTCTTCCTGGAGAATGCAAGTTTCAAATACTCAGTTAAAATTACAATAAAAGAAACTATTATCTTGTGTACCGTCAGTTCTTTTTATTTCCAATGCCCCAGTCAAAAAATGAAGATATCTTTAAGGCACTCATACTCCTAAAGAAGTTAAGCTGTAAGTACATATTTTACCTTAATTTGGGCACAGACTTCCCCAAAAGAACTTTCTATACAATCCCTCAGTCTGCTACACCTAACACAAGTGCAGAGAGCAGTATCAACCAGAAGTAAACAGCCATTGTATTCACTCAAATTACCTTAAAGTAAAGGGATGATGTGAAAAAGAGCTGTGCCAGGGGACCATAGAGATATGACCTAATTTCTGAAACAAATGAGAAAGCAGTATGATACTGGTGAACAAATTTTACCCCCCAAGATATCCCCACTGTCCAACCTCACCCAAAGGATCTGCAACACATACCAGGGGAACTGCTGAGGGAGATCCAACTCACAAGTTTGAGGATTTCTGGTCGGCAGCAGGAGCCATCCCAGAGAGGAAGGCTCCTATACAGGAACTCCTCACAGGCAGCAAATCCCTCCTACAGAGCACAAGAGGAGCATTCAAAAACTCATCTCACATCCCTACACCTTGCCATGCTCACTTCACCCTGAAGGAAGAAAGAGGCTGACACCTCATTTGCCAGGACATCCAAATTATCATTCTCAATACCATTCTCAAATTATTTTTCCTGCAGAGAACAAGGCCATTTCCAGAATATTGGCTTTCCATAGGTACAGGTATTTTTATTACTTGAGACACTGTCACTCCTCAGAAATATTACAGGAAACAGGTAAGTCCCAGAAGTTCTTTAAGGGAAGACTTTGTGAAACCCTTAGTTTCCACAAAACATGCACTTACCTGTAAAAAACATTCTCCCTTGTAGATAGTTTCCAGGAAGCTCTTGAATTCTGTTTCATTTGTGTTATCAACCACACACCAGGTGCATTCTAAACAGGAGATAATATTGTATTTGAATACAAGCACAGCAAGAACAAACACAATGAGAAACCAAATTCAGTTCTCTTCCATTATTTCCTTTAACATCATATGATTATCACTACAAATCTGAATAGCAAAGTACCATCACTGAAAAATGAGAACCCTCAGACATCCTTTACCTCCCTACCATGGCAAGACAATACTAAGTTTCCTACCTTCCTGGAGCATCTGGCCCATCCAATAGTAGAGCCTCAGGTAAATAGATTCATCTTTGATGCAATTCATGTAGTGAAGTAATAAAGGGTTTGTTAGCACTGAACCCATCTGGGAAGGAAACTGCAAGAGAAATCAAAGAAAAGAAAAAGAATTATTCAGCACTTACATCAGCAAACTGCCAGAGAATCTCTTTGTATCAGAGCTGTCCAATCCTTTTACCAGCAACAAGACCATCTCCAGAACTCATCACCCTCAGTTAGGACCAGATGCTCTGTTGGAAGCAGGCAGCCCACACATTATTCACATAGAAAACAGGGCATAAAGGAATATCCCCTTTGGCCTCTCAAAACATTCATTCAGCTTACCAAGACCTTCCTGAAACTCACCTCTAGACAGTGGATATTTTGTAGGAGCTGAGGAAAGGTCTGCAGCTGCTCCAATGGAAAAGTCTTAATTGTACTGAACAAATCACAATATTTTTCCATGCCCTCTTCTGAAGTCCTTGCACTGCTTGCAGGCAGAACCAACTGGGTGTTCCATTTCTGTAGAAAATGCATAGCAATCACTCTGCTTCCAGTGCAGTTGAGTGCACTCATGAACAGTGTTCCCAAAAAAGACCCTGTTTTACAAAAAACCTATCCAGGCTTTCATTGTAGTGGGAATGCTGCATTTCTGTACAGGTACCCCACCCTTCCCAGTGCTGCAATAAAGCCAGACTCCCATTAATTTACCAATATTCATAATGGAAAATGCTGCTTGGCACCTTCTGGGTTCTGCCTTAGGCCCATAACATACCCTCTTTCGTGACTGAGGTTGAGCTGTGCCTAAAAACAGTGTCTGGGTCAGGGCAGAGCTTCTCTGGTTTCTCTGCCTTACTGCACTCATTGCTGCTTTCCACGGGCCCTCTGAACTCTTGAAGTAAGTCTGGAAACAGAAATCAAACATCTATGCAAGAAGCCAAACTAAAACAAAGCAACAGAAAGATCAGTTTCTATTCTGATAAACATCACCACAGTGATGCAGAGACAGACAATCTGCTTGAGAGATTTTCACAGCACAGAATTCTTTATCACTCCTCAGTTTCATCACTTTTTGACTACAGTTCAACAGCTGGGCTTTTATTTCCTTCTAAAATTATGTCCTTTTTCAAAAGGGATCTCCAACCCTTCTGTCTTATAATCTTCATTTAAATCAATCATCAATTCATAGATAAAATCTCAAGTATAAATTATACTGATTTTACTCAGTGAAGAGGAAACAGAATTAATCTTCACCACTAAATCATGCTCCAGCTTAAATGCAAAGCTCAGTACAAACACAAACATAAGTACTGGTTCCAAATAGACTAAATCTAATTCCTTACCTTTGTTTTTGTAGGAAGAGTTATGGTCACCAGTTCTGGACAGAAGAGTCTGTAAAGTGATAGTAGAGCCTGCAGGTGAGGCTGCATTCCCTGTCAAAGAGCAGAACAAGAGGGAAAACACGGGCTATGTTTTTAATACAGAAACTGAATAGTGTATTTTAGAAGCAAAAAAACCCCAGTGATTAGTAAAAGCTAAATTTCTAGAGCTACATATCAGTGAGTAATCATAGGTAAATAACTGAAAATGAAAGAACAGAAATTGTGTCAGTGAAACACCACAGGAAGGGGACTGAAGAAAGAGCTTTCTGTAGTCATAACTAAAAAAAAAAGGTAATTTGGCAATCAAAACTATGAAAAATAGTCTTTCTGTCAAAAAACATGTTACAGCAACAGTTTTTTCTTACAAAAAAGAGCAAGACCCTCTACAATCTTATATTTTTCAGTAATTTTTGATACCACTTTCAAAAGGAAGATGAATACAAAATTGAAGACTGTAATAGATAAATGAAGCTGTTCTTTGTTTCAGAGATTTCACCACACCTGGCTCTAAAACAAAGAGCTTTGTTCATGTCATTGCAAGAGCTCACAAAATACACATGAAAATTAGGGATGCACATGCAAGAGACAAGCTTTGATGCTACAAAGACTACAACCTACAATTCCAAGTCCAGCCACTCTTCTCCATCCTGTAAGGGCATTAGTGTTACAAAGTGCATTATTAACCACAGTTCAAACTCTACAAGAATTGAAATAAACTCACCATTTTTGCCTGGAGGTCAAGCAGTCTCCTGACCCGAAAAGGCTTGACTGGGAATACAATCAATAATATAAAGGATTTAAGAAAACACTGTATCAGACATCTGAGCAAAAATGCAGTATCCCTTTTATCACGAAGTCATGACAAAGCAAGCAGAACCAATCACTCTTATTTCTAGGTTAACAGAGAGGTTTCCACACAAATTTTTGCCTGAACCATCCCTCGTGCTTCCCTGCCTTAAAGCACTGTATTGGCTTATCATTGCAAGAAAAGGCAGTACCAGCAAACAGGATCAGAAACAAAATGGAATTCCAGCTCTTACAGCTGACACTCACCGTTTTCTTTCCTGGTCAGCAGGTACAGCACGTGGCAGATGTAGGGGCACTGCAAAGCAAAGGCAGCAGTGAACACTCCTGCTGCTGGAGGGCACACAGCAATCACACAGGACACTGTTGTGTCACTGCACTGGCTGCCTCAAGCCATCCCTGCAGCCCCCTCAGGGCAGAGCACACCTCACTTCCCTTAGGAAGCAGCCTGGTTTTTATAGCTTCTTATGTCCCTTTCATTTAGGAACTTTATCTGACAGCAAGCAAGCTGTTTGATAAGCCTGGATCTTTTGGAACGTGGTTTAGAAAGTTCAAGAGTCAGAGGTAAAAGTACAATTATGTTTTCAAAAAGAAAGGCACTTTTGAACCAATGTACTTTTTTAGAGCTTCTAATTACAGCTGAGGCTGTAAAAGAGTTTTAAATTAGTTTCACACCAACTCTGCTGCACTTCCCAACTGACCCATCGTGCCTCAAAATGCTATTTTAAACAGTAGGAACTTAAATCCAGTTTTATGAAGATTATAACAGAAGTCAACCCACAACCATTAAAAACTTGGCAAACAATACAACTCAGAATATGGGGAACTTAACCACAAAATATCCTAAACTGAAAGAATATTAACAATTTCATATCTAACATGACTGCCAAGATAATTTCAAAATGCACTGAATCCAAACATTTCAAAATTCCAGCACCTGGATTTTACAGTTGCCATGTAGCAGGAATTTCCTGAATGCTTGTTCTCAGTTAAGTTACATTTCAACTCAATTAAATAGAACAGCATTTTGTTTCTCACCCTTAAACAAACACTGCTCTAAAAGTTGTTGGGTTTTTTTCTTTTTGCCCAAGGTATACAAGCCAGTTTCTTCCCAGGAGCAGGAGACTTCACCTGCTTATGTCTGAGTGCAGCACCATAGTTAATCCTGGGAATTTAGACAGAATACATCCTCAACCTCTGTGTGACACAGAATAGCAGTTCTTGGAAACATGTTTAAACAGCCAGACCACAGTGGTCCTACAGTACTTCTCTGTTTAGGGATCTAAATTACCCAGCAAACTTGTAATGCAAAATGAAAAAAATAAAAAGCATTAAAAAAAAATCTAGCCATCAGAAAATTCTCTCTAACCAACCAGATTAATTGCAGCATTAATATACTAATAAACACTTGGTTTTATTTTGTCAATTCCATATGTTCTTCAGCTCTCCTTACCATCTTCTCATCTTGCAGGAAGGAGAAGAAGAAACCATAGAGGGCATTAATTTGTTCCTTGTGATCAATGAAGTCAAACACTGTGATCAGCCACCTTAAAAAAAGCAACTGCAGACAGGAAAAAAGCCGTTATTACCTTAAGTGATGGGCAAAGGCAAAGCAGAGCAGTCAGGAACTGTGCAACTTTCCACTCACACTTATAAAATGTTTCTTGGTTCCCACTGCTGTTCCAGCAATGGGTGTCTCTGCCATTCTTGGTAAATGAAAGTATCTTGTGTAAGACCAGGTGCATTAAACCCTGGGGATTTTTGCTTCCTGAAAATAACCTGGCCCTATCATTCCTGTGCAGAAGCAAGAACTACTGTGAGCACTTACTAAGTTACCTGGGTGTTGCCTGAGCATTTGTTGACACAGAGCCAAGACACAGCTGTGACCACGGAATTTTCTGGTATCACTGAGGCTGGGATGAGGCTCTTCAATAACCGAGTATTCACTGTGTCAGCTGAAAAACAAACAAATTTCAAATAAGATGGTGCTCCTGTACCAGGTTCCTGGATGTGGTTTTGCAGCTTAGGTCAAAATTCCCTCTGGACAAAATTATTCAGAGCTTCATTGCTCAAAGTAACAGCGTACAAGGATCTGGTAAGGATTTACCAGTACCTCAAAAAATGAGGAGAATTATTTCTCCCAGCTTGACAAACAAAAATAAAATATTGAGTATTTTAGTACTGAAATAGTCTTTAGACTCTTGACAAGACAATCAAAAGTAACAGAGATTCTGTTAACATTAAACAATCAACTCCTTCAGCAAAAAGGGTATGGGACTGTCAGCCAAAGATCAGCAGATCTGGAGGTGAGCTGATCATTTTAAGTGAAGAAAAGCAATAACTACTTGCATAATGGGGAGAGAATTCTGTGTGCTCCTCTTGTGCTGGAGGGAGGTAGAAGTTTAGGGGGTTTTCCAATGAATATTTCATTATTTAGAAGTACAAATGGTGAACAACATTTCTAAGAAAGCAGCACGAGGGCTGCACTGACTGCTGAATTTATTGTGGGGATGACAATTTTAGCAACTTTCATTAATGCAACTATGTCAGTTTGTTTAGTTGTTTTGGTCTTGGGGAAATGAAACCTACACAAACAATTACAGCAAAACAAAAACACAATGCTTGGTGAGGGCACATTTCAAGCCTTTCAGAAACCTGCAATTGTGAACACAGAAAAAAAATTTAAACCAAAATCTATAGTAAGTTATAATATTTAACTGGACACCACTCCCCTGGAGCAAGTTTTTTTACACCAAGACATGCCAGAAAAAATTAATTTTAAACTACAGTACCCAACAATACAGTCACCACAAACACATCACCTCAAGCAAGGTTTGATCAGAGGGGAAGGAGACATTCACAGAAGATACACCAGCAGTATATAAAGGTTTTACCAAATTTGCCACTGAGCACCACGTTCAACAGTATCTCAAAGCCTTCAGGGGGCAGCCCATGCTGCAGGGCAGTGCTTTCCACAGCAGCCAAGTGTTTCTGCAGAGCTCTGTTGTTTCTCAGGGAAACGTGGTCTTGAACTGGGAAAAACAAGCGGGACAAACACGGGATGTGACAACTTCTGAACTGAAAATGAACTTTAAGCTTCTCTGAACTGCCCCTCCCTACACTCCTTTTTCTTTACACAGTAACAAAAAAGGGGAAGAACTTTTAAGACATTAAAGAAACATCTACATAGCTCAGGGATTAAAGAGGGAAAACAGAAGTAAAATTAGATTATTTTAAAGTTATTATTTTTATTAAGAGAGATGCAGAGGGACCTTTTACAAGTGTGTGTAGTGACAGGACAAGGGGGAATAGATACAAAGTGACAGAAAGTAGGTTTAGATTAGGTATTAGGAAACAATTGTTCACTGTGAGGGTGGGGAGGCCCTGGCACAGGTTTCCCAGAGAAGCTTTGAATGACCTATCCCTGGAAGTGTCCAAGGCCAGGTTGGCCAGGAACCCTGAGCAACCTGGGATAATGGAAGATGTCCCTGCCCATGGCAAGGGTTTGGTCCCTTCCAACCCAAACCATTCCATCATTCTGATATTCCTTTTTTTTTTACATAGTAGTAACCGAAAGCTTTTAATATATTGAAAAAATGTTACACAGCTCAGGCATTAAAGAGGGAAACCAGATGTAAAATAGATTGCTTTTATATTATTATCATTCTTTTTATTAAGAATGTCATTATTACGTTTTCAGTCTCAGAGAGCCAACCTTAAAAGTGCTCTTACCTTTCTCAAAGTAGCTCAAAGCTTTCTCCAGAGAGATTTCCTGGCTGTCATTTTTCCCAATGACATCATTTATCTGATCTCCAGGAGACTGATGACTCTGGGAGCTTTTTTCAGGGTCAGTTCTCCCTCTTTTTCTCCAGGCAGAGAGATCAGTTTGGCTTTTATGATCAAACTCCAGAGGCCGCTTTGTGGTCCTGGAACTCCGTCTTTGCTTCATCTTTTCAGTCTCCCAGCTGAGACTGGAGAATCTTCCTCATTTGTCACCAGATCCAGTCCTTCACTAAGCAAGAAAAGTGATCAACCCCCAACAGCTGAAGAACATCAGAGAGCTGGTTCCCTGCAAGAAAAGAAACATTTATTTTCCTGACAAACGGATTTTAGAGGCATCCTGCATAACACAAGAGTGAATTCAGCAGAACTAATTTAGAGCTGACTGCCCCCTCAACAGGTCAGATAATAAACTCAGAAGATGCACAGACAACAGTGTATCAAAACTTTGTTCTTTCTTACATTAGAAAAAGGAAGAAAAAAATTCGCAAGGGAGAAAATCAACACAAGCTCCTTTCAGTTTAAAAATGGCCTGATAAAATTTTAGATAGCATTGTGATCCAAAAAATTAACATAACTAGAAAGATGGAATAACACAACCAACAGTTCTCTGCTGAGTTTATTTTGTGCATTTTTATTTTCCTTACCTGTATCGTGCATGCCAATGTAATCAGTCACGATTACAAGTCATGATCCCCTGCAAGGTCGTGGACAGCCCCAGGCACATCAGAACTCGCACAAAGATGCTCTGCACGATGGTGACCAAGCACTGAGACGCTTCAAAACAAATCCGCTCTGGTTAGATTGACACGAACGTGACCGACATGCAAGACCTGCAGAAAACCCTAAACCCTCTGGAATCCTGCTTGTTGCACCCTGAATCTCCTGAGCACACTGTAAGTGGTTCAGGAAGCAGAGCAAGACACTCTCCTTTGTAACTACGTCTTCGAGTACAGCAACAGCTTTTTTATCAGTTTCCTCAGCACCTTCTGTACTCTACATGTTTGGTTATTTTCATTTGGTCCTCAAGGAGTTCTACCAGGAAGGTTCAGCGAGGAAGGGAGTGCCGGGACTCAGAGCAGAACTAGGAGGGTGGAAGGTGAGTGACAGCGAGCCCAGCGCCGCACAGCCCCTCAGCTGGCACTGCCACACGGCTGTGTGGCACCAGCACCCCTCACCCTCCTCCCCGTCCGCACCAACACCCCTCCCTCACCCCCATCCCTCTGCAGGCCCCACCGCGACTCCCCCAGGACACTCCGGCCTCCCGGAGCATCCTCTGAGGGGAAGGCGGGACCCCAGCCCGGCCTGACCCAGCCCCGGCCACGGCCCCTACCGCTGCCCGGGGCACTGAGCACCGCCTGTCACGGCCACTGAGCCTTCCACAGCCGCCGGCCACCGCCCTGCCAGGGACACGGCCCCTCCCGCTGCCCTGGGCACCGACCATCTCCTGCCACCGCCGCTGACCGCCCTCCCGTTACCCCGGGCACCGTCACCCCCCCCCCCCCCTCAGCACCGACCCCCTCACGCTCCTCCCGCCTCTCCAACCGTCTCGCCGTTCAAACCTGGCGGGCTCCGTCCCGCACATGCGCAGCGCCCGCCGCCACCGCCGCCCCGCGGGGTCTGAGCGTGCGCGTTCCGTGCCCGGCGGGAGGGGCGCCCTGGAGGGCGGGAAAGCTCCGTGAGGGGAGGTCGGGAAAGCTCCGTGAGGGGAGGTCGGGAAAGCTCCGTGAGGGGAGGTCGGGA
>JAWWLV010000158.1:15943531-15963650 GCA_035041135.1 Platyrinchus mystaceus | reverse complement strand
GGAAAGCTCCGTGAGGGGAGGTCGGGAAAGCTCCGTGAGGGGAGGTCGGGAAAGCTCCGTGAGGGGAGGTCGGGAAACCTCCGTGAGGGGAGGTCGGACCTCTCCTCGGCCACGGGGGTTCAGAGTTCAGCCCTAAAGCCCCATCTTAAAAAAAAAAGGGGGGGAAGGGGCATATAAAGTGAGCGGGGAGGTGATCCGGTAACCCCGAGGCCTGGATGAGGCTGGCCGGGAAATGAAATGATGGGCTCGGAGATAAAAAGAACATGAAAAAAAAAAAAAAAAGAGAGAGAAAAAGAGTAAATTAGCACCGAGGTCTTACAAAGGGAGCGGAGCAGCTCTTATCGAGCACAGATGGCTGGCAGCGTCCAAAAATAGCTTGTTACTGGTGGGGGGCAGCGATGGAGGTCAGCCCGCCACAGGGAAATACAGAATTCCTGCTGCTGGGCTGTGAGGAGAGTCCTGAGTCCCTCTGTAACAAAGAGGGGTCAGTCGCTCATTTCGCTGCAAATGCGAAAAGAGGGGATGTTTTTTTGGTATTCGCTCAGTGGCCGGAAGGTTTTGCAGGGACGGGCTTTGCTCCATGGGATTTATCGAGGCACGGGTATTACCGAGGCGTCTGTGCAGGCTCCCGTGAGGAATGTCACAAAAGATGACAAACACAACGCTTGTTCCCAAAGGTTTTACTGAGCTGGGATGCTCGGCAAGTGGTGACTGGAGAAAGACCTGCAGCAGCTCAGTTGTGGGGACTTTGTGTGGGAAATACACATCATGGGGTGGTTTTGAGTTGGTTTTGAGTTACAATGTGATTAACAACCCCAGTCAGGGCATGGCAGATAAAGTGTCTCTGGGGGAGTAAAGCAAGTTCTGTATTTGGGGTGACCTTGAGGTAGTCTGTGAAGATCAGATTGTCTTGGTTCCTTTGCTCAGAGTGCCTATCTGATAAGAGAAATTTAGTCCCTCTGGGGCTCTGAGAGTAGGTTTTTTCAGTATATATATATTTATGGGGCTGCCTCTGTTTCAGCAGCAAACTCGAGAACTGCATGTGAACATCCCCCATCAGTTTTTATACAGATACAACACAGTTTACTGGAGTTACCTTTTCTCAGGGCCACATGGTACTGTAGCAAAATTTATCTGAGACTGTTTCACTAAAATATCCAAATGTGTCCTTTAAATGTCTATTGTTACTAATATGTAGCCAAATAGTGTTCGGCTGCTTTCAACAAGGCATCACCTTGTCTCTCTCTCAAATTGCCTGAAATGATTCTGCTCATTTTAGGTGCAGTGTTTGACCACAGGGAGGTGTTTTCAGACCTGTCTCTCAAAAAAAAAAAAGAAATTTGTTTCTGAAAAGACATTTTTCTCCAAATTTCAAAAAGTTTATTTTCGTGAATAATTAAAAAAAAAAAAAAAGGAAAAAACTGAAAACAGACAAACATTAGAAAAACCAGATAAATTCAGAGGTAACACATGCTCCTTATGACACTCTAAGATTTCAGATACAACACAGGGATTCAGGCTCTGGTAACAGGAGTTCTCCCAGCTCACCAAGGCTGTATGTGGGACGAGCAATAAGGTACCTGGAATTGTTCAGACCCTCATCTACCAGCAATAAACAACAATTCTATAAAGTCACAGTAGCTGTGGAAAAAAGGTTTATTCTTGCAAGGAACTGGGGAGCACGATGCTATTTGCTGACATCAAACAGATATTTTGGAGTTCTTTGGGCTGTTCTGCTCCCCATCCCCTCTCCAGGGATTCTTACTCTCTGCCAAGAAGGGTAAAGAGATGCCATTGCCTCGTGTGAAGCAGGCAAAATATTACTGTTATCAGGCCATTGTCCCAATTTTGGAGCCTCTGCGTGGAAATGAAGGAAGATGCAAACAGAACATCTCATGTTTTCCCTGGATAACCAGTCCAAAGAAAGGACTGAGCACAGAGGCAGCAAAAGCAAAGGGACCCCTCTCTCCAACCCAACCAACTGCACTTTTATGGTCAGTAGGGTCCCTTTTACCCCTTGACTACGGAAAAGGAAATGCAGGTGTGCGGGTGGGGCTGCACAGGCCAGCACAGGGACACTGGTGATGTCCTGCCCAGCTGCTGCTCCAGACTGCCAGGCAGCAGCATCCAGGCCAGCTCTGGGACTAATCTCCCCACTGCAGCAGTGCCAGGGCAGCCTCACTGCCCGCCCAAATCTCTGCCCAGGGTCTCAGGCTGGTTTTGCAGCTCCTGCTGCGGCCGGCGCTGCTCCAGCCAGGTTGCTGACTGCCTCCAAGCTGTCCCCGGGAAAGCTGGCTTGTGTTTTTCTACATTACAGGGCAGCAGCAAAAGCAAGACTACGGTGTAGACATACCTTGTATCTCTCAGACCCCAAGTGCAACTTTATTTAGACAGACAAAAAAAAAAAAAAAAAAAAAAAAAAAAAAAAAAAAACCAACCAAAAAACCAAAACGCAAATAGGTTTAAAATAAAAACCAAATTCTTCCGGGTGGTTTTGGAGGGAGCTGCCTCGAGGGTCCGTGTTTCTCACATGCACTCCACTAGGATACCTTCATTTTGCCTTTCTCGGGAGCTGCTTCGTGGATGAGTGGCTGCTCATCCCCGTTCACCGACAGCATCCTCTTGTCGGGCGGCAGCTCCTCGGGCTGGCGGGCGATGAGCAGGCGGCAGGTGAGCAGGATCCCGAACACCAGGGCGTGGGCGTAGCGCTTGAGGGGGTCCCCCACGAGCTGGTGGAAGAAGAGCACAGCCAGCACGAGGAGGAGCAGGAGGAAGTTGGCCACGTCCTTGGGGCGACCGGGCACCAGCGTCATGACGATGCCGCACGCCACTTCCAGCGCGCCGATGGTCTTGCGGAGGAGGATGGAGCTGATCCCCATCTTCTTCAGCATGGGCAGGGCCCGCACATAGCTTTTGTAGGCTCGTTTCTGAAACCAAGCAGTCACAGGGTACAACACCAGCAGGTGAGAAAGTGAAGGCAAAGGTGACTTCCACTGAAAGAGACCGATGTGCAATATGACCCAAAGACGGCTTCAAACATCACAGACCCCTCTGGCGCAATACCCGATCTGTAAAGCTTCTGTTGGGGGGATATTAAACTATCAAACTGCAATTCCCCCTCTATAACCTGTTGTCTCTTTGCTGGAAAACAGTTCTGCAACACAGCAACCCTCTTTGGAACTACGACCAGCCCAGATGAAATCTGAAGTTATGATTCCTAGAATTAGCAGTGCAGAACCATGTTGTGAAAAAAAAAAGGAACCTCTGAGAGTAGCTTGTCCTATAAAATTCAATAACACACCCAGCAAAGCCAAGGCACCCCAAGTACATAAAAAAGTCTCTTTTTACATCAAAGCAACTTACCATATCCCAGTGTTTATGGGCAGTGCAATCTTCACGTGGGACTACACATCAAAGCTGAGATTCACCAGCCCTATCCTGTGCTTTATGATCCTTTCTTTCCTCAGGTGAAAGCAAGCTGGCATTTGACATTGTTTGCTCCCTGCTTTATGCTGGATTTAGAAGCAGTGTAAGTTGCAAGACTCAGCCTGCTTACACAGCTGCACCACTTTTTTTGGAAAAAAGTGAACTTCTGTCCTTACACAGGTTCAGGTTCTTGCATTTGAACATTAGGTGCTTGTGGGCTTACTGTTTTGTTTGGGGGGCTTTTATTATTTTGCTTGTTTGGTTTGCAGTCAAGTATTTCCTTTTTATATATATATTTTAATAAAGCTCTGAGTTATTCAAGACACTGAAATTATTTCCATTTACACTTGGATATGCTATCCCTGCAGGTATTCTTGGCATTGTGTTCTCTGCTTTCTAATCAGGGGGAGGGAAATGGAAACCAAATCTCAGGTGCAGGGTTGTTCAGCTCTGACAGGCACTGATAAATTGTGCATTTACTTCCCTATGATTTTGGAAACCTGCATTAGGAGCACACAGAACTTCCTCACTTCTCTGTAGATTTTGGTGCTCCCTTCTGGGAGGAACCGACACTTCCCATGTGGTTAAAATTTATACAGTCTTGTCAGTTTTGCTACTAAATAATCTAAGATTAAGTATGCATTGGAAGGATGCATTTTAAACCATCAGTGACTAAAACCTCAGAGCAGAGTATTTTTAAACAGCTGTAAAAAAATACAGCTTTTTTAAGAAAAGTACCATAAGCATGTCCCAGAGTATTTTAATAGACAAACTACTGTGTTCTGTGCTGAATGAAGAATTGCAAGTTTGGTGCTGTAGGTAGGTAACAGAGGTTCTCTATTTGCTGGGGGCAAAAAGCCATCCCTATGGATTAGCAAGGTCAGGTTTTCACTGTCTCCACGACATGACAGAGGCATGACCAGAGTATGCAGCACAGCAGAGGCAGGAGAGCCTAATGAGCCATGAATATGTGACAATATGGACAATATGGGCTATGAAGAATAATGGTGCTGTTGAATATCTGCTTTCTCCTTATAAAACCAGAGATCATTCCTACCTGCAGGCCTGACTCTTGGTAAAGCAGAAAGGGACAGAGAACCAAATATTTTACAGAGCAAGCATTTTGCAGTGCTTCTAAAGCCTGTGCTTTTTTTTTTTCTCTTTTCTGTTGCAGAAGCTTAAGAGCTTTGTTTTCTGGGTGTTTTATCTCAGTCTCTTGCTCATGAGTTACTTCTTGGGGATTCTCCTCTGTGACTTCCCTGTGCTGGGCTGCAGACAAGGCACTGAGATTCAGATGTTATTTGATAGCTAAGGAAAAGCAGCAGCTGGGCAGGTGGAGCAAAGAGAGAGAACAGAACGTGCTGGAAACTTCCAGCACTATTATTTTAGGGACAAAAAAAATCATACCAATGCTTTTCAGCTACTGCAATAAATAACGGGGGAAAAGAGGGGGGGGGAGCAGGAGAATAAATATAGATGAGGAAGCAAAATGTGGCAGCCAGTCCCTCACCTGCCTGCAGCTCTCAGCTGGCAAAGCTCTGCAGCAGGGCTGGGCCTGAGCAGAGAGAAGCAGCAACCAGCTCACCAGGTGAGAAATGCACACAGTGACTTCTCCATCCTCTCCTCACCCCTTTCCTGTTAGGCAAGAGGAGGAGAGGATCGTTTCCCTGGCTAAAAAGAATAATGAGTTGACTATTAATAATATCTCCCCCTGCCAGCTATGAATCTCAGAGCATTGAATTAATCCCAGCACAAGTCTTATGAGGCAGAGACAGTCAGTGTCTTTAAATCCTTCCCTTAAAGCACAGAATCGTGAGGATGGACATCTGTCTGCCAAAGCAGGCATCTGCTTTTCCTACCCCCCATCCAGGGGTAGGTTTCCTCCCAGGGATCAGCTGTCCCTGTCTGCTGCATGTCTGGCCCTTCCACAGACCTTGCTTTTAGGGCCCCCCTGTGCCCCCACCTTTTGCAGGCATCAGCGTGCTGTGCTACCCCATCCTCCTTGCCTCCCCTCCCCATCCTTATCCACAGGGGTTTCTCCAGGGACAGGCTCAGCAAGGGCCGCCAGGATATCTTGGGCACTGCGTATTATTGGCTTCTCTCCATGTCTATCAAATGAGGAGACAGAAAAAGCTTCTCCCCTCTCCTGCCCATCGCCCGGGACTCCAGGGCAGGCCCCCCTCAGCAAACCCCACTGCAGGGTGGGAGGCAGAGAGCCCTAATGCCCCTCCCCACCCCCTGCTGCCGCTGCCCGACTCACCATCTCGTTGTAGGCATCTCTGCTGAGCCGAGGGGTCAGTTTGATGGTCCCCATAAAGACGAAGAAGAGCCCCAGGGCCACCGAGAGGGCGACGATGGTGATAGTCCTGGGAGATGCCATAGAGCTGCAGGGATCCCGTCCTAGCGAGGCCTTCTGGCTCTGGCTGCCAGCCGGGGTGGGAGGGAGTCCGTCACCATTGAAGGCTGTAGGGATAAGGCTGCAGAGGCAGGAGGATGACGGCGGGAGGGAATTCAGCCTCTTCCACTCGGCAACCCCTGGGTCCTAATGCCCTGCAGCCGGAGCCAGGCAGCTCCAGCACCTGGAGCACTCCTGCCAGCAAATCATCCTCTGTTTCCTTGCACGTTCCAATGAGCCACTTCTAGGGATGTGGGACTGCAGCCAAAGGCAGAGCACAGTTGCTCACTAGTGGGAAAACAAGGACACGTTAGGAGAGGGCACAGGAGTGATGTGCTGTGGAGGAAAAGCGGCCAGGGGTCTCTTGTACACAGACAGCTTTCAGTTCCAGGTATCCAGATGCTTGTTAACAGCAAACAACATACTGCTTCATGTATTTGCACCAGGAAAGCAAAAGAGACGTCTTATCCCTGTGGTTCTCCTGGAACCAGATGCCCAAAAGGGAAGGTGAGGCCACTCGTGTCACCCACCCCCATTGCAGATAAAATCTGTCCTGTATATGTTCAGCTCTCCAGAGGCAAGTGTAAGGGTTTTCTGATCCTCTG
Organism: Platyrinchus mystaceus; assembly: GCA_035041135.1. NCBI lineage: Eukaryota > Metazoa > Chordata > Aves > Passeriformes > Tyrannidae > Platyrinchus > Platyrinchus mystaceus. Next base: position 15,957,224 of record JAWWLV010000158.1, on the reverse strand, counting down.
CTACTTTTTAATTTAAAGTCATTCTCTCTCTCTCCTGCAAATTGAAACAAATTTCCTTTTGAGCAAAGCATGTCTGAGCTAAGCAGAGATCTATTCAGATCTTGCAGCAAGAAACCAAGGTATAATTATACAAAACATAATACTGCATCCTTTGGTATAAAACAAAAATGAGGCTATAACAGTGTGCAAAAATCTTACACTCCTGGGACACTGGTGTAGTAAGTCTCAAGTCCTAAATGCATCTATCTTAAGCCCCCATGGCTTGAGAACTGGTGGTTGTTATTATTCCAAGCTCAGGTTTCATTAGGACTGGAATTAAAGTCTGAAAAATACAGGCAGGTCTCCCTGTTTCCTTAGGAGTTTATCAAGCTTGAATCAAAACTTCATGGGATTTACAAACCACAAGGGAACTGCTCACTCACACCTCCCTCCCCATTACAGCAGCTACATCTCTGGAAGAGCTGGAGAGAACTTCACACAACACTGTGCTTCACAGTAAGCAGGACAGGACAGGTACAAAACACAAGAAATCTTTTTAATTAGCTATTGCAGAACATCCTGAGGAGGAAAAATGTTGCTGCTGACATTTTCATGGGGCACTTCGTATTTAGGTACATGTTAGCGGAGAAGAGGGAGGCAGCTGTGAAAGGGGAGACACTGAAATCTGTTCTCTTTTTATTTTGTTTTACAGAAAAATCTCATTGCCTCCAACTTATCCACGTGACTGCCAGTGATTCAATATTGGGTTTGGAAGCTTGTACAGGAATATTTCCCTGACCCCCAGAAGTCAACATATTCCCATAGAAGCATGAGGATTTCTAATTCCTACTGTTTCTTCACAGCCAGTTCAGTATCAACTTGAAAACCCCCTGGTATATCCCTGAAGCAGGCAGAGAACGTGGCATGGCAGCATTAGAAAATGCAGTGGATTTTAGTGCATGTTGATGGTGGAAACCCACAATACCAGGTGTTATGGAACCTTTCCTGTCTGACCCTTCAGATGCCACTCCTGGGGTCACACTGGCACCAGCCCAGAATGTCACTGTGCTGGGACCAAAGGCCCTTTGCAGCATAGATGCCTTGTTTAACTCCCTACACACTCCACTGACAGAGTCAGACAAGTTTCCTTCACCAGATCGACCCCAGTTTCACACAGCAGAGCTTTCAGACATCTGGATCCTTTAAGTATTTTAATTGTGGCACAGCAACATAACAACAGCTGGAGCTGGTGCCTCCAGGGAGGGGCCCCAACAAAGGAATACCTGGGCTTTTATATCCTTACACCCTAAATCTCCTGCCCCTTGCACAACAGTTCTGAGCAGTGGAAAAATTAGGGTCGGGGGTCTTCTCATTGTTCATTGGGTTCTGCAGAGTCTCTGGGTGAGAAGCCACCCACCCCGTGGTCTTTGTTAGGGACAAGGGCAGTGCTCCTTGCCTGGGGCTCCAGCAATTTTCCACCACTCAGGGCACAATTTGCAGCTTGAACACCAAGCTGGGCATACTCCTCAACACAGGGAGAGTGTATTTTCCAGGCTAATTTAACCAGCAGCCCAAGAACAGGGGAAGGAAGGGTGATGAAATGCCACAGAGAACCTTTTCACCCCAGAAATCCAAGTGGTTCCTTAAAGAAGGGTGTTGCTAGGCAACTCAAAAAAAAGAGAAAAAGCAAACTTATTTATTTTTATACAACCCATCCAGAAAATAAGTTAAAATCCTAGCTCCATTGACTCAAGTCTCCAGGGCAGTAGGAGGTTGCTTCCCAAGCTCTCAGAGCTGGCATACCTGCCTCCCTGTCAGCGGGTGAACAGCAGCACCAGCTCACAATGCACAGTATGAGGAAACAGGTCAAAAGGAATTGCCAACACGGGGGCAAATGGCTCTCCTGTCAGCTTTTTCCGTGGGTCAGGTGGGCAGCACAGCCTGTAGAAAGCAAAGAGCAACTTTTAGACCAGTAGCAGAACCCTTCCCACCGTTACTGGCAGCACAACAGCGCAGAAGACCCACCGAGGAGGTATTGTTTGTTTGGCTAATGTCCCTCAGAGTCTGTAGCTGGCACTGGCTCAGGTGTGGGACCATCAATACTGAATCCCAAACCAGCTCTGAAAACCTCAGGGACGAGCTGAACAGTCAGTGGCAAGTTTAAAGCTCCCTTTCTCACAAGCCATCCCAGCTGAAAGACACTTAATACCCTTAGGAAGTAATTTCCAGTTTTGCACTACCTTCATGGTCACCTGCAGACAGATTTATCACCTGCAAACGGGCCAACCCCAGATAAAGCCCCATGATTAACCCTAAGCAGGTGACTAATCCCCTTGGCTTCACTTTCTTGGCTAGGGGTCAACCCTCCTGCAGTGAACCCGGTGGATTCTGTATCCCACATCCAGATGTGCTCTTCTGTTTGGGAAGGTTGCACAATGCCACTATAACATGTTTGCACTGTTTTCTACTCCTCACTGATGCAATAAGGCATCCTGCTGGTATGTAAAACCCAAAGAATACCCCCTCCCCACCTTAAACCACTGAGTGCAGCTTGCAGGGAAACCCAAAGTAACACAGAGGCACAAACCCCTCCTGCCCATGCACTTAGTCCTGCATCTCACCTGCACAACTCACCCAGCGAAATCTAATCACAACCAAAACCTTCCCAAGCCTTGCCTGGACATAACAGGGTCTGTCACTAAGGTCAGTGGAGGGGAGGAGGGTGCTCACTCAAGAAAGTTCCTCATGGCTTCACCCTCCGGCTTGCAGGAGATGTAGAGCAGCCTGCGGATGGACCTGCAATTCCGGATGGCCCGCACGACCCTGTAATCTGCAAAAACACACCCTGCTTTCCCAGTGCCCCAGGAGGAATGACTGCACCCAGAGCCTCACAGAACTGCCCCGAACTGCCAAAAGTACAGGGGGAAAGAAGATACACATTTTGCTGTTTTCTCAGCCTCGTGCTGCTGACAGCTTAGCACGTTAAGCAGGGTAGAGCAGCGGGAGAAATCCCTCTGCTTCCCAGAGGGATGAAGGACGAGAGAAAAATTGTTACTAAATTAAGATGAAAATAAAAAAAAATAAATAGCATATTCTCTCACGTAGCCCAGCCCGAGATGGGTTCACCACAGCAACAAGCGGCCGGGCATCCTCCCACGACGCCAGGAGTTGTGGTAACACGGCCTCTGCCTTCCCACTGTGAAACTCACAGTTTGAGATCCCTGTGAAGCAAACAGAACAGAGTCCCACCAGGTGTTAGGCACAACACGAACCACCCTTTGCCGTGTTAGGGTCCCCCTGCTCACTTCTCCTTCTGACTTTTCAGCAGTTGGTTTGAAACTTTCTGCCACGCACGGCGAGTTTGAACTCACCGTTGAACGCTGCATTCCACTTGGCATCCTCTATTGCCTTCTCCACCACCTCGACACCGATAACCTTGGACACCTGGTGAGCCAGAGAGAGACCAATTGTGCCTGGAAACACGGGACACAAAAATACTCTGTACATTCACGCTGGAGAAACGGGCCTTTACACGGCAAGGATCAGTTCTGGCACGCAAAAGCCCCAGCCCTGGGAGCCAGGCTCACACGGCCACAACCCACCTGTCCCACAGCAGATATCGAGGAGGACACTGTCCCCTGTAGTCTGACAGAGCTTCCCAACTGCCTGGTACAGAACTTCTGCTCCAGCCGTGTTCACTTGGAAAAAGGCATCCGGAGAGATGCGAAACTTCAGGCCGCGCAGCTCCTCAAACATGTGAGGTTCCCCGTGGAGCAGCTGGTAGGGAGACTGCTCGTGGGAGCAGCGTGTCATGGTGCTGGCAGACCACACAAAAGAACAGCTCTTAGAAAGCAGCAGAGAGCTGGTTTCCATTCCCAGGGTGCTCATGGGCAGGGGAGGATGGTTTTCTCTCCAGGCAACTTCTATTTCGTGTGAGCCTCTCAACGAGATCAAAGAATTTTGATTCTTTGTAAGGGATCTGTGACTTGCACAGCATAGATTTCATTAAAAGGATCAAAATGACTTAGCAGAAGGCAGCAGTCCTCGGGTCTGTTCCCCAGTTTTGCTGCTAATGTGATTTACTGTCCTGGAAAAGTCACTGTAGGCTTTTTCTTTAGTTTGCCAGGCTCGTAACTCCCATGAGGTAGAGCCACAGTGTGTTCAAGTATTACAGGTTTGGAAAAAAAAAAAAAGATAGGGCCATTTTAAAGCCACATCTTTATGAGGCATCCAAATGTGTCACTCTCTTCAAGCACTCCTTGAACTGATAGAATTTGAATTTGATTGGAGAAGGGGAAGAAAAAGGAGGTGGCTTTGTTTCCACTCATTCCCTAGGCCAAGACAAATACCTCTCTTGGAAATAAAGTGAAGTCAAGGCACAGACTGCTCCAGGTCCACACGTGAAGAACTCCTTGAGCAGTGCTTTCTGAGTAGCCAGTGCCTCCTGTTAAGAGCAAGAATGGAAAACCTGCTGCTTGGGCAACCTGATTAGACACCTCTCCCCAAGGATACACCCAGGCAGGCTCAGGTGAGCCAGATATCTGCTGTGCCCCGTGCCAGGGACCCTGTCCTGCACACACTCACCTGGCCCAGCTCCTGGGGGTGGAAGGTGATGATGGCCATGGTGTGGCCACGGCTGGTGCTGCGAACCACGAGCTCCCGCCAGTGCCCGCCTGCATGGAAGAGGATGCAGGAATCCAGGGGGGAACGACAGATGAACTCCTCATAGCACTGAGGGGAGGGGAAATGGCACTTGTAGCACCACAAAGACAACTGCCCTGGTCTTAAAACCCCAAGACAGGCAGCCCTTCAGCCAGTGGGATCTGGTTTCTCTGTTTGTTTTCGATAGACCGAGTGAAAGCTCTTTCCCAGCTCTCGAAAGACAAGACATTTTAATAATTTCAATCTGCAGTTCTTATGTGTTTTAACAGATTGGCAGGAATTCGTTGTCATTTGATTCATTTCTTTCCTTTGGACAGTTTAGAGGCGGCAACATTAACATGCAAGTTTTAAAAAAATATTTATCCATCAACCAGAGTCAGGCATGAAACTTTTCAGAGCATGAAAATGAACTAGAAAACACGGAGTAACTAAAATTACAATGTTTTCCCAAATAGGAGTTATTGCAGTCCTTCTATTCCACAGTCTAGAAACAGACATGACTTATTTATTTACCTGGGCTACTTGTTTGTGTTCTGGGGGTATGTTCTCCAGGTGGTTGGCTTTCACACAGACAATATTTCTTGCTGGAGAGAGATGGACAGGTATTTAATTGTTCTGTTTCAGGGCACAGTAAACCACTGCACCATCTAAACATGATAAACTGTGGAGAGGCCTTTCCCCTGAATTCTCCCATTGCACAAATTTAAAAAAAAAAAAAGAAGAAAACAGAAAAATTGGTATCCAAGTGCCCCTTGCAAGGAGCAAACTGCTCACATCTTCACTGCACAGCACCAAACTGCCTCATGCACTCCAAATGCTCCGACATTGCTCTGCTGCCTGTGGAAGTGCACACCCTCCCCATGTTCCTCCTGCTCAGCACAGGCTCCTGGAGCACACAAAAAACATGGGAACAGCATAATTAAGAACAATAAAGCTAAGTCCTGAAGGGGCTGCAAACCCATCCGTTGTCCTTCCTGCTGTATTTTGCAAATTAGAAGCTGGTATTTCTTAAGAAGCTAATAAACTGAGGTGTTAAAATTGCTGCCCTGGTTTGGTGGTTGGCATCCCCCAGGATTCAGGCTTATAACTTGAGAGGAGGCTGTCAAGCAGAGCCTTGCCCCAGCCCAGCTCACATCAGCAGTTTTCTACTGGGTTTCTTGTCCTGCACTGACCTTTGCCAGTTCCTACATACATCCCCACAGTTTTGGGGTTCCCATCCGGTCCTCGGTTCACAGAGAAAGTCGATTTGTTTCGGTAGCCATTAATGATGGGCTGAGGGAGAAAAGAAGGAAAAATAAAGCCTCAGATTAAAAGTAATGAAGGAAAGCCAAAACCCTGCCTGGTTGTTCTGTTGGCAACATGGGAAGACACGTGTGAATGTGCACAAGACAGAAATGGAGCCTGTGTACAAGAAGCTCAGGACTCCCCCTTGGGAGGAAGAAATGGCTCTCTGTGACAGAAAGGTGACAGGTTTATCAGGGAAGCCTTGGACACACAAAAAAAAAGGGTTCCTAAGCATTGGGCTGGAGAGTTACAGGGTGCAGAGCAGAAGCTAGCAAGGACTGCCACAGGCACATTCTCTGCAAGCAAATAATGCCCACCATGAAACTCTTCAGTCGTTGAGTGAGAGGCTGTGAGTGGCTCAGAGGGGAGAAAACTGCCACAGGATACTCACTGAAGGGACTACAGGCTGGAGAGGACAGCAGAGCCCACCAGGTTTCTGTGCATCTATGCCCAGCTCCTCAAGACGAGATGCCAGTGTCTGCAAAATCTTCCTCTGGCTTTCATACTTGACCTGCAGAGGAGTTCGAAGCCAGAAACACTCTCACAGGAGCACACGGTGGTGGGCAGCTCTTCATCACCCACCTCTGGGAAGTCCGACAGGAAGAAGTACTGCAAGTGAAAATACAGCCCCAGAGGAACTCTGCCCTTTTCAGCACCAAAGCTGCTTGGGGCAACAGGAAGAGGGAAAAATCCTGTGTCCATGGTCCCCAAGAGCTGGCCTTGGAGCACTTGGTCCAGCCTGAAGCCCCAGTGAACCAGTTGCCACAGAGAGGAGGAGGGTCACTGTGCAAGTGCCCATCCTCTGTACCATAAGGAACCTCCCAGTTCTATCCCTCACCATAACTGAAGGATTAAAGCAGCAGCAAATGGGGTCTGAAGAGTTTACAGCATTCAGATGATGAGGGCTGTTGCTTAAGGGGAATAGGAGGGGCAGTTGCAGCAACACAGCAGAGAAAAACCTGTGTAAACACATCTTACCTGCAGCTGCTCTTGGTAGGGGAGTCTCCACAGTGGAGTCACTGCATTTGCTAACCTGGAAAGCACAACATCCTGGCAGTGCCCAGAGACACTCCCTCCTGATACCTATGGCATAATACCCCTGACAGCTGCTTCGTGGGCAGGACTGTTCTGGTGGCAGGGCTGGCTGTGAACACCCAAACTCCCAGTGAGCCACAGAGAAATGCACAGTTTGTGAGGAGCAGGCAGGGAATTTCAAGATGCCCACCTTCAAGGACCACAACCTCAGAACTTGCCACTACTTGTATCTGAGGCAGAACAAGCAAGAGCAAAACACATAAAAGCTACTTTAAGAAAAAAAAAGGCAGAGAAGGGGTGAGGTGGGCATGGTTCAAACACTCATAACTATCCATCAACCACTGACTCACTGAGCCCATGGAGAATGTCACCCCAGAGCTGGATAAGTTGCTGGTATTGGTTACTGGGATTTTTGGAGCTGCTTCCAAAAGCACCCAGTGCCAACTACTTTCAGGCAGAGAACTGCAAATCAAACCGACCAGCACTTTTTGCTTGCCCCTATGGCAACGCGTCTGCTCCTTTCCTCTTAAACCTTTCCATTTGCCTTTCCCCTTATTCCTATCCCCGGGCCAAACTCGGGGGGAAAAAACAGCTGAGCCCTGGCTCTTCTATCCCTACTGGGAAGAGCTGCACGAGGGTAAAACCCCAAACCCACGGCTCTCACTTGCCGCTTCGGAGGAGTGCTCGGTCATTTTGGGGAAAGCCGTACCTCTCCTCCCAGGACGGTTCTGGCAGGCTGCAGCCCTCCCTGACCTTTTTCTTCCCTTTCCCCTTTGCCGTTGTCGCCAGGCTGCGGTCCCAGAGCGGCGGCGGGCGGAGGTGACAGCGCGGGGGTCTCAAAAGGCAGCACAGGGCCATGGTGGGGGGCGAGGGGCTGGTGGGACACGGGTGGGACAGCGACCGCGTCACAGCAACCACGTGGCTGCGCTGAGCTCGCTGGGGACACGCTGAAAGCGGAGCGGCCCCGTCACCGAGCCCGTCCCGGGGGATGCTCAGCGCCGCGGAGGCAGCGGGAGGGATGTCCGGCTGACCCTTTCACCTTCAGCTGGCGGGGTGGGTGCAAGTGGGTGCGTGTGCTCACACGTGTAGGGATGTCAGGACAGCGGGGACAGCTCCTCTCCCAGGCCGTGGCTCCGGCAGATGGCCATGGAAAAGCAGGAAGCAGGCAAGCGCACGTGATCTCCGCACATGCCCGCTTAACTCCCCCGGGCACCAAATATTTTCAGCGCTGCTGGGGATTTCCCGAGTCAGGCGTGGTTTATCTATTTAGGGACCCCAAGAGTTCTCTTATCCTTTTGACCTCACCTAAAAACCCCTGCACCCACACATCCTTCGGCCAGGAGGGAGGCTCACCCACCCACCTGGTACCATTTGGGGTCAACTTTTCTTGTTTGAATCTGGCTGCTGCGGCCCCAGCCGGGGGCTTCAGAGCCCGTCGCCATCCCGGTCCCCATCCCGAACCCGGTCTCGGTCTCAGTCCCCGTTCCCGTCCCGATCCCGATCCCGATCCCGATCCCGATCCCGAGGCGGCGGGGCCGGGTCGGGAGCGCGGGTCCGCCGGGCCGCCAGGGGGCGCAATCTCCGCTCAGCCCACCAGATAGAACCACGCCCTTAATGGGCGGTGCCCGCGTTGACCACGCCCCCTTATGGGCGGGGACACCACGCTCCGCTCTGCCCGCAGTGGCCGCGCCCCCTCCCCGCCCCTCCGCACGTGGCCGCGGCGCGGGCGCTGATTGGCCGGCGGGGAGGGGCGGGGCGGGGCGGTGTCGGCCGCGCGGCGGAGCGGCGATGCTGGCGGCGGGCGGCGGGTCCGGCCCGGCCGGGCCGGGCGGCTCCGGGCCGGGGCTCGGCGGCGACGGCGGCGACTTCCTCTCGCGGTACCGGCTGGTGTCGGCCAAGCTGCGGCGGCGGTTCCTGCGCAAGCCCAACGTGGCGGAGGCGGCGGAGCAGTTCGCGGCGCTGGCGCGGGAGCTGCGCGCCCAGGAGAGCCTGCCCTACGCCGCCTGGTGCCAGCTGGCCGTGGCGCGCTGCGCGCAGAGCCTGTTCCACGGCCCCGCCGAGGCGGCCGCGCTGGCCGAGGCCGCGCGGCTCTTCCTGCGGCAGGAGCGGGACCTGCGGCAGCGCCTGGGGCTGCGCGGCGGCTTCGGCGAGCACGTGTCGGCGGCGCAGAGCTGCGGGGCCTTCGCCGCCCGCCTGCACCTGGAGCGCGGGCAGCCCGCGCTGGCGGCCGGGCCGTGCCTGGAGCTGGCGGCCGCGCTCCGCGACACCGGCCAGCCCGCCCGCGCCGCCGCGCCGCTGCAGCGGGCCGCGGAGCTGCTGGGGGCCGCCCGGCTGCCGCTGCAGGCGCTGCGCTGCCTGGCCGAGCGGGCGTCCTGCCTGCTGCTCGCCCGCGACTACGCCGGGGCGCTGGCGGCGCTGACGCGGGCGCAGGCGCTGGCCGGGGCCGGGCTCGGCGGGGCGGGGGCCGGGGCGGCTCCCGGAGGTGCCTTCCTGGACGTGCTGGCGCGCTGCGAGGTGTCGCGGGTGCTGCTGCTGCTGCTGCTGCAGCCGCCGCCGGCCAAGCTGCTGCCCGAGCACGCCCGCACGCTGGAGCAGTACTGCTGGGAGGCGCCCGACGGCGGGGCCAGCACCACCGGCGGCGCGGGCGGCCCCGGGGCGGGCGGGCTGCCGCCGGCCGCCAGCTACCTGCAGGCAGAGCTGTTCCTGCTGCTGCAGTCGGCCGTGCTGGCGTGCCAGGAGAAGGACGTGGAGGCGCTGAAGGCGCTGCAGGCGGAGCTGTGGCCGCTGCTGAGCGCCGAGCAGAACCACCTGCTGCACCTGGTGCTGCAGGAGATGCTGAGCCCTGCCGGGCAGGGGCTCTGAGCGCCCGCAGGGACCGCTCGGACTGGTTGCTTCAAGACGGACTCTGTCCCGCTATTTATTTTTAATACCAACTCTGTAACGCAGTCATCAAACACAGGTTGATAAGCGGATGTGTTCAGCTTGTGTCATAGTAAACTGCTCACTGTATGTACTGGATGTTGTCCTGCTTGGAAAACGTGTAATCCCGAAGCAGAAGGGCCGGTTCGGGGCAGAACAAGGCTGTGCATTAAAGGACTGGCTGTATTTTATGTGTGTTGGAAGATTTGGGCATCTGGATGTTGCTGGAGTTGTTTTTTAAAGAAAACAAAAAAAAAAGCACAAATCGCAAATAAACAAAAAACTAACAAAAACACATGAAAAGGAGATTTTAATTTTTTTCCCCTCCTGAAAACAACAGACGCTGCAGCCAACACGAGGCTGTGCATTTTGTGGTGGGTGAAGGTCACTGACCTGCAAGTCTGGGGACTGGTGGTGGTGGCCTGACCTCAGTCTCTGTGTAATAGCTGGTAACCCAAAGAATTGAGCCTGCACAATGGCAACTCTGCTATAGGCTGAGGGAATTTGGGAATTAAATTAGTGGTGGAGGGGGAAAAGGATGAATGGACTGCTGCTGTCCCTGTCTGCTCTTGGGCACTTTTGCCTCTTGCTTTCTGCTTCTTGGGACCTTTTGCAGTATTTAGGTGAAGAAGGGTGGTCTTTAGGTGAGAAATGATGCCTTGATACCTTACAAAAGGTAATCCCTTTTGTACACCTGGGAGAGAAGCCAGAGGCAAGAGGTAGTTCTGTTAAACAGTGGTATTACATGTACTTCAGATTTTAATATTTGGGTCTGCAGGCCAGCAGCTTTTTCAGAGTTTATTTTTGAGGTGTTTTTTCGCGTCCCACGCTTAAATAACAAGGAACTTGGTGCGTTCCTCTCTGAGACGCAAACGTTCCTTCCCAGAAGGAATCACCGCGAGCCTCTTTTTGACGAGGTAAAACGAAACTGTTGCCGGAATTGTATCTGGTTGAGTAGCAGAGGTGAAGGGCAGCAGGGATGCTCCGGGAGGAGGTGCCGCGGGAAGGGGACGCTCCTCCCCGCCGGGGCGGGCGGAAGGGGCTCTGCGGGCGGGGCCGGTGACGCGGGGGCCGGTAAGGCGATGCCGATGACGCGGGGCCGGTGACGCGGGGCCCGTCGGGACGGGGCGGCCGCTCCGGTGCGTGCGGCGGGGACACCACGCGGCCATGGCGGACGGGGACGGTGCGCAGCGGTGGGGACCGGCGGGGGCGCGGGGACCCCCGGCGGGGGGAGAGGGGCGCGGGGGGGGGGGGCCTCCGGCCGGACACGGGGCGGGATCTGTGGGTGGCTTTGCCCCCCCTCTCCCCGCGCCGTTCCCCCTTTCCCCCTCCCGGGCCTGCCCCGCTCCCCGCGCTCACTCGCGGCGTGTCGCTCCCGCAGCTTCCAGCGTGAAGAAGAAGAGGAAGAAGGAGAAGAGGGCGCTCGCCGACGAGGATGTCGCGGTGAGAGGCGAAGGGGAGCGGGTAGAATCTGCCCGGGCCGGGTTTGGGGTGCCGGGGGGGGGGGGCTCCCCCAGACCCATCCGTGGGGATGCGGTGGGATGGTTGATGGGGAGCGCGGGTAGGGCTGGGATGGGTTTCTCCCGCGCCGTTCCCGGAGGGAGCGCGGCCGCCCCACGTGGATGCGGCAGCGGAGCCTCCCGGGCCACGTGGAGGCGGCGGGACCGCGGCCCGCCGGCCTTTCCCCCTCTGATCCCGGTGAACTCCGTCCCCCCGCAGGACATCCAGCACACGGAGGACTTTCTCATCAAGCCCGAGTCCCGGGTGCCCCAGCTGGACACGTCGCAGTGGCCCTTGCTGCTGAAGGTACGGCGGGTTCTGCTCGACCTCGTGGTCCGTCCCTGCTCCCGCTCCTTTTGTCCTCTGCCCGTGGAAGTGCACTGCTGCTCTATGTGACCCCACTGCATGCAGAAGTCGTGTTATAGCCTGGCCAGCAGTATCATTTTCATGCCTGTTTTATAAGTTTACCGTGCCAGATTTCTTGAGCTTTTTATTTGTGTCTGGCCATAGTCTGTGATGTGTGTAGACTCCCAAGTTCCTTGTGCTGAGTTTCTGAGGCATACTGGATTTATCCTCTGCTGTAAAGATGTGTATTCTGCTGCTTTCTCATCTATTTCAGCCCCAAAATTTTTTTTGTTTCTTTTCTGTGAAACATTGTGGTTTCATTGTTGGGTCTGTTTGATTCTGGAAGTGGCTCTGACATTTACAAATCAGATCTTGTGTACCTGGGGGAGAGATGTATTGCAGGAAAGCAATGCTGAAACCAAGGTCAGCTCAAGAAGGTTTGTAACTTCTGCTTGGATTTTGCAGAACTTTGACAAGTTAAATGTGAGGACAGCACATTACACGCCTCTGCCTTCTGGTGCTAATCCTCTGAAGAGAGAGATTTCTGATTATGTTAGGTGAGTGCGAGTGGTTTATTTCATTTCACAGTTAATACCTTCAAAACATTTTCTGTCTGGGTTTCTTCCCTTGTACCTTTCTGCTTGACTCAGTGCCTTGCCAGCAATCAGTGGACATCTAATGTATAGTTTGCTTTTTTTCTGGGGCTTTGGCTGGTCTGTGGATGAACATGCAAACACCTGAGGAACTCTCTGGGGTCTTTGGAAAAGGCTGCTAGGCTTTGAGACTGCTTGGAGTTTTTTTTTAAGTATGGAGCAGTCAGGGGAGAGGAGAATTCCTTGACCGTGGAATATATGGCCTGTTGTGCACGGAGCAGCTCAGTGTGTGCGCTCCTGCCGTGTTTGCCTCGATGCTCAGCCCCTGCTCTCTCTTTGCCATCTTGCACTACAGGTCTGGCTTTATTAACCTCGACAAACCTTCCAATCCATCCTCTCATGAGGTGGTTGCGTGGATCCGGCGCATCCTCCGAGTGGAAAAGACGGGACACAGTGGCACTCTGGATCCTAAGGTGACTGGGTGCCTCATTGTGTGCATTGAGAGGGCAACACGCCTGGTCAAATCTCAGCAGAGCGCAGGTATGTTTGTTGCCCAGGCCATTTACAGTGACTGGGGACGTGTGAAGTGCTTTTGGAGACAAAGTGGAGATTTCCAGTACTGAAAGGGCCAATCTTGGCCTTCAGTGCCTTGAACTTCAAGGGTTGCTTATCACTCTGAGCCACTGAGGATGCATCCATGCTGTCACAAGTGATTTTTGGTTGCTTCTCCAGGGCTTGTGCTGTTTTGAGTCAGTCAAAACACTTCTGACAGGTTTTTATGTACTAATTGAACTTGCAGCCTTGCAGCCTCAGCCTCTTACCAGTCCAGTGAAATAAAACTTGGTGAAGAAATAAATGTAGCTTAGGTTTATTTCCCTGGAAGAATAACCAGCTCTGGAATAAACCGGGAATGCTTCCTAGTAGAGGTGGTTGTTGAGATTTCAGGGCCCTGGGGACACGTGGCTTTGAGGGAGTGTGGACCTTGAGGTCAACATTAAATGCAAGTGGCCGCTCCTGACTGCTCTTGTCGTTCTTTCAGGCAAAGAGTATGTGGGAATTGTTCGGCTGCACAATGCAATTGAGAGTGAGGCTCAGCTGGCCAGGGTAAGTCTCCCGTGCTCTCAGCCAGGGTGACACCTGGCATGCAAAGTGTTGGGCACTGGTGGGAGATGAGGGGGCAGAAATGGAGCTCAGGTGTGCTGTGTGTGTGAGGTGATGACGCAGTTTATCCATTCTCTGAGTGCAGCGGTGCTGCCCTCCTGCAGCACCCCGATTCCTGTTCTAGGGTCTGGGTGCTGTGCAGCCTCCAGGCATCCTGCAGTGTCCCAGTGTCCTGCTGGGGGCTGCTGTGATGTGTGGCTGGCTGCCTGCAGGAG
>JAWWLV010000158.1:15918557-15943431 GCA_035041135.1 Platyrinchus mystaceus | reverse complement strand
AGGGCTGGAGCCCCTCTCTGGGGGGCTCCATCCTCACTGGGACGAGGGATGGTGTCTGATCACATGCTGCCACCTGATGGGAAAAGCCTGGCTGTGCTCACTGGCAGCTGGGGTGGCATCTTGACCACATCACGGGCTTGGATTGGCTTTATTAAATATGACATCACCAAATTATGATAAACCTTGTGTTTTCTTACTCATGGGAATGGTCATGGTTGCTGAAGACTCCGAGGTTCTCTCCTACATTTGGGCACAGGTATGAGCTGTTGCTTCTCCTTCCTCCCTCAGGCAATAGAAACTCTGACAGGCGCGTTGTTTCAGCGACCACCCCTCATTGCTGCTGTCAAACGACAACTGAGGGTCAGAACCATCTATGAGAGCAAGCTGGTGGAATATGATCCCGAGAGAAGATTAGGTAAAACAGGGCTTTCCTGCCTTCTTCCTCTTAAGCCAGCAGCTGATAAAATTTTCTGTGAAATGGGCTGTTTTGTATTCTTGGCAGACGCCTTAAGACCTAAATTCTCCCCACTGTCAAGCACTAAGTGCTTCATGCATTATTTTTGTGTGCTGAGAAGCAAATCCCATCTGTTTCTTGTACTGCTGCATCCTTCATGGAAGAGCCAAATGATGTCAATTAGATGGCATTAGCTCTCAGGGCAAAGATGACCTTCATCTATCACCCCATTCTGATGGCTCTGTGAAGGGTTGGAAATGCGGCGTCCCGTAAAGGATGTGGTTCGTTTCTGGATGTCTGCTTTAGATACTCTTCTGTCATCCATTCCAGGTATCTTCTGGGTGAGCTGTGAAGCAGGCACCTACATCAGAACCCTCTGTGTCCACCTGGGGTTGCTGCTGGGTGTGGGGGGCCAGATGCAAGAGCTCCGCAGGGTCCGCTCGGGCATCCTGGGAGAGAAGGTAGAGTGGCAGTTCTCTCTGTAACCCTTGAAATGGTCAGAATTGCCAAGAATTTCTTGGAACTGTGTGAGTTTTATGGTGGTGGGAGGAGGCTTAGGCATGTGGCTGCCGGGAGGAATTCTGGGAATAGCCTCCAAAAGGTGGGAGCTCTTTCCATGGGTGGTCTGTAACCAAAGTGTTGAGTTCAGTTCAGGATGTTGCTCCTGTTCTGGTAATTAAACTTTGGGATAGCGAGTGACTGGGAAGTGCACTGTGGTGACTGAAGGTTTGTTTTATGTCACCTGTGTTTCTCAGCCTACAAACCACACATTCCACGAGTTCAGGAGTGTGAGCTGTCAGCTTGGCATTGGCACAGCCCAGGGAATGTGTTCCATTGGAATGAGCCTGGGAGATGCAGCCTAGCGTGATCTTGAATGCTTGTACAGTCTTTTCAGTTCGGTCAGAACTAATTTCTCTCTTTGCAAAGCTGCAGTATCAAAATGCAAGTGCTTCCCCTCCCATCTGTGCTCTTAGCAGAGCTGTAATCACTGGCAGTCATTTCTGAATTCCAGGTGTTGGGTGCTTACAGCTCTTTCAGGATTTATTCCATGCCACAGTTGGAAGAGCTGGTTAATGCAGACTGTCTAGAAGTCCCAGGAAGATATGTTAGGTCATATTTTAAGGTTTCCTGTGGACAGACCTTATACACTAAATCCAAGTGCTGAGATTAGGAAGGTTGAAGTCTGATAGCCCAAGTCAGGCTGACCTCAAGCTCCAGATGGAAAGTATTCTTTCCTCTTTTAGATTGCATTTTAGTGCTTAAGTTGAGCATCTGTTCTTCACTCCCTTTCAGCACATTATTTGCTGTTGGACTTCAGCTGCTTTTTTGTGTGTGTGTGTTGGAGTTTGATGCTGGTGGCTGGTGGGAGAGTTTAGAGGGGCTGTGTCTTTGCAGGACAACATGGTGACCATGCACGACGTGCTGGATGCACAGTGGCAGTACGACAACAACAAGGATGACAGCTACCTGAGGAGAGTCATCCTGCCCCTGGAGAAGCTGCTGACTTCACACAAGAGGCTCGTCATGAAAGACAGTGCGGTGAGTTCTGAGGGGGTGTGAGCTGACAGTGCACAATGTCCTCTTGGCTTGTACAGCAGATTTGATATGGGGGATCAGGAGCCGTGTGAAGTCCAGCGCTGTCCTGGTTGTGACTTGTGTAGAACCCAGTGAGAGCCACTGCCAGATCAGCAGTGAGATGCAAGAGCCAAGAATTAAGTGTCAGAATCTGCTCTCCTCACTTGAGGAGGACGCTGATGGTTATGAGAGATCTGCCTCACCCACTGTTTGCTGTGATAGATGCTTTGCTGGCTTCTTCCAAAGCCCCCAGGTTTTATGTAGTGCACAAAAATAAATAGTTAGAGGTGTTGTAGCTGGGATGGTAGTGGCAGTGGGAAGCTAAAAATTAGAAGCACTAGTTACCTTGTTTTTGCTCTCATAAGAGCTATAAGCCCTCCTGTTCTCTACATTTTCAGGTTAATGCCATTTGCTATGGAGCCAAGATCATGCTGCCTGGTGTTCTGAGGTATGAAGATGGTATTGAGCTTAATCAGGAGATTGTTGTCATCACCACAAAAGGAGAAGCTATCTGCCTAGGTATGAAACTCCTCATTCTTCTTGTCCTCAGCTAAAACTGCAGAAATACCAGGCTGTGTGACAGTGAATGCACCACAAATGAGTCCCCCTGCACAGAAGGTTTAATTAGTGCTTCCTAACGGGGACTGTGGGCCCAAGGCAGCTGGTGTGGGGCAGGATGTTAAGAAACAGTCAGTCCTGGGCAGGGTGTGAAGGGTTCATCAGGTGTGCTGTGTGTGTGAGGTGATGAGGCAGTTTATCCATTCTCTGAGTGCAGTGGTGCTGCCCTCCTGCAGCACCCCGATTCCTGTTCTAGGGTCTGGGTGCTGCGCAGCCTCCAGGCATCCTGCAGTGTCCCAGTGTCCTGCTGGGGGCTGCTGTGATGTGTGGCTGGCTGCCTGCAGGAGGGGAGCAGTGCTGGCAGGGCTGGAGCCCCTCTCTGGGGGGCTCCATCCTCACTGGGACGAGGGATGGTGTCTGATCACATGCTGCCACCTGAGGAGCCTTGGGAGCTGTAACACAGCCAGGCCATTCAACCCTGCTGTTTGTACTGCCTGCACTCTGCTCATCTTGGGGTCCTGGGGAGAAAAACTTAAATTATTGGTAGGATTAGTCTCCTCTAGCTTGGCACTGCAAGGCTTTGGGAGCTGACAAGCTGTGGTGTTAATCCATGGCTGGCACACTTGCTGCCTTTGAGCAGGGCAGCTTTTGGAAGTTTTAGTCCAGAATCTCCTTCCAGTGAGTCTTTGGGGTGAAACAGCCCTGGT
The DNA here is from genome assembly GCA_035041135.1 of Platyrinchus mystaceus. Taxonomy (NCBI): domain Eukaryota; kingdom Metazoa; phylum Chordata; class Aves; order Passeriformes; family Tyrannidae; genus Platyrinchus; species Platyrinchus mystaceus. Next base: position 15,940,137 of record JAWWLV010000158.1, on the reverse strand, counting down.
GGGGGGTGTTGGTCCTCTTTGTGCTGATAATTCTGCTATTAAAGAGTTAATGACCTCCCTGCCTGCTTCTGCAGCCATTGCTTTGATGACCACAGCAGTCATTTCTACCTGTGACCACGGCATCGTGGCAAAGATCAAGAGAGTGATCATGGAGAGAGACACCTATCCCCGAAAATGGGGCCTGGGCCCCAAGGTGAGTGGTGTGGGGGTGCAGTCGGTCCCAGTGCAGTGGTGGGAGCCCAGCTGGTGGCATGTGGGACTCTGGGGTCCCCTTGGGCAGAGCTGTGCCTGTGTCTTCTTCAGGGACTCCCTGTAATTCTACTGCAGCCTTGTGGAGCCACAGGGGTGGCACTTCCCAGTGCCAGGGCCGTGCCAGCCCAGTGCTGATGGGAGCAGGGCTTTCCCTTCCAGCAGAGCCCGGGCAGTTCTGCTCAAGGTCCAGCTGGGGCCACTGCAGGTGTCAAAGCATGGGCTTCTCAGGTCTGTGCAGCACCAGCCCTCCTGTGGTAAAGAGCCAAATGATGTGAAGTGGATGGCATTAGCACACTGTGCAAAGATGACCCTCATCTATCACCCCATGCTGATGGCTCTGGAGGGGCTGGGCAAAGGAGCCTCTTTTCCTTCTGGTGCAGCTGCAACACTGTTTAAATGCAAACTGTCTAGTGAGACACTAAATAGTGCCTGAAGGACAGGGAAGAGTGGGAACATCCATTGGCTTCTTATTTACTGATGAAGATGCCTCCTGTCTGAGATTCAGGCTGCTGTGCAGGGCATGTTTTGTGTGATTTATTAGAAGGTCCTTGGAAAAGTGTTAAGCATCCTGTAGTTGCTGGCTTGGCTTGCTCCTGGATTACCTCCTCTTAGGCTGAGTGGCTGAACCCCAGGGAGGATCTTTCCTACCTGGAGCTGCAGTTTGACTTGTTGCACTTTGCCCTCAGGCCAGTCAGAAGAAGATGATGATCCAGAAGGGTCTGCTGGACAAGCACGGAAAGCCCAATGAGAACACACCAGATTCCTGGAAGAAGGAATATGTGGATTACAGGTGGGTACAGGGTGTGTGGCTCCCTCGTGGTGTTCAGAGGGGAGCACTGTGCAGCAAGGGCAGGGTTGGGTGCTGCTGTTTGACCATGGAACATGTTAGGGCTGTTGGCTGTCCCGACCTGTGCGGTGCAGTTGCATTTCTTGCAGTCCCAGGAATGTGATGTTGGGCAGTGTCACAAGGAAAGTGCCTGAGCAGACAGTTATCCCTTTTTAGCCTGTGCTTGTGGTTCTAGAGGGAGTCAGTCTGCTAAATTAAATGGGGGAGGTCTTGCTGTTGCCCTGCCCAGCTGGCCCTGGTGCAGGCTGCAGGTCTTCCCCACACCAACTTCCCCACCCAGCTCCTGGGGTGGCTTGTGGAGCCCTTGTGAGGGGAACAGGGCTCTGTACATGTGCAGAGCAGTGTGAGGCACCAACTGTCCTGCTCAACCTGGGCATCTTCCCTTTCAGGGACACTTCCAAGAAAAAAGCTGCTGCTGCTGCTGATCACCAGCCTGTTTCAGAGCTGGAGAAAGCTTCAAAAGTGAGTATTGTTAGCGCTCTCTGGCTGTAGGATTTTTGGGCCCTGATGAAAAATGGATATGTACCTGTTGGTACTGGGTGATGGATTGTGTGCTGCTTGTTTCACAGGGTGTTCATGTTGTGGGAGCCTGCCTAGAGCCTCCACATGTGCTGTGGCCCACAAGCTGGCTGTAAGGTGACCTGTTGAAGGCCTTACCCTCCCTGGGTGTTTGTCTCTGGGATTCTGTGCTTTGAGTGCAGAGAACCTCCTTGGAGACTAGACAGTTGCAGAAAGTTCCACACAGGAGTTGCCTCTAAAATTCCCTAAGTCAGGGCTTTTGCATGCCTCTGAAAAGGTGGAGCAGTGTTTTACATGAATAACTGAGATACAGGAAACATTGAGAAATACAGGGTGCAATACTGGCAGAAGCAAATCCTAGACAGTTTATGCTAGAGGCAAAGTACTGCAGTGGGCTTGGAAACAGTTTCCCCCTCACCTGAGCTCCACTGGAAGGTGTTGGTGTGTCTGACAACATGTCCCCCAACAGAGGAAGCGAGAGTCGGAGAGTGAGAGTGATGAAGCCGTGACCCCATCGTCCCCTGCCACCCCTCCAGCAGAGGAGCTGAGCAAAAAGGAAAAGAAAAAGAAGAAAAAAGAGAAGAAGGCCAAAGAGGCAGCTGAAAGTGGGGGAGAGCAAATAGAAGTGGTATGTGATGGGTGCTGCCATGGTATGGTCCAAACGTGGGGGATGGTTGCTGTGGGTCCCAAACACCTCCAAGATAAGCACATCAGCACCTTGCTGTGCATGTCCACAAAGTGCCAGGCTCCCAGAGCAGAGAAAGATGTTTTACAGAGGTGCATTTGTAGACTGAACTGGCTGAGGGTGTTGGGAGATAGGGCAGGTGAGGCCTGTGGGGGTGGATGTGCAGTGGGGCAGGAATGGCATGGAATGGGACAGTCGATGGGTTCCTGCCAGGCCACCTCTGTGCTCTGGTGCCCTGTCATGGGCCCTGGGGGAGGATGGTGCTGGCCTTCATGGTGGTGAGGGAGCATTGTGGCAGTGGGCAGCCTGCAGTGCTTCTGGAGTGGGGCTGTTCCTCCTGAAATGAGCAGTGGGGGATTCCCTTTTGATTTCTTCCTGCTCTCTCCAACCTCTCCACAGACCAGCGAGACCAGCACCAAGAAGAAGAAGAAGAAGAAACAAAAGGAGGTCGAAGAGAGCTCAGAATAAGCAACTGGATCTGTCCAAAGCAGGCAACCTCATCATTAAGGAAAGAGGAATTGAGGCCTTGGGAAGAGGAGGACTGGCTGTGTTGGCAGAAGGGCCAGCAAGCTCCAAGTTCTTTTCTGCTGTGTATGAGTGAGCAGGTGTGTTTGCCCAGCATGAGCCCTGCTCAGGTGCCCCTCTTCATCCTGTTTTAAGGGTTGCCAGAGGAGTGGGGTGCCTGACTGTCCCTGCACTGGATTGATCTCTAAAGCTGAGCACCATGATGCCAGCAGAAGTGATATCTTCAGGGAAGCTGTAGCTTCTGGCTCTTACTTGGTATCTGTTTCCACCTAGAGGGTGGAATAATCTTTCTCCCCCTTCTAGTTCAGCCTCTTCCTTTTCTTCCAAGGCTGAAGCTGTTACCTGACAGTTACAAGAATGAATTGATGCCTTGAGGACTGGCTTTGTCACAGCCCATCTGAATGGGTTTGGATGGGGACAGTCAAATTGGTTATTGAAAGGGCCCTGGTTTGTTTTTAACTTAGCCACAAGCTTGGCTTGACCTACATGAAATCAAATAGTCCACCCAGATATTCTTCAGTACTTTTTTTACCTTTTTCACAAAAGGTAAACTTTAAAACGTTTAATTCCTCTTTTTTTGCTTTATTTCCTTTTCTGGAATGGCTTACTGGGGGTCAAAGTTCTCCCCTCTCTCACAGGGGTAGTGTTGTGCCAGGATTTTAGCTCATTTTAAATGGGAAAGGATCCAGGCTGCTTTGTTCTGAGATTCATTCCTGCAGAGATTCTGTAACTTTTAACCTTGTTCATAGCTTTTATCTTAACTGTCTATCCTCTCCTCCATAGCTGGAGATAAATGCAGGCAGTGGGGACAGCAGCTGGTGGCTGTCAGAACCTAAGCAGAAAAAAAAAAATAAAAAAGGTCCATTTTTATGTCCTCTTTTTTACATAAAAAAATAAAAGTCCTGTTTTTAACTGGGTGACTTTGTTGCTCATCTGGCTCCTGCAAGAGGTCAGTGGTCTGTTCATGGGGAGGGGAGGCAGCTGCAGAGAAATGCTCATCATGATATGGACCATCTCTACGGGGGTCTTGTCATTGCTTGTGCCTGGAAGTTGGGTGTTCTCTCTGTTCCTTTGCCTGTGCTGCAGTGAAGCTGCTTGGAGAGGTCTCGTGGTGCCTGGAGGGACTGTTGGGTCTTGGCCTGCCTCATCACTGTGTTTTAGGCTCAGGGAGGTGGGAAACAGCTCCAGCCACGAGCAAGTGCCCAGCCTAAGAGGTAAAACACCAGCCATGGCAATGTTTCAGCGCACATTTATTGCTGCTCATTGTTTCCCTGCAGTGGATCAGAACAAAGGTCCCTATTGCACATAGATTTTATTTTTGGCATTCTTAAAAAAAAAAAAAATTGCACAAGACTTTTTAACCACCTTCCCCTTGCCCCTATAGCTGACTGAACACACAAATGAGATTTTCACCTACAATGATGGCTGTGGTTTGCCCAGGAGGCACAGTGATACTGCCCAGACTGTGCATCAGTGCACTCCTGCAGGAGGAACCCCCTGGTGAGGATGGCTTTCATGTTTGCATACAGAGTGAGAGACACCCTAGACTCTGGAAAACATGCCTGGATGATCTTTGTAGAGACTTTTCTACTGCATGCAACAGATTACTTGTGGCTGGACGTAATTTACCCACTGAACAGTCCCTCTGGGGTTTGGTCTGTGGGACTTGCTCAGCTGCTGCTGAGTTTCTCTGGCCAGGCTGTAACAATCCAAGCTGCACGGTGAGAATTTCAATACAGTGAGTTTTTACACCTATGGTTGCACGGGGTGAATTAGAAAACCCCAGCCTTGGAACACAGGGTGAGGCCTGCCTGGGGGTGGGTGCTCCACGCCACATCCAGCAAATCCATGCCTGCCTTTTGCTACTCTTCCCTGTTTGTAAGAGGAAACCCTTGGCTGTAGGTGTGGTCTGTGTGAGGCCTTCTAAGCTGTGGGGCTTCCTTGAAGCCTCATGGACACCAGGCAGGGGTCTGGCTTGTTCTTGTGCACTCCTGCAGTGTCAGAAGACAATCTGCCTGGAAAGCCCCTGTGTCCTGCCACTTCCCTTGGGACTGGTGCAGAGAAGATCAGGTGGGTGCTACAGCAGGACTGTGCTTTCCCTTGCCTGGTGAGGCAGGGAGCTGTGCTCTGAGCTAACGGGGTGCCCTGGGCTCTGCTGTAGCCACTGACTTACCCTGCAGTGCCCTGGGAGGTGGATGTCCCCCAGTCAGCCCCTGTCCTGCGTTCCTTCCCCCAGGAGAGGAGATGTGGGCACCCTCTGTGTGTGTGTGTGTCAACCAACTGAGACCATGTCCATGGAGCAGCAGAGGAAGGGAGTTGTGCTGGGCTGTGTGTGGACCGGGGGAAGCTGAGGAGGTTTCTCCCCGTGGCTGCAGGATGGATGATGGGAAGTGGCTGGGGCTGGATGCCCTCTCAGTAGACCCAGGAGACAGGCACCCACTGTGGAGAGCTGCAGGCCTGCTCAAAGGCTTCCTGCAGCAGCTGGAGGCTTTCTTCCACCCCGTTGTTGACCAGGGAGAGGTCGAAGTAGTGTGCGTACCGGCTCCGGATGCTCTCCGAGTCCTTCCGGAGCTGCTGCAGAGCCTCAGACTGCAAGAAACAGGAGAGGAATTTCACAGCCCACCCCTACCGGGAAACCCCCACCAAAACAACTCCAGGGGCTGTGAAGTACCAGAGCACAGAGCATCCTTGCAGCTGGACAGACCAGGATCTCTGAGTTTCCTTGGCTGGACTCCCATGCAATGCTGGGAGCAGCAGGTTACCCTGCTGGAGCGAGGCCAGACCTGCTTGGTCTCATATTTACCCTTAAAATGCTCTGTGGAGGCTGCCAGGGAGAATTCAGGGTGCTCAGGGCCGTGCAGGGCAGTGTAGCCAAGGCCTCAGGCTGGGTTGCAGGTAGAATCCCTGCAGGATGCTCCCTTCCCACTGGCTTTTCACCAGAACAGCACCAGCTGGCAGAGCTTTACCAGCCTCTCTCTACTGGTTTTGGCTGGTTTTTAGTGCTTTATTTTGATAGTAAAAGCAGAACTGCCTGCCCCCTCCTGCCTGGACAGTAGGGGCATCCCAGGGGTGTATCCCTGCAGGCAGCTCTCTGCCCCCAACAATGAATCCCAGGCAATTTCTACATATTTCCCTAATGGAGCTTGAAAGGCAGGCAGTTCTGTGCCTGGGGAGCAGGGAGATAGCTTGGGGTGCACTGCTCACTGAGCTCTGCTGTGTGCAGATATTAATAGACCTAAACAGATATTATTAGATTATAATATTAATTATGATATATCTGTTATATAATTGTATGCATTAATATATTAAATAGACTTAGATATTAATAGACCTAAACAGATATTATTAGATTATCATTAATTACTATGTCTAGTATATATCTATTATTAATAGATCAAAAGAACCTCAACAGATACTAATAGACCTAAACCAGTCCAAGTCTTAATGTCTTTCCCTTTTCTGTTAGGCCACTTTGGTATGAATCACAGCACTGACACCTTTAGTGGTCAGCAGTAAAACCATATTACAGATGTAATATTTGCAATACCACACCTTCCCAGAAGGCACAGCAGGTTTCTGTCTTGAAGGTGTTCAGTTCAACACTGACAAACTTTAAATGTAATTAACAATCACCCCAGGGAAAAAAAAAAAAAAGGAGGTATCTACTTAGCTACCTTCATCTTGAAAGAGTTACTGAAAATATTCATCTATTCTTAGAAAATTAATTTTTTCTGTTATGGATGAAGCTGGCAGCTCTCGGGGGTGGAGGGGGGAGAGCAAAGAGCAGTTTGCCCGGTCATGTGAGCTCTCCTGGGTCACATTAACGCTGCTGCATCCCTCTGGTAAGAGTGAGCCGAGCTGCAGGGTTATAAATAGTGCCTGGCAGCAGGGCTGGCCCTGCCTACTGCAGCAGGATGTAATTCCTCTGCCTGGAGGCAGCGGTGGGTGACAGCACGAGGTGGGGGCAGCAGGCCATCTCTGCCCTGACACTTGCCCACCTTTCCCCCTTCTGCTGCATCTGGCTGTGCAACCCTCTGCAAGTTGATGTGCCTCCACATACCTGCACCATGCTTGTTCTGAAGGATGCGTAAATACCCTCCCTGCAACCTGTACCTTTAAGCTTTAGGAACCCAAATTTAACAGGTTGGGATAGGTGGCCTTGGCTGACTGAGTCCAGGAGGAGCACAGCTCTGGGTTTCCATTGTTCCATCACTTCCCACCTCCCTGACAGGGCAGGGTAGGCAGCACTGCTCCCTGCATCCAAGGGGCTTCCTGGGAAGTGGTAGCCCGTGACTTCCAGCCTCGTGCTTGGCACTGAGTGAGTTAACTGCGGTATCAGTTCTGCTTTCATCCCAACAGTTAAAGAGATCAGCATCTCAATGAGGCAAAGAATGAAAGCAGCCCTTGTTTGTGTGTCCATTTGCATAGCTGATGGCAGGATAAATCATCCTGCCCTGGGTGCTGGGCTGTGCTCCACACACGTGTTAGAGGCTGATTATGCTGTAGGGATGATGGTTGCTGGGGGGTGTCAGTCAGAGACAGGGAATCTACAGCTGCAGTAATTCCTGTTTCTCAGGTCTGAGTTCTCCTGGACCACCAAAATCTAAGCGGATAGGAAGAAGCTGATGTGGAGCAGGGAGAGCCCTGGGTTGCTGCAGTGGGCTCATTGCCCAGCTGGAGGGGGACAGGAAAAGGACAGCCTTGGCACGCTCTGCCACTCACCTCCTCTGCCTTGTCTGTTGGGGCAATGAAGACAATGAACGGGGAGAGCTCGGCTGTGCGCACGATCTTGAGGGTCTGTGGAGAGAGGGGTGCAGTTACCAGGGTGTGTAACCCCTCCCCAGGCTGGGAGCAAGCACAGCCAAGGCTGCTGTCCCCTGCTCCCCATGCTGCCCACACCAGCCTGGCTGTGGCCTTGCTGTCACAGCCAGGTGTGTGCTGGAATAGGGAATATCCTCACTTTACCCATGTCCTGGGAATGGAAATGCCACCCCAGAACTCGCTGGCTTTTTCCTAGGGGAAGGGAACCTGTCCTGCCCACCCCTTCCCCTGCTCCCTACCTGGGGCTCAATGTCCAAAATAGCGACTTTGTCCTGCTGGTGGATCTTGTGCACTGTTTCAAACTTGGTGCCAAACATGTTTCCCTGGTAGCTTCCAAACTCCAAGAACTCATTGGCCGAGATGTCCCGGGTCATCTCCTCGGTGGAGACAAAGTAGTAATCCTTCCCATCCACCTCATTCTTCTTCTGGGGGCGTGTGGTGTCTGGGGAGGGAGGGAGAGGTGAGTGCTGGCCACCAGAAGGACTAGGGGACAGAGTGGAGCAGGCATGGAGGCGCTGTATTCCTCAAGACTAGGCTGTACTAATCCCTCTTTACTACCTGGGACAAGAATGGAACTCAGCCAGCCCGAGGACAGACACTGGGATGGGAAGACTGAGGTGTCTCAGCACAGTGGGTGGCAGCAGCCCTGCATCTGCCTGTGGGCAGGTTCAGCACATGGGACAGCAGGCAGGGAGGCCCTGAAGTGCCCCATGTGGGGGCCCCTGATTTCAGGGGCTTGGTGGTGTTGGACAAACATCTCCCACCTCCCATCTGCTGTCAGAAGGTCCTGGATCAAAAAGGTGAGAGGAAATGCAGCCTGTGCTGTGCCCTCCACCCTGGCTGGGTACTTACATGGTGGTGGGTACATGAACTTGTCTGGGTTGTTGCTGAGCAGAGCGTTCTTGATGTGGCTACGGCCCACGCCGCTGGCCCCTGGATGGACAGAGAGATGGACACTGGAGCTGGGCTCAGAGCAGCCTCCACAGCTCTGGCTCTGAGGAAAGGTGCAGAGCTTGGCCTGGGCCGTGCCCAGGATGTGCTTTCTGAGCTGGTCTGTGGTGTTTTCCAGCCCTGGAAGAGGCTCTCCCTGCCCTGGGGATGCTCACCTCCAGCCCCAGCTGGAGGCAGGGCAGCAGCAGCCAGCACAGCTGCTCATGGTGTGCTGCCCATGCCTGTGACATCCTCCACCAAGAGCTCAGTCCCTGCAGCGTGGGAGTCCTTGCTTTGGTGCAGCTGTGCAGACCAGAGCTGCTTTTAATAAAGATTTTCCATGAAGATACATAGGAGCTGCAAATGCCTGAATTAACTCCACCTCAGCATTGCAGTGCAGATGCCAGACCGTGCACAGTGCTGCATGGAGGAGATCAGCTGCAGGCAGAAGAAATGCTCCCCAGACCTTACTAGGTATTGAAGGGCCGTGCTGCCCCAGCCCCTGGTTCCCCTGGGATCCACCCCACAGCCCCTGTGCTGCAGAGGATGCCTGGCACAGGACCTACCAATGAGCACCAGAGTCTTCCTCTTGAAGGCAGGCAGCCTCACCACCTCCTCATATGAAACAACATCCAGCTGGTCAAAAACTGGGAGGGAGGAGAAACAAGACATGGAACGGTCAGAGAGGGGTTGGCCATAGGAGCAGGACCTTGTGCATGTCAGACCAAAGCCAGGTCCTTGGGCAAAAGGGACAGAGTGGTCAGGACTGGGCTGGGAGCTCATCCATGTCTGGCTGCCCGGGGAAAAGGCAGCAGCCTCAACAGCAAGCAGCATGTGAGGGGCAAAGTCGGCACTGGGAAGCTGGGCCAGCAGCTACTGAAGAAGAAGCCAGGGCTGTTTTTGCTCAGTAGTTCTGCTCAGGACAGCAGGACCTGGGAGCTGGGTGGAGAGGCAGCAGGATGCTGCAGGGAGCTTGTTGCTGTGGGAGCTTTACTTATCTTGGTGATTTACAGCCTTGTTTGTGGCTGGTTGGAGCTGCAGGCCGGGCTAGGAGCCAGCGTGTCCTCAGGCACCCACCTCTGCCAGCTCAGGGCATTTGCAGAGGTGGCTGAGGGTCAGTTCCCTGCCCCACCAGGGATACAATTTGGTAGCTGTGGGAGCAGTTTGGGCTGCTCTCTAATTGCTGAGCAGCAGCACGGCCACTGCCTGCCCTGTGTTCAGCAGGCTGTGGTGTTTGAGGCCGGCGAGCCTGACCTCACAAAGCCAGGAGTGCCAGGGATTGTAACCACAGGAGAGCACAGGAGCTTGGTGCTGAGCCAGCCCTGGCCTCGTGCACTACATGGGGATACAGCTGTGGCCACCTGAGGGGCATGAAAACTAAGGAAGGGACTCAAAAAAGCTGACAGCTGTGGGGCATCCTTCCAAGGTTCCACTGCCAAGACAGCTGGGCTGTTTGGTTGACTCCCACAGAGGACAGAGGCAGGAGTGACACCATCCCCCAGGGCTGGAGATGGAGCCCATTGCCCTGCTCACACTTACTTGAGCTGTGCTTGGCCAGGTATTTATCTTTGCACTTCTTCTTCTTCCCAAAGGGGCTACAGCTTGGGGATTCACTCTGACTGGGCTGGGTGACACTCGCCACGCGCCTGCCAAGAGAGGAGACACCACCATGGCCCAGCTGTCACCCCAGCCCTGGGGAAGCAGCAGGACTGTCCCTCAGACATGCAAAGCCAAGAGGAGCAGGTCAGCTGCTGGGACAAGCCAAGGCTCACCCTGCAGCAGATGAAGGGGACATCTGCCTCCTTGTCCCAGCGGTGACACTGGTGCTGCCCAGCACAGTCAAACTCCTGATAGCACACGGTCACTGTTCCCACCTCCACCCCCAGATCCAGCCCTTCTGGTGAAATTCAGGCACCTACCACTCCTGCAGCTCTGGAGAAGGGATGAGTCCTGCTGACTCGGTGCAGGAGCCCTCCACCCGGCCCTGCCACCAGTTGCTGTCATCCTTGTTTATGATCTGAATCACGTCACCAATCTGAAACTTCAGTCCTGCTTCCTTGCAGGGGATCAGGTTGTCTTTTTTGGGGTCGTAGTCAAACTGTGCCCTCATGAACATCTGCAAAAGAGAGAGCAGACCAGAGTCAGCATGGTCCTGCAGGGTGGCTGAATCTGGTCGTGTCCAGCTCCTGCCCCCACCTTGCACTCCCCAACAGTGACTGCAGAGATGGCTCCAGGCACAAGGTCCCTGCTCCAGGAGGGACAACAGCCCCTGGTGCTTTCCAGGCCCCACAAGGCTGGGTGGGGAAAAAGGAGATGCACAAAGCTTTGGAGGAAGCTCTTGGGCATGGAATTGCAGTGAGATGTGCTGGGGGGTGGACAAGGGAGGGAGAAGGATGGCACCTTGGCCCTACTGGGAGGCAGTGACAGGGCTCTAGGCAGGGCTACATGTCCACAGCTGGTGTTCAAACCCTGCCATGGAGCCTCCCTGCAGCGCTCCAGGTGCTGCACAGTGTCCTCAGATGTCACAGGCAAGGCCTGGAAAGTCCTCTTCCCTGGGTAGAGTAGACCATGCTGTCCTCGTTCCACACCAAAAGGATTTCCCACAGTATATCGTCCTGCAGCAGTGCTGCTGGAGGCACAGAGCCATCACAACACAATGGTTCCCTTTCACTGCCAGGACAGAGCATATGGATCAAGCTGTGGCATGAGATCTCTCACAATGGAAAACAACAAGAGTGGAATCTCCTCTCAAGATGAGGACTGATGCTTGCTTTGCAAGCACTCCCTGGCACCAGGAAACTGCTCATCCACACAAACACACAAGGACGGCCCAGGCACCTGCCTGGAGCTCTCTGCTCCTCACTGGTACCCCAAGCCAGACAGAGCCAGGCCAGGTGAGCCAGCAACTGCGTCCTTTTTCTCAGGAATAGCTTTTCCCCTGGCACTGAGTTGGCCTGGCCAACTGGAGCTGGCTGGATCAGGCCAGGGAGGGCAGATAGACAGCAGGGAAGGAAAGACAGGGGCCAGTGTTTAATAAACACAAGTGCAAGGCTGGTTGAGCTGGACTGGGGACAGCATGGGCTGAGCAAAAATTAGAGTTTTCACTTGCCACCCTGTTCAGAAACTTCAGCCTCTCTGGGTGAAGAATGACATGGGCTCCCTCAGCCCATCCCAGCACCATCCAACCCACAACCTCTGCCTCTGAGCTCCTCTCCCACTCCTGCCTGTCCATGATGAGGGGGCTACACTGGGGTTGGCTCCTGCACCCAGAGACAGGACAGCATCCCAGCTACCAGGCACTGGAGTCTCAGCAGAGGACCCAGCCCTCCCCACTGCTCTATTTCAGCCACGGCAAGGCTTCAAAAGGCAAAGCCAGGCAGGTGTCTGTCCCCTGCCACAGCCCAGCAGGTGAAAGGAGCTGCCTTCCTTCCCCCTCACTGCTTCCTGCCTCCCACACTCACTGTGCACAGACCTGCTGGTGGCATCTGGGCCCATGGCACCCTCCTGGGGCTGTGGCAGGAGGGAGCACAGGGCCTGGTGCTGCACCTGGAGGGGCTGCCGTGGCCCTGGCAGGGGGACATGGCTCTAACAGTCACGGCTTCCGAGGAGACTCTCACGTGCTCCCTGGTGCTGCTGCTCTCCCATCCCCAAACACTGCACACTGCATCCCAGGCCCATGTTTCTACATGCACATCGGGTAAATACACCCACACAGGGCCAAAATCTGCTCCTTCACAGCAATGTAAGCACAGGGTATGTCCCTTAAGCTTCCAGCAGCTCACTCAAGCTGACAAGGCAGCCATCCCCTTGTCCTGGTAGCCGTGGCTCTGCACAGCTCCCTCCCCAGCACTGGTCCTGCAGGGTTTGCTCTGGTCCCACCCTGCCCCACTCCAGGTCCCAGCACTGCCCACAACTCCAGAGGCTGCACTTACCTGGAGAGCAGGGAGGCGGCTTTGTTGGTTGGGAATGACTTTTAATGAGACCATCCCCTTGGTTTCTTTCTAGTGAACAAAGGAAGGGGAGAAAGAGGAGTTGGAGGAGGTGGTGTTTGGAGACAGCTCAACAGCACCAACCTGTGCAGGGAGGTGCTGAGTGCCAGGACCTGCAAAGGCAAAGCTCCTGGGTGCTCCCTGCCATGCTGTGATGCTGGGGGACACCACAGCCTGGTTAGGAACAGCTCTGCTGGGGCTGGGTTAAGAGCTGTGGCAGCACAGCTTTGCCATACTTATCCCATTCCCAAGGAGTGACACCAGCACCTCCCCAAGGGTCTGGCTGTGGGCACTGCTGAGCACCACCAGAATGAGCATGGAGCTCTGCACCAGCTCTGGCCTGGCTGCCCCAGTGAGGAGTCTGGGACAGAGGCTGGTTCTGACAGGTCCCCTCTATCTGTTCCCTCTGTGCTGGCCTCTTGCTCTGGCCCTCCTGGTGACATTAAGGGCACAGCACTCTCTTGCCTGCCACAGGCATTGTGGTCTCACAATGTGTATGTAATAAGACCTACATGGTCCCGTGGGGACAACCAAACGTGGAGGCTTGGAGGGGCCTCCTGGGCCAACCTCCCTTCTTGAGAGGAAAAAATAAACTCCTCCTTGGTCCCACTGTCTGGAGCAGGGACATCAGAAGGCCAGAAACAAGCAGCAAGCACAGACACCACCGAGGCTGCATGCAGTGTGGTTTCTGCCACATCACAAAGCTGCAGGCAGCTGTGTGCTGGCTTTGGTATGTAGGAGGGGGTGAATGCTCACAGCATGCAGGCCAAAGGGGTCCTTCCCAGGAACAGCCCTGTCAAACACAAATACCTACCAGCATCTTCTGCAGCTGGTCAACTGAGTGGTTGCTCGCACTCTGCCCATTGATTTCTATGATTTCATCACCCACGTGAAGGGAGCCTGCCAGCAATGTGAGAAACATGAAAGTGCAGAAAAGGGACAAGAGCTGCTCACCAAACCCAAACAGCACAACCTCCCAACCCTCTGGGCAAGTTTGTGGCCAGGACACTGCAGTGTTTGCCTGGCCAGTGCTTCTGGAGCCACACATGTCACCTAAGCACATGGGACTAAAGGACAAGGGGAATGAATTCTTCCCCTTCCACCCAAGACACACACTCAGCCAGCCTGAAGGTCGTCAGGTAGCTTTCCACTATGTGTCCTTCAGTGTTTTAGACTGGTCAAAGCACCTGCTTCAGTTACTCAAATCCAACCCCAACTACCTCACCTAAGCCAATGACAACCTCCTCACAGGGCCCTTAACACAACCATTCCTGACTGCGTGTGTTTTCAGTTTATATACCCAGGCAGATTACAGCCTCAGATATACTGCTATAAATCGGGCTCCAGGAGTGTTATTGGAATGGCTCCTGTCATATTTTGGCAGCAGTAAGCACAGACTTCCCACTTGGATCCAAGGCTGGAAAAGCGGCCTTTTCTAAGCAGAGAACATTTCATTTCCATTCCTCCTTGGCAAGACCCAAAACCAGAAAATAGCACCTATTTATTTCTTTTGGCACCTTCTTTTGGTCTGCACAGCCAATCTACAGCATGCCCATCCCACCTGTGCACTTTAGGAATGGGAAGAGCTTCCATCTCCCCTTACAGTGACCCCATCATGAGACAGAAGGTCTCCAGTTCCTTTTTGGGAGAGCCCTTCCCCCAATCCCTTATTTATGCCTAAAGCCTCCAGTATATTAACATGACAACCATGCAGAGAGATCAGTGAGTTCCTGACACATCCCTAGCGGAGGAACAGGCACAGATGTCCATGTCACAGGGGAAAGCCAGCAGTGCTGAGGACCTGCCTTATTGCTCCATGGAAAGAAACCACCTGCAGACGTGCACCCCATGCACTGCTTCCACGAAGGCCTTGTTACCTTGTCTGTGAATCATTCCCCCGTGGAAGATCCTGGCCACCATGCAGCTCTGCTTGTCGTTTTGCTTCAGGGTGATTCCCTGGAAGACAGGAAAATCCATGACCGCTCGCTGCAGCGGAGAGCTCCCCAGCCCTCAGCAAGGTCCTCTCCAGGCCCATGTCCATGGTGGGCTGCACAGTGGCTAGGGGAAGGCCCTGCTTGGCCAGCTCAGGCTGCTGCAGCTCCTCTTGGCACAAGCATCACCACCCTCTGATGGGGCTCACTGCGGGTCCCCGGGCGGGAGGCAGCGTCCAGCACCTTTTCCGCGTGGCCGAGGTCTCCAGCGATCTGCTTCCCCCAAGGCCGGCCCACTGGCACAGCTCAACCTGCCCCTCCACCCCCCCTGGGGGCCATCAAGCTTTGGGATCTTGCCAGTTCTCACCATGGGCTCCTCCGTGACCTTCTCGAACTGGACAAGGCGTATCTTGCGCACCTCGCGGCTGCTGCCGTGGGAGGGGCTGCCCAGAGCTGAGCCGTTGGTGTAAATGTCCTCGGTCATGGCGTTTGGGGACTGAGTCATGGCCTGTCGGGGCAAAACAAAGGTTTAGGGGCTCCTCCTGAGTGCAGCCTGGGAATGCTGCAGCCCAGCTGTGGGGCTGAGCCACTTGGCTGTGTTTGGGGCACGTGGGGCACAGGGGACGAGAGATGAATGGGCCGGAGGAGAGGACAGGAGGAGCAAGGAAAGAAAAACAGCAGAAGAGCTTCACCCTTGAAGATGTGGATGTGGGTTTTAATCTGCAGTTTTCCAGCTTGGGAAAGGCAGGAGGTAAGAAAACTTTGGAAGAGGTACAGGTAGCAGAAGCCAGAAGAGTCCACAGCTGATCATCTTCTGAAGCAACGGGTCACAAACATTCCTCAAGTCGCAGTACTTGGCCCACAAGTAGCTTGTTGCAGAGCATAAAGCCCAGGACAGCTTCTCCAAGAGAACAGAGCAGTTTGGGACTCACCCCTGAGAACTGGGGCCAGCTTTGCTCCTGTTCAGTTCACAAGGTCAACCTTTCCTCACCTACATCAACGGACAACCAACATGGTGCAGAGCCATGTACACACCCAGGCACTGAAGGCAGCCAGAAACATCCCATTCCCCTTCCCAACTCCCAGCTACAGGTCCTTTCATGCTGGTTTGCACTGGGAAGCTAAGCAGGGGCTTTCAGTCATAAGGAAACCTCTGTTCTTGGTTTCTAGCAGATGCTGGCACCAAGGCAGGTGGAGAGTGCACAGGGGCCCAGGCAGAGGACTCCAAATCCACCCTGCCATGCAGGGACGCTGCCAAGTGCATTTCTCCCTCCCAGTCTGAGAAAGCCTGAGCAGTCAGTCCTGTTCAACCCCTCAGGCATGCTGGGCAAAGTCTCTGCACAGCTCACAGATGTCCCTGTTTGGCCCCAAGTGCAGTGGACTTCCCTCAAGCCTGTCCCAAATCAGTGCTGGCCCAGCAAAATCAGGTCAGCTTCGATCTGCAGCTTCTCCCCGCCCCATCAGCCTGCTCAAATTCCCACACCAGCCCACGATGTAAAACAAGGAACCCTCCTGGCTGGTCTTGCTGCCCAGTTTGCAGCCTGCACCCCTCTCCCAGCAGTGCCTGAGCTGGGAGCCACGGCCAGCAAACCTGCAAGGTCCTCACTGGCTTCAGTCCTCCATCAGCACCATGGCCTGCCATGCCCAGCCAGCAGAGCCAACACCTCACCCACCACATCCTGACTTGCCAATTGAGCACCAAGGCCAAGAACTGGGGAATGTCAGCCTGGCCCCACTGCCCCAGCTCACTCTGACCCACCACAGACACCCAGCCTGGAGTGGAGGAGAAGCTGCAGCCCCATCCTGCCAAGGGGGGAGACAGATCTGGTCAGGCCATGGGAAGGTTCGTGTGGATGCAACCGAGATGAAGAGCATCTGCTGCTGGGCTGCAGCCACAGCACTAAACCACAACAAAATTAGCTTTGGTAGGGATGTGCTGGAGTTCTGCTGGGCTGAGGCAATGATCCAGCTCTGTGCAATGGCAGAAAGCAGGGAGGGAGCCAAAGGAAGGGGCAGCAGAGTCAGGACTACCCAGGACAGTGGGAGAGGTGCTGGCAGAGAGGGATGGACCAGCATGGAGGCACAGTCACTGTCACAGCCTCCATGAAAGGGCACTGGAGGGGCTGGGCCAGGGTGGGAAGGGCTCAGGGAGCTGTGAGCCCTTGATGAAGCAGTACGGAAGACGTAATTTATTTTTAAGCCAACTCCTCCTAACAGTGCCAACCAATCTCCCCCTCAGAAGAAAAAGGCAACCACATGAGCTCCTGCTGCCAGTGGCTTAAACATGGAGAAGAAGGCTAAATCCCAGCCCAGAGCAGCACCCAGGCCAAGGACTCACAGGGTAGAAGGAAGAGCAACTTGCAGCCCCCCAGCCAGGCTTGCCAGCCCTAGCAGGGCACGCTGCTACCATACCATCTGAAGGGCAGAGGGACAGATCCAGCAGTGTGAGTGCCTAGAGCTGTCCCACCTCTGTTGAGCCAGCATGTGCAAGGAGGAACAGGAGGACGAGGACCTTCTCCAACCCTACCCAAGGCCAAAGTGCCCATGAGGTGGTTGGAGTCAGCACAGACCACACTTATCTTGGTCATGCCTTGGGAAAGTCTTAGACCATGCAATTCCTGGCTTCAAACCTCTAGGCTCAGCAGAGCCCGATGACCCAGGACACAGCACAGTCTGCTCCCAGGACTGGGAGTTCCCATCCCCACCATCCCAGTCAGCTGAGCCTCCTGGCCCCGACCTTTGCTTTTTGCTGAGAGCTGGAGAAAATACCCAGCCCTCGACGCTGACGCAGCACCAGTGTCACCCTGGTGACTCCCTGAGAACAAGCCTTGTCACCAGAGACTCGCTGCTGTGCCTGGGGATGGTCACCAGTCACCTGATGGCAGCTCTGAACTCAAAAAGGTCCTCCAGCAACTCTCTCTCTGCCCCAGAGCCACGCTGGGATGGTGTGGGCTTCTGCTGACAGCTCGGGGCATCCAGTGGACGGGGATGGGAAAAGGCCTGGTCAATGAGGACAACGAGCATCCACAGAGTGGCAGATTCCAGCCCTGATGTTGGGCACCCAGCAAACAGAAACAGGAGATGTGTGGCTCTCATGATCCGTGCACATGAGCTGGCTGGCTGGATCTCCAACCCTGCGCTCTCCTGGCAGCTGCCACGCTCTTGGCTGGCTTGGCCCAGCATGGTCTGTGACCTCAAGAGCCTTTTGAGCGACGCTGGTGGCCGGCCAGACTCTGCTACTTGTGCACTGCTCCACATGAAACATCTGTGGGTGCTGCTCAGAGCCGGCTCTGTGGCCACAGCCCCGGGCTCAGTCACTGCTGGGCCAGCCTTGGGGCAGACCTGGGGCAAGGAGGCTGGGGGGGCTGGGCTGGGCAATAGGGGTGCTGGGCAGCCCAGCACCCAGCAGCCCTAGGTGTGCCTTGCAGCTGGCACCCTGCACAAATCCTGCTCCAGGTGGCAATGCCCAGAGGAGCCACCAGCTCTGTGGGTCAAAAAGGTGCACCCAGCTCCCCGCCTGCATTTTCTGTAAGACCCCCTATTTCTGCCCTGTATCCCAAGGTGGAGGGAAGTGCTCCAGTTCCTTGGGCAGCCTTTACCAACAGGGAATGCGGTGAGGATGCCAGGGCTTGGCATCCTGTCCCCCAGTGGGGTCAGCACTGTCTGCCAGGGTTGCTCCTGCTGCTGCACTGGTTCCACCAGGCTGCACGCCATGGGCAAATCAAACATTAACTGGGCAGCCTGTTTGCAGGAGGCTGAAGCAGCACTTGGGGAAAGCAGCACTGTAGTGCAAAGGGCACGTTCAGAGGTTTGGTTCCTGGGCTCCCCTTGCTGCTCTAACCAAGAGACTTCAGTACCAGGTAGCTTTGGAATAACAGGGCTGCCTGGTCAGTATGTGGAGAAAAGTAATGCTGATTCTGCCAAGCAGGCCCCCAAAGCAGAGCAGCTGGGATGCAAGAAAGATCCATGGAGCCAGGTTTCTGTGGGATTGCCCTCCTGGCTGGCAGGGAGACACGCTCTGCTGTCCACAGTGAGCAACAAAATCCCAGCTGCCTCCATCCATCATCACCCCTCACATTATAGTCACCATGGGTGCATGCAGGGAGGTTGGGGCACTACTCAGTGCAAAGATGTCCTGACCCAGCAATCTCTCCTCCCATCCTCCAGTGCTCCAGCCTTGCCTCCCCACCACCCAGCAGATGTGTGCATCTCAGTCTCGGTACAGCTTAAAAAAACCACAGCAATGGGTAAAAAAGCAAAGTAGCAAAAAAAATTGAGCTTGGGAGTTGCTTTAGGGCTGCTCCAGCAGGCTGGGGAGCAACAGCCACGTGGATATTTAGAAGTAATTGATTCTGCCAGGAGCTACTGACTTCTCAGGTCTGCCAGTACAACCACAGGAACAACCTCATCTAAAACCCCCCTCTAGCAATATGACTGAGGTTAAAAAAAAAATCAAACTAACAAACATTTAAACCAAACAGGATTAAATTGCTGACACTGGGAAAAGGTCTGGCAACACCAACAGGTCTCTGTAGGAAGGGAAATAGAGTAATAAAAGGGATACAAAACAGTCATGGCAGCCAGAAGGTGCTGCCAGCTCTGTGTGCCCTCACACTGACTCCAAATCACAGAGTGCTGCAATGGAGATGGGCCAGATTTTCAAGGGAGCACAGTACATTTTGCTGAGGCACCATCTTCTCACCAGAAAGGCTGAGACAGCCTTCCAGATGCGTTTGTGAAACCGGTCACCTCTAAGAGACAGTGAAACCACAACACTGACAGAAGGAGGAGCTGCCCGGCCACTCCATCCCACCTTCCTGAACAAGCCCTGCAAAACAGCTTTTCCCCTGTAGCTGTTACAGACAGCAACCTGACAAAACACATTTGAGATAAAGAAGTTGGAACCAGCCCTCCCCACTTCACTCACTGCTCATAGCCAGGAGTTTAGCTCGGCTTCCAAGCAAGTTTTACCTGTGGTTGGTTCAGGATTTGGACCCTGGGGACCGTGGCCTCAGTCTGCCTTGGAGTTGGTTCTCGTTGGAACTGCTGCCCAGAGGGAAGTGCAGTGTTCCCTCTGCACCCTCAGGCTCAGCTCTCTCTACAAGTACCCTTCTTTTCTCCACCAGATTCCCAAAGGTCACATTTGCTGCCCATTTTACAGCTGGGGAACTGAGTCACAGACGATAAGGGGAAAAGCCCAAGGTCACCCTGCCAAGCAGGGGCACAGCTGGGAATAAAGTCCACACCTTTTTGGCAAGTGTGTATTTGCCAATCAGGAGATAAGGAAAAGATATGAAGGCAGGTGAGGCTCAAGAGAAGAGGCTTTGCCTTTGTTTCCTAGCAATACCATGGCTTCCACTGGCCATGTTTTGCATGCCCTGCCACCACGTGAGAAACACAGGGCGGCACTTCCCAGCACGTGGCTCTACCAGAGAACATGGAGAAGAGGAACCTCCTGGTCACCCTGTTTGACTCCAGACAAGGAGCAGCCAGACAGAACCAGCACCCTTCCCAAGAGCTGCTGCTGGGCAATATCTTGGTGTCCCACAGAGGGCCCAGAGCCACAGTGGGCCAGCATTGTCTCTGCACACACACAACATGGAGACGAGCATGGGAGCGACTGGCAAGCTCAGGACATGGTACCCTGTTGGGAGCCAGCCCTGTGGAGCAACTTTTAAAAGGCCTCAGGCAAATCTCAGTTCACCATCTCTCTCTTTATCCCTACCAGAAATAAATACACACCAACACCAGTGAGCTGTAGGGCAGCTCCTACATTTTCCATGCTCTGCTGCCACTGGCAATTTATCCTTGCTTTGCCTGCAGCCAGGCAGGCCCTCTGCTTGGATCTTGCAGGCAGAGGGATGGGAGAGCTCCTCTCAGCAGCTGCCGGGTCCAGACACTTTGTTTTAAATTCTTTTTTTCCATTTTTTTGTTTCAAAGCACCCTGCCAAGGTTGGAGCATAAAAAGCAGACAAGTCACTGGTGTGAGACAGACCTGACAAGCCTCTTTTGCATGCTTTAATGTCCAACAGGATGGGCCAAGGACAGCACTTGGGGGAAATCTCCTCTCTGCTCTCAGAGGCTTCCCACAGTTGCAAGGAAACGTCAGCCTAGGCACATTATGCCGTGGCTTCAAGAGGGATGCCTGCTGAAAGCTGGGAGAAAGCACCAGCTGTTGAGCACGGGGATCTGTTGACCTTCTCCTGGCTGCACCCAAGCTACCCCAAATGACACCATCTGAGGAAGGAGCCCTCCCAGCAGAACCAAGACAGCTGGTGCAGCCTGCTCCCCTTCTGTTGGAGGTGGGGCGCATGTGACCACCAGCTCACTCCCTGCCCGGGCTAAGTGTGAGAAAGGTTGGTTGCATCCTTCTTCTCTGGGGCAGAGACCCACCACCCTCCTCCAGCCCCTGCTGTGGACCTGGAGGTTGCTGAGCAGCTGAATCAGCTCATGTGACAGGCAGTTCCAGTTCAGACCAGCCACAACTTTGCAGCAAAACAAGCACAATCTCTTCCGTGGCAGGATGCTGGAGCCTTCCTCCCCTCTGCCCAGCTCCTTCTTCCCTTCCTGGCCATGCCGTGCCGGCCACGCCGGCTGACCATGCCTCGTGTCACCCCGCGTCCCCCAGCGAGCATCCCCGCTCCGGGGGTGCTGTGGACCAGCAACTCCACACGCAGGACACGCACCTGGACACCCACGGCGGGGTCTCTGCCTTTGGGGCCATATATGTGCGGGAGGGACGGGGAGAGGTGCGGGACCCCCGGGGGGATCCCCGCCGGGCCTGAGCTGGGCGCGGGGTGCCGGGCTAAGGGTGCAGGGAAAGGGGGGCAGCGCCGAGGGTCCCTGCGCGGGGACGGGGGCGGGATGGGGGCCGGGGGGGGCGGCGGGAGGCAGAGGCGCGGCGGTGCCGGGGGCGCATCGGGCCGCTCACCTCGGGCTTGGGCCGGTTCTGCAGGAGGTGCTCCAGGTAGAGGTCGGACAGCGCCGTCCTCATGCTGCTGCGGCCGCCGCCGGCGCTGCGCCCCGACTTGAGGGTCATCGCGGCGGTGCCGCTGCCCCGGCACGGCGGAACGGAACGGAG
>JAWWLV010000158.1:15884916-15917471 GCA_035041135.1 Platyrinchus mystaceus | reverse complement strand
CCGTCCTCATGCTGCTGCTGCCGCCGCCGGCGCTGCGCCCCGACTTGAGGGTCATCGCGGCGGTGCCGCTGCCCCGGCACGGCGGAACGGACCGGAGCGGCCCCGGCCCGGCCGCGGCTCCAGCAGCGCCGCGGGCCGCCCACAGCTCCGCCCGTGCGCGGCGTGGGCCGGCGGGCGGGGCCGGGGCCGGGGGCGGAGCGGGGGGCTCGGGGCCGGCACGGGGAGGGTCGCGGCAAGACGCGCCCGCTCCCCCGGCTGCCGCCCGGCCCCGCCTCGCTGCCCGCCCGGGGGCTCTTCTTCCCCCGTGGAAGTGTCCCCCCCGTGGCAGCCCCCGGCCCGTGGCAGCCCCTGGTCGTGCCCGAGCACTGGCAGGGCTCTCAGCCTGCGGTGACAAGCCTGGATGCTGGTGGGATCCTGCTGGGGAGGGGGTAGCAGCGCCCCTCACCCCAAAACCAGGGCGGGAGGCTGGGGAAGGGCTTTGTTCTTCGCACGGCCAGGGCAGAGGCACGGCAAAGACATCGGCAGCACTTCTCCAAAGGAGCAGTGCTGCATACCTGGCTCTTGCAAACCGACAAGAGCCCCAGGGTACCTCCTGGAGACCTGGGGATTTCTCTGTGCTGCAGAAAGGACAGCACTTCTCTTTGCGCTGATCTGGGTCTTCCACTCACTTGTGCATCTGAAACTTGCATGGGTCGGATGGCAAATCCCGGTACTTGCATCGTCAGATGGCAAATCCCTGCGTTTGTGAGCTGTGCATAGTGGGAAGGGCTGTTGTCAAACTTTTTGTGCTCTCACTAATAAGTCTTTACTGATGCCAGAGTCCAGGTGAAGTCAGAAATTTATTTGGGGATGGGAAGTTAATTCTGCTGGAATATTCTTTAAATTAATCACTGAAAGGATTATTCACACCATCCCTGGAATCCTGGAAGTTTAGGGGTTGTTGTGTCAGCTGATGATGGTGGCAGCCTTCCTTGCTTCCTTATGCTCCAGATCAAACCAGCTCTGCAGCCTCCTTTTACTTAACTAGGTAAAAGTTCAGCATATCTGGGTGGAAATCCACAGCTTGTGGTCTACAGCTTTATCAAATTTAGCTCCTGATGCTAAGCAAGTTCTGGATCAGTAGTGTACCAAATCACACAACAGGCTTGCAGTGGTGGTAGGAGATCAGGGGAGTCAGGAGCAGAAGACAGACAGCTGAGAGGGCCATGTTTTGCAGCTGTGCATGGTGGAACCTGTGGCCCAGACTTTGTCTGCAAGGCTCCCTGTAAAGTCAGATTAGGAAGAGAAAATAATGGAATAGGGCAGGGGGCTAGAAAAGCCACAGGTTGCCTGACTGCATTCAGGTCCAACAGATGTGCCCACCAGGCTGGAAGATGCTGCTTGGAGCCTCATCTCTCCTACCCCTGCCCTGCTGACCAAGGAGTGTCTGTTGAGCACTTTGTAGCATCCTTACCCAGCACTGAGGAAGCCTGGGAGGAGGAGGGGGGAAGTATGGACAAACAGTGGGATGGGTGGGGCATGGCTTTGAAAAGTGCTGCCCTGAGCACATCCTGGGGGCAGGACACATTGGGACCGGTCTTATCTTGCACTCACGGGCTAGAAACAGGCTCGTAGCAATGTGGAGTAGGAGGCAACAGATAAAAACAGCAGAGAGAAGCCCTGCAGTTAATCATGGAATACATAGTAGGAGGGAGAAATGTGACAAGAGACATCTGACAGACAGAAAAAGGAAGTCCAAGTCTTCATTCTCTCTTGGTTACATATGGGCAATACATATGTACATATATATGAATACATATACACATATGTAACATATGTGCTTGCCCAAATTTGCTTCGCTCCCTGTCAGCCACAGTCCTGGCTCAGCTGCTCCCTTCAAAATGCTGCTGCCTTGTTTCTCTTATGTGCTGGAAACTTCCTCTGAGAATGGTGCCCACCTGCACAGCTGCAATACCTGCACACATCACCCACGTCTGGTTCAGGTGAGGGCTGCACACCAAGAGCTCTCCATCCAGCACGAGAGGAGGCAGATGCAGGAACTTCCATGGCTTATCTGGCTGGGGCTCAGCATTGAAGCACCTCACACATTCTGGATGGCAAAATAGTCTCTGCTTGGGCTAAAATAGAAAGAGATGGCCAGGATGTGTTTTGTCTTCCTGGAGACACCAGAAAGCTGTGTCATCACCAGATCACCCAGCCCAGGCAGATATAGCAGCTGAGCCCTGAAAGAGAATAAAATCCCCGGGGTCTGGGAGGATTTGACCAGACAGTCCCTGCTGTAGCAGGGCTCTCTGCAGGGTGGTGATTAGGCAGGGCAGCTCCTGGCTCAGTGGCAGAGGGCTTTGTGCTTGTCCAGTCCTTCCCCTGTGCAGAAACGTCTGTGGCTGGGGGAGGATGTGATGCATTTCAGATTTGCATCATGCTGTGAGGAAACAGCGTCTGGTCTCCCTTCCCCACGAGATAAATGTCAAGACATCCTCACAGTAATAGATGCCAGAATTTGGCAGGCTCTGACGTATCTGCCAGCCTGCCCACAGTCCCCTCCCAGGGGTCTTGCTCAGCACAGCCCCTTCGCTGCTTCCTGGCTGGCTGGAGAACATTTGGAACTGCCCAGGGCTGGTTGGTGAAGGCTGCTCTGTCACCTGCAGAGATTTCAGCCGTGTTTCCTCTTTGAGAATTATGCAGAGGGGGACTCTGGTGCACACAGCCTTTCCTCTGATCTAACCCTGTGTCACTGGACAAATGTGCCACAACAAGGCAGCCTGTTTCTGGTGGCAGGATGAGCCGAGCATCCACTGGTGTAAACCTTGAGGGCTATTTATGCTTCAGCTGGTCAGGCCCAGCCTGGCCATGGGCAGCCTTGGAAGATGGGAGACTGGGCCAGATCCTTAGCAAGTGTGTGTAGGTCTCTGTCTACAGTTCAGCTGCTGTTTGGGTCTGAGATGATGTCTCTGCTCTGTTCTCTCTGCCATCAGGGTCTTCCATGTGCCTGGGGTGGTGATCCAGTGACTGCAGCCAGCTGTCCTTGGCCACTGTGCACAGGAGAGATGGAGGTGCCTTGGAGCTGAAGAAGGTGGTCCTGAGAAGGGCCTGAGGTGGCAGGTTTTGTCCTCCCAGGCTGAAGGCTACTCTGCCTTAGGCAGGGGTGTTCCCCTTTGAGAAGCTTATGGCTCCAATCCCTCTCTTCAGGCCAGCGATTGCCAGGCAGCCTCTTCTCACCTCTGTGCCTGGTTATTGTCAGAATGCAATTAAGCCAACGGCTGATTGCATCTCCTGCTTGGGTTGTAATGTAATCACTGCCAGGGCCACAGCAAAGGCTCCATGTACAGCAATGTGGAACCTGGAAGACACATGAGGCTTTTTCAGGTTGCTTTGTTTGAGACATGAGCTTCTGATCTCCACTGGGTGTGGGTGCCCAGACAGATCACACCACTGGGATGGTCTGCAGTGCTTCTTCCAGACATGGGCCATAGATGGGAGCATCTGTGTGCCATACAGCCAGCCTGGTGCAGCTGATGGCAGGCAGGAGCCGGGTGGGCCAGAGCAGCCATTCCTCACACAGCCACTCTGCTTCATGGCACAGCCCTGGTGTCCCCAACACGACCATTCCCTGTGCTGCTGGCAGAGCTCTTCTGGGAGAGCTGCAGGCCACATCTCATCCAGGCATGAGCAGAGACTACCTGATTCTGATGGAGTGCCCTGGAAATTCCCAAGGCAGTCACTGGCTGCTGCTGGGCTGGTGCATCTATCCTGCCCATCCCACCGTGATGGCAGCCAGCACCCAGCTGACCCCTGCCATTCTCCAGAGCCCCCTCATAACCCTGTTTCCCACCCGCACCAGCTGCCAGAGGTTTTGCAGGGCTGCCCAGCTCCCTGTCACAGAGGGAGGACTCACAGCACTGGGGGTGGGTTGGTGCTGGCTCATCAGAGCCAGCAGTGATGGCAACACTGCCACTGCTGTGGAGGAGAAATGTGCTGCCCAACAGGCACCACCCCGTGCCCTCTCCACAACCCACCAGGTGCTCTGTGCCTCTGTGGGGTGGCCATTTTTCTGGAAGGTCCCCACCCCACAAGAGACATGAGGCAGGAGCCAGTGGCCCCCTTCTCACTGTCATTCCTGGGAGGGGAAACCTCTGCCACTGTGTGGGGCAGGTGCCAGGGAGAGGGAAAGCCACCAGCGGTGGGAAGATGGCTCTGGCCAGTGGTACACTGTGCTGGGGATTATGTCAAGGTGGCAGCTCATCCACCAGCCAATGTCCCACCCGGGTCCCTGGGAGATACAGGCACCCACAGAACTCCTCCTGTGGTGAACAAGGAGGGCTTGCTAAAGGCAGCAACAGAAAGCAGGGTGGTGGCAGCCAGCCACAGCAGCAAGGGGCGTTATGGAAAGGACACAAAGGGAAGTGGAGGGCCAAAGCCCAGTGCTGAGTCAGGTTGAGCAAGCTCTGCCTCCCTCAAGCCACTGATCCCCACCGATTGTGAAATGGATGCTGGCGCCTGGAGGAGAGCTTCCTCCCCCATCCTCCCCCAGTCCTTATCTCTGCTGCTTCCTCGTCCTCCAGGATTGTGCCCGGGGCAGCGGGAACTTGTGCAAAACGAAGCTGAGAAGCTCTGGGGCTAATTAATCACTAGCTGCTGGTAGTGTTGACTGAGCCCCCAGAGACTCCAAGGCTGGAGCAGGGGAGTAAGTGCAGGGAGGTACTGGAAAATTACTGTTTAATTCTTTAGCATTACATCTGAGTATATGGCATCTGGCAGATGAGAGACAGGAAAAGGCAGATAACGAGCCAGCCGCTCTGAAGCTCTGCAGAGCTTCTCTTCCTCAGCAGCAGGGGCAGCCAGGACCCTGGAGGGCTGGCTCCAGCCCTGGTGAGTTCAGTGTCTGTTGGGATGTGGGTCCCTGGGCAGGCACTGCCCACGCCTGGCCCCGCAGCCGTCAGTACTCCTGCTGAGTGTCACAGCCGAGGAACTCTATTCGCAGGGCAATGTGGTTGTGCCACTGCCGGGGGTGTATCCTCACATAGCGGGCAAAGAGGGGCGGCTCCAGGCTGTTCGTCACTGTGCTTATATAGTCTTGGTTTGCCTTGAAAACCTGGAGAGGAGAGAGAAACCAGGGATGTGCTTTCATCTGCTGGAATAGCGAGGACATGATCAAACACCCCTTGGAATGCTTTAAGGGAGGAAGAAGCACAGCCTGGCTCAGTGCTCTTGAAAAAAGATCATGTTTGCTGCCAAGGTCTGTGCTTGCTGCCCCAGAAATGGCAGTGGAGCAGCTCTGCCTACCTTCTCCTTGCCGTCTTGCAGGACTGGGCTCCAGTGCTTGCCGTTGTGGCTGATGGAGACAGCAAACTCCTTCACAAACATGTGGGTGAAGACAGCTTTGGCACCTTGGGTTATGATTGCAGTCAGCTTCTTTATTACTTCGAAGTCCACCTGCAGCCACTCTCTGGGGCTGTTGCTCTGGGGAAGAACAGACTGCCTTCAACCCTTCAGCAGCAATGAGAAAGACACACTCATTGCAGCTGAAGCTGAGCTGGCCCTGCATATATAGCCCTGAGCTTCACCTGCCCCTACCAGGCATCTGGCTGGAGCTGCTGGGTGCTAAATCAGTGTGGCAACTCTCCAGCTTGTGAGTGGGCAGCTTGCACGGTGCACGTGGCTCTACTCACTTCCCACACAGCCCTGACTAGGAGAGGCTGCAAGCACCCATCCTGCCTGCTGGCATCCCAGCTGCCTGCCTGGGTGTCTCCTACCTTTGGCCTCCATGCATTGATCCTCCCCTGCAGGTTCAGGCGGGCCAGGGAGGGTGACCAGCTGGAGAAGGCGTTGGAGCTGTAGGAGGATGCGGAGATGTGCTGGTCAGGGATCCCTCTGCTCTCCATTCCTAGGGGCATGGAGCAGCCTGGAAGAGAGTAGCAATGCTGATCAGAGGTATAACAGACCCATCACAGAGATGCCTTCTGCCTGCTCACTGCTCCAGCTGCCCTCCGTGCACCTTCCCTGGTTACAGGTTCTCCTGTGCCTTGCTGCAGTGTCATGGTCCCTGCATGGCTTAGGGCCCCTGTGTGCAGCATGGCTCTGGCCACTAGCCCCACCTTCTTTTCTCCCTGGAGATTTTATCTAGGAGGAATGTGAAGCGTTAGTTGCATAAGGAGACACTAGGAGAACCTGTTTCCAGGGAAAGAACAAGAATACCTGGAAGGGAGACACTGCACAGGTGTGATCAGGTGTGCCTGTGTACAGATGCTTCAGAGCAGGCTGGCAGGTTTGGGGCATGGGGTGACAGCACAGCCACTGCTGCTTTTACCTGCTGCAGAGTGTGCAAAGCCA
This sequence comes from Platyrinchus mystaceus, assembly GCA_035041135.1. Classification (NCBI taxonomy): domain Eukaryota; kingdom Metazoa; phylum Chordata; class Aves; order Passeriformes; family Tyrannidae; genus Platyrinchus; species Platyrinchus mystaceus. The sequence continues at coordinate 15,911,141 of JAWWLV010000158.1, read as the reverse complement.
AAGAAAGGATCCCAGAGCATCACTGTTGACCAGAGCAATCTCTCCTTGAAGTGGCAAAATCAGAGGAAAACCCAATAGCATCTGTCCCTGCTTGTTCCCTGCTCCCCCAGACTGAGGCAGCAGTTCCCCAGCTATCAGCTTAGCCGCTGCTGGAAGTTTCTGGTGCTCCAGGGAAAAGTGATGGTGAGAGCTGGCCCCAGGCTCTCCCTCTGAAATTGCTATCTCTAAGACCATAATGAGATTTTCCAGCTTTGTTCCCACGACATCTCAATGGCATCTCCAATCTCCTCCTTCCCCCTCTGCAACTGCCTGGGAGCCCCGAAGCACACGGAGCTGGCACCCAGCACCCCATTAGATCAGCCCCCAGCTTTGGTGCTTGGTGCCTGGAGGAGGGGACGTACTGTTGAGGTCGCAGCCGATGAGCTCCATGCGCAGCGTGGCGCGGATGTTGGAGTGAGTGGGGTTAACGCGGATGTACCGGGCCACGATCGGGGGGTTGAAGCGGTTTTCCTTCACTCCACTTGCATCCACATTTGCAAGGAACATCTGCAGGGAAAGGGTATGAGAAGGATTGTTGTACCAGTGGAAAGAGAGCTAGGCAGGACAAGGGTTTCTGGGAAGAAGAGCAATCCTGTCTGGCACTCCTGTGTCTTATCGCCATCCTTACAGCTCAGGGAAATGACCTGAGTTGTGATTCAGGCCAGAGAAGTGTGAGTGGGCCAAATCAGGATGAACCACTGAGAAAGAAGAGGAGGAGGATAAACTTAGGGTCTGTACAAAGGAACTTGGTTTTATATTTTCACCCAACAAAGGGGAGAAAAGAAAAAAAGCCAGTCCTGAAACGTTTGAACCTGGGAAAAGTTTTAGCCACAGCTAGTGAACACAATGGAGGCTTTTCTGGCTATTCTTATTCTCCCAGTGGAATAATCAGCTTATGCATATTTAGATTGTGTTTTTTTCTAATGTCTACAGATTCTCCAAATTATCTGCACAACGTTTTTGGAAAGCTGAATTTGCCTTTAAGGTCAAAAAAGGTATTCAGGCAGAATCTTATGCCTAGCTCTAAGTAACATGCAATATAACATTAAGCAGTGGATCTCACAGTTACCTGGGACCATGGAAAGAGGTAGCTTAGACAATTTAAAATGAGATAGCAAATCCTTTGCAGATCTCTGATCTGCAATCCAGTCACCAGGCACTGACTGTTCTCTGTTCCTGCCCTAACCTCAGGGGCTCAGGAGAGCTCTGCCTTGTGTACAGAGCTCCCTAGTCCTCATCACCCCGAGGCCCCATTCTGGGACGACACCCTCCTCAAGACCTGTTCACTTACCATTTGGGTGCTGGTGGTATTTCCCTTGTATGTCTTCCACCTCTGCCCATCAAGGCTGTAGTAGACAACAAACTGGGAGACGTAGAAGCTGGAGAACTTTTGTCGGGCCCCTTGGGTTTTTATGCCGTGAATGATCATGACACGCAAAAGGTCCACCTGGGAATGAAAGGTCAGGGATTCACTTCTGATGGCAAACCCAAGCCATGTTCAGGCAGTACACCATAAACCTGTGATGTTGCTCCCTCCTGACATAACTGAGCATTGGTTATGAAACCAATTAGAACAGTCATTCCTAAGGGCACAAGGCAGACACCACCTGGGAGAGGGCAGCGGGGAGATGTTTGGACAGGTGAGCTGTTCTCAGTTGGTCCCTGGGGGATTTTTGCACAACCCAGTGCTGCAGCTGGACCACTGAGTGATTCTTTTGTTGCACTGAGGATGGATACAGGGCCAGGCCAGCAGCAACCACGACCAGACTAACTGCCATTAGGGTCTCAGGGGGGGAAACAGTAGGATGTAGCTGGGGAAACACTGGCCATCCATACGAGTCTTGCACAGTGCATCAGCCACGAGCATGCCCTTGTAATGGCCCCAGTGGTGCCTCCAGACACAGGGCCCCTCTCACCTGGATCGAGGCGTTGCTGCGGTCGGTGCTCCAGGCGTTGATGGAGCCAGTGTTACCCAGCCTGGCCAGGTAAGGAGCCCACTGCCCTGCAAGGAGAGAGCACAGACATGAGGGCACTTGGAGCTGACAAGTCCACCAGCAGGATTGGGTCTGAGGATCACCTCAGGGTGACACATGTAGTGTATGTAGCCCCATATGGGGCAGCAGAGCATTGACATGATGGGCCAGACACAGGGGAAGGCAGCCCCATGTCCCGAGCTGACATGGGCATGGATGGAGGAAGGACTCTACAGGAGACCCAGGGTAGCAGAACTTTGGGCAGGCAAGCACATGAGCTGTGTTGGCTGTAGCTGCCCTGCCCTCCCCTGCCTCCCTTGCAGGTACTCACCGTACTGCCCCGACGCTGTGATCTGAGAGTCTGCAATGCGGCCTGAAGCCAGACCAAGGGCGTCCCGACAGTCTGCAGCGAGCAGAGGAGGGAGAAAAACAGGGAGAGTTGATTAGATAATGAGGCTTTTGAAGGAAAAGCCTTGGCTGGGTAGCAGCCTCCGTGCTCAGGGAGGTTTTCAAGCCTCCAGGAGCTCGCAGGCTTGTTTTTCTCACAGCATTTCAGATGCCTCCACGCGCATCCCTGAATTTTAGGGGTGCTGAAAGTTCTTGCTCCCGACCCCCATGACAGCAGCAGAGAGTTCCCAGCATCAGTCACAGCAGCCTCTTGCCAAACTCCCACCCCTGAGTCCATGACCTCTCATTCCCATGTCCTAATGTCCCAGCAGTGCAGACAAGTGTCTCTTCTTTATACCCAAGTCTTGCTCCTGGGCCTTTTTGTTGCTAGGCAGTGTCTTTTAAAAACAAATATCACATTGCTAAAGGAAAGTCTACCTGACACCCCTCTCTCTCTGTGTCTCTCTTCTGGTCTGCTGAGCACAGGAAGGTTTGTCTCTTATAATAATCATTATTATTAGCTACATGTCACATCCTGGCATCTCCGCTTTGTGTCAAATGCTCCTGGGGAAAACGTGAATTCGAAACCTTAAGCAGCTTTTTAACTTAGGGCAACATTTTCTGGCTGACATTTAATGGTCTTTTAGAAACAGGAGAGAGACTGTCAGTGTGTGATAAAATACTACTCTCACACACCACTTCCCCCAGTGCTTACTTACAGTGAGTTAGAAACATGTTGTTCTGGGGTGGAATCAGGGGTTTGCTGTGGATTTTGCAGTTGCTCATTGGGCTGTTTCTATCAGACCAACCTGTGGTCAGGCAGTGTTGCTCTCTGCCTCCTGTCATCCCTCTGTGCCTCAGTTTACCTCCTGACACATGGTTTAGGCAGCTGGGCACTGTACCTGACTGACAGCGTGGGCATGCCCTAGCTAGGGAAAGTGCATTTTACAGGAGGTCCAGGGATCCTCAGTTTTGGAAAACAAGAGCTCTGGGTGCAAATATTTGCGGGCTGGTCGGCCAGCCTTCACCTCAGCTGTGTCCCTGACTCCAGCTCCCTGCTGGGCTGTGCAGGGTGTCAAGGACTGAAGTCATGAATTTCTTTCAGAGTGAAAAGCCAGAAGATCCCCCTTGGGTCACCCCAGGAGAAAGGCTGAGGGATCTGGGGGAGGGAGCTCAAACACATGCTGGCTGTGGCAGCAGGTGGTCAGGGCTCAAGGGGGGTCACTCACTCGAGTCATACACGAGGAAGAGGGCACTCATCCCAGCTTGCTGGTGCTCTCCCACTTTGCACTCTACCCGCCAGATCCCAGCGTGTGAGGGCCACATCTCCACTGTCCCGAAGACACCTGGCCAGGAATGGAGAACAGAGCAGAGGGGACTTACTGGCTGTAATGGGGTGCCACGGTGCCAAGTGCTGTGCAAACACAACGCCAGACTCTTCCAGAACCAGTCCCCCTCCTTGGCATCCCGCCCTACAGGCTTGGCACTTCCTTAGGGCACAGAGGGGGATGCAGAGTGCCTGCACTGCTTCTCACCAGGATAAAGGTTGTAGACTCCCATGCGATACTCCTGGCTGGTCCTGACGCTGAACAGCTGCCCATGGAAGTGGACAGAGTGGATATCCTCAGTGCTGCCCATGTTCAGGAGGTGCCATCGGACCCGCTGCTGCTGAGCCATCACCAGCCCGGGCAGTGTGTCACTCACGTAGCCATTGATGGCTGGGAAAGGCAGTGGTCAGGAGCGGCTGAAGACTCCGGGGCTTTTCCGTCCCAGTACAGATTATGGGATGGAAAGGGCAAGGCCAAGGGTCCTCACCGTGGAAGGAATGGTTTCTCTTAAAGTCAGGGCTGTCCTGCTGGATGTGGCAGGGAGGGAAGCAGTTCCTCTCCACGTTCTCCGGGAAGTACCAGCTTTTGGTCTCGTCGAAGATGGTGAAGAGCAGGGAGAACTCCTGCACCGCCAGCTGCCGCCTGAAAATGAAGCTCAGCACCCCACGGCGGCAGATGATCAGAGGCCCAATGAGGCCTGAGTGCAGGTCCTTCTCCTGCCAGGGAGATGGGAAATAGGAGTTTGTCACAGAGATTGGCCCAGGAGTGCTGCCCATCTCTCCTTCCACGGAGCAGGCTCCCACCTACCAGGTCCACATTGGAGAAGTAAGCCCAGGCCTTGCAGTCGAACTCCTGCGTGGTGGGTGCCATCTGGGGCAGGACTTTCCAGGAGTACTTGCGGACCTCAGCGGGCTGCACCACCCCACCCTGCTGCTCTGTGCCCTGTGTCTCCTCGTAGGCTGTCAGTGTGGAGTGGAAGGAGAAGGGTCGTGAGGCCAGGTTCTTGAACGTGACCTGCACCGGAGGGAAGGCAAAGCAAAAGCAGTGTGGGAGGGGGCTGTGTGCAGCCCTGAAGGTGCCCTGGACCCTGGGGGTGGGCCCAGCCAGCTGATGGGAAGGAGGCAGCCAAGTCCCTGGTGCCCAGATGCCCATCTGGTCCCCAGACAGTGGCCAGCCCCTGCTGAACTACGAGCTGTGGCTGTGCAGTGTGATCCCCACTGGAAAGCACATCCCGGTCACATCAGCAGGATGAGACCCTCTCCCTGCTCAGTGAGAGCAAGGTCAGCTACACCACTGCCTCTGGAACCCAAAGGTGCTGAATTCACTCTGATGAAGATTTTCCTGAGAACTGGGCAACTCCTCCAGGCACACAAGTCCTGATCCCAGTGAAGGGCCTTCCACCTCTTTCTTAAGTGGGTGTTGAAGGACCTTGCGTGGTGCAGGAAGCCCAAGTCTGCACTCACATAGGGCACCTAAAGAAGCTGTACTGAGCCCTGCTTTCTGCAACCCCTTCACCCAAAAGGCTCCCCATGGAGCCCAGGAGCTGCTCAGGCTGTGCTGTTGCAGAGACTGGGTCTGTCTCAGGTCCAGGGCTTTGCACCTGAACTCTGAGGATCCTGCTGGCCCTCCAGCCACTGAGGTCCCTCTGAATGGTGGCTCTGCCTCCCAGTCTGGTGCCATCTGCATGCCAACAGCTTCAGCCTCTGGGTCCTGAAGATTAACCCATGGGCATTGCAGAGCCTGCAGGCCCACCTCAGCACCCCCTCTGGCTGAGCACAGACAGCAATGGGGGATTTATGGTTTTGTAGGAAACAGGAACTTTCAATTCACCATGATGACATCTTCAACTTCTGCCCTGATGTATGGCCCAAGGATGCCCAGGTGTTCATCCAGCTCTCCCCGCTGCACTGGCCGCGTGAAAGCATCATCCAGGTACTCTCGGAAAACCACCTTGCGGTACCTCCAGGAATTCTTCCTCCTTCTGCTCCGGGGGTCCCTGTGGGGGAAGGCAGGTAAGTAAGTCAGGTGATACTGCCTCATAATGAGGGCAGGGCAGGGGTGCTTCAGAGCCATTTGCAAGGAAGATCAAGGTCCCTGGAGTTCCAAAACTCCCCAGGGTGGAGGGGAGGTGCTGGGAGCATCCTCCCCCTGGGCTGCTTGGCCAGGTTGTGCCAACTCATGCATCAAGCCATTCCATGCAGTGCAGGAGGAAAACATGAGGGACAATCACACTTACGCTGCTTTCAGGAAGTGCTGGGGTCTCTGGCTCCCATATTCCCACATCACCTCCACTGCTGCAATGAAGTATTGCCGCACCTCCCCCTGGAAGGAACGCGGGTCGTGCTCGTCTTCCTCATAGATGTCAAAATCCTCCATAGTCTGTTCTGTGTCACTGTACTCATCATAGTCTGACTTGGCAGCCTTTGACCCTGAGGGGCTGGAATTGCTGCCGTTGTTCAGAGCCGGTTCCTCCCTATGCCCTGAGCTATGGTTCCTCTCCCCAGCTATGCTGTTGCTTTCCCCATCCTCCTTGGGCTCTCCTAGGCCCTGGGCCCCTCTCTTCCCTGCTTCTCTGAGGACATCTTCCCCACCGAGCACCCGGCATCGATGAGGACTGCCTTGCACATATTGGGCCGATTTTTTGGTAGTGTCATTGTGAGGGGGATTACTTGGAGACAGCGAGCAGTTCTCTCTGAGGGCTGATTTCGTAGGCATTTCTTCTGCGGTTTGCCCAGACATTCTCTCAGGCACGTAGTCCTCTGTGGCATTGGCCTTGAGCTGCTGAGGCTGAGGACTGAACTGACCCAGCTGCTCCACAGAGTTTGTCTCCTCCTCCATCCTGCTTCTCCCCTGAGCCTGCTCGCTCCCAGGAGCCCCCCAGACCGCAGCTCTGTCTGGCTGCAGCTCGGCCAAAGCTGGACTCTGCAAGCCCCCCGTGTCTGCCGCTGCCCCCAGGGAGACTTCCCAGTTGGAAGCCAGGTCTGCAGCCTCAGCAGCAACCTGCATTTCTGGGCTGCTTCCTGCCACGGTCACCTCGGTCCCCACCGCTCCTCGTGTGGGCAAGGAGCGTCCGCTGTGCTGGACGCCCTCACTGCTGCTCTGTGCACCCCCATCTGTGCTTGGCCTCCCCTCAGGAGACATCCCATCAGCCTGCAGAGCACCCCTACCCAGGGGTAGTCTCCCCTCAACCATGTTGGATTTTTCTTCCAGGCTTTGTTGGGCCACCATCACCTCAGGCGAGGTGTCACCTGATATCAGGGACCTCTTTTTGAAGCGAGTGCTGCAAAAAGGAGAATAAGGTCCACACAGCTTTGGGGCTTTCTTATTCACTGCTGTCTCAGGGGTCTGGCTGGACAGGTCCTGCTCTGCTCTCTTAACATCAGAGAGGGTCTTCCTGCTGCTGGGCTGCCTGGTGTTGGGAAGACCCAGACCATGCACCAAGCCTCTGCTCCCCAGTGACCTGGCTGCTCGAGGTCTCCAGTCAGGGCCACTCATGCTTGTGGCTGGAGCTCTGTGTACCAGAATCTGCTCACGGCTCTTTAGGAAACCGTTTGGGAACGGCCTTGTGTCATTGACCACGACATTCGATTCAGAAAAGGCAATACTGTCCAGCTCTGATAATTCCTTAGCAGCTGTGTTATCCTGAAACACTTCCTCCAAGATTACTTCATCCCTCTCTTCTGTCATTATGTAGCTGGAAGGCTCAAGGTCATTGGTCTGTGCAAAAGTGGTGTCTAGAAGGCTTGTGCCTTTGGCAAGTTCGCTGGCTTCTTGTTCTGTGCCACTTTCTGCAGGCAAGGAGTTACTCTCCTCTGTGAAGATTTCTTCTTGTGCAGGTTTGTCTGAGAAGGAAACATTTTTCTCTTCAAAAGATTCATAAAAGCCTTGCGAAATCACTTTGTCAGGTCTTTTTTCTAGCCTAGCATCTAGATCATTTGATGAATAATTGCTTTCTACGGTGTGACTGTGAACTACAGCATGAAAAGTCCTGTTATCTTCTGTTTCATCTGAAGAATTGGACAGTGTGGAGGAAGAGTTATGATCAATACTTGAAGCTGGTTCTGTATTGATTTTCTCCTCTGAGTCGTATAAATTAAAGGATATTTTATCAGCCCCTCTTAGCAACTTCTCCTCAGCACCCTGTGAAGACATGTCTTGAAGTCTCAGACTGTGCTCCAGGTCATTCTGGTGAAATGAGCTCCTGCTGTCTTGAAGAGGAGATTTGCTTGCAGCAGTTGACTCCCAGAGGCTCACTGCATGAGTAGCTGTCATTTGAGGCTCTGCTTCCAGGCTCTCTGTCATATCACCAGGCTGGGCCATCGTCCTTTTTACTGGCTCCTGCACCTCTGAGATTTTTGTCACCTTCGTTCCTGCCAGAGCATCTTCTGGAGCTGGCACGGCTTGGTGCAGCCATTGCTGACCTTCTTCTGAGCTCACAGCGCCGTGAACCCTTCCACTGACTGGTTCTCTAGGTGGGACAGCTCCAAGTCCTTCACCCTGGCTGATGATTTTTGACAATTCTTCATCTTCCAGGAAGGATTCATAGGACACTGGCTCATAGTTCGTCTCTGAAGAAGACATGGAAATATCAGGTGGATTTGGCATCATTCCTAAAAACGTTGATGTGCCATTGGAAGAGGGATCAGAAGTCCTGCTGCTGCTCAGGAGGGCCCCATGTCTGGATTCTGTCAAGCACAGTCTTGTCTTCTCTGTCTCATTGCTGGAAGAGGTGATGTTGCTCAGTTGCTCGTTCACACACGGCCTGTGCCGCCTCTTTGTTTCAGAGAAGCCCCTGGGTTGGAATTCAAAGGCATCCTGCTCCTCATCTGCATACACATAATCCACCTCTTCAGGGTATTGCTCATACTGGCACTTTGAGACCGTGAACTTGGCATGCATCCCTCGGTCTCTGAAATCGGGGTTCAGGCACCCCAGTGTCCAGACACCTGTCTCAAGAGAGGACAAGAGGACACCATCAGCTCACCACAGTGGGAAATAGGAAGAGCTGCCATCCCCATGCTGCTCCCTTGCTAGTGCAACCTATATTTTCAGGCAGCCTCTGGTTCATGGTAGTGATTTCATGTTTTCATAGCCCCTAGAGTATCTAACAGCTGGACTCACAGTGTTGGTGGCAACCTCAGAGCCAGTCCTGACAAGCACCGGCACCATAATCCACCTCCAAAGACATACCAGTGCTGTCAAACACGCCTCTCTCCCAAACACAGTAGCCACATCTCTCCCACTGAAGGAGAGAGAAGTGAGAGGCTGCCTCTTGCTCATGTCCCTGGTCAATGTGTTTGCTCCCTGCAGCAAATAAGCACCCAGAGTGGGTGAGGTGTGTGATAATTGGGCTCTGGCACTGGAGAGGGCTGTCACCTGCTGCTGGCTGAGCTGCTTCTCTGCTTCTGAGCAGCAGGCAAAAACCAGAGCTCAAACGGATGCAATGCTTGGCTGGCTTCTAGAACACTTCCTGGGGTGTCTAGAAACCCTGACAGCTTGGCTCAGGGAGCAGTGCTCATGACCATCATATCAGTGTTTGCAATCACATGGTAAATCCTGTGTTTCCTTTGGGAGTGAAGAAACGGTTGGCAGCCCTGCTTTTGCAAATGCTAAGGAAAAATGCTGAGGGGAGGGGGAATATAACAGAACTCTGAAGCAAATCTTTCCTAGGACTTCTCTGTGGCTCTGATTTCTGTCCTTGCAAAGGTGTGGAGATAAATGCTGCAACCAGCAGCTGAACCCGCAGCAAGGACAGCACTGCCACTCCTCTTGACCTCCGAGCTTGGAGCCAAGGCTGTAAATGTCCACCAGGCTCAAGTTACTGCAGCCAGCCTTGGCATCATGTGTGACCTTAACACACCCTGTTAATGAAGTAAAACACAGTAATTTAATTTATTTAATTTAGACTTCAAAATATTTAATTATTGCCTCTCACTTTGCTGTTCTAGGAGGTTCCAGGGTTCCCTTTGCTCTCAGACCTGCCAAAATGCAATTGGGTACTGGAGAACTGGCTGGAGGTGCTCACTGGTCTCTGCTGTGCTGGTTTATAGCATAGCCCATGGTTTAGAGAATAGCCCATCTTACTAACCTGGCTTTTCCAAACTCATGTAGACTGTTTCTCCAGAAAATGGGAAGAGGGTGAGCACATCCTCAAAGACCGTGTTGCGCTTGAACGTGTTTCCGGAGAAGAAGATGGAGAGGAAATCTGTCTGTGCCCCAACACTCAGGACGTACCAGTACACAACGTCATTCAGGCAGAGTTTTGGTTGGAGGTTGTCGAACACAAAGCCGTTAATAGCTGGAAGAAGGTAGGGGTGAAACATTCCATCAGGACCCCGTTCCCCGCATGGCTGCTGAGCTGCTGCACGTCCCCTGCTCATTCCCTGGGGCAGGGATGAGCCTGTGCCTGCTGGGGCTTTGCAGGGAGCCCCTGGCCCAGTACTCACTGTGCATCACATTGGAGGCATAAAACTGCGGGTCCTGGGTATCCACATGGGCAGGGTCGGAGCAGAATCTCCTGATGTTGTCCTCCAGGTACCAGCTGTGGTTCTCATCAAAGACTGAAAACAGCACCAACCTCATGTTGTCTGACATTATCTGGAAAGGGAGAGGGAAGACATTTTTCCTGGTCTGATCAGAGCACCCCCAGGGCCCAGTGCAGGTGTCAGGTCTTAGCCTGGGTGCAAATTGAGGCAAGAAAGGAAGGATCCACCTGATTTCCCCTCTGATCCATGGACTTCTTGAAGCAGATCAGGAGGGGCCCGATCAGGCCCGAGGCCGTGTCTCGGACTGGGTCGATGGAGCTGTAGTAGAAACGGGTGAGGCAGCGAGGATCTGCCTGCGTTGGGCCATCCTCGGGGGTGAGGCTCCAGCTGTAGGTGAACGACTGGCCAGGGGGGATAGGAATGTCCTTCACATCCTTGACTGGCAACACACAGAACCCAAGAGCAGATGAGTTAAGCCTGGGCTGCTCCTGCAAGGGGTGATCCCCGTTTTCAGAGGAGCTCAGAAAGGCTTCCTGACCACACAAGGTGCGTAGCGAGCCACCCATGCCCACAGGATGGCACAGTGGCTGTATGGAAAGTCAGTCTGGTCAAAAGGAGACCCAGGGACCAGGGGAGGATGGAGAGGCACATGCCTTACCTTGAGAGGCTTTCCTGGCGTAGTATGGCCTGACACTGGTGAGGCCATGAGGGTAGATGTTGTACGGTCGGCTTGCCAGGTTCCTGAACACGATCTGAAATGAGCACAGCCAGCACAAATGGTTAATGTTTTCTGAACGTGGTGAGCCCTTGAGGCTGCCCTTAGTGAGGGAGGGAATGCTGGGCAGGGGTGCCCTGGGACTGGCTGCCTGCTGGCAACCAGCAGGGAGGAACACAGACATGACTGGGACCATGAAGTCAGAACAGAAGAAACTACTGTTTCTCTATGGTCTCTACTGTCCATTGTAATGGGAGAGTGTCCATTTTAGGGAGGGTATGAAAATATCAGATTTATTAAATAGAAAGTTTCTGTCCTTAGTTTTACTTTATATATGAGTCAGAAGAAGCACAGGATAAGAAGAGGTCAATCCAAAAGGCCTCAGAGGACCAGGACACTAAATATGCACATCAGTAAACAGCTTTGAAGTACTCCCCACTTCGCTGCATGAAGGCCTGCATTTATTTCTCTAAATAGCTCTGTCAGGCCTTTGCAACATGCCCACAACTGCACAGGGAACCCGAGGAAGGAAGAAGAAATGTGAAGATCATGGAAACCATCCCATTTCTCCTAGCAGCAAACAAGTCAAGTGATCAGTAGAGACACTTGGGGAGACACATGTGACAGCCCCCAGTACTGTAAGGTAACAATAAACAGATGGAGAAGAGTGGAGGATGAAAGGACACTCTTGCCTCAGAGTAAAGATGCTGTGTCATGGATTAATTCACACAAATCCTAAGACACCTTTAGTGAGGTCAAATCAAAGGGACTGGGCCATATCTTGTGTATCTCTGCTGATCTTACTGAGAGTATTTAGCTTTAGCTATCAGTAGCATCTGCCTTCCTGGTGAGCTTTGGACATTACCAAACGTGAGAAGGCACCCCAAGGACTTCTGCCAGACATTAACCACACACCAGGTAATAGTTCCAATTATAGGAACAGCACCAAGCTTTGAAGTTTCCCCTTACAGTCCCTGTTGGTGGAAAGCAGTATCTCTCTTACCTTAAACTCATCTCCAACCTCTCCCTTAATGACAGGCCCCAGAATTCCCTTGTCCAGTTGATTTGACACCTTGCGCTTCTTGAAGGTTGAATCTTCATACTCCACAAACACCACCTTCTTATATTTTGAACCAACGCGCTGAGGGCCGGGCTCCAGGTACAGCCTCGAGATGTTTCTGCAGGCAAAGGCAGAGAAAGAGCAAATGGCCACATGTGGGACACTGTCAGGAACAGAGTAAGGCCTTCCACCACTCAAGGACACCCACAGCTTTCCAGGGACACTGGGGACACATGCCCACTCTCACCTGTCCAGAGACACCGGCTTCACAGGGGCGTAGTCCCAGTCCATTTCCTCAGCTGCAATGTAGTAAGTCCAGGTCACAGGCTTGTCTTTGGCAAAAGAGCGCACTTGGATCACATGAAAAGTTTCCTCCTCTTCTCCAGGGTAGTCCATGTCCTCTGGCTCGTCTGACTGCTTCCCCATCTTCAACAGGCGTTCCTCAGGACATTCCTCCACCTTCACAAGGGCTTCCATGCCAGCTGGGTTCAGACAGGCCAGGCAGAAAGGGTCACATTGGTTCTACAGGCATGCATCCCCCAGGCTCTGCTTGGGAGAGATCCTCTCCACTACTGTCCCACAAGATGGGCCATCACATGGGTCAACTCCTGCCATCAGGTCATGGACCAGATTGCAGCTGGATGTAACACTGTGGAGCAGGAGGGGCCTTGGGGCTGTAGCACCGCACAGAACCCTGAGCCTGGGCCATCCCCTGAACTTCTTTTCCCCCGAGCTCCTGCAGAATAAGGTTACCTTGCTGATGGGACAGTATCTGGCAGAACATCCGAAACCAGCCAGCTGTTCCTGGCATGGTCTGGGCTGTGAGATATGTGGCAGGGGAGATTTCTAGGCTGCTGAGACGATGGCCTCTCACCAGGAATGTGTGGCCCTCAAAGAAGATGGAGTGGACTTCTGGCCCAGAGCCCAACCCGATCACATGCCAGCGGACCTGCTTCTTGAGGCACAGTGTGAGACCTGCCAGGAGAAAAGGAAAGCACCCAGGAGTCAGCACTGTGTTTATCCCTTGTTCCCGCTCTTGGTGTCATGGACTCAGAGTCTGACACAGCTGAGTAGAATCCCATGCCCTGCAAAGTGCTGGCTTCAGGCTGTTCACACATGAGCATGGACTGTCTGAGCAAAACAGAGGCACAAGTCTCATTATCCCTCCTGAGATAAGACTAGAGTGGGGCACTTTGGCAAGGGCTTTGGGAGGTTTGTTCATAGGAGCTCACAGTGGGATGCAGTGGCAAAAGAGATAGATGCGCTCTTTGACTTTAGAAAAAGGGAAATTGGGAACTGGAAAGGAGAATCATTTGTCTGATCACAACACTGGCAAAGCTGACACTAAAATATTGGATCTGGGGCAAGGCTCCAGCACATCCCCAGCAGTAGCTGAAATACCACAAAGGGCAGAGAGAGGTCACCAGGATTATTTGAGAGCTGAAGAAAATCCCTTCCTCAGGGACACTCAAAGAGCTCAGTGTGCTTAGGAAATGGGAAAGAATTTGACTGCATTTAAAAAATATTTTCCTGGGGAGAAACTGTTGTGCTGAAGGGCTCTGTAATCTAGCAGGAAAGTGAATAACAAGTTCCTGGACGCTGAAGACAAAAAAAGGCAAATACAGAGTTAAGCACTTGTTTTTGGCACTGAGTGCAAAGGTGACTGGAACAGATCCCAGGGGCCTGAGAGGAAACTGGGTGGAGGTTCCATCCTGAGGCCCTCAGCTCTCCATTTCCAGCTCTCCATCAGACACCTCTCAGGCCAGATCCTGCACCCAGAGAGGGGCATGCTGGGTGTGGAGGTGGACACCTTCTCCAGGGAAAACCCACTGTGCAGACAGAGTGGCTGACAATGAGATCTGCTCAGCCCTTAAGCTCCACGAATCCACTGGGACTGTTGTAGAAACAAGAGAAAATATCCTCAATTTGCACCAGGGGAGGTTTATGTCAGACATTAGGAAAAATGTCTTCACTGAAAGGGTTGTCAAACACTGGAACAGGCTGCCCAAGTATTGAAAAGACACGTATATATGGCAATTTAGGGACATGGTTTAGTGGTAGACTTGGCAGTGTTACGTTCATGGTTGGACTTTTCCAACCTAAATGGTTCTGTGGTTCTATTCCTGAAATCCCACAGTGGTGTTTTAGTGAGAGCTGGAATTTCCCCTCAGTGCTACCTCCAGCTTTGTTCACAGGGCTACAAAAGATGAAACTGTTTGCTACCAGCACTACTCCTCGAGACCTCCAAAGGGGTGTGGCAACACAGACAGCTGGAATCAGGTCCTGCTCCACTGTAAAGGGTCAAGGCAGATCAAGGAGCTGAGATGTAAAAGTCCCTCTGGGGTTAACACAGCCTAACAGATCGATCTCCTGGAAACCTCTCACACCCTTTCACAAGCTGCCTTGAGGTTACCTTCCATGCCCTCCATGCCTGTCCCTGGCCACCACAACTCACCAGGCAGTGAGCCATTGATGTAGCCATTGATGGTGTGCAGCTCTGTCCTCTTGTGAGGCCGGGGCTGAGGAGCTGCCGGGGGCTCAGAGTACCAGCTTTTCCCTGCGGGAAGAGGAGGATGCAGTCAGCTTTCACTTGAGAGCGTTTCAAAGAAAATTTCAAAGAGAAATGGCTCTGCATGGATATGGTGGTGACCATTGCACATGACAGGGCATGACCCCCCTGCAGCTTTAGCCTGTGTGATGGGAACAAGGTCAGGGTGTGGGATGGCAGAGCTCCCTGCACCCAGGGAAGAGAAGGAATGGCAGTACTGCATTGGCTGGGGGGCTGAAGCCCCTGGGAGGATGTGTGGGTGCTGAGCAGCTGTGCTCACACCATGGCAGAGCAAACACCCCAGGCTGAATTCAGGGTCTGACACAGCCAGTCAGTCATTACCTTCATCGAACACTGCGAAGAGCAGCACAAACTCATTCCGCACGTCCTCATTCCCATCGCTCACCAGGGTCCCTGCGAGATGCAACGGGATGGATGTCTTTAAAGGTCAGTAAGCACCATGCCTGTCTCCCCAAGGAATTCCCTTTGTGCCCTCCAAGAACTGGTAAATCAAGGCCAGGCTGTGGTTTGCTTTAGTCACGTCTCACAACTGCCACAGCCCTGTTTCCAGCCTTGCTGCCCCCCAAAAACCCACTGTTGAGAGGCAGCTGCCCCCAGAAGGCATTGAAAGGTCAGTTTGTGCTGCCTTCCCTTCGACTTCACTCAGTGGAGAAACTGCTCCTGGTGAGTCAGTGGAACCTGCAGACAGTGCCCTGGGAGGAGGTGACTCGTGCCCACTCATTTCCACTGACTACTGAGGGGTCTGGACAACTGTCTGCAGGATGTGTCTCAACCAGGGATGACCAACCTTACTCCAGTCACACTCCTTGTGCCCAGCAAGTAATAACAGTCAGGTTTTCACCACCTCCATGTTTACTGAGGGAAGAAAGGAAGGAGAGCAGGCACAGGTACTGTGGAGCATGCAATATGTCCCAGATATCCTCACTCTCTCTTGCCTGATCCTTAACCCTGGCTGATACAAACTTCCCCCTAATTCTTCTGACAAAACCCTGTTTAGACAAAGCAACCTGGCTGACACTGAATGATCACAGCTTGGTGAAGCTGTGAAGGAAGGACAAGCATTTATGCCTCCATAACAATTCCCCTTATGGATAGGTAAGGTTCAAGATTCTGTCTGTAATCTGAAATCTTGTGAGAGAAAGAAGCAAACAGTTTCTCTCCAGCAGTGAAATCCAATATATGTTTGGCTCCTGCGCTGGAAAAGGACTCCTTGAGGAAAGGACTGAACCCCAAAGTGCTTTTGTTGAGTACAGCTTACTGACTCCACTGTCCTGTTCAGCCTCAGGAAGGCACCTTTGTTCTGTTTTTCAATTCAGGATTACATGTGACCTGTCCCCATCCTTACACATTATATGTGCTGTCCTTACCAGGTCGGCATACGAGCAGGGCTCCAATCAAACCAGAGTTGATGTCCTTCACGCTGTTGGTGTTGGAGGAGTAGGAGTGTGTCAGGCACGCTGGGTCATCATCCGTTGGGCCCTGGTTTTGCTGGATTTCCCAGATGTATGTGTGTGTCTTCCCAGGATCCACCCTGTCACCCTCCTTCTCTGTCTGGCTGGTCTCATCCTCATAGCCTGCACCTAAAACCAAAGAAATGGTCAGATGTCGCTGAAGGTTCATCCCCAACACACTGTGGCTACAGAAATGCCTCTTCCTCCAATCCAGAGCACAGCCCCCCTCCACCCCAGCCCCTGGAACCAGACTGACTCCCACAGGCAGTGTCTTGTCTCAGGGCAGTGAGCAGAGCTATGCCAGAGATTCACTTGTTGGGCTGTGGTTCCACCACCTGTCCTGATGCTGGCCAGCACAGTCTTCCTGGCCGTAAACATCCAGCCTCAGGTTTGACCTGTGTATTACCTCTATAACTAACACAGGTTTGCTCATCTCAGCTCATTTCTGGGCTGGGCTCGGTCATGTTGCTCCCCCAGGCTCTGTGACCATCTGTCCTCGTAGAGGGACATGAGTAGGAGGGTCAGGGAGGGACACACACCTGGCAGAGCAGCACGTGGCCATTGCCCAACTCACCCTCCGACGCCTTCCAGTAGGACACCCCGACGGCGTGGAGGTTGTAGGGGCGGGAGGCCAGGTTTTTAAACGTGATGACCACCGTGTCATAGACTTCTGCTCGGATGGTGGGGCCCAGCAGACCTGAAGGAAGGAAGACAACAAGGTCAGGCAGCTGGGGTCAGGCAGCTCACACCCTTCCATGAGCTCCAGAGAGTCCTGACTTTCCAGATGCATGGTTAGTGGCTGTCCCTCGTGTAGCACGGCAGCATCAACTGCTCCAGCCCCAGCAAGGCTCTCTGCATCCCCAGGAGCTCTGCCACACTGAGTCTCTACCCAGGTGTTTCCCTATTCCTGGCTGAAGGGCTGCCAGCACCCAACCCAGGATGAGTTTGGTCGCTGTCAGGGAGGGTGAGGGCTCGCCACGCTGCTTCTTACCCATCCATGCTGGCTTGAGCTTGGGCTGTATGAACAAGGCATCAGAGTACTCCACAAACACAGCTTTCCTGTACTGGGGAGGGACACCAGGTGTGGGGGGCCGTGGGCCGGCGTTCCCCGAAATGCTGCAGGAGGAAGGAAAAGCCAAGACTGATTTGCACAGCCCCATCCAGGGATGGGCAACAGCCATCCTGTTCCTCCCTTTCCTGCCAGCTTGCCTGTTGTGCCAGGGATTGCTCACCCTGTTGTGTCCTTTGGATTTCCTAACAACCCCCAGGTGTGATGGAAGTGGTTTGCTGGGCTCAGGGGTGACAGCATGGCAGTGATTCATGTCATGGAGTTAGTCATGATGGAAGGAGACACCAGGGCAGCAGGCACAACGCTGTACCCAGCTGCAGCTGGGAGAGGGCACAGCAGCAGCACTGCTGCCAGTCTCCTGCCTCAGGCCTTGTCCAGCTTTGTGCTTTCCAGCCAGCAGAGACACAGAGCACTGGAAGTGCTGCAATAGCAGTGCCACAGTAGCCTTTGCTCCTCCCCATCCCCTTCAGGTGTGGCTGACACATCACATCATATATAACATCCTCCCCAGCTCCCCCCAGGAAACACTGTGGCAGGTTGTGGCAGATTACTCCGTGTCTGAGCAACATCCCCACATTCATTTCTTTTCTGCCCAAACTGGGATTTACAGCCAGCCCCTGAAAAATAGGCTTCACAGCAGGAAGATAAAAGAGCTTTAAAAGTATTTCACATCCCACTCATCTCTGCTGGACACTTTCTATTTGCAAGCAGCTTAACAAACTTATTTTCCAGAAGGAATCCAGCACATTCATCAGGATAGCAAAGCCATGAATTTCTTCAAGGATTTGAGAGGCTGACTTATCAGCCTCAGGACTGAGACCATTTCCAGTAACAACAGAGACTTCTTCCAGCCTTGTTTTGTTTGGAGCAGAAGCCAGGTGGTATTTTCTTCCCACTTAAGAAGCAGGGAGGGTTGCTCTCCTGTTCTGACTAAGCCTTCATTCCAGCGGTGTTTCCCTTTGCGACTCTTCCTCAAGCGGAAGAGGAAGGAGACAGAGTGACTCAAATTTAGGAAAGGTCAACGCACACTCACCCCCACACCACTGGCTAGAAGCCACCTGCAGCTGGAGGGTGCTGTGGGAAGAGCAGAGTCCCCCCCCTTCCCAGGGGCAGAGCAGGATGGATGCCCACAAAAACCCCAACACCCATCCAGCTCCTGCTTTTCCCACCACAGCTATAACCCCACATTCAGGATGGCAGGAGGCCCCCAGCAGACCCAGTGAGCAGTGCCACTGCATTCAGCTGACTTTGCCAATGAGCCATTATCATTCCTGGCTTGATGGCAGTAGGGTTCAGACCCAGCTTTGCTCTGCAGCGTGTCCCCACACTGGGAGGTAAGCTGGGCTGCAGGATTGCTGGCACTCAGCTGTCCACTGTCGGGAAGCTTTGCCTTAATCTCTAACTTGCAGAAATCCCAGATTTGAAAATGCCTCCCTCAGCTATGAGGGTCTGGTCCTGCTAATTCTGCAGTAAACAAGGCAGAAACTCTCTGGAGCCGGGGGGATTTTGCTGGCATGCAGGGACATGGCTGGGAGGAGACTCAGAGACTCAGTGCTGGGTCCCAGCTGGCATGGCAGAGCATGCAGGGGATGAGGAGGCAGAGTTCAGCACAGGGACATCTCATCCAACTGCTTCTGGCCAGTCCTCCGCACTTGGGGTCCCCGTGAACTTCCTTCCCAAAGGGCAGCTGAAGCTGAGGCAGGGAGATAAGTTTCTGGCTCCTTGGATCAGCATTGTTAGCCACACTATCTGCTCATCTCTTGGAGCTGGGGGACATCCTGCGCTCAGGAATAGCTCCTACGTGTCCACCAGCTCCGAGTCTGAGCTGAGGTCCCCGGGGCTGTTGCAGGACGTGTTAGTTCTGGCTGTAACCCTGCTGATAGGGCTGTGTTTGGGAGGAAGAGAAACTGAAATCACAGGGAAGGTATAAGCAGCTCTGGGCTGGTGTGCCACAGCCCATTAATTTGACAGAGCTTTCTACAAGCATGCCAGAGAAACTACTGCATACATACAAGGGGTTTGGAGGTCCTGCCTGGAGATGCACCTTTGGGAGTTTCCATGAGATGCTGGTACCGTGAGGGAGAACGGGTGGAGCAGAAGATACCCCACACAGTGGCAGCTCTGCTCCTGCCATGCTTTCCTGGCTCACTCCTGCATGTTCCTGCTCCCCAGTTTGGCTGGTTTTCTGTGCCCTCTCCACTTTTTGGGGAACTTGGCTGAGCCTACAGGGCCAGAGAAAAGGCTCTGTCATCCAGCTGGGAACAGCCATGAAGAGCAAGCTCTGGTTCCCACCATGGCTTCCCCAGGAGCCTGCACTGTCCAGGAATACTCTGCCTCCCTGGTGTGGAGCACACCATCAAGTCCCTCTGAGAAAGCCAGAGTTATCTTCCCCTGTTTTAGAGAAGGACAAATGACCTCAGACTGCTGCCAATGCCCTGTTTATCCCCAGGCAGAGTCAGGTCCCTGAGTCACTCCTGGGTCAGAAACAGTGCTCGAGTGCATCACTAAAGCCAGTGCTGAAATGGAAAGCCATGGGGCTGAGTTAACACTGTGAGTGAAGTCATCATCATAGTGTAATATCAGTGAAAGCAGGGTAGGGGGGATTAGTAAAATGGGGGGTGTTGGATGCAACTTTCCTACTGAAGTAACCAAAGGGGGGAAAGCTGATAACTCAGATACAGTGACTACGGGACCTGGTCAGGCTGACTTGGCTCATCCCTAGATCCTGGTTTCCAGTGCCTGACTGCAGCTCATCACTGCTCTAGCCAGTGTGGGTCTGAGAGGGGGCCATGGGCTGATATTGCAGGGCAGAGGGAATGGGCACAGCTTGATCCACAGGGGATGTAACCATCCAGCTCCACTCCCCGTGCCGAGCTCAGAACAGCCCGTTCACACCCATGTGTGTCTCAGCCAGCTGTGTCTCCAGACAACACCATCCTGATGCCTGAGCAATGCAACTGCCACTTTTCCTTCCTACTCCAAAGTAGATGGGCAAAACCACCATGCCTTCCTCCCTCCTGTCACCATGCACAAACACCATTCTTTGCCCAAACACTACAAATTATTGTCAGTTCCTCAAGGAAAAATTTCAGCCCCGGCAATGTAATGTACACAGAGATGTAAATAACTAAAGCTAGATTTTACCACAGGCAGACACAGTCAAAAGCCTTTGCTGCTCTGAGGGGTGCACAGACAACCTTCCTCTCAGTCCCCAGGCAGGGAGGCACAGGTCTCCAACTCCCCTCACATTTCCCCAAAGCTCCCAGGATGCAGAGCAGAAGAGAAAGCACAGAACCAGCTCTTGGTTCCTAACACAGCCTTTAAAGGGTCACAGGCAAATGGCATTAATATAAAGCAATGCAGAACAGTAGCGCAGAGTGGGTATTAATTACCTCTTTTTCTCAGTTCCACCAGTCCCCCCTCAGGGGTTGCACATAGTGACTCCCCATCACACCACCCCTTCCCAGCTGTACCAGCAGCTCAGGGCACCCACTTTGCCAGGTTCCCCCCCTGTACCTGCCTGGACCCAAGCTCGCAGTGCAGTCCAAGCCAAGGTGGGAGAACACCCAGAGCAGAGTTCTAGAGCTGCAACAGAAAGAGCTTTACCCTGCAGGCGCTTGCAGCACGGACAGCAGGTTGCTGTGTGTGTAGTCCCAGGTGGTTTCCACTGCAGCAATGTAGTATCTTCTGACTTTGCTGGTGCCTTCCTCAACCAGGCAGAGGAGCAGGAGGCTGCACAGGGCTCCTGCCAGCATCGTGCCTGCTGGCTGGGAACTGCTCTGACTTCGGGAGGAAAAGTGAAAAGGAAGGAATGAGAAAGGAAAGAGGAAAGGAAAGCCTTTATCTTCTCATCCAGCTGTTGTAATCCACAGGAGGTGATGATTTAAAGCCAGCACCCACAGACTCACTCAGTGCACTGGAGAGTTCCTCAAAGATGTCAGGAGAGGAATCGCTTGAGCAGGTTAGTGCAAAGAGCAGTGTGTGAGTGATGGACTCTCCCACTCTTATTCTGGTGGTGACAGGAGGAGAGGAAAAAACAAAAGGAAAGGGAGGGCAAGCACAGCGGTAAGTTCCGCTGCAGGACCCAGCTGGCTCCGTGTCCTGGCCCGTGTCTGGGAGCAAGATGAGGAAAGGGAGGGTTGCAGAGGAAGCAGAATTTAGGTGTGGTCTCTGCCTGGTCTCACCTTCTCTGTCACCACTGAGGAGAGCGGGTTGCCAGGGATGCAGATACACATGTACATACGTGAGGTTATCCCTGTCCCCGGGATCCCTGCACCCCAGGCAGTGATGATTTAGCCACACAACCTCACTTCAAGCCACGTGGGAGGGAGAGGGTTGGGGTGATCCCTGGGAATTCCCTTCCCATCAGCTTCACCTCACATTTCTCCTCCTCTCCCAGGGTCCTGCAGCACAGCTCAGAGAAGAAGCACTGAAGTGTTTTTGCAGATTTCTTTCATTTTACTCACAAATCTTCAATATCTCTTTTTAAAAGCCCACGAAATCCCCTTCCCCCCTCGATGCACACACGTGTGCCCAGGCACACACACTGGCACGTGGTTCTCCCTTCGGTCACGAAGGCAGGAAGATGAGGAGGAACGCCCCGGATGGTCCCAGCATCCACTGGGAGAGTGAGGAGTGGAAATGTCCCATAAATCAAGTTGCTGGAGAGCAGGAGTGCACCAGGGGTGGTGACCCCTTTGGTGACAGTCCCAGTGTGTGTGGAAGCATCCATGTGACAGGTCTTGGTAACTGGGAAATGGAGGGAAGCAGTGGAGATGGTGGAGGGATGGGAGTTTCAGGGTCTCTGACGTGAATCCTTAGCATGGGGCAGGTGGGACTGGTAGGGGATGGGACAGGAGATAGAAGCTGAGCCCCCCAGGTAGGGGCAATCCCAGCAGATGCAGGAACACATTCCCTGATGTCCCACTGCCCCATGTAGCCTCCCATAGCCTGGGAACATGTTAAACCCCAACCTTCCAAGAGGCTGTCCCCGCTCCTTGTGCTCACCCAGGGGCTGGCAGAGAGAGCACCAGGACTCGGGGCAGAAAGTTCTTCCCCCACATCATCCACCCTGCTCCTGGGGGGGCAAAAAGCCAGCAAGAAACACATTTCCTCCAGTTCAAGCACCAGTGGTTGGCTGGCTCCATGCCCAGCCTGGGGATCCTTTTCTTTGTCATCAACAATCCACCCTGCTTTTTTCAAATTCTGGAGCTAAACAAGTGATGCATCACACCTGGGGATGCCCCAGGGTGCTTGGCATCACCTGCCCTGCTGCAGTGAACTAGAAGAGTAGTCAGTGCTGTAGGTAAGAGGGTTGTGTGGAAAAGTGTCCCTTGGAGGCTGCAGTGCCAGGGGCCTGGACACAGTCAGGAATTAATGATTGTGACACTGGCAAGTGCTGAGTTGCTGGGCTTCTCTCTTCCTGTGATACTCATCCCTCTCCAATTTACCCTGCCTGGCCCTGGGTATCTCAGAGAGCTAAGTCCCAAGGCTCAAACCTGCTGTGGGCAGCAGCCACCAGCCCCCACGGGCTGCGTGTGTGCAGGACATCACTCCTGTGTGTCCAGGGACGTGCTGCCCCACCACTTGGGTCTGAGTGTGCACACCCTGCTCCAGCCTAATCAGGACAGCGCAGGAAACACGTGCAATACTGCTGCTATTCCTGACACGTCCACACCTGCCTGTAAGTGGGATGTTTGCTGGTGGGATGTCCCGGCTGGTGCAGCTGAGTTCTCTTAGTTCCTAGAACCGTGTCTGCTCCCCCACCCGTCCCACGCTGCCCGCAGTCCTGCTCCCACTGCTCCCACTCACGCACTGGTTTCCGTTTAACCTCACAGGAGTGGGGTTACACGGTTACACTCTCTCCACGAGGATTCTTTTTCATTATTTTTTTTTTTGCCTGTTGTGTCTCAGGTTTTCCGTCTCTCCGACTCCCTGGGCAGCTGCGTCCCCAGCTGGGAGTCAGGTGGCTTTTGTTCCACCAGAGCTCAAGTGGGGTAACGGCTCAGAAATCGGATCAAGGGTTGGACTTGATGACCTCGGAGGTCTTTTCCAATCCGGTTGATTCTGTGATTTCACCAACGAGAAACTATATATATATATATATTTTTTTTTTTTTTTTAACTTTCCGAGGGGCCGCGCTGCCCCCCCCCCCCCCGCGCGCTCCCGGCGCCGCGCGCTCCCTGCCCGTGCCCGTGCCCGTGCCCGTGCCCGCGCCTGCGCGGAGCGCGGCGGCGTCATGGCGGTGCCGGGCGGAGGTGGGACGGGCCGGGATGGCCGGGAACGGAGCGGCCGGGAATGGAATAGCCGGGGATGGCGCGGCGCGGCGGGTCCCCCCCATCCTCTCGCCCCCCCGGCTGCGGGTCCCCCGGCGCGGGGGGACGGGACGGGACGGCCCCTGTGGCACCGCGCGGCGGTGCCGGTGCCGGGCCTGGCTGGCCCCGCCTGAGGGCCCGGGGGGGCTCCCGGCACAGCGGCCCCAGCACCGGCCGCGCCCTCAGGGGGTGAGGGGTCCCGGGGACGCGGTCTGAGGGACCCCCAGAGCCCGGGGCAGTGCCCGGCCCCGTGAGCTGCGGCCGGACGGGGGGCTGTGGCCCGGTGGTGGTGCCGGCACTGAGCGTCTGCAGCTGCCCGCAGGTGCGAGGGACGACGCGTTCAACGTGCTGGACCTGGCCGAGTACACCAAGAACCGGCCCTGGTGGCGCAAGGTCTTCGGCCCCAGCTCGGGGTCGAGCGCTGAGAAGTACAATGTGGCCACGCAGCTGCTGATCGGAGGGGTCACGGGATGGTAAGATGGGCTGGGGTTGCCCTTTGCTGCTCCAGGCAGGCCGTGGCTGGGCTCTTGGGAACACGCTGACAGGTGCAGGGGGGCCATCTGGCAGTCATTCAGAGGAGGCAGGTGTCCAGCTTGCTCAGCCTGCTCTCCCCTGGCATGGTCTGCTGAGCTGGGGGACGTCTTAAAAGCTGTCTCTGACTTGGAGCTGAAGAACTGAGACTGTCTCCTAAGGAAGGAAATTGCACCACTCTTTAATTTTTTCTAACTTCTGGCACAGAGTGGTGGTGTTGAATTTAGGGCAGGCAGATATGAACGCCTTGGAACAAGGATTGCTTCTTCTCTGGAGGTGTTTCAGGCATCTGCATTAAAACCCCCCTGAGGTCGTGGTTCCCTGGGTTTCGTGTCACCTGTAGCAAGTTCTGGGGCTGATGGAGTGTGACTCTATTTGCAACTTCATTCCCACAGCATTGTTTGAGTTGAAAACTTTGTGTGCTCACACTGCTTTGCCATGCCTCCCTCTCCCTGGCACCAGGGTAACTATTTAACAGCTCTTCATTTTCTGATGGAAGTGAGAGCTGGACACCTCTCCCTTGTACCTTCCCTAAGTGTGTTCCAAAAGCCTGTGGTGGTTGCAGTGTTGATAAGGGAACTGTGTTCCAAGTGAAGTCTGGTTTGGGTGATACAACACCCCAGCCCTTTGCTGCATGACTGAGCAATGGGGTGGTGCTGGCTTGAGTTCTGGTGGCTGCAGTAATGTCTGTCATGTTGGGAGCATGGAACCCATTTTGGAGACCAGCATGGCTTTCAGCCACTGCTGTCTGCTTGTTCCAGCATTCTCCTCTTCTAAGAAAGGAAAAGGAAAAACAAGCAGTTGTTTGGGCAACAAAGAAGCTTTTCTTGTGATCTGCTCCCCATGCTCTGTCATGGAGCAGCACGTGTGCTGCCTAATTTCCCTTCAGAGACCATACCAGTTAAAAAAAAAAAGCACAAAACAAAACCAGAAATCACTTGCTGATTTTGGTGAAACCCTTCTAGGAGAAGGGTGGTGTTGAGGAGATAAAAATCAAACTGCAAAAGGCTGAATTGTGACAGCAGGAAGTGAAAAGCTATAAAGCATCAGTTTTTGGCTGGGTGCAAATCCTTCTCTCTGATTGCTCATGGGTTTCTTCTGCTGTTCATCTGTCTCCCAAGTCTTGGGTAACTCCTGCCAAGGGCAGCCTTGCCTGTGGGAAGCACGATGAGAAGTGTGTGTTGGGTGTGTTATTCTCCTGACTGGATCCTGGTTGATTTGCAGGTGTACTGGATTCGTCTTCCAGAAGGTCGGAAAGCTGGCAGCGACAGCGGTCGGAGGTGGCTTTTTCCTGCTTCAGGTGTGTATGAACAGCAGTCCAGGCTTTCCAGGAACTGTGCTGTGGGGATGAAGGGCTCTCTAGGAATCACTGCCTGTTGGGACATGTGGGGCCATTCTGCCAGGAGCTTTGTGTGGCTGTGGATGGTTCCCCAGACCACATGGATGCAGCAGCAAAGCAGGATCAGTGTGCATAAACTTCAGGGTTGATAAAAGGTGCAGATCCACTGAGGATCTGCCAGCCAAGGCCAGGCCAAGGGCACAGGGGGGTTGTTCAGCTGCAGTGAACCATGGTGCTGCTGCAGGACTGTGCTCCTCAGGCAAACAGGTAAGTCTTGTGTGTGGCTCACTCGCTCTCTTGCTCTGCTTGATCTGCTGAAAGGGAAAAACTTGCTCTGAGCAGGGGGACTTTCACTTCTGAATCACCCTGAGCAGATAAAATAGTTTGAGAGGAACAAGCTATTAATAGCTGTGTCCACCCACAGCAGCAGGAGAACTGCAGAGAGTCCCACCAATATCCATGGCAGTTGTGAGGGGGAGGTGATGCCAGCTTTGTGTTAGAGAATAGAGGCTGAAGCAGGCTAAGCTGCAGCGTGAGCCCTGCTGTTTGGGGAGACAGATGTTGCAGGAGAGTTGATACAGCTCCAGGGGTGGTCATCTGTCCAGTTTTTAAGCTAGAGTGCCCACTGGACTAGTGTAGGGGGTTCAGGGAAGGTGAGTGGGTGAGGGGGTCTGTTTAGCCATGGTCTTTCCAATCCTCAAAATCCTAGATTGCAAACCACACGGGATACATCAAAGTGGACTGGAATCTGGTACAACGGGACATGAACAAAGCCAAGGAGCAGCTGAAATTTCACAGCAGTGGTAATAAAATGCCTCCAGAAGTGAAAAGCAGAGTGGATGAGGTGAGACAACTCTCCCAAGGCTTGTGCTGGAAAACAGGATTGACTCCTGAGCTGTTACGGATCTTCCATTGTGCAAATAAAAGGAGGGAATGTTTGCATGGCAGCAAAACTGGAGAGATGG
>JAWWLV010000158.1:15872753-15884881 GCA_035041135.1 Platyrinchus mystaceus | reverse complement strand
GTGAACAGCCCCTGAACATGAGCCAGGGTGTGCCCAGGGGGGCAAGGAGGACAAGGGCACCTGGGCCTGTGCCAGCACCAGTGTGGCAGCAGGACCAGGGCAGTGACTGCCCCTGTGCTGGGCACTGCTGAGAGGGGAGGGGAGGTCATTAGGTTGGATACTTTCCCAAACCCAAGCAGTGACATCTCTCTGAGCATCACTTGCCTTGAAGGAACAGTCTGAGGGATTTCTTCTTATGGGGAGGGTAGGTGGGTGACCTGCTGTTGTTGAACACTGTTGCCTCTTCCCTCCCCTGCTTAGGTGATCATATTTCTGAAGAAGAATGTCATCCTGACTGGAGGGTTTGCCGGAGGATTCTTGCTCGGAATGGCATCCTAGAAGCTGCACTTGACTCTCCTTTCATGCCCAACCTCCCCTCCCCTCCTGTACTGCTGTTATCTCTCACTTAGAAGTCAAAGGATGTTGCCAACAGACTCAGTCCCTTCTGCTCACAGGTTCCAGCCCTTATTTCTTACAACGCTGCTTCTGATTTCCAGTTTTCATCGGTCTGGGCTGTCAGTGTGCTGGGATCAGTCTGAAAGCTTATCCCAGTGTATCATTATGATTCCTTTCCCCACCAAATATGCCCAGTCCCAAATTTTCTGATGAGTTGCAATCTTATAAACATGTAGTGGCAGAGAAATCTTTTAAATGTGCTTTCCACAGGCTCTCAGGACTTTTACATGTGCATTTGTCTGCCAGTATACGTGTACAACAGCTGTCAGCTGTTCATCCTTTAGCTTTCAGTATTCCTGCCCTGGTACCTGGAAAACCTGGGCTTCCCTCTGCACAAAGGTGGTCTGTGCAATCCAAAATGTGGTTGGCTGTCCTGGGGCAGATGCAGAAGTATCAGGGCACAGCCTGAGCTGTGTCCAGGGCAGGTGAATAAGGATCCTCCTGCCCTCCCCCTGCCATTGCACTGCACAGATGGCTGTTAAATTTCCCTGTACTGGAATTGCAGCACTGCACTGCTGATGGGAACTGAGTCTCCAGGCCCTTTCCTCATCATGCATTCTGAAAGCCACCACGCTCCCTGTGCTGTCTGTAGAGCACCTCCTCATTTGCCACCTGCCTGCTCAGCCTTTCAGGGTCTCTCCTTCCAGCAGGCCCAACCTGTCTGTGTCAGACTGGCCGGTGTTTCAGCCATGCCACTTACTGTAAATCACCTCTGACTGGTGTTTCTACGTCTGCCATGACCTCCACCGGTCAACGTGGCATTAGTGATGCTCTTCAAGGTGTAACCATGTGGGGCAGGATGGTAGACAGGAAATGCATCCCTGCTTGGGGTACATTGTACTGGGCCAGGGTTGCCAGCTCTACTGGAGCAGGGGGATGATGTGAAATCTGGAGTGCAGTCCTTTACCTGTCTCTGCAGAGCACAAACTCCATCTCCCTGGCCTCTGCAAGCAACTGAAATGACAAAACTATTGGGGGAAACCAGGTTGTAGTCTTGTGGGAGTGGCTCATTTGCATACTTTCTGCCTTGGTTATGTTCCTTTCTCCTCTGTGTTTGCCATTTCCACAAGAAAAGCTGCTTGCTCAATTCCATCAGCTGCAGCCCTTCTCCTGCAGGTGATGAGGCAGCCAGGGGCAGAACTGAGCTGGTTTTGGACAGCCTGGCCCAGCACAGCTGTGTGCAGAGCAGAACTCTACTAGAATTTCTACAAGAGAAAATTACAAACAGAAATCCCTCCGAGGTGTTCTGCAAGCGTGGAGATTTGCAGGCCAGCATGGTGATGTCCCCCAGCAGGTACATGTGGGAGTTCTGGCCCAGAACGTGGGGTTTTATGGGAAAATCAGCCCATCCTTCAATGGAAACACGCTGGGAATGGTGACACTTGGGAGTGGTTGGTTTGCAGCACCTGGCACAGCAGCTGCACCCCATTTCCAGTGCTGTGTGATGCATTTGTGACCTGCTGCTGGTGCTCTCTGGCTGGAAATGGGGATCTTCCCCTGAGAGCTGCTGGAAGAGCTGAAACGGGGTTCTTCCTCCAGAGGTTTCGGAATGTGCACTTGCAGTTGTTAATTTTCTTTCAGCTCTGTTGATTGAAGTGTCAGAGTAGCACCACAGTGATTAAATTGAGGTTTTCTCTCCTTCAGAATCTGAAAAGAGGCTGCAGATAACCAAGAGACACAGGTTGTGTCTTTGCTCCTGTCCTGCCACACGTGGCCAAGGAGAATGAGGGAGCAGCTGGGCTCACATCCTTTTAACCATGGCCTTCCTAAAAGCCATCCAGGACTGCAGGGATGATGTGATGCAGCCAGTAGGTCTCCAGTAAATTGGTGTTTGGCAGTGGAATGACAGTTGATGGTGGTGGTTTTGGGGGGTTTGGTTTGTGGTTTTTTTCCTGTAGTACCTGCAGAAGTGAATGTTCATCAGTGGATACATTTGTCTTGAAGGGTATCCCTTGTTCCTGTAGGGAAACAGCATTGCTGCCCTTTAGCTGGGTGGGCTGCATAGCACATTCTTCTGAGATGCACTGATGTCCACAAAGCTCAAAGCAAATCACTAACAGACCTTAGGGATGTTTTCCAGGCTCAAATAAGTCACTATTTCTGCCCAGCCCTAGGGAAGGGTGTACTGGGTTCTGGAGTCACAGTTTGCTGCTACGGAGAGAAATGGCCCAGAGAGGGAGCTAAAACGCCTCAATTGCTGCTGGAAGGAGAAACAAGTAGCAAGTTCACGTTGAGTTTGCTGTGAATGTAGGCAGGGAGTGGACAAGGACATCGGGATGTGGCAAATCTTCCCGCTGTGCTGGTGCTGGGCTCGTGGCTGGCACCGTTTGGTGCTGTGGGCTCACACTCAAAAGCTTTGATGCTGAATCAGCCTCTGTGGGGATGCATTTTCATTGCTGCAGGTGCCAAGATGAGGTGTCCCTCCCCTCCCCACTCCTGCTCCTTCTAGTCTTGTTTAAACAACTCCTGACATCTGTTACAGTGTGAGAAGATTTCAAACACATTAAGCTTTTAAAGTGGTTTTATATATTGTATGTAAATGCTTGTTGAAGTGATATTTTATTAAACAGTTTTGCTCTAATAGCTTCTGTGTGTGAGGTCTGTTGGATTCTTGGGAACCAGCAATGTTTTTGTCTCACTCTGTGTGTTGTGCTTGACTCAGGGGAGCAGCTACAGCCAGTCCAGTAGCAGGAGTCTGGGATGTGCCCAGTGGCCAAGGTGGCCAACTGGTTTGTGCCAGAAACAGCGTGGCCACCAGGACCCCCTGACAGGAGGGTGGAGCCAGAGGGGGATCAGTCTCTTCTCCCAGGTAACAAGTGACAGGACAAGAGGGAATGGCCTCAGTTTGGGCCAGGGGAGGTTTAGATTGGATATCAGGGAAAATTTCTTCACTGGAAGGGTTGTCCAGCCCTGGCACAGGCTGCACAACAGAGCAGGGTGGAGTCACCCATCTCTGGAGGGATTTAAGAGGTGTGCACATGTAATGCTCAGGGACATGGTTTAGTGAAGGGCTTGGCAGTGCTGGGGGAAGGGTTGGACTTGATCTTAAAGGTCTTTTACAACCTAAATGAGGGCACCAGCCTTCTCTCTTCTATATGAGTAACCACAGGCTGCCTTAATAAATCCCTTTCCTTGATCATGCTGGCACCAATCACCCATATTCCCAAGAAGTGGGATGCTTCTAGGGCAGGAGGTGATTCTGTTGCCAGCCTGGGTTCAGAGCCTCTGCTGAAAAAGTTTGTTCCCCCCAACTAGAAATGGGCATGGAGACAAGGCTTTTTCTTCTTCATAGCTGTGACAGAAGCCTGAATATATATTTTTAATAATCTATTAGTTACTTTCTTTTCGCTGTTCCTGCTCAGGTAGGGCAAAATGAAAAAACGAGATACTTGTTTGAGCTTTTTCACAACATTGTCATAATTTCCCCCTACTTTTCAAGGGTACTAAACCCCCCTGTTTGGTCTTAAGGGATTATTTTTCGGGGAGGAGGGCAGTGGGAAGGAAAGATTAGCCCTAAATTATTCTGATCTTAAGCCCCAGTTATAAAAATATCAAGCAGCTTCTATTTAAACACGATGATATCACACGTGGCTCTGGCAGCCAAGCTGCCCAACAGACCGACCAAACCGAGACCACAATTTGTTCCAGTCGTTTATTTTGTACCATGGTATTTCAGAGTCAGTGAATACAGATGGTTTGCTCTTCTAGGCTTCAATACACACGACTATTGTGCCTAGACCTCAGTGGTCTGTTTATAGAAGCTGTATTTCATAAGTAAAGTGGTACTTGCTCACAGCACAAAGTCCTTGACGGCTAGATCTAATGACAGAGTTAGGGCTAGTGGGTGTGGAGCCTGATATTGAGGTGCCTGGACTCCTGCTACAGGGGACAGCGAGACAGCTCTGAAGGGTGGTGCAGGAACCTGTCTACTGAGCTCTTCCTACAGGTCACAGGAAATTCTGCTGCGTGGGGGAGAGCTTCTGAAAAAGCCATCTCTCCTGGGGTCCAGACACAGCCGGATTGGGGTGAGTCTGGAATGCTGTGTGGAAAACCAGTGCCTACAACTGCTTGTTCAGTAAAGCAGCGCCTAAGTCAGTTCTTGGATCTAGCCCAGGGCTCTGTGACAGGCCTTTGGGTTTCAGCAGGTTGAACTAGACTGGGTTCATAACATATTGCTCAATTAGACATAATTTATAAATTTCGTATCAACAGTCAGATCTTTCAAATGAATATTGCTTTTTTAAAAAAATATCCTATCCCTGTAGCAATCCCTGAAATAATGTTCCTGTAACATCTTTTTCATGCAAATAGCAGCGTGTAGGCAATTCAAATATAAAATAAACAAGTCTGCCCAGTGGAAAAGGGAGGCACTTAGGCAAAGTGACCTGTAGTCACTCATGATCTATGCAAGACTTAGGAACAATCATCAGACCTGATTCCCACTCTTGAGCTTAAGCCACTGGACAGGCAAATGTTGTCTGGAACTACTGCATGATGGCAGCAATACCTTTGTTGTGTGAAGATGGGCTTGTTTCATGTGTCACATTTAAACTCACTCTTCTGAGCTCATTTCCTGTACCTCTCGCTCCAGGAGCCAGAAAAACTGGGTTCCAATTCTCCATTTCAAGAGCAAGGATGGATCAGAGTAAGGTAAGCATTCTAAAAACATCGGGTTGACTTTTCACAGGTGTGATGCAGAGGCAGCATAGATGATGTTTTCGTACAGAAGGTACAGTTTGTTAACCAGGCCATGTGTTGGTACCGTTACACTTTTTGGTGTTCTGGGAGCAGTCTGGCTCTCCTCAAAGTCTGAAGAAGGCTTGAAAAAAACACACACACACGAGCTCTGCAGGTGAGTCCACGCTCCAGCACCCGCTGGAGCCGCACTGTGTTACTGAGGTGGTGGGGGAATTCCTTCTGAAGTCGCCTTCAACTTCTGTCTCTCCCTTTCTTCTCTCTCAAACCCTGAACAGCAGACGGATCTGCCCTGGCTGTACCGGGCGCAGCACTTGCGCATCTCCTGGAGCACAGTCTGACACTTGGACTCCACGTAGTTGTTCGCTGGAAGAGAAGAGGGAGACACTGAGTCTGCAGAGAGACTTTGTCCCTGGGGGGAACACACCCAGCCCAGCTCCTCAGCTGCTGGGCAGCAGGTTTCTCTGACAGGCAAGAGCTGCTTACAGGCATTTCATCATTTTCTCTGCTCTACAATTTTCTCTCTTTAGGTTCAGCTCTCTAAAGCCCCGGCCAAAGGCTCTTGGAGAGAAGCCCTGCAGGGATGTGAGCAGGCTGACTCTGGCTGGAGTTCATAACCACCTGCCTGTCTGCCTGGGAACACGGGGCATGCAGAGCCTCCCATGCTGCCCTGGATCAGCTCCACAGCCTCAACCCCCACCACTGACTTTTAAAAGACTAAAAGAAGCCACAGCAGCATAATGTGAGACACACAGCACCCACTGGAGAGCCCACAAAACCCACAAGGTGGGCACCTTCTGGTTAATGAGCCAAGCAGACTGCTCTGACCACTGGGCCATGAATTCCCTCACTGTGACACGAGCACAGAGATCACCCCTGAGAAAAAGGTGATGGTGATGTTGCTGCTTTGTGCAAGCTGGCAGCCCAGGAGGCAGGGCAGGCCCTTGGAGAGGAGAGCTGATCTCTCTCTGCCACAACCTGCAGATTCTGAGTATTCCAAGGCTCCTCTGCCTTTGCAGCTTTGTTTCTAAAACTGTGGCTACATTCAGACACACCCTGTCATCTGTCAGGGATGCATTCCTGAAAAGGCAACACGTTAGTCATACAGTGGATAGCAAAACACAACACAGATTTTCAGTGGGCATTGAGTCTCACAGAGGAAGCAGGCAAGATCTTTTGGATCAGTGATTCGCTCCAAAACCATCCCTTTGAGGAGCATCTCCCAAAGGTGGGGCTTCTGCCCTCCATCCTCTGCACTGTGTACACTGGTATTGCTCAGTTAAGGATCTGCACACATCTTCTATCACATTAATTTTTACAGGGAAAAATTGCTTTGCTCTCTGTCAACTCAGCAGCTTCACATGTGCACGACAGACAACTCCACAGCACAGTAATACACAAACAGCAGCACCCAAACCATTCCTGACAGAGCTGCTCTTACAATGCCCCTGGAGCAGCTCTGCAGTCTTCTCACACAACCCACCTGCTGCCTCACTAACCACTCTTACAAGAGTTTTACTGTAACTCTCCCTGCCCAGAGCTGAGTCCCAGGACTACACCTGGGATCTCACCACCAGCATGGAAAACACTCCGAGCACATTATTACTAATGACCTGTTTTGGGGCCTCATTAGTTACAATTAAGGCAATTCCACTAAAATCAGACATTATAATTTTGTTTGCTTTGCAATCGGGTGATCCGAATGTGCCTCCTTCCTGCTCAGGGTGAGAGGACAACAAGGGTAAGTTAAAAGAATTAAGTTCCACCAAAAATCAAGACACCAAAGACAAAAAGACACTTGGTACCTTGCAAGCATTTCTGTATTTCACAGGCTTGTTTCTGGCACGGATCCTTCTTGGACATGTTCAGAGAACTAAAATGATAGGAAAATGTTACTGTAGAAACAAGGTGCTTTTCAGGGGGTGGGGGAAGACAAGTGTCTTAAAGCCAAAGCTTTCAAGAGGTCCCAATTTCCCCCATTCAGAAAACATCTACTGCTGCTTGCAGATGACAGCCAACATACACAAGAACTCTCTGTGTCTGGCTAAAAGATGATAATGTGGACAATGAATATGGGAAGTTTTATGGTGCTACATTTAAAGGCCTTTTTCTTTTCTCTGGTCACAACGTGTCTTTTTCCACTTGGATGCACCGAGACTCCAGCAAAGATTCAAATTACCATGGATGACTAGTTTTTAACAGTTCTGTGTCTCTAGACCTTATACTAAACCACGTATTTAAGTGAAGGCCTTCTCTGTGAGCTCTACACAACCAAGGATTCGGTGTTAGTCATGGAACAGCAGCTGGAGAAGGCATTTAAAAAAACAATCAACCAACAAAACTTATGCCCCATAAAGCCAACAAGGAGGGCTTTTTTTGGTTTGTTCCAAGAAATCCCCTCCCTCTGTCCAAAAAACCCCCCCATCAGATTGGAGGGCAGCTCCACCTTGTTCAAATCGCTAGAAAGCAGGATTACAGACACTCAGTTTGACTTTCTGTAGCTGTGACACCTGTAACTGTGATCCTCTGGGACAGATACAAAGCCAAGCAGAAGCTGGTGGTATGAGCAGTTGAATGGGAGACCTCAGCAGGAAAGCACCACTGTCACTGGCAGTGGTGGTGGGAGTTCAGCTCCCTCTGAGCCACAGTTCAGCCTCTGCTCAGAGCCAGGGAGCTGCTGCCTTTCCAGTTTCTGACAGGTCACCAGCCCACAGCACTTTTCAGTA
Source organism: Platyrinchus mystaceus (assembly GCA_035041135.1). Taxonomy (NCBI): domain Eukaryota; kingdom Metazoa; phylum Chordata; class Aves; order Passeriformes; family Tyrannidae; genus Platyrinchus; species Platyrinchus mystaceus. The sequence goes on along the minus strand of JAWWLV010000158.1, from coordinate 15,876,965 downwards.
TCACTGGGGCATCATTTCCAGCATCCTGGCCAAACTCCACTTGGGGCAATTACATTCTGCCTACCTAGAACTCCCCCTGACGTTTCACTTGGTCACAACACTCCTCTTCACTGCCTGTCCTAAACTCTTGTGTGATGTTGCTGTGTGTTGTTTAACTGCTTCCACCTCAGAGGTGGCTGCATTTCAGTGGAGAGAGAATCTTTTATTGTACAAAACAGACAATGGCATCTTCCTAGAGCCACTGCTCCTGCAAGACAAAAGTTCACATTAAAGAAAGACTGGGAGTAAACAGTGCACAGTACAAAGCAGGGGTAATGTCTGCACATACCAGATTAATCCCCAGGCACGAGTTTAAGCAGCAGTTCTTCAACACCACCAAGCTGTAAGTGACAAGGAAAAGTTCAATACGTCTACAGTAACCGTGCTTGAGCTAATGGACTTCAACAAAACAACAGTCCTTTGCCGTCCCTCAGGGATCTCAAACGACTTCACAAACAGGCATGACTATGGTCTATTGTTGCCACCATCCTTACCATGAGATGGTGCTCTATCTCCCAAACGCGAGAGTTACTATCCCTGTACTGCTCACCCTGGGACAGCTGCCACATGTGAGGCAGCCGGGATGGGGGGAGCTGGCTGGGTCGCAGCGCCTCACCCAGGGGAACCTGAACTCTTTGGATCCGAGCCCTCAGCATACCTTCCTCCTGGGGGGGAAAGCAACAAACAAGAGCAACAATCAGTCACCCGGCAGCGCAGCGGAGGCACCTGAGACAGCAACGCCACGAACCGCCGGGAATCCCAAAGCGCACACTTGCCTCTTCCGCAGCCACGAGCCAGGTTTTGCGGTGCTCATCGCAGTAAACCCCCACGCGCCGCACCCAGAGCCGCACGGGAGGAGCGCCGGCCGTCCCCCCTTCTGCCATCCCTGGGGCACGGCAGGAGCTCAGCGGGACGGCCCCAGCCCGCAGGGTGAGCACATGGCCCCGTCAGCTCCGAGCACATCCACGGGGAGAGCTCCCGGACCCGACAGGCGGGGTGGTGGTGGCGGTGCCTGGCTGGCTGGCGGAGATGCTACGGGGCTGAAACGTCCCTAAAAGTCAGCTGGGGAGGCTGAGGTGGTGCCTAAGCCAAGAGAAGCGTCAGGCCAAGTTGTACACCGGGGCACGGGTGCTGTGTGGCATTTGTAAGGCATTCTGGGGCAAAAAGGTGCTACTGGTACGGAGTTAAACCCTGCGAATACTGGCTTTGCTCATTCCACTAACAGTCCTATTAACAGTCTTTGTGCAAAACGGGGCGGGGGCGAAACAGTGGTGGTCTAAACTCCAAAAGCAGAGCTTGTGACAAGAGGTGGGATGAGCTTAACAAGGACGAAGATCACTCTGGAGACAAGGCATGGGGCTCGGTGTGCACGACTCTCTCGCAGCTGGAGCTCTCAGAGCCATCCACCGTGCAGGGTCTTGGTCTCATCTCTCACAGGGGTGGCAGCACTGTCCAGTCACACACAAACTTCTCGGGAGCAGCTCTGGAGACTCTTGTCATTCGGCTTTTAGCTGGTCACAGAGAGCCTCCAACACCAGCAGGGGCAGAGGAGCTTTGGGCATTGAGGTGGTTCCTGCTACTGGATTTTTTTGTTTAGCAGCACGTTTATCTGTGTGCCAGTGAGGTCAAGCTGAGCCATTAGCAAATGGAGGGCAGGGGAAATGGTTCTCTTTGAGCCCTAGAGGAGGTAATCAAAATGGTACAGACAGTCTTCATCCTTTATCTAGGTTTAAAGTAGAACAAAGTTAAGCTGTAACACATACAACATCCTCCTGCTATGAAGCAGATGCAATATTCCTCATCCCAGTGAAACACAGTGGTCTTCTGAAAACTTGTAAGGTTATAAGGCATATTTCAGACAGGAGCAAGAAAATCTGGGTACAAAATAAAGGAGGGAAAGTCAGGGAGAGAAAAAAAAAATTGTTATACATTGGGGTACATATATAACAGGAAATACAAGTCCATGTTGCTTTCCATATCTCACATCAGTGCTTCTCTACTTTTTGGAACCAAAGGAGCACTCAGCTCTCTGGAGAACAAAACACCAACCACGGCTCAGCCTGAACAGCACTGTCACAGTGCCTCCATTCCTAACAAAGAAAACTTGGAATGTTCTTTTACGGTTTCTTTTCTCTCCCATTCTGTTTTGTTTTCCTTGCTCGATGTGTGGGGATGTGAATGTGCACTCTACAAAGCACCACTGTTCTGAAGACCATCCTGTGACGTGTGGGGCAGCCATTCCAAGCAATGCCCTCAGCAGCTGGACCACTGGCATTTAGAGGAACGTGACAGCAGGCTGAGAAGCCCTCACAAGGCCTTCAGGAAATCAGCTCTGAGGGTCAAAGGGACATTTCTGTAAGTCTTTTCCTTTCTGCTTTACCTGAAGTCACTCTACGGATTTAAACCCCTGCGTGGAAATCACTCTGCCCAACACTGAAATGCAGCAATTGCCACTGCTCGTTTTCAGTCAGCTGAATGTAATCACCCCTGGTGGAATTTGGCCAGGATACTCTCCTACCCTGCAGCAAGCTGCCAAAAGCTCCATCATGACCAAAAATGCTCAAGAACTTGCTTTTTATTGCTGGAATTTCGACAGCTCATCCTCTCCCCTGGACCAGAAGGCTCAAGACTCCGGTAACAGAAAAACACGACTCAGTAAGTGAACTGTGCTTCCTACTGCAAGTAAACTCTCCTGGAAGGTCTCCTTGTCCAAACACTAACCTGGTTCAGCCTGGCTGGACCACAGGCAGGGGGGCTAAAGCACAGCATGCATGTTTGTGTTCACTGTGTATGAAGATGGCAGCAGTGACAGACCCAGGACAGACAGGACGGGCTCTCGTGCAGAGGACACTGTGCAGAGTGGGCAGAAGTTAATCTGTGCTTCCACCCTTTGCCCCACCTGATTTGTCCCAATTTTCCCCAGAACTCCACAGCTCTGGGTTCAAAGTTCAAAAAGGCCCAGTCTGGCCCAGTTAAGTGCCACACAGAAAAATCTTGGGGTCAGGCAGAACCGTCAGTTGGGGTTTGAGGTGGGACAGGTCTGTCTGCAGCACCCAAACACACCCCAGGAACAGGAGATCCCACGAGCACACACTCAGACACTGCACCTGGACACACACACAACTGCTATTTCTGCAGCTTTGATCAGAAAGCAGCAACAAAGCCTGAAGGAAGACAGGGGTGGAAAGAGAAGTGAGCTTACTTATATTGTAAACAAGTTTTAAACTCGGGTTTCTTGCTTCACAATCTGTTAAAAACCCACTGCATTCAACACAAACCCAATCAGCTGAAATCTGCAGGACTGCAGCATCATCCTTTGACAGAGATTTTAATGTTCCCATCAACATAACTGTAGAAGGCTGAGCTGCCTAAAGGGTTGTTTTGGGGCAGGTTCAAAGCCCGATCCCTGCAGAGAGGAATAATGCTGACAGGTATTCTGTCCATCTTAGCATCAACCTCAGGAGATTAATGCTGTTCTAGGACCTGGATGGATTTCTGAGCCACACAATACATGGATAAATGTGAAAATGGCCAGAAGGAGGACTGCAGCTTGTGGTGAAGACAATTTATTTGCTTTTAAATCAGGTACATTAAAATATTTCTATGAAAACAGTGAAAGAAATCGCTCCAGATGCTGCTTGGGCCACCCTAGAGCTGGAGCTCAGCGTGCTGAACAAACCGCACCCTTTAGCACCTTTTGTTGCAAAAGGCAACTGGGCCAGACTGCTAGAAGGGTTCAGCTGCCGTTTGGGCGGCAAGGAGAGGTGCTGCTGACACAGTCACGGCTCCCAGAGCCGGGCTGCCCAGCCCGGCCTTCTGCTGGGGTGTGACGGCTCCCCGGGGAGCCCCGAGGGTGCCGGGCTCTCCCGAAACAACGAGTCAGGCACCAGGTGAGCTGCCTGCTGAGGTGGGCACTGCCTAAAGCTTCTTGCTGGGGGGGTCTCTGCACTCTACTCTGCCCGGGACGAGCCCCCTTTGCCCCCACCGCGCTCCGCCCGACCCACTGCGGGTGGGGATGCTCACCGACCAGCCGGGCTGTCCAGCCGCGCGGCGAGGGCGGGCCGAGCTTTGGTGGGATCTGGAGAGACAGGGAGACAAAGAGAGGGCGGCACAATGCGGGGGGAGCCGGGGAGCGGCGCGGGGAGGGCGAGGGGCGCCGAGGGCCGGGCCGGG
>JAWWLV010000158.1:15831558-15850125 GCA_035041135.1 Platyrinchus mystaceus | reverse complement strand
GATGATAACTTAGTTCAATAGAAGGTGGTAAAAATGCTCAGCTCTTGTCCACCTATGCCAAAAAGCAGCTGATATCAGCACAAAGAAGTGTTATATTAGTGCGACTGAAAGACAGAAATCCTGTTTTAAGAGTGCAGAGACAGAGCTTAGAGTGTTTCGTTGCGGTGGTGGAGTGTTAAGAATTCTCTATGAGGACAACAACTTCAGAAATAAATGCCAATAAGCTTACTGACCAAACTAAGACATAACATACTATCAACTCAAAGGGAAGTCTCAGTTGTGAACAAAAGAACTCAAAAAGAAACCAAGGCAGGAGATTATGGATAGAGCAGTGGTAATAAAAGGGCTCATAAAATGGTGTCAAATGATGTCTCTCCTGAGAGACTAAACTGAGTACCACACACAAGATAATGAGTTATACCAAAAAGTATGGTATTTCTAAAAAGGAAGAACTGTTCTGCAATGGACAAAGTGTCAAACAATACCAGGAGCTGTCACTAAAATCCCATTAACTGTTAAGCACTGAGAGGTGGTGATGAAGTTCACGGTTCTGAAAAATGTAAGGAGATGAATAAATGTTGTAGATACAGTGGAATAACTTTGCCTCTATTCTATTACTGAGCAACTTTTTTTCTAAAGGAAAAACAACTGAAATTGAGTAACAGGTCACAAATCCCTGTAGGCTGCAGGGCAAAAAGCAAATCTTGCCTTCAAACAACCAAGTGTCCTCTTTATGCAACATGAATTAATTTCTTTGGACTTTAGATACCTCTAGATACAATTCCTGTATCTCTGGGGGGAAAGATCATCTTCCAGCACATCTGTGGCTTATAATGAGCTTTCTTCAATATGAGAACTAAACAAATCAACATGACAGAAGACACATTTGCTTGGAGGTCTTTCTTTCTTGTTTTAATATAACATATAAAACCCAAGAGAACAGTGTCCTGAAGCTCCTCACCTGAGTAGTTGCTAATCCATTACTGATGTTGAATCCATTGATAGTAATCTGAATTTGCCCACGATTAATCATCTCAATGACAGCTTCTGCAATGGTGTTCATGGGGATGACTGGCATACTGAGGGCAGCATTGCCATCGGCATTTTCACAGCTGTCAGGACACTTCATCTACGATACATCACACAAGTGTCAGAGACAGGACTTCAGACTGCACACAGAAACTTGGGACTTCAGTCCCTAACACTGTACACAGACAAGAGCAGCTCTCACCTTAACAATTTTGACATCAGGAAGGCTGTCAAGGAAAGCCTTCAGGTCAATGCCATTCAAAACAATCCTGTTATCATAAATATGACCATTGGACTTGAAATCGATGACTGCTTTTTTCTGTTAAAAAAAAATGATTTAAAAAAGTTAAATCCCCAACCAGGTGCCACTTAAGTGCCATTTTATAAAGACAGCTGTGAAAGATGCTTCTTGCCCTGTCTTCCAACGTACCTTCAGATGGGGGAACATGTTGGCGTGGTCTCCAATGAAGAAAGTGTTTGGCATGTAAGCTAATTTCTCTGAATACTGCTCAGCCACCTCAACTGGGGAAGTTTCTTTATCTGTGATGATGTAATCCATGAACAATGCCCCACTGGTTCCAGGATATCCGAGCCACATTGCCTAAAAAACAAGAAAGCAAGGCTACAGTTTCAGGTGCATTGCGAAAATAAAAGAAGTTTAAAAATCTGTAACTTTAAGTTACATTTTCCACCTACAGATTCAAGTTCCTTCTTCTGCTTTATCAACTGAAGATCAACCACTAACTCCAAACTTCACAACCAAGACAGTGAACAGTCTAAGGATGTTCTAAAATTCATCCCTCCAGCAAAAGCTGAAGGATCCAGAACACTAACCACGAGCAATTACAGCTCCTCTGAGCTGAGACAATTCCTGGAATCTAGAGTGACTCCGATTCAGGTTGCTCCTATTCTCCTTCCACAGGCATTTTAGAAAATCCTTAGTCTAAAAAAGGAGCTTTGACATTGATTCTGACTTATGGTAACTAGAATTTCATTAAGACTGAAGAGATTAAAACCCAACAACTCGATCAATTGCTTCAAATACCCTTTCTTTGTTCTCACTACAGCAAGACAGCCAGTGGTACAGAAACATCCTAGAATTAAGGAATCCTCTCTCAGGACATCCTCAATTGTCCATAAAGCACACAAAAAACCCCCAAACTGCTGTTCTTAAACAGAATGATAATATTTGTCTTGAATATTCTAAGCCTCAAGTCTCTCTTGACTACTATCAATATGAGCCTTCAATGTTCATTCCATTCTGCCAGAAAAAGAGCAGCTCTTTATGCTCAAGGGGGTTTTTTGGAGATACAGAGCCCTGTGATTTAGTTACCTGAATAGGTGCTGGTCTCAGGGCAAATAACTCATTTCGGGCTCCTTTGGTGTAGCCGTTCATGTTAATGAGGATGTGTATCCCATCCTGATGGATGCGATCGGCTGCCTTTCCATTACACGGTATCTGAAGAATAAACAAAGACAGAAATAAAAGTTCTTCCTGTTTCCAGCCTCTCAGTAATAAATGTGGTTAGTCACCAGAGTACCAATGGATAGATGTCAGGGCATTAACACCAATACATCTACAAATTCCAAATTCTCAAGACTGACATCAGCCTATTTCATGAAACGACTGCAACTAAAAATCTCAAAACTACAGGTTGACCTCTTGATCTTTTAGGCTTGCATCAAAAACAGCTCACCTGAGATAAGTCAATGAAATGATTTGCTTCAGCCATCACTTTTACACGGAAGTTTGTCCCATCATCAGGACTCAGGGCATAACAGAACACCTAGAACAGGAGGCACCAAAAATTCAGTATTTGCAACAACCTGCCCACACAATAACTGTGCTATAAAACATACGGTATTGCAACTTTAAATTGTATCTAGTATCATACAAATCATATTAATTTGTGTGGCATTTGCCAGTTGAGAAAGAAAGAAAAAAAAAAAAAAGACACTGAGCCTTTTTTTGACACATCTGAAACAGGGCCCAGTTTTACCCAGTTCTGGTGCCAGAGTGTGGCACTGCACCCTGCACAAACATACAGACATTGTTCTCATCAGTGCAAGAGAAAGCACTTTTAACAGACAGATTTGCACAAGCATTGAATTCTTCAAGAATGCCTTCTACAGGACACCTTTGAAGGTTTAATTGGTGAGAATCATAATTATGACTCAGGTTGAACAGACAAGCCTTGTGGGGAAGCTTTTTAACAGTGACTAATTCTCCCAATTAAGAAACTGCAACTGTATCTGAAAAACAGACAGTTGACAGACTATATGAAAGAGCATCTTTAGCCAACCTAGGACAGACAGACAGAGAACAAACAGAAACCAATATGCAGAGAACTTACCATGCAAGATAATACCATGGTCTTAGTAAAATAATAGATAACTATTTAGTATTTAAATTAAGCTCTGTAGAGCTTTATAAACCTAGAACATGAAAGACAGGCCTTTGTCCCATTTATCCTTGAATCAGCTCAAGACATTCTCCCCACACCTCTTGTATTCAGACCACCAATTTAATTCTTCCAGGAAAAAACCTATTAGTCACAATTCAATCATGTGGCCTGGTCACAAAAATTTCAGACTGAAGACTTCATGACCAGAAAAAAGCAAGAAGGTAAGAGAAAAAAAGCTCCAAAACAGAACAAACAAAAAGAGTAACAAAAAGCACTTTTGCAAGAAAAAAATACTTAAAACCCTTTACAAAAATAAGCTAATTTGTATGACTTGGAAAACAGGAGCTCAAAACTGAGGCAATTTAAGACAGTCATGGGACAAACAACGTAACTGGAAATGAGTTCTATTTCCAGACTCAATCCCTTAACATGACACCCACATAAATACAGACGTGACTGTGTTCAGCATTACTAAACTGTATATTCTCCTTCTGCAGAAAGCATAGGGAGTCACTGTCCTTTGAAAAAGAGGTAACCAGACCAATCTGAAGTTCACATTTGTGACTCAGGTACCCTAGAGAAAAAAACGCAGCAGCAGTGCGAACAAAAACCAGGTTCAGAACTGCAAATCAAGTAACCAGGCAGCAGCACCTTGATGCCAATTACAGCCATATTTAAAGCTTTAAACGTGCCATTTGTGTTTTTTACCTCAAATTTGTCTGGGTTATGCATGCCTGGAATGGACTGCATTAGGTGTGAGGTTGGATGGTTTCCAAAATCAGAGCTCACGTAGCCAATACGAAGTCGACCTTCGCTGGCCTTCAAATCCTTGGGATGCTCATATGGTGGCTTGTGAAGAACATTAATCTGTCAAGAAAACAAACACAACTGTTTACAAACTCAGGAACCAAAACCAAAATCTAAACAGAGGGACCAAAAAAGCCCCTATGAGTTTGTAGAATTAGCCTTATTACACAAAGTACTCCAAAGCAGAATCACAACAAAGACTCAAGGACAGTCGTGCCTTGCCCCAAGAGCCCATCAAACACAAAAGCTCTTCGCTGGAGGCAAGGTGAGGTTCCAAGCACTATGGATGCTGGAACTGGCCAATCAATACTCTCACACAGCTGCCTGAAGCTGCTGTTAGGGAAGAGTTTTTCCCTCCCTCCATTTTTCAAAAATGCCCCTCATGTGTACTTTGGAAAACATGATGAGCAACACTTTGTCCCATCTCTTTATGTGTCAGTGACTCAGAAAGCTTCCAGAGCTAATACTACGTGAGTATTTAATTCTGAGTAGGAACAGGCAAAGCCACAAAGTACTTCAATCACAGTGGGCCTGTATAAAACTTCCTACCTTGTCCAGACAGAGATTTCCATGTCTCTCAGCAATAGCCTTCCTAAAACTGTGAGAAAGGGGATACAGCATGCTATGATGTGGGTGGACAGAAGGCAGTCTGTTTTTCTCCAGCTGATCAGCTACAATGCTAACCAGCTTCTTCATCCTTTCATCATAGTCTGTCCAGTCACAGACAATCTAAAAAGAAAAAAAAAGGAAAATGTAAAGAATATTAAGACTACAGCTTCCTTTTATCCCTATATTTCACACATTGAGATTAATGTTTCTTCCAAAAATGTGGGGACTTCAGTAGTTACTGTTGATGACTGTATAATCTTATCTTTTGATTTAAGACTTAAATCTAACCCTTTTACATTTAAATTAGTACTCAATTCATGTGATCAAGCTTAGCATCTGCTGGAGAGGAATCCTAAAAACTACAACCAAAGCCCCATCTCCCTCACCTGCAAACAGTGAGCCAGGTTGCAATAGGCATCTGGGAAATCAGGTTTCAGTTTCAGAGCGGTTCTGTAAGAGGCGATGGCTTCTGGTATATTCCCTGAATCCTGCAAAGGCACAGAGATGAGTCAGCAGGTAAAAATATCCTCAGGGTAGCAACTCACAGTGCCCCACCACACTTTTCTAGCAGTGAATCATTCGCATGTGCTACCTTGTGAATCGAGGCCAGGTTGCTGTGGGCATCAGCAAAAGCTGGGTTTATCTGAATGGCACGGGTGTAGCACTGCAGAGCTCCTTGGACATCCTGCATCTCCTTCAAAGTGTTTCCCATATTAGAATAAGCGTCTGCAAACGTGGGGCTGATTCTGAGAAGTAAAAATAATATGTCATGAGCAAGAAAAGCTCCCTCTCCAACGAGAAACCATACCCAGGGCTTTTTGCTTTGCAGAGCAACCACATGAATTAAAACAAGCTACTGTAAGTCACCTTCTGTATAAATCTGGGATGCTTTCCTGTTAGGAATGGCTGGGACTATTACAGAGTATCCATTTACCTAATTGCCTCTTTGTAATGCATCAGAGCCTCCTGCAGCTTTCCCTGCTGTTGCAGGACACTTGCTAAGTTTGAATGTGCAGCAGCAAACTCTGGAAACACCTGGAATAAAAAGTTGACACTGTCTCTCAAACGCCACAGGCAGACCGTAACAAAAATACTTGGTGCAGTTATTACTCTTCTTTTTTATACATGTATTTAATATATTTTCTTACATTTAGGTCTCCAAGCAGAAAGTCCTCTACTTAGGAGCGCAGAGGGAAGAACCCCTATGTCCTATCCCACATTCCCAAGTGGAGTTACCCAGCTCTCCCTCCCATTTGGCTTTACCTCAAGAGCCTTCCGATAAAGACGGACGGCTTCCTCGATATTGCCCTGCTCCCGTTTGATGTTCGCCAGGTTGTTCAGAGAGTCTGCATGAGTGGGGCAGAGCCGAAGGGCTGTATTGTAGCATTCTTCTGCTTCCACCACCTTCAAAAAAAGGGATCCAGTTAATTTGGTAACACTTATTGTAAGAGCCCTGTTTGCGAGATGCCACGATACAATCGCTTTTAAGGCTCAAGGTGGAGACTTCATCCCATCTTAATAAAGCTGGTGACAGCTGGTGTCTAAAAAAAAAACCATTCACTGTGATTTTAGAAAGGAATAGAAATGCTCCTTACACTGCCTTTCTCCTTCAAGGCATTGGCCAAGTTGCAGTAGGCATCAGGGAAGTGGGGCTGGAGCTCAATAGCCCTCCTGTAGGTGTCTATTGCCAGGTCTATCAGGCCTTGCTCATAGTACACACAGGCCAGGTTGCCGTGCACAACGGCGTGGTTTGGACTCAAACTCAAGGCTCGCAGATAAGCTGCTACAGCTCTGTAACAAACAGATAATAAAGAGAAGGTGAACAATCATCCCCAGAGCAGAGATTATACGAATTATATTTACCCTTGTTACAAAAATGACCCCCAGAAAAGCCCCCAGCTTGAAAGGATATGGATCATTAACACACATATCCGTCCTATTAAGATGTTAATAAAAACACAGAGGAGTATTGTCTGAATTAAAAGCTTGATCACAGGAAGAATTACCATTTTTCATGATATTTTAAAGCTAGGCTGAATTCTGTAATGATTGGTAGACTAGAAGAAATGCTTGGTAAAATAGAAATGTCTTCCTCCAACTTGATGCCGCATAGTGAACAACAGAAGTCTTCAGGAAAACAAGTTTTTATCTACTTTTTTAAAACATTCTTCATTACTAGGAAAAACTTCTTTTCCTCTGTTCCATTTTTTTTCAGTTTATTATTTGAGTATAACAAGATAAACAGTATCATGTCTTTTACTCTCTGCACTAACCTACCATGATTTACTGAGACTTCAAACGTCACTTTGTTCAAAGGTGAGATCTTTAATTATATGCTCCTATAGCACTCCTATAGCTCCTATACATAAATGGCTGAAGTAATCAAATTTCTAGGAAAATCATAACAGTATACATAGTAAGTAAATAGTCAAAAGGTGATGTAAAATCTAAAATGAAGAAACATGCCCGTGTTTGGCCCATTAATTTGTGGTTACATCAGAAATCACTGAATGATTGAGACTGTGTGCAGTGCAACTAGACAGAATTAATTAGCCTGTTCCCTGCAAGCTTTTATTAAATTTGGGGCCACAAACCACAGCTACCAGAAATTATAAACCAATTAACAGATGCAATATGGTACATTGCATGTAAACAACACAGCCAGGATCTCTTGCCATAAACAGAAGATTGAAGTATCAGATTAGAGGTCTCAGAACAAGTCAGTTCAACAAGACAGCAGCGGTGTTGCAACCCAAGGCAGTAACATGATGCCAACACGTCACAAATACAGAATATTCAATCATGCTGAGCTGAATTCCAGCATTTCAGTTTGTCTCACATAGTAGGGAGATTTTAGAAGGGACACACTTGTAAATCATGACCTGAATCACATAATGAAAACAGAAATTCAAGCATTCCTGCCTTTCTTGGACACCTTAACCCTCCCCAGCCTTAATTTCAAGGCTGAATCAGAAACTCTCACTTTTGACAACATATTAACTACAAAAAAGCAACATGAAGGAATACATTCCACAGGACTTTTTGTATTTTTCTTAAATTCCAGTAGCCCAGTCTGTCTGCACTTCAATGCCATTTGCTTGCTCAGCCTACAGCTGAAGTCTTTGCTACCCCTGTCCAAAGACACTGCACATGAGGAACATAATCTGCATCTTGATACATCTGACAGGCCACAGAGAGCAATAATACTGATCTGCTTACCTGTCAAATATCCTTGCCTCCTTCAGAACATTTCCCAGATTGATGTAAGCATCCAAAAAATTTGGGTCAAGTGTAACAGCCTGAAAATATTTTTGAAATAACAGTTTTGAGCATTAACACAAAAACATTCTCTATGAAACTCAGTTGTTTGTTGTTTTTTTTTTTTTTTAATTTGATAAACATAACCTGTAAGCATCTAAGACTTCATCAATAACCTAGTAAGGAAGAAAAACTTTTGAAATCCTAGGGCAGTTCTAAATGTATCTCTCTAGTAGCATACAGGGAATCTGAAACATCAGCAAGTAAAAAAATCAGTTAACACTGAGTGTTAACTAACAGTTCTCCAATACCAAAATACTTTTGTTATCTGCAAGCAGAGAACTGCACGTACATTAAAATCTAGCAGAGATTTTAATCAGTTAAAATCAGGCAGTTACCTTTTCAAAGTGATGAATTGCAAGCCAAATTTCTCCTTGGGCATTGAAAACACAGCCAAGATTACTCCAAGCCACTGCAAAGTTTGGTTGAGTCTCAATTGCTTTTAAGTAACAGGCCTTGGAATAGTTAAAGAAGAGAGATACAAGGGAAGGGGAATATTTGTAAAAAAAGAAAAAAAATGAGAGAAAACAATTGTTAGTATGCCTTCTCTAACCAGCCAAAAGTGACCCTGCAGTATAGGCTAGCTTGCGCCAAAACTAATGCGCTGCAAACTGTTGTTGATCCTGCGCCAGCGCAAACCAAAACCCAGGTGCAAGCCCACCATTTTTCAGTTATGCTGACAGCAAACAAATGTTCCTTCAGACGCCAGGTCGCCACAGAAATCGTCTCAGCAATAGTTCAAGTAGTTCACCAGAAACATCTGCCGCCCTGACGAGCGTAAAAACCAAAAAAATCACCACCACGTTAAAAAAAAAACCACCACGGCTCGGGAGCAAAATTGTGAAATACTCTAAATCAGACAGAAACTACTCTGGGAAAAAAAAAAAAAAAAATCAGAAAAAAATATTAAAAAAGATGGAGCCACTCCACAGTTTTAAGCGTCCCTTGTCAAACGAGATGACACGCCCAACCCCGTAACTCGTTTCCCGGTTTCACCAGATGCATTTTTTTTGGTCACCTTGCAGCTTCAAAACCTCAAATGACAGGATTGCATGAAGGTTTAGGTCCCTGTAATGCAAGCGCAAGAAATCGCTGCGCATCCTACCCAGCACGGCGCCACGCTATCGCTGCGAACTGCTTGGCTCTAGTGATGGCCCCAAGGTGCAGTGAACGGCCAACCGGAACCATTAATCTACCAGACAGGCCCACACAAAAAAAAACCAACCAACTCTGCTCGTTAAATTTGGCGTCTGCACTCTTAAAACGCGTCAGAACCCAATTCCGTCCAAAGGGCCACAGCCTGGAGCTCGGGCGGCCGCCCGATCCGAGATTAATCATCCAGCCGACCGTTCACGGGGGCTGGAATCGCACGCAATGCGCGTTACCGCTGCGCAGCCTTTGCGCTACTGCAGGATCACAGCGCATCATCAGAAGAGCAGAACGCTGCAATCCAAACAAAGAAGAAAAAAAGGAAAAAAATGAACAACCAGAAGAGTTAGAAGCTTTTTTTACTATTAACTAATCTCCAATTATTTCTTTAAAAAATATTTTAATTTACTTTTACTTTATTTCTTTGAAAGAATTTGTGGCTAATAGTATAAAATATTCTTACATTACTTGCTTGTAATTAAATATTTTAAGCTGTTTCTGAAGCCACAAGACAGAAGATTCAGGCATGGAGGCAAATGGTTTTGCTGTGGCAGTTACAAACCCGTTACCATATTTCTCATCATGTGACTTTTCGGTGCGTTCCTTGCTGGAAGAGGAGGAGGAGGTGTGTGTCTGCCCTAGATCCAGGCCTCGAGCTCCCTTCAGCGAGGCACCTTACGCATGGAATAGGAGGTTTCACCCACCTGAAACCTTCTAAATACAATATCAGTGGTGAAAAACCAAAAACAAGAGAGAAAATAAAACAAGATCATTAGTAAGAGTTCAACAAAGCAATTGCATTTTTTTGGATATGTCTTAACACATGGGAATGAGGATAATCTGTCTGTAACAAGGGAGACATGCAGAAGGGAGAGGGTTAATCGGGCAATTGCATACAGCAGGGACTTTTTTTTTTTGGAAGAAAGGCTCTGAAATATCTACAAAGAAATTAAATTTTAGTTCAAACTGTAAGGAATCTGCTGGCTTGATCTTTCAAATGGACTGATAACCAAAGAAACACGTTGCAATTTACTCGAGATGTTTTTCCTCGTTTATTAAGTTCTCACAAAACGGAATAACACTTTCAAACTAGGGTGTCTCCAGAGCTCTGAAACAAAGAAGTCAGCAACCTAAGGCAGGCGCAGTGTCTTGGCCTATACCAGTCACACTAAAGCTGCAGTGAAGTGCAATTCATGTTAGCTGTCCGCTTGGTGGGCCGAGAACCAAGTGTCTCAAAGACTGCTCAACTCCGAATGCCGCTACAGAAATGGTTTCAACCTGGATCCGACCAAATCAATCCGGCCGCCCTAGGATGGTACACGCATCCAAGTTGTTCAGAGGGAATCAAAACAATGCTGAACTTTGAGCCTGCGCTCCCCCGTTACCCCAGAAAGCTGCCACCCCTCCCCAAAACGGTGCTGCAGCCAAACAGACAGCTACGCTGTTCATACACTCCACTTTGAGCATGCGCGTGGGGCTCGGAGTGACAGCCGTGGAGCCCAGAGGGGTTCTGATTTCTCCACACTCCTCACCCCTGCAGCGCGGACGCGTAAGGTGGCTTGTAACAAGTAAAAATTTCTTTCTGCAATCCGAATTTTAAAACTGTGCCAAGAATTTGAAACTCATCTTGGGTGTTCGAATTCTCAGTTTAGGAAACGCACGACTGCTAGAAGCCACCTTTCCACTACAGCAAGTTTTCTTTTGATCAGTTCATTTACCAAACAAACCAGCTTTGTCCTTCCGATTTCTTTATTTTGGGGGAGGGGAGAGGGAAGACATGAAGAAAAGATATTGGGGGGTGGGGGTAGGGGGGTGGTGTGTGTCGCATACTGCAGCTATTGATTATTTACTAGCCTTTCTTCCACTATCAAGGGAAGGGAAAAGTTAAAAGAATAAAAATCTTTAAAAGCCAATATTACAAGGTAACATTTGGATAAGTTTCTTCTCCACTTACAAGCCACAAAGGACTTTAGAAGAGCAGCATTTTCAATAGCACCTGCATCGTACAGGGATCTGGAGCTAACCACAGGCTCTCTGCTTGGCACCAGCAGGCAAGCCTCAGATCTGAAGGACTGTTACTTATTTCCAGATGAAAGCATGATGGAGCCCCTGCCCAATACTTCAGAATGGTATCAGATAGTCTAGTTCAGCAGCAAGGCTTGGTAATTTTCCATTTCTTGACTTAAAACCAACTTTTTAAACATGGACATGCCATATCTTGCCCTGCAACTACTCTGGGGTGTTTCAGTGCCTTCAGTTTTCAGGAGTTTCTCGGACTGTCTGTAGATCAACGCAGCTTTGAAGATTTGGTGCAAAGTTCAAGTGTTCAAAACACTGACGTTTACATGTATTCTACCCAACACCTACCTTGGCTTCTTCCAAGCGACCCAGGGCTTTGAGCAGGTTCCCCAGGTCACTACGAACACAGTACAAGTCCTGAAAAGTCAAAGTCACACCATCAGCTTCAGGACTCCAAAGGTCTTCACAGAGAACTTGCTAAGGAATGCCCCAGTCCACCAAGCTTATTTTAAATTCTTAATAAATGCAGCGCAAACGTAAATTGTTTTTCACACAACACACGATCTGACTGAATTTAGTACTGTAAAAATAAACTATAAGGAATTAAAAAAGTAATCTCTCATACAAATCCTCTTTGTACAGAAACATAAAAGAAAACCGTAAACAAACGCTCCCCCCCAGCAGATTAAGTCCTTTTTGCCATATGTAAGTATTTGAAGTCCCTTTTTTTTTCCCCTCCCAAACCATGACTTTAAAGCTCCACTCTTAAGATACATCATTATTATTATGGCTTTTCAATAGATATATAAAGTGATTTTGCTTTCTGTATCCCTAAAGCAGTTTTTCTCCCTGTTTTGCCCACTAATCCATCCAACAGCTCTGCCACATGTTCTTGTTCTTTCATTTGTCTGAAATGAAAGCACAGCCTGCAATTGCATTATCTAGCAGTAAAGACCACAGAGAATGGAGACATTCTGTCAACACTAACAAAACGATTTTCTAACCTAAACAAAACTCAACTCCTGTAAAAAAACCACCATCTCACATTACTTTAACCAGTGCATGAAATCAACTGGTCACACCATTTAGCATAATAAGGCAGACAAGCTCAGGTAGGGTGAAGAACACAGAGAAATAAGATTCTGAGCTTTAGTTGGACTGGGTTTGCATTTGCTTTTCCTAAGGAAAATGACAGATGCACACCCATGCTGCATTTAAAGTACTTTTTGTCAAAATGTATGACAGAGCAGCAAGCAGGTACCTTCAACATGCTGAGCAGAACTATAAAACCTTAAGGGAGCCATGCAAAACGAACAGAGGAAAGCAGTCTGAGACAATGCTTACTAAAAATGGCAGTTTGAAACAGATACAACCAAAAATCCAAACACCAGATCAATCTTATAGGAGTCACTTATAGACAGATACTCAGTTTCAGCCAATGAAAATTAAAAAGGATGCTTCTGTAAACGAGTCCACAATGGAAATCTAACACAGGAAATTCTCATCACCATGAAATCTCTGACTCTGGACTAAAGTAATACCTGACAATTTTTCAAGATCTCACATTCACATCTAAGCATTGGCTGTCTCACTGTAATACCACCTTAAAGCACACAAAGCTAAATATGAGGCCACTCCCTGAAACTTCTGACTTGAGAGAAAAAATCCCTTGCTTTTCTGTTCTCTGAACAATACAGACAAGTGTACAACAGCAGCCCTTACTGCAATATACTGCAATCCAAAACTTTCTGTGACAGAAGCCCTTCAAAACTCCTCAAGAAAAGTATTAACTAGATCACTGAGTTCATGGTGTACAGACTGGAAGGGTTATCACTTGTTCATTCTTCGAAAGCTGCTATTTTTGTGTCCTGGGACAGCAGTAAAGGATGGACTTCAATAAAATAAAGCATTACTTACAGGGTTGTACTGAAGGGCAGACACGTATGCCTGTACTGCTCCTTCCATATCACCTGCAGCTACCAGTGCAGCAGCCAAATTAATATATCCATCAATGAAATCTGGTTTGAGGCGCAGGGCATGTCTGTAATGTTCAATGGCCTCCTGCAGCTGTCCACGTTCCTTGTACACATTGCCCAGATTGGAATATGCTTCGGCCAACAGCGGGTTCTGTTTAATAGCCAAAGTGCTGAAGTGAGCAGACCTGGAGAAAATGGGACAAGTTAGCAAAAAAAAAACCCACCAAAACACAAACCCACAAAGCAAACAAAAAAACCAAACAAACTCACCCTTGACATTCAGTGTTTTGTCTGTTTATCTAGTTAATCTAATGAACGTTCATGCTTAAGCAAGCCAAACACAAAGCCAACAAATCTGGACTTACAGAGCTGTCTTGTATGTTTATGGTCCCAGCTTAAACTCTCATCTCCCTGGTTCCCATTTTAGATTTGACTGAACAAGGACAGCTCTCATTGACAGAAGAGCTCAAGTTGCCTCACCAAACCTGAGCTTAACACACTTGGAGAAAACACTACAGGAATCTTGTGAAGCCTCTTACAACAGATTTATGCTTTAAGCAACATTCCCCTTGATAGTGTTTTGAAGAAGCAGGCACAGCTTACACGTAAAATGTTGTTGTATCCTCACCCACTTCATTTTCCCATATCTGAGCTGTTATTACAGCTTCATTCAAAAGCCTATATAAAACAGATCTAGTCAAAAGTTCTTACTTCCTTCACCAGCAAACCTGAGCTTACAGCTCGAACAAGTAAAGTTCAAAATGCTGGAGGCGCAGAGAGCAAGATCAGGAATGGGAAAGCAGGGAGAACATGGGGACAACTTTCAGATCACAAAACCCCTTTACTAAAAAACCCAACAAAATCCAAACTACCAGCTTATACTGCAGGTGGAACGACGGTTAAATCCTGCCAGCGCACACGAGCGCGGCCGACGCTCCGACGTTCGCGCGTACGATATTCAAATGACGTGAGGACACTGGCAAGGTCTGCTGTTAAAGCTGCTGAGTCCACATTTGTATCTCTCTTACCACAACACAGCTCAGAGAGGGAGAGCCCTACCTGTCCAGTCGGCGACACTGGAAGTGAATGGATGACAGCAGCAGGAGCACCCCCGTGTTGTCAGGCTCCTGCCTCCAGAGCTGCATGCAGTGTCTCTCTGCTGCTTCAAAGTCTCCTGCCTGATACTCACGGTGAGCCAACTCCGCTAACCCTTGGAAGGAAAGCATACGTTTCGTTGGTTCTGGAGAGTCACCAAAACATTTAGAAGGGGGGAAAACAAAAAGTTAGATGATGGGAACAAAACAAAAACAACAAAACAAAACAATGAAAAAAAAAATGTACACAAACGAAGGATGAAAATGTTTGAAATTATATAAAGTACGTGGCAGGTGACGGTTGGAGCTCTCAAGTCTTCATGCACCAATCTTTTACCATGGAATTTCTAAAATTATCTGTACAGGTGCATGGCTTGGTCAGCTAATAACAGGCAAAATGCAGACTGTAACCTCTGTGAATAAATATCTGTAAGTCAACCTTTTCCTTTATTCTAAAATACATTTAAAGGAACTCCTGTCATGAGATGGTACTTTGGTTCATAATAGTGGAAGTGCTGCTAACAGAACAATGATTCTCACTCTCCCCCAAGACTGCAAATTCTATGCTTTGCAATGTTAAAAATAACTTCTAACAACTTAATAGGGAAATGAAGGACAGGAAACAAAGACTTAAAAGGACTTAACAAAACAGAGTTTTGATGTGAGTAGTGAAAGTCCTAAAAAAAAAAAAAGGGGGGGGGAAATGGCTACCATTCCTTCAATCCTCCATAGTCCTACACTTTCTCCAAGGAGTCAAATCCCTTCAAAGATAAAAAAGAAATGGCCTTGGAACAATGTCTGATGAGAGACAAACACACACTTCAATGATTATGCAACTGGCCTACAGGAGGAACCACTGAACAGGCAGGGTACAGGAAAGGAGTTACTGCTCCTGGAGGCTTAGCTGGAACAGGAGTGACAAAATGCTTTTAGTATTTAATACCCAACTGTGGAGAACAAAATACTTAAATAAAACACCACCTGTTTTACACAGAACAACCTTATGTGTGAAAAGTAAGTTATTTCTTACAAAGTAAGGTTCTTCATTAAAATACAGACAAGTGCAGCTTGGAAAAAAACCATAACCATTCATCCTAGAAAGAACTGTTGGCCTTCCAATTCAAGCTTTATACCAATAGCTCTTACTATTAAAAGGTTTGATTACTGCCAGTGTCTCTCATTTTTCCCCCTAAAGCCCAACATTTTCAGTACTTTGCAGTCACTTAATTCCGTTCATGAAACACTTCCCACCTGGACCTACTGAGTTTTAAAATTCTGAATTTAAATGAAACATATAAATCTTTCCATTGTCTCTGTCAGTGGCAACAACTGTTTCACGGTAAATTGGAGCTAGCAAAGCCCCTCACTTAAGACACTTGACAAATTAGTGACCAAGTATCTTCATCCAGATTAGATTCCTTGTTTTCTAGGAGCCCAGATTAACAGTTTCCAAACCCTGAATAAGGGCAAAGTGGACTTCAGTGGCTGGTTAAACCTAATGGCAAAGATAAAAAGATACAACTTTTATTCACCATGAGAATGTTGAATCATGGTTGCAAACCACACCATTTATAAACGGTGCTGACAATAATAATGGTACTGGAGCACCAACAGACTGTTCCTCGTTCTGTCCTGCTGCTGTTATCAGGTTTAGCCCCTCTGGCAGTGAGTGTATTTTGCAAGTTCTGCTGATGGCACAAACACAGGGAAACCAGACAGAGGAAAAGCAACTTGTGAACTTAATAATTTCCTCTTAAAATACATTTCTATTGTGTAATTAAATTTCAAAGCTAAAAATAAACAAACAATCAAAAAACCCCAACCACTACCAAAAGTTTACACTCCGATCCTCATGACCACTTGGAAACAAGTTTCCAACCATTATCTAAATGCTACATTTTTCCTACTTTAAGCAAATGAAAGTCAAAATAAAGTTGTAGCTCCCAGGGCAGGAAAGCAGGTGGTGCGGAAATCTGTATTTAACACCTTGGAATAAGAGCTGCTAAGAAAAGCAACGAAACAAGAGAAACACTAACGTGTTCTTTCATCTATCAACTGCCTCTATTTACAAAATAATTCCACAGCTCACTACCAGAGACAGAGCAAACTCAAAGGGTGGTAATCTACCCCCAAGGCAGGGTGTTAGGAACGATCCTCAAGTTCACCCAAAAGCAGGAAGATAACAGGCACACCACAAAGTTCAGAACGAGCTCAACTTTTAACAGAGGAAAAGTTATGCAATGCCAAGTACCCATAACACAGCCCATCAATGGATGCTCACTGAATTAATTTGTAAAGAAAAGAACTGCACTGAAGAGTCACAGCCAGGAAAACCCCTTATGGATTCCTGCATAAATGAATTTCTGTACCTGGGCTAACTCGGGCTGCATGCTTTGACTGTGACCTTGGAAAACTCCAGCATATGCTGTGACAATGACCTTCCCTGAGGCTTCCAGAGAACACAAGCAAAACAAAAACCTGCACACAACCATCACAAACATACCTAAGGCCATTTTCCCTCTAGAAACACGGTCCTAAACACTTGCTCGTGCTCAAGCTCGGGTTTAGATGCAATCTGGGCTCCCAGAGGAGCAGTGCTCACCTCCCTGTGGGAGGGGTGAGGATGAGCACAGGGCTCTCCCCCACGTGTCGTTCTCACCTCCACAGATCCAGGATACCTAAGGATGCTGCAGCCTCGCTGACCCGACACCCGGTCCTGGCTAAAGAGCAATGAAACACCGTATTGCAGCACTTTCTCATGTCACTGCCATTTATCTTCACATCGCTATCTCCACACTGGATCCCGTCTCTCTATCCAGAAATCCTCCTTTCCTCAAGACATCGTTCCAGCTTTCTACACTCTTCCTCCTGTCTGGTTACAGAAAGCCTCAAAAATCTGGGGGATAAAGCTGTGTTGTGCTTTCATCCTTTCAATAAGCATAACACTTCTTTTTCTCGGTGTACACACAAAGTCAGATTTCTCCTCTTGTCCGTCCCTCAAGTTCTGCATCTGTGAACTAAATTTAGGGCAGGATCCTTCACAGCTACAACACGCTATCTCATGGTTCAGAAAGGCCACAGAATCACAGAACGTGCCTGGCCTGGAAGTGACCTTAAAGATCATCTCGCTCCAATTCCACTGCCGCGGGCAAGGATCAGTGGACCTTCCATTAGATCGGACTGCTGAAAAAACTCCTGCCTGAGCGCAGCGAGCGATTCTGAAGAACCCAGCACACATTCTGGGTCAGGCTTTCTACCCTGCCTCGTCCCCTAACGCAGTCACCTGACGGTGCGATATAAATATAGCAGCGGGCCCGCGGCACCGACACCTCCCCGACACTCCCCCGGCAGCGGCTCCCGGGCTGCCCACGGGCAGCGCCCACCGCGGGCCGCGCTCGGGCCCCTCCGACCGCGGACCCGCACAGACCCCCCCACAAAGGCGGCAGCAGAGGAGCAGCCACGGCCGCGCCGCTTCTGGGAAGTTCCGCCGGCCGAGCGGAGAGCGGCCCCGGGGGGCGACAGCACGGCCCGGCCCCGGCGCGCCCGTCCGCGGGGGGGGTGGGGGTGTGTGTGTGTGGGGAGGGGGCGCGGCATCCCACGGTACCTGTGCTGTCCGCCACGTTCCCCACGGAGGTCGCCATCGGGGCGGGGGCCGGCGGGGCTGTGGCGGCGGCGGCGGCAGAAGGAGAGCTCGGCCGGGCCGAGCTGCCCGCGGTCGCGGCGCGCTGAGGCGGCGGACCCGAAATGGCGGCGGCGGCGGTGCCGAATGGCCGCGGCCGGGACTATCTCCGCGCGAAATAGTCCGGGCGGCGCCGGGGCAGCGCTGCCGGGGGGGCGCGGCGGAGGGATCTTCGGGCTCTGTGCGATAAATTCATATCCCTCCGCGCAGAGCGCTGCGCCAAAGGCGGCGGGACTGCGCGTGCGCCGCCACCGCCCCCTCCGGCACCGGGAAGCGCCGCACGTGGCCCCGGGACGGGATCGCTGTGGGACACCGGGACCTGTGGGGACACCGGGACGGGATCCCTGTGGGACACCGGGGGCCGTGGGGACACCGGGACGGGATCCCTGTGGGACACCGGGGGCTGTGGGGACACCGGGACGGGATCCCTGTGGGACACCGGGGGCTGTGGGGACACCGGGACGGGATCCCTGTGGGACACC
>JAWWLV010000158.1:15803368-15831458 GCA_035041135.1 Platyrinchus mystaceus | reverse complement strand
GGGACCTGTGGGGACACCGGGACGGGATCCCTGTGGGGACACCGGGGGCTGTGGGGACACCGGGGGCTGTGGGGACACCGGGGACCACCAAGGCACCACAGCCCCCCAGCACACCAGAGCTTACGGGGCAGATCAGAGCCCATTGGGACCCCAGAGCTTATGGGGGCCATCAGAGGTTATGGGGACACCAGAGGTTATGGGGGGGCATCCGAGCTGACGGGGACACCTGCACTCACCGGGGCGCAGAGGGACAGCGGCAGAAGGGTCTGTACCCCAAGGTGCGTTTCCGTGGGCTCTGCCATCCACACCGGGACTCCACACACAGCCCCGGGGTCCGCACGTGCTTTCCCGGGTGGCTGAAAGTGAGGGGGTCTCCGGTGAATTTGGCCTCAAATTACCAAATTCTGGTTTCTGGAACTAATTGCCGCTTAGAAGTGGGGCAGCTGTTGGGGAAGTGTCGAAAGTAGACAGGCAGTTATCAAAACCACTCAGGGGTGAGACATCAGATGCTGTATGTGTTCTCCCAAAGAAAAACCTCCCCTTTATGAAGTGAAAATTGCTTTATACTTGTTTATCAACAGCAGGTGCTTTATTCTGAGCAGGCTTTTCTTTTTCCTGACAGACATGAATGTATCCAACAGGCCAATATTTCTGAGGAATTGTTTTACATCTATAAAGACTGAACTGTATCTGGATGCTGGAGCTGGTACAGGCTACAACAAGCCAAGGCTTCAGCAGGACACGTGTGGCTAAAGCTTATTTTTCACCGTTCACTCCATCACATAACGTGTTTTATAACCAATCAAAATATTACATTAAAAAAAAAATAATCCGCTCGTTAACACGGTCCACATTACACTGTTCCTCACACCAAACTGGGACAAGAGACATTCAGGAGCCAAGAGTGGCCCAGGACAACCATCATCTCAGGAAAGGGAGTTTATTCATCCGAGTCCAGGTCACTGTCTCCCGCGATGGAATGAAAGTCCTCGCTGTCTTCCTCATCCTCAGACAGATGGACCTGACTTAACACACTCGGCCCTGAGCGCTGCTGTTCCTCCTCCTCCTCCTCTTCTGAGATCTCATACCCTCCAATACTGCTGAAACTCGTGTCTCTGGTATTGGATTTTGGGTCTGGTTCTTCATAGCTGCCGTAACTAGAAGAGAGAAGAGAGCGATTTTAAATGAGCTGCTGATACCAACAGTTCTGTATTTAACTCCTCAAGAAGTTCCTTGGCTTGAAGTCCTGGAGCACTCAGAACCACTGTGCACTTCAGTTCTGCCTCTGGCCAACTTTCTAAAATAAAAAAAACCGCACCAGTTCTCCAAGGAAATTCAAGTATCCCCCCCCACACACTCTGATACACTCAGGGCAGGAAAAACAGATCACTCCAACACCTTCTGTGTGTCACCTTCACTGCAGGCAGAAAGGCAGACAGCCTGTTCTCATCATCTTCTGCAGCATTTCCAGCTGACTGTTGTCAAGGTCCTGGGCTGGACTAACCACTGCCTGCCAGCACAGTTATCTGTACAATTATTAATTAGGCAAATATCAATAACAGCATTAAGGGACTGAACTCCCCAAGTAGAAATAGAACAGAGGATCAAATAACTGACACTACAGAATGTCCAGAGAAGGAAGAGTAGGTTGGTATTCTGTCAAATGCAAAAAATAAAGATGATATTGCTGTAATTTTCCAATATTGAAACTCCTTCTATAATACAGAATATGCATATTCCTATTTTTCTGGACTTCAACTAAGCAGCTGCCTTTCAAGTCAGGAGATTTTTAGAGAAAGGAAAAAAAGTCAATCAGCTAAATCATCTTTTAACTTCAAATCCATCTTGTAGCTTCAGATAACTTGTAAAAACCTTTATTTGCCCTGCTTTCAAAAACCACTGTGTACAGGAAATCATCTAACTTACAAGACAGAACTTACTTTTTTTTCTTTTTTTTTTCGTTTAACTAACAAAATTGTTAGGTTTTGTTAGTGAAAATCTAACAGCAGAACCAAGGCAGTAAGTAACAAATTGCAATTATGGTAATTATGGTTGCAACAGTAAAAGCAGTCACAAAATAAAGAAAAGATGTCCAATATTCTTCAGCTGTTTATGACGAACACTTCAAAAAACTTTCAGAGGAGGGGTTTTAAGAATTGTTTTTAAAAGGTTCTCAGCTCTAATTACCTGATATTGCTGTCCTCCATAACGTGAGATGTCTCCCCACCATCTCCTTCATAAGACATCATGCTTTCCTCATTGTCCATGCCCATCCTTGTGTTCTCTTGGAGAACGTGAGGCTGTTTAGGTCTCACTGCATTGGGCTCCACATCTGAGTCACTGCCACTCTCACTCAGCTGGATAGCTGTGCAATAAACCAGTGTTTGGTCACAAATAATTGTCAGAAGTCATTGCTAAATACCATTATAAGCTTTTCTGCATGACAAGTGTGTAGTAAAACAGAAACAATCTGAAGGAACCTCTGTACGCCTCTTCCAGTTCTTGATAACACTGCTTTAACAGCAACGTTTGACAACCCTGTTTCATATCAAAATAAATGTTGTGCTTTTACTAAACTGCCCATTCCTGGCTCTGCACACTAAATCTTACTCACAGTCTTTTCAGAACGACTTGCAGTTTCACTTTATGAAATACAATCAACAAGATCTTAACCCTGCTTTCTTTCGTGTCCGTACTTACAGAGTAAATTCCTATTCCACCTTGTTTCCAGTTCCACTCATGTTCACCCAGTTTTCTCATGTTGCCCCTTTGGTATCCCCCTTTTTGACCACTAAACCACCCAGTTATGTATCCCAGTTATGTTCTCTGCTCTCTACTGCACGTTTTTGTGATTGGAAGCATGAGATTAGCTGGGTTAACGAACAACCAGCTCCTATTCAACCTTTTATAAAAGAAGGACACTTACATGAGAAAGGATTGTCCCCCTCTTCATCACTCCCATCATCATCATCCTCTCCATCAGACATAAGCAAGTCTTCATAGAGGACACTGGCCTGGGGCTGCTGGGCTGATCCTTCTTCCTCATCAGCAAGGTCACCATCTGCATCTTCCACTTCCTGGGTCATACAGAACAGGGATGGTGAAGACCCAACAACATGCTGCCAACTTCTAGCACATGTGTATTATTTACCACGCTGTCCACTCTGAAATGTTCCCTCTTTTCACAGTGCCAACATTTCCAAACTGCATTTCAGAGCCTGAACGAGCACCGCTGTGTCTCGGGGTGGCTGACACGGCAGGCAGGTCAGCACGTAGACTGTGGCTGGGATTTCTGTAAATATACTCACTGGGGCTGGAGTCTTGGGCTTCCCATCATCATCCTCATCAAATCCTTCAATATCTACGTCAGAGTCCTCCTCACCCAGCCTGCCTCGCCCCTGGCGCATCTGAACGGGAACACAAACAGCAACAGCACTGAGGAAAGAGGTGAGTCAGGGGGTGTGACTGACACCTGGGCCACAGTGATGGGTGTGGGAGGACAGGAGGGGAAAGACAAAAAGAAAAATGCATGTGCATCACTCTCAGAGCAAGGATTCTTTTTTCTCTTTATTCCAAGATCAGAGAGCGCACAGTCTCCACACACTTTCACCTGATGTGCTGAACCTGACTACAGAGGTCACCTTTAGACCAGTTTTAGAACTTCTGCCCTAGAAAGCTCACTCTCTGAAGCATCATAACCACTTCTCATACTTGCTCTTAAAAAGTAACTGCACACCCTCTAACAAGGTACTCTGCTAAAAGACAGACTGCAGACAGATGGAGAACAATAAACAAAGAGGAACCTCAGGATCAAACATCCACGAGATGAAACTAAAACAATGAAAGTGAAAGCTTTGCTTGGTCACTTGCCTGTGGGGTGTAGGGCCCAGGGGTCAATGGATCAAGGCTCTCCAGATCTGCCTCCTCCAGTGCTGCTTCCTTGGCAGTGGAGATGTCTCTCTCCAGTTGAGTCAGGTGCTCGTCGTACTAAGAACAAAAAAGCTCGCTAAGGTTGCAGAACAGAAAATTCAAACCATACAAAAATATTCCAGTAAAGTTGCCCACATACCTCAGCTAAAGTCTGATAGCAGATGTTCACAATCTCCTGGGCTGTTTTTGTGTACTGACTGTCTGGCCCTGTAGGAAGAAACAGATTCCTTTATGCGTTTCTGATCTTTGTTTAATTCCAGCTGCCAAGACAGCAAGACTGGCTTTGGTTACACAGCTCTCATGACACAGGTCCATGAATCCCACCACCTTCTGATGTAGGGGGAAATACAAAGCAGGGTTCACATTGGGCTAACACAGCACAACCAGTCTGTTCCAGCATTAAAAGCAGGATTTAGGACATAGGAAGGTTGTAGCCTGTCAGTCTCAAGGAAACCCCCAGAAACAAATGGCTGAAGCAGAGATGTGTACTGAACAAGTAGAACATCCTCCCCAAATGTAAGTGCCCCATTTTATACCAGGTGCTGAATAAAGCTTCATGTGACAGTGAAAACATCACTGTTTAAGCCTCTCTTTTCTCAGCAGGAAAGGAAAACAATCACCAAGTTCATGATTCACAGCTTTGGGCTTCAACACACTTTGACAGCACAGTTACCCAGATGAATTAATTAACTTAAAAAAGGCAGCTGAAGCCTTATTTTCACCACCTACCATTGTACTTGATGCTGTTGGCAAGGATGAGGTTAACATCATCCAGGAAAGTCTCTCTGTTCTGGTACTTGTGTTTGGAGATATTCTGGAAGAGATTGTCACCCAGTAAGTAACGGAGCCTGAACACCTCTCAGGTGGCTGCACAGTTCAGGTTACTCACCTTGCGGATGGTCTCCAGATCCATCGGATTAGCAATCACCTTGTAGTAATCAGGAACAAACTTCTTGTTAACTGGGTGATGAAAGGGCCAAGACTGAAAGAAAGAAAGAAAACAAGCAGGTTTAGGAAGCTTCTGTGTAGAATATTGTACAGTTTCAGCTGCAAATGTCATAAAGCAAGTCTCCAGAACTGATTAAAACTTTCATAATATATGGAAAGTATTTACAAGGTGTCTTGAATCCAGTAGTTTAGTTCAGGAGGGACACAGAGAAGAGACCTACCAGGTGGATTTTTAACTAGGCCTGTTGACATCTGTCTGACAGCAGAAACATATAACACAAAATAATAAATTTACAAAGTACCTTTCTATTTAATATCACTGTTTTCTTCACAATGTAACTGCAGCGTCCAGCAGGAACACTCACTGCTTGTACAATAAACAAAGAATATAAACCTAAGTCTGATCCTACAACAGGGGCTATGTAGTTAACCATTTCAACAGTTCATCATGATAGGATGGCACAGAAAAACTCTAAAATCTGTTTCTAAACATCAGAAATTACAAACTTGGTGACAGAATGTAACCAGCAAAGTTTTACAGAGGACAGGCATTAAGTCCTCTCTCACTCATTTAACCACTACAGACTCTTGTTCCTTACTGCATCCAGACACAGGACACATTATAGATAAGTGACACTAAAATCCTCATGTCTGCAGTTTTATTTGGTAAGTTTAAGGGGTTTTCTTTAACATTAACAAACTAGTACAACACTGGGTGAACTCAATCAAATAGAAATCAGCTTATGTTTCATTTGCACCTGAAAACTGTAGCTTTGCAGAGCACTTTGAGAGGTACCAAAGTGAATGCTATAAGCAGCATCAGAGTGTGTTTCATAATGACCCTGAAAATCAGTGATTTCATACTAAAGGGAGGTTGACACAGGAACTATCCAGGAGCAAGAGCAGCAGGAAAGGAAGAGTGGAACCCAGCATTCACTTCTGAACCTTTGCTCCAGTGAAGGGGGTGAGTACAGACATGTCTGTGCCAGTCAAATACCACAGGGCAGCTCCCTGACAGAGCACTTTCATTTTGCAGTGCACTGCCAACCACAATGCAAATATACAGTCACAGGACCATAAATCAGCACATTTTGCACATCACACACGCAGTCCACTCGAGCTACGTACATCAGGAACTGCCATCATCTTCTGAGTGACAATGTTATCCAAAATGAAGGAAAAGGCCACTTGATCATCATCATCCAGGAGGGGATTAATTGCTTTTTCTAATCGAGCCAGTTTATCTTCCTTCTGCAATAAAAGTAGGGAACATCAGTGGCTGACCCTAAACCAATACCTGTTATATCATGACACTCTGACCCAGAGAGACTCTAAATCATCTTTTTATGAAGACACTTGTACATAATGGGTGGATAATAGGCAGGATATAAGCCTAGATACAGGATAAAGTAACTAGAGGAAGAAACAAGCATCTATTTTTTTCAGAAAGACTCCAATGGGAATTGTTTAAAATGGTAAAAATTCAAATACCTCTTGGGGTGGGAGAAAAGAGTTCCCTTAACCTTCTACTGCTCTCCCCAAAGGCCTTTGTTTTGCCTATACACATCCTCTGCCCTCAGTGTTCAACCAGCCCTGACCATCCCTCCCCCTCCATTCTGATCACAACTCATTCACAAGACTTGCCTCTTTTAGCTTCTCATCACACAGGTCCAGCATGGACTGAGAAATCTGTGTCAGGGAGTGCTTTGGCCCTGCAAACACACACAGCAAGTACAGCCTGATTAGAAAGGCCCATGTCACAACATGACTTCACCTTTTCTCCTAAACCACCACTGATTGTATTTCCAGCACAGCTGAGAGTGCATCCCCAAGTATATTTTCAATACACATGACTATTAAAGTTTGGTATGGATTTTATATGAGAAAAGGTTATTTGTAGCAAATACCCACACTACTGGTACACATTCTGTTAAGGTTTGGAAAGAAGCTGTGCCTGTGGAAGACTGACCTCCAATCCCTCCACCTCTGCCAAACATTCACAGTACAGATCATGAAATTTTTGTTTCCTTGACTAAATCCAGTCAGTGAAGCAAAACTGCTAAGGAAGGCAAGGTGGACATTTAAGGAATATTCAAAAACCCACAGCTTTAAGTAATTTCAGGATTCCTCAGACACGGAAGCAAGCATTTGCAACAGAACTATGAAAAAAATAAATCTTATTTATTAGAATAAAGCAGGGATTTAACTGTCAAAATAATAAAGGAAGCAGTAAAGACACAAACCCAGTGCTGTCAGTGTCACCCACAATGCTGCACAGCCCAGAGAGACTCAGTGCAGCTGGGAGGTTTTTATATCTGTTGAATTAATACATTTTGGACAAAACCCTTTCTATCAGCAGTCAGAATAAAGCTGACCCTCAGTGAATCAGCACTTTCCCCCAGCAGATACATGCTCTACTGCAGAATCTATGCTTTTTTTTTTTTTTTTTAAACTAGCTTTCATTAATTTCTTTAAACTAGTTTCCTGACCTTCCCAAATGGGGAAAAAAAATCATCACAACTAAGGACCAAAATATGCAAAATCACGGCAGTAAACTCTACCCAGAGCTGCATCTCCAAGGCCCTGGATTCAACAGGTGTGAACTATTCCTATTTGTATCGAAATATTCACTCCATAAAGAATGAAAACAGTGTTTTGCTTAGTTTCACCCTCTGCAAAGGAGACGGGGCAGGACACGATGATTTCCCGGTCTTTTTACCGTTGTAGGTCGCGCTGTTCTTCACGATCAGCTCCAGGTGCTCCCTGAACTCCTCCCGGGACGGGTACTGCCTCTTACGGACATTTTCACGCAGGGTCTGCAAATCCATGGGCCGGGTGATGATCTTGTAATAATCTTTGACAACTTTGGGATTCACAGGGGTGTGGAAGGGGTATGTCTGAGGATGACAGGAAACAAATGCTTATTAACACTGCTAGCACAGGTAACCTTTAAACAATCAGCTCCTTAACTGAACCAGGGAAAACACAACAAGCTCAGCCCCGTGCTGGATATCACTTTCTTCTACAAAATGTTCTTCAACACCCTTCTAAGAAGGAAAAATCTCACAGAGAATTCTCAGAAGGTTATTTTTGGTTTGAGCACGAAAGTCAAGAAACTAGACATTAAAAACCTCATTTCAAGCCAAATCTTCCATATAATCTTTTGATTTTGCAAGTTTCTGGTAAAATATGGTCAGAAAGAGGGAAGCACGAATTTTCTCCAGTGCAACATATATAAAAAAAGCCTTACACACTGCTACATCAAATTGCATGTGTCTTGTTCTGGTTTTGTTAAGAAAAAAAAAAGTCTTAAAAAAAATCACATCCCAGCTTTGAATATTTGTCCACACAAAACTGTCCAAGACTACTTTCCACACAGATATTTTAATCTCAAAAAGATTCAGAGATAATTTAGGAAATACTGCACACCACCTGTGTGTGCAGGGCACAGGGGTTGGCACACCTCTCAACTGAGAAAAACCTGGCCCAATTCTGGCGTCTACAACACAGAACCCACTTCAATCACATTGCTTAAGAGAGAGGTTTTGGGTGCCATAGCTTAAACTTACATTAGGAAGATCCCTTATGTCATTGATGATGCCCTCCAGGATGGATGAGAGCGTCACCATGGGGTCTGTTCGCCGTCGATGGATGGATTTATGGGGGCGCTGAAGGAATGAGAGGCATTAAAATTAAGGCAGTTACCAGGTGCAAAATGTTTACTCACAGAAATCCTAGGCCATTTAGTTTATTGGTTTACTGGGCAGGTAACTGGGCACTCAGAGGTTGCACAGGAGTAGTAAAGGGCCAGGCCAGCTGGTACAAACAGAAACAGAGATGCTGCAATCAGCCCAGTAACACCTTCACTCACATTCAGATAATCACAGTGAACTGTTGTCCCCACTCGCCGCTTCTTCTTCGGAGGAAGCTGCTGTTTAGGGAACTTCAGGACCAGTGATTTCCTGCGAACCTCGTCAGCACTAGGGACAAAGAAAAAGGCATAATACTTTCTCCAGCCCTCTTGTGAATCAAGACCATTTGTCCCCCAGTATTGCCTCTGGTTCCATCTGCCTTAATGCCAAGTACACAATCAAAATTCTGCAGTAACAGTTCATGTAAAGCCCTGTCACTTTACTCCTGTGACTAATATATATGAGTGTTCTGCATTAAGCTCTGAAGTGTTTTTTCTTAGTATTCATCAGTATCTCTGCTTCTTCCCTTACCTCTCAATCAGCTGTTTTCCCAGGACAATTTTTGTCCCTTCTACTTTGATGAGTTCTTCATTATCATTGTGAATGACTGTTTTTTCCAGCTCTTCCTCCTGCTCCTCTGTCATTGCAACAGGATTGGAAGGTGGGGCATTCGTTTGGTAGTAGAGAGGGCAGAACTTATTAGTCCTCATATGCCCAATTGCACCACATGCTCCACATTTCAGCTGCAAAAATATGAGGAGGGTGACAGATCAGAATCCATACGTGAGCTCCTAATTTAGAGGCAAAATATCATTAAAATCCCCCAATGAGACCTTCAGTACATCACTAGAACAGGAAACTTCTCCAGTACCCAAGACTTTCTGGCATGCTTTATGTATGGATGTGCTTACTTTCAAGTCTGGACGCTCTTTCATTTTCTTGGGCTTCTTTTCTGGGGGGCCCTTGAGTTTCTCTTTCTCTTGGTTCCGTTTCAAGCGCCGTAACTGTTCCTGGATCCTGCGCCGCTCCTTCCGCATCTCCTCACGGTGCTGTTCATCAAACAGGGCAAACTTTCGTCTGGGTGGAAAAAAAAAAAGCAAAAATACAGAAGCTTTTCAGCCTAGCTGATGATTTACCAGGTAGTCTTCTGCCAGGTCTACCACTGCACAAAGTTCATAACACCCTCCAAATGGAGAGACATTAAATCTCTCTCTCTCTCTCTCCACAATTACAGCGCCGAGCTTCCACACTCAACTGCACATTTCTTCATTTAAACAATATTGCCAATGGAATCAAACGAAGTTGAAATCAAGGCAAAGTTGAAAAGGGGGAAAAAACAGAGAGGGGAAAAAAAAAAAAAAGAGACCATAAAGATCTTACATGAACTCTTCGTCCTTGGTGGTCCGTATCCGGCAGTAGGCATCGATGACCGCGGGTTTCCGGACCGTCTCACATCTCACATATTCCTTCCCATCCTCGTCTCTGAACGTGCGATAGATCTTGAGGCGTCGGCCGGTGGCAGAGGAATTGAGGCTGGTTACAGAGGCAGTGTCATCATCCTTGTGAGAGTTGGCTGAGGCTCCTGAAGCTGATGCCACAAGAGAGCGTTTTATTTAATTTACCCCCCTCCTCGCTGTAGAAACTTCATTGTTTAAATACAGCAGATTAAGTGTTGGCTTGAAAACTTCCAAGACGTAAATTAAGGAAAACCCAAGCACCAGAAGTCTTTCCCTTGCTTGTTCACGTTCTCTTATCATGACGTGGATAAAGGTGAAACAAAAGTAAAACTGAATTATCCACATGGATTTTAAAGCCAGAAGAAACATCTACAGCCAACAGGGACCCACAGGTATTTAAGTACAACTTGCAAGGCAACTGCAACATGGCCCTGAAGATACAGTGGTTGTCATCATAGCTATGGATATCTGGCAGAAACTGAAGGTCAGCTATTATCCAGTTTTCCAAGGAGCATTCCAACCAGTGAGCAGGCCTTGCCTCGTGTAACCACAGAACCCTTCCAGCTCTATTCATGATTTTGGTTGAGAGGTTTTGTTCAAAATAACACTGGATATATCACCAGGA
Organism: Platyrinchus mystaceus; assembly: GCA_035041135.1. Lineage (NCBI taxonomy): Eukaryota > Metazoa > Chordata > Aves > Passeriformes > Tyrannidae > Platyrinchus > Platyrinchus mystaceus. The sequence goes on along the minus strand of JAWWLV010000158.1, from coordinate 15,820,806 downwards.
ATTCTTCCACATATCCCTTACTAAAGCATTCCAGTAATTAATTATCTACTAGTGATTTATTCCCAATCTGAGAATAAATGGCAACAATAATGTTGATCCAGAGGCAACAGAGCTCAGCTTTGCTCACACACAAGTTAACTGTGGTCATGAGCACTGCCATATAGACAGAAGTTCATTCACAGGTCAAACATTTTACCTGCCAGTTGGGGACATGGCAAGTTCTTTGCTGGAATGCACTTAAAATAAACACATCTGCAGGAGATCCAAATCTGGCAGCTGCCCAATTACCCCCAAAGACACTGACACAGCCCACGGTGTAGCAGACACTGCTATCAAGCTGCAGACTCTGCCTATCTGTTCACATACAGAGCTGTGTTTACACGTAAGATCCAATTAGAGAACCATAAGCGGGTTGCAGGAACTATTTGTGAACACATCTTGAGAAAAATACTGAAAAACAGCTCCACCCCAAAGGAAAAAAAGCATTCACTGCATGCAACAGCGAATATCTAAATAAATACCAGAGTAAGTTTATAGTTCAAAAGAAACAAAAGCTATGGGGCAAAGAAAACACTTCATGTGAATTTTCTGCTCAAGGGAAGATGCCCTAGAAAACAGAAAAGCCTCAGATAATCATGTCTATACATTCTCTCTGTAAGGAATCCACACTCTCTCGAGAGGCCAGGTCAGCACACCGTGCAACCTGACACAAAGTTCTGCATCCCTTCACAGGCACAATTCTGGTGGTTGCAGTTACTTACACAGCCCCTTTTTGTCTCTCCTGTCCTTTTTGCCCCTCTCTTTGTCATTGCCACTGTCTTCTCCCAGAAGCATCCTTTGCAATTCCTTTCGTTCCTGCTCTTCTCTTTCCCGAGAGAGCTGAGAACTAGTTTTCTTGTTCTGTAACATGTTCTCAATATTCTTGCCCATCTCTTCAAAGTCACTGTCTTCAGCAGAGCTGCTATCTGTGTCTGTTGACAGGATCTCAGTGGATTCCAGGACCCTGAAACAGGAGGCACCTTGAAAGTCAGTTACTGTTGCCCCCCACTCAAATAAAAAATAAAAAAACCAGCCTGACACCTTCCTAAAAATACAAAGGTAAAAATGATGCAAAAGCTTGAAAATTAATGTTGCAAATTACTACTACAAAAACAGTCATAATATATTCCTTTTTCAGTTCTCCTTGTAATCCCCATGCCTAAAAGATCAAATTGTTCCAAGCCAATCTTCTCCAACAAGTTGATCTCTTCTTCATCAACAGTACTATATTCCCTCACCACTCTCAGGTCTTGGGCCAGAACAAGGAATAATACACAAATTCTTCTGGCAGTTCTAAAGAATAGGACATAGAATTTGTAGCTGCTACCCCAGATAGAGATGGCAAACTGCTCATAACAAAACAAAACAAAAAAAAGGGAAGAAGAAAAAGGAAAGAAAGGAAATAGGGTAGTCAACTACTGATCTGTGGAACAGCAGAATATCACAAGTCATTATAAGTGGCAGACTATGAAACTTATTCTACCTTTCCAAAAGGTCTGTGAGAGCAAGATGGACTAAGTCTGACCCCTGAGTTTCTATTTAACAGCCAAAGGCCTCTTTCTCGGTGCTGTATTTCGTGTGCCCAAAGAGCTGAATCAACACCTACACCCCTGCATATCAGTGAGCCCCAGGCATGCACAGTGCTGCACTTCCAAGGTGTGGACAGGGTGGGGTTCAAGGCTGTGAACATCAGATAAGAACTTACTTATTCTGTAAATCAAAGATGCGCTGACACTCCTCTTTGTACCTCTCCTGATGTTCTGCCACAGAGAACCGAGAGCCACGTGCAAATTTGCTCATGGGACCCTCCCCTGACCGAGCCTGCTCCGTGCTCATCGTACGGACCACGTCGATCACCTCCCACCGGGACAGCTTCTTTATCTGGGAAGAGCAAGGCAGACACACAGCTGCGGGAGCTGATGGTGGATCTCAGCTCCTTTCCACACCAGGGCAGAGCAGAAACGTGTATGTCCCTTCCACCATCAGCTGCTAAATCCATCAGTGAAGTCTGGAACCTGCTCCAGGTGCACTCTCACCTCCTCCTCAGGAACTCCAAATTTACGCAGAAGCTGTTTGGCATTTTTGAGAGAAAGTCGGCGCAGATCAGCATCTGTCCCAGTCACTGTCTTCTTCACTGGCTGAGGCTCTTTATCATCCTGTCCAGAGAAAGATTCAGTCTATTAATGTCATCACATAGCAGCCTTTCCCGGGCTCATGTGGTATTTTCTCTTCCCTCCATTCCTCCCACATGACTTTCCAGTTGTTGCTCCTTGGCCAGCCCAGCCTTGGGAACTGTACCTTCTGCTGGGTTGGTTTGTTTGGAATCTTGACATAAGAAAATCCTTCACCACAACCAGTAGGATCTGCGACACCAGTCACTTCCAGGAGGCACTTGCCCTTCATGGCAGCAATGAAGGCTCGTGTGGTGTTCCACGGAGCCGTGCGCACCTGCCAGCGAGGAGGGAAACAATCACAATCCTGCCACATCCGTGGAGAACTCCAAGCTTTTAATTTGGGATTCTTCCAGTCATACTGAGAGCTTCTCAACTGACACAATGAGAGTGAATTCCACCTCTTGATCCTTCAGTTGCCCTGATAAAACTCCAATGAATAACCGAAGTGCTAACTCACAAAAGGCATTTGAGGCAAAAAGCCTAGTCCTGCAAGGGCCTGGCACGAAGGATCCCCAAAAGACACCCCACAGACAGGTATAAGCTGGCAGCAAAGTTCCCAGGAAAGTTGCAAGAACTTTGGGACCACTGAATCCTACTTTAAACATGTCCTTTCAGTATAAAGAGCTCGTTTCTCTCTGGCCATGCAGATTTACCTATTGGCAAGCACACTCATGTATCACTCTCTTGGTACCTCGTCATCAATCTTCATCTGGAAATCCTCTTCATTCTCCTCTTCTGGTGCAAAGAAGGATTTCTCCCCGTAACCTGCATCCTGCAGAGGAATATGAGGGAAAAAATGAGGACTTGAAGTCTTAAAAAGGTTACTGGAGAGAGAACTAGAAGCACCTCTGTGGAAACCTGTCATGCTCAACAAGCACATTTCCACAGATGGTTGTTTGTAAGACTCACTGTGACCCACAGTATCACAGATGCCAAACTGCCCAGTGTTTTCACAAGTTCCATAACTAAATACCTCACTCAACTTCAGAGAAATAATCAGTCTCTCTCACAGCCACATACTTTCTTCTGTACAGTTCCAGGTAAAAAGACAGGCCCTTTCTTGTACCTTCCCTTTGCTACCTTTGAGAACAGTTAATTCAATGCATGAGTAATAGGTGGTAAGAATAGAGTGTCTCTCTCTTTAAGAACTAAACTCCCTTTTTATGCAGCAGAGAACTGAGCAAGCTGCACAATAGCCAGAGACCTAATTTACCTATTTCACAGCAAAAACAGTTTTAGGCAGGAGTTACCTCAACCTTCACAGAACTGCTTGTCAGGACCATTTACCTTCAGTCGCTGCTCAGCTGCAATCATGCTGTAATAGGCACAGCACTGCTCTGGGGACACCATTGCTCTGATTTCCTCCTCTGTTGGCAACCTGAAATCTGGCTTCAGAACCCACCAGTTTGAGTCCATCCCTGAAAAATGCACAGGTCAAACACTGAGGAGTTTCCCACACGTGCTGGATGCCATCACAGTCCTAACTGTATTTCAAGATTTAGTACCCTGCTGAAAGGCTGGGAAAAGGAGCAAGTGTGACAAATCTGTGACATTTAGGACCACCAAAAGTGATAGGTTTTTTCACTCTGTGTGAATCAATGCCCTCTAAACTCAGCAACTGTTATATCAGCAAATTCTCATACATTCATGCTCATTCAATGTATAAAATATATTCCAAAAGCACTAAACCCACCTTTCACTTCTTCACCTCAAATTACTTTTCCCCATGGCTGGCCTAAAAAGCTTTGTATTTACCATCTACTTAATGTTCTGCACATTCAAAAATGACAAAAATGAGGTTCTCAGAGCACTGCTGGGCTCACAAAGATGGGACAAGGTTTTATTTGCACGTACATGCTTGCAAAACAACACAGCCACACACAGGGGGAAAGGAATGTGTACGTGTTGGTGTTGTACATTGTTATTTTACAAGTAAATCATTGCCCAAAGGGTTATTAAAAATGTCTGAACTGTAGTCACTTCTCAGCATCAAGCACAACTGTGCCAAAACAAAGGGTGCTTTTATAAAAATTGGAGCCAAAAAAAAAAAACCCTTTCAGATTACATTTGGGTTCTTCAAGTAGACGCTCCCAAAGATGGTTTACCAGGATCTGCTCTGCTTGGAAGCCCAGGAGCAGCAGGGGGGGGGATTGACCACCAAGAGAAACGTGTCAATACCTGTGCGTTTGAAATCGGCACAGAGCTTGAGCCGCTTCCGGATGCTGCTCTCGGAGTGGGAGGGAAAGGCCTTCTTGATGTCCTCCATCCGAATCCTCCGAGGGCGGTCCCTGCTCTTCCAGAAGAGGCGATAAATAAAAACCTACGAAACAAAGCTCTGTTGTGACGCCCGAAGAAACACAACAAACCCGCAGAGGCAGCACGCTGTTTCCAGTGGCTGCTTCAGACTTCCTGCTGAAAAGCCATTGTTTCTTACAAATCCACCTTGTAAAGTTTTCCAAGCCTGCTTCAGGTTCAGCTGTTTTTGAGAATGTGGAAAAAAAAAAAGTTTGTCTTGAAGTTCTGTGTTATCACATTAGAAACGGCAGGTCCTGCTCTGCAAACACCTCTTGAGTTACGGTTTTGAATTAAACTGACAGTAAATTACCACAGATTTTCTCCAAAATCTGAATTTGGGGATAGTTATTTGAATGCTCATGGACAGTCCCAAAGCTTCACTGCCACAAAATCTAGGAAGCAACTCTAAGTCTGCTCTGTGTAATAGGACTGTGATTCTTAATTTTAAGATTCCTTAATTGTCTCTTAGTAAAACCCATGTAACGGTCATTTTATACAGCACAACCACTTCAAATTCATCCTACCTTCTTCAGTTTCCTACACTTTTATATAATCTTGTAACCTTTTGTTTTGTTTAATAAAAAGCCTCTATCATATACTTCTCAGGATGTAATTAAACAGAAGCAGCATGTTACAAATCACTGGCTAAATGACAACCAAAATGTATAGTTAATACTTAATTCTTGAAGTGCTCTCACAACAAAACAAAGGGAATCATAGCAGGACAACGAGCTTCCCCAATCAAGGCTGTCCACCTGAGGCCTGTGCCATGGGCTTTCTCCAAAGATCCCCCAGATCCCCAAACTGTCTCTTATCACATACCTGCAGGAAATCTCTGATATGGGTGTTGGCTCGTTTAGAGTTGGGACCAGGTACTTCATAAAGTGGGCACTCCTGACCAACCACAAAAATATCCACCAGTTCTCGGATGTAATATCCTTGTCGTGTCCGAATGATCAGAAAATCTGTTTCAGGCATCTTATGTAAATAAATAGGGGCCCGGAAAAGATTGTTTTCAAATGCCTGTTGAGAGAAATAAAGTTTGAAAGTCGAGTTTTGATCAAATTTCCTGTAATTCGACCTACATAAAAAGATCTTAGAAAAAAAGAGTTCACTGCAAGGGTACACTATCATTTATATCACAATCTGTGTAGATGTGCACTCAGAAAACTCCTTGTTTATGCAGAGAGCAAGGACTGAAGGCTCTGCCCAGGAAAGGAGGTTGTAAGAACCTAATCAGAAAAGCAGAGAGCACCAGAGTTCAGCATTTAAAGGTAAAATAGTTTAAACCAGCACCAAGGAGTGGAACTGGCATCAAACAGAAAACTAGCAGTGCAATTCTCAGGAATCACACATAAAATTTTCCTCACAGATCCTGGACTATGATAAATCCATGTTTTCTATCCCCTCCAACACCTGTTTACTGAGCTCCCCAACATTCAAGAAGCTTTGGCCTTCCACTCAGTACTCTCTAACAGTATTTCTAATGCTATTAATAAGCAAAGCATCAAAGATTCAGTTCCTGCAACTCCTACCATTACTACGACAATTTTAAAGAACACACAATAGGGATTTTTTTATAAAAGGAAAGCTAAAAACTGAATTATTATCAACAAACAAAGAGGTGTAAACTGGAAATAAAAAAGAATCCAGTCTTTTTGGAAGCTGAGCATTATTTGTGATTTAATAAACAGGGCATGCAATAGGCACTCTGCCTATTACTACAAATTCAACTTATCCGTAAGCTCATGCTTGCTTTTCTTACCTGCAGTAACTGTCCTGGATGCAGAGAACCCAGGAATGGGGAAGTGTGACAATAAACAGTCTCTCCATATTTACAGTCTGGAGCTCCTGGATCTTTGCCAGGTTTCTGCAATGTGCAATGAAGGTGCAGTCAGGACTCAGAGAGAGAGAGAGAGAGGCAGGGGAAAAAAAAAAATCACTGTCCAACAGCCAGATCTGCATACTCACCCTCTTGTAGTAATTTTTAATCTTTGTTGCCATGCCAACCTGCATCATCAGAGGGGCGTTCTCCTCGCTGTACTCAGCCAGGATGAGATCCCCATCCTTGCCCGTGAGGTCCTGCGGCGTGCGCATGAAGAACATCTCCCCCCCGCCCGAGGCCTGGCGCTCCTGCTCCCTCATCTGTGCCGGGGACAGGACAGGGGCAGGGCAGCGGCACATCCCACGGACCTGCCGTGCCCAGGGAGCCCCAGCAGACTCCAGAGGGACAGAAATAACCATACCTTGGCTTTCTTCTTGATGTGCTTCAGCAGAGGCTGCACGGCGTGGGGCCCCGGCTGGGACAAGGCGCCGAAGGAGTATTTCTTCAGGGGAGGCCGATGGAACTGCCGGAGCTTCATGGGGCCCATGTGGGTGGGAAAGAAGGGCTGGCGAAGCTCCACTGCTGGGATGGAGTGCTAGAACAGGAACAGAGTCTGGGTTAGGAGCAACATGCGCCATCTCAAACCCAAGATCATCCTCCTGCCCTGCTAAACCTCACCTAACAGAACCCAGCCACACCTTTAGGCATTGCAGCAGCAACACGAGTGCACTGAAGGTCACTTAGCACACATGTTGCCTTTTGAAAGAAAGTGCTTAGTGCCATATATTTTCCATATATACTTTCTTTGTGTACAGAGATGGCTTTAATTTTACTATTTCAACTGGTACCCAATGAGAGGATCTTTTTATTAACTAGGAACTAAATGTAAAGCCATTATCCCCATCAGTGGGAGAGAAGTTCATCTGGAATTACACACAGTTTTCCCATTACGGAGGATGCTGGAGTCAGATGAGGTTTTAGAAGAAGTCACTGAATACCACAATGAAAGAAGAAAACAAACATCACCTCCTCACCTAGGGCTGGTGAGCAGTAATTCAAATTCACTAGAGTCTGAATTATTTCTGTAATATCCAAATTAAAACATGCACTGGTAGCAGAGGTACAGCTTCACCTCTTGATTATCTTCACTCCTTTCCCCCCTCCCACTATTGCTTCAGAAAAAGAGTACTACACAAAGAGACATGAAACAGAAGCACAGAGAGTAGAAAACAGCAAAATCCAGCACCTAAACCTCATTTCAATGGGGCAATCAAGAAAAGTTAGTTCAAACTCCTAATTTTAATTGAACAACATTAAAAAGTATCTCTCATGGACACTTAACTGACCTGCTGTATTCTAAATTCTGGTTTTTTACAAATCCTAAATCATACTCTCAGCTAGAAACCTCCAAGTGAACATCCCTGAGAATACCTGAATGATGTTGCCTCCAAAGGTTCCTCGAAGTCCCTGCTGTTTGGGGTAGTAAAACTCATCATTGGAGAGGTTCCAAGGATCCTTCACCTCTGGCTGAGACATATTCTAATTCAATTTTAAACACAGAGAAAGAGGTGTGAAAAAAAAAACCCAAACCAAAATCCCTCCTTCCTCATCATTCCCAGCCTACAAGATGCTAAAGCTCATGCTGACCTGCTGTGGCTCTTCCTTGATGACACCTGTTTTTCCCAACAGAATTCGACTCTTCTTTAGAGAAGATTCTTTCTTGTTCTCCTTGGATGGAGAGTTCAAAGTCATTTCTTCCTTTTCATCAGGAATTTCTAAAAACACAAACAATTTCACTTGCAGGGCACTTGTTCCCTTTTTTTTTGCACTCTTTTCCTCCCTACAGGTTAATATGAAACAAGCTCAAGAAACACAGAAAAGCTCCATGCTTAAATCTCTCTCTTACCTTACTCAGTAGTGAGTACATTTGAGTGGGATGAGGGTGACTGTGGGGATTGCTTGGGGTATCCACTGCTCAAAACAAAGTTACTAATTGTCTAACTGATGAAAGAATAAGAAAAAGCATCTGTCCTGCCACAGCATTTCTCAAGAGCTGAGAGTCAAGGTGCCAAGAGTGACAATAGTTTCCCAACTACATGTATTAATAATCCTTTTCTTCCCCATGTACACAGAACATGAGAGCGAGTCTGAATCCAAAGATAATATGGAACTGAACCCAAAGGGGAATCCTGAAAAATTCTAGGAAAGCAGTGTGAATTTTAAAAGTTAGCAACTTGTGAAGCATGGATTCCCCAAGTAAGAGTTTCACATGAGAAGCAGGACCTGGTGACAGGGGCTTGGTAAATGCCATTATCAATTCTGTGCACAGATGACACTATGCAAAGTAACTATGGGTTTGTTTTGTTACTATTTATACAAACATCTGCAATTCTGTGGTGTATTCCAGCCTTGGAAAGAAAGTACTGTGAGTCTGATTGCCTTGACTTTAACAAGCTCAAATTAAGACTGATTTTCAGGGTTGTTTGCTAATACCAAAACATTCCAATCAACACATATTCAAATTCTTAGAACTAACCCCTTTTCCTGAGGAAGAAAATGCAATCCAGGCTATATAGAAGTGTAGCAATATATGCTTATCCTTATTCAGGGATTCATTCAAATTTCAACTCAAATCACATTCAAATCAAATTCAGTAGCAGTTTGCAGCAGCAGCAAAAGTGATGAGTAGGATTACACAATTCCATTGCTCCCCTGTGCCATTAGTGTAGTCTGAAAGAGGCTTAAGGAATCTGCTTCTTCAGGCTCTGAGCAAGAGCAGTGATGAGAATGGCATGGGCTAGTCTGTGGTTTACTTCTTTACCAACATGCATGCCAGTAAAATTAAGACAGTCACTTCTAAAACACACCATGAGTCAGATGAACTAAGTTAAATTTAAGTTTCAGGCCATTAATTTTTGCTTTCCTGATGGTGCTTTTAACTTGGAAGCTGGAAGTATACAGCACACCACTAAAAGTTATTAGAGTTGCTGCCTCCTGCTTAAGCCCTTGATTGACTTGCAAATTATCTTCAAAAGCCAGAGCAAAGAAAGGCCATAAGTATTGCCCCAGTCCATTTACTTCCACTACAGAGTGATTATAAACCCTTGGCTTCCGTTTCCCCTTGTCTTTTCCCACTGGAGTCAAATTTCTGGATGCCACAAACCTACCTAGAATTATGTTTTCATCATTTGGATCAAGTGTTAGGACGGGAGGATCCAAGTAGGTTTCCATTGCCTGGTCGTCCCAGATGATATTGTCTTCCCAACGACCATACACCAACTCTTCATTGTCAATTGGGAAAATAGAGTACCAGGGCTTGTCTTCATCCAGGGAAACTGCAACAATCACAAGGTAGAACCCTTGAGAGTTTTACACACAGCCTTGGCAGAAAACTATTGACTATTTCAGAGCCCACCCCCACATCTTATTCCCTCAACCTTCCCCATCATTCAGGGGCTTTCTTGAGGCAGGACCTCAAAAAGGCGAAAGAAAACACATCTTGGAAGCAAAGAGGAACTAGAGCCCCCAAGTCTGAGCTTTACCAACACCTGAAACACAACCTGCAAGAATGAAATAAGGTCTCTAGAAATTTTAGAGCAAACAAGTAGCCTTTCTACCATAGAAACGAGTCACATGCACCTCTTCATGGGCAAAGATTGATATCCTCATTACCTTGCTGTTCAGGGGCCTTTTCTTTGCACTTTGCTATACCCAGGACTCCTGCTACACTGGGTTTCTGTGCCAGTGGAATTGGTGAATTGAGCAAAGAGCCACTGCGGTTCAAACCTAGGGAAAAGGAAAACAAAAGTAAGGTTGGCTTGAGTGGGAGGCTCAGGTATTCCACATGGAGAGAAGGAAGCCAGAGTTGCTATGGGTCGGGGTTTTTTTAACACAAGGTACCTACTCTGGTTTTGGAAAGAAACTGAGAGTCTCAGAATTCTGAGCAGAGCTGTGATTTTGCCAAAAAGCATTCCCTGACAGGAATAATTATGTTCTGCATTTGAGACATGGAATTGCCCATGTACAATTGTACTACATGCTGTAGTTGAGCAAGTAAAATTCGTACCAGACCACTGATTACCTTGCTGGGCATTGTATGCAGTGGCATTTCTAGTCATGCTCGATGGCAGCCAGCCTGCCAAACTTGCACGTTGTGTCTTAGTCCCCTTGTGCTTGACATCCTCTCCATTCCAGATGACATCATCCTCCCACTGGAGCTGTGTCACCATGAGGAAGTGCTCATCAGCTAGCAGATCATCCTTCTCCTTCGCTGACTCCGAGTCCTGGAGGGATATAACAATAATTGCTGGAAGACCCGAACTGACTTCATCCTTTCAAACTAAAGCAGGAAAATTCAAAGTCTCATTTTGCATGGTGCACAACTGTCCACCAGCCCATCACCAAGCTCTCACCGTGCAGCAATCCCCACAAACAACCCCACACTTCCCCTCTCACCCCCTCATCTGTGTGTCCTTTAACCTCCTGCTCGCTCTTCTCCTTCAGCTTGAAACCATAATCAAATCCACTGCCATCCTCAGGGATGCCCAGCATGTCATACCAGAGCTGTGCAGGGCCATAACGCCACTCTGCCACCTTGGGCTTTGTGTCTGTCACTTTGTCTATGTCACCAGTAGACTGGGAAAACTTGGACTCCACAGGTGCCATCATGGTAATCTGGAGCACAGAAAGAGGGGGGAATGGTTACACGGATGCTCTATCTAAGTGTCAGCAAGAGGTTTCTTCCTTCCAAGTTTCCCAGCTTTATGCTCGTAGAAGAAAAGCATTTCTAAGAAGTTCTTTGCTATACTTACTATCTGCCTTAAGAATGTTCTGCAATTAGACTTCCAAGAACACAGAGATTTCTTCTTGACACAAAGAGGATAAGCTCTCCTATCGATCCTGTACCACAGATGCAGCCTTCTCAGTAAGAAGCAATCACCTGAAGTCACTGACTAGTATTTGGAGAAGAGTTGCTGCACAGCTGGAATACAAGCCAACTCTGTTCTCCAGTTCTGTTTTTGAGGAAAAAGCTCTTTCCCCTACAAGTCGCTGTCCAATCCACCACTACCCCCAGCACTAGCTGGTGACCCTCTCTAAGTCTCAGATATCCCACCTCATCATCTGAAAGGCACTGCTCAGGAGGGGGAGGAGCAGCAAACTCATACTCCCAAGGAGATTTTCCTTCCACTCCACTCTCAACCACAACTTCACCCTCCTGTATCTGCACTTCTTGTGCCAACTCCCGATGCTTCTTCTTGCGTTTCCTCCGGGCGCTTCTCCAGACCGACGGGACGTTCTTTCCGGGGCCAAAGAGACGCAGGAAACGCAGCACCTAAAGCAGGAAAAAACAAGAGGATTAGAGGAAAAAAAAAAAACAAAAAAGACACTGTGGAATGCTTGTCTGCCTTGCCCTCCCCTGAAGAACAGTAATGAAAGAGAGCACCCTGAAATTCAGAAGCTTGGCCTGTGCTACAACCCCAGTTCCCAACAATCTCAGCTACACTCGGGGAAAAAAACCTTTCTGATCTGTTTGATGGAACCTTCCTTTTGAAATGGATTTATTCTTAATTTCAAATGCAAAGAAACTTAGAGAGAAGAAAGACTGCCTTTCCATATTGGGCATGTGGTTAGATACCACCTGGAAATAACTGATTTTCATTTTGAACAATCCACGATCTTCAGAGAGACAAATGGAGGTTGAAGAAGAGTTGATGAAATTATTAGCAAGAGAAACAAGCTAAAAGAGAGTTATATAAAAGTAGAGATTCCTTAAGAAAACATATAAATAAGAGTCCAGAAATAATACCTTTATTTTTATTTCATAATATCTCATAATGTAGTTGCCCTACACTGCATTCCTCCAAAACCTGCACTAACGACAATGATAAACTTCCTCTTGTGTTCCTTCTATGGTTATGACTGTTGTTTTTAAAGCACTTACAAGTGTTTTATTCTAAGCTCTCTTGTAAAGAGGAAAAGCATTATTCTGTAACCAGCATTTAGGAAACAGGAATTAGAACCAAAGATTTGTACAGAGTCCTCCTATTGATATTCCCTGTTTATCTGTCACGCTGATCCCCAAAGGAAATAATGTTTATATGACCACTCCATCCATCTCTGCCTCCATCCAGGTTATCCTTCTTCCCAAAACTGGCAGTCTGTGACACTGCACATTAAGCATCAAAGAAATGAACACAACTGCCACAAAATGTCACAGCACAGGCAACACCAAGTTTGTAACAGCCAAGAGAAGGGAAACTTCTGTGCTAGAGCCTCACCTGACGTTTAATTATGCAAACTGTTCAGGTCCTCACACAAAGCCTGTAACTGAGGCACACATAGAACCAAGCTATCCTTGGTCACAACCACCTGTTTGACAGCTATAAGCTCATCTTTATCCTCCCTCTCCTCCTACCTTTCCTCTCCTCTTCACAGCTTTAAAACTTTCAAAATAATTATTGAAATACATTGACTACATTTTCTTTCCGGGAGCACTTAGGAAAGTCTTGTAATGAATTTGCTTTGTGCAAAACCCAAGAATTCTTTCTGCCAACTTGCTATTGAGCTGATTTATGATTTATACTCAGAGAATTTTTGAGGGAAAAATTAAATATATTATACAGATCACAAATTGTTTCAGGAAAAGCACACCAAGTTCAGGAGAGAAGCAGCAAATATTTGCCAGAAAAGCCAGAAAGCAGGCAGATTAGCACTGGTTTTTAATCATCTGGCAAAATATCAAATCAACAGGCCTGTGGCCTTACAGAACAGCAAAACATTCACACCCTGATTTTACAGGATGCTTTTTAAGAGGTTCCTGCAAATGGCAGGAAAAGTATGAAATATTAAGCAATCTGGAAGCAACAGCACATAGAAACTAAAGGAAGCATTGAGAGAGCAAGAATATGTGATTACTTAGTACATACCCTTAGTACTGTACAATTCATACTTAGAGGGCTTACATGACACACATTCTTCCACGAATCTCTTACAATACCTTGCCTGGTCGAAATTCTGGGAAGAGCTCTGTAACACTTGGCAACTGTTTGGTAGCATCTCGCTGCATGATTCCTGCAAGAGGAAGTGTGAGTTTGCCTTCCTTGGATTCTGCCTGCCTGGCTTCTTGAGGTCCCATCTCTGACTCAGAATCAGAGCTGCTGCTGAAATCCACCTTGTCGGAGGCAGCAGAGGAAGGAGCAATGATGGAGGGCAAAATGATACCGTCTCCATCTTCAGATACTACAATAGAACAAGCACCTTATAAACAAACAGGTCTCCTCCCTCTCCCCTAGCATAACCCCATAATGCCACATCTACTGTTTATACCAACTTATGCAAAAGTTAAGCCTTTGCAGGCGTTAGCAGTACCATTCTGGTTTAACCTTTCATTTTATCCTAAGCGTTCCAGGTGCATTTCCCAGCCACAACTGAGAGGATGAGATAAAAAAGCAGTTTCATGGTCAATATTGGTATTTCAACAACACAAAACCTCACCCCACATTTCAGACAATCCTGTAATATCACACCTCAGGACAAGCACTCACCTTCAGGCGCAGTCTGCAGGCGGGGCTGGGATGACGTGTGGTCCCTGCTGCAGAACGAACTGCTGCACAGCAGCCTTTGCTTCCTTCAGACACTCACATTGCCAGAGAGAAGAAGAAAGTCCTCACTCACCAGTGGCAGCTGCATCCTTCTCATCTTCTTTTTTTCCAGGTACTGGAGGTGGTGGTGGAGGCGGCATCAGCTTGGAATCGATATCTTCACAGTCAGCATCGTAATCGTCCTCGTCTTCATCTAATCAGGGAGGAGACAGGACTGCTTATTAAGCAGATAATAAAAGGAAACCAGGCACCCTTGCCACTTATACCATCTCAAACCTGTCCCAACCTGATGGCAAGGACACCACTCTTATCTTGCAACTAGATGCAAAACTCTTACCGGTTCAGCTTCCTGCACAAACTCATTTGCAGGATGAAAGTTTAAGAAAGAGTGAGAAGGAGGGAAAAAGATAAACTGACATAAAGATGCGTGCAGCACTTAAAATATATATGTATATATTCTGCTATCACCTCCTTTTCTTCACACTTTGCAGAGCAAATAAAGCTACTAGAGATGAAAAGTGTGGTTAAAAATCCCAATCACCTTTGTGTCCTACTAACCACTATATGTCACCAGAAAGATTAAGGGTAAGGCAGCTTTAAGGAATATGCAGAGATTTAGCATTTGCACCAAGAGAAAAGCTGCATGTTTTTGAAAGTCTGTTCTAGGCCAGATAGAGATACTTGGGACCAACAAAAGAACCAAAGTGGCTTCTGCAGAAAGTCATCTCAGAAAAAAAAAAAAAAAAAGAAGAGTAAAACAGGAGAAAGAAATTGAGGTGACTCTCTTAGAAAACAGGACCATATTTCTATCTTTGAGTAGCTCCAAGAGGCACTAGGCCTCCTGCATAAACACAAGAACACAGCTTAAAGAAATGAGAGCAGGTATGAGGTATTCCCTGCAGGGGATAATACCTCCTAGAGGTAGAGCTGTCATGCTGATCCCCTCTTTACCTGGCCTTCGAGCTGGCTGCAGGCTGCCCATCGCCTGCTTGTACCGGCGGCTCTCATCCTCTGCCACCTCAGTGATGTCTGAGTAATCAACTGCATCTTCTGTGCTCTTGACCCAGCCTAGGGAGAAGAGAAACCCAGTCACACCAAACTTCATCCTAATATATATATTACTAATTGCAGACTTCACTAAGTACATGTGAATCCTTTCCTCTGCTGCCTTTACTTGGAAGAACAAAAAACTCGGTTTCCCACCAGAGTACCTTTCCCCTTGTTCTAACCAAAACTCCCACAGCTTTGAACTTCCCATAAGGATTGGAAAGTAAACAACTTTAGCACAAGGAACACCCACCACTTACTCAGTGAAACTGCTCAGCAAGTTCAGAAGTTAAGAAAGAGACATTATATCACTGTGTTAAACAGGCTTCTCTAACACAGGGGCAAACACAGACTTACTTGTGAAGAAGGAGAGACAAATAAAAAACTTAAAAAAATTAAAGAAAACAAGTGTAAAATTGATCAGGAGATACTGCAGCATTCAGTCTGGCAAGCAGGAGAAGGCAAGGCCTTTGACAGAGACCCTCTGACCAGGTAACACCATGATATTCACTGCAGACCCTGATGAGCCAGGTGCATTTCCTTCTCTCCAGCAAGAGCTCTGACCCTGCAGCCCCTCTGCTCTTCAACCCCAGGTACCCCAGTGCCAAACCTTCCTCGTCCAGGTGTGCTCCCTCGCTCTCCGGGCTCTCCTCCTCGCTGGCTGTGATCTCAGTGATCAGGTTCCCCAGTCCCAGCACGCCCAGCCCGGCCAAGTGCTTCTTGGATTCCTGGGGAGACCAGAGCTGGGAGGCTCCAGCAGCCAAGACCAGGACAGCCCCATGATTGCCAGCTGGGTCTGAGCTGGGTCAGGGTTTGAGCCCACCCCAAACACCACAGGACACTCTGGGACACCCTGAGCACCCCAGTACAGCCTGAGCACCCCAGTACATACCATGTCACCCCGAACATCCCAGTATATCCTGGGTTACCCCAAGCACCCCAGAACACCCTGGGTCACTCCAGTTCATCCCTGTGCACCCCAAGCACTCCAAGTCTCCCCGGTACAACCCAGTTCACCACAGTACATCCCAGGTCACCCCAAGCAGCCCAATACACCCCAGTCACCTCAGTTCATCCCGGTACACCCCGGATCTTTCCAGTACACTCCAATGCACCACAAGATCCCCAGTACACCCCAGGCCATCCGGGTATATCCCAGTTCATCCCAGTTCATCCCAGTACATCCCAGCCCACCCCGAGCACGCTGGTACACCCCGGGTTATCCCTGTACACCCCTGTTCACCCTAGTATATTCCAGGTCACCCTTAACACCCCGCGTCACCCCGAGCACCCTGGTACACCCTGGGTCACCCCAGTACACTCCAGTACCTCTTGGTGCACCCCAAGTACCCCAGCACATCCCAGGGCACCCCGATACACCCCGGATCACCCCGGTACATCCCAGGTCACCCCGATACACCCCGGTACACCCTGGGGCACCCCGGCTCACCCTGGCACGTCCCGGTACACCCCGAGAACGCGGCTCACGCCCGTCCCCGTCCCCGTCCCCCCCCGCCGCCGCGACACGGCCCTACCTTGTCGAGGACACTGTCCCCCTCCAGCTGCCCCGCCTCGTTGATGTTGCCGAAGAGGAACCCGGCCAGCGAGAAGGGCTCGGCGCGGCCGCCGTCCGCATCCTCCTCGCTCTCCGAGTCCGACATCGCGGCGCTGACCCGGACGCGGAAGCGGCGCCGGGAACAGGAACGGGGCCGGGCCTGACCCGGGATCGGCCCCGGGATCGGCCCCGGGATCGGCCCCGGGATCGGCCCCGGGATCGGCCCCGGATCGGCCCCGGATCGGCCCCGCCAACCGCGGCAGCTCCGCCCTGCCCCAAAATCCCTCCTGCCCCAAAATCCCTCCGCTCACCGCCTTTTGGGAGCCGCCTTTCCACAGGGAAAGGGCCGCCTCCGTAGCACGGAACAGCGGGGCGAGTTAATGCGACGAGCCACGGAGGTGGGGGGGAAAAAGGTTTATTGCAAGGCATAATTTAAAAGAGAGGGGGAAAAAAAACCACTTTAAACCTGTTAGGCGTGATACAAATTATTTTATCGTATAAAATCAAGTCGCCAGTGTATGTATCAGTACCAACACTTCAGAGTCTCGGGGTCCCGCTGCTGGTGGGTACCCGGTCCTTGCTGCCCACCCAGGGACCCCCATGAGATCCATCCCTTCTCGGGATCAGCCCAAGCAGCACCAAGGTTTCTACAGAGTGAGGTTCAGCACTTGAGAACAAAAGCACGGTGAGGCTCTTCTAGTTTAAATTTCATAGAAATAGCTACAGCTGTAAACTGAAAGAATGCACTTCCACATCTAAGCACGCCTCGTAACATCCTTTGGACACAGAATTCCTGAACAGCATGCTCAGCTTCAGCTATATTTAAGAAAAAAAAACCCAAGTATGTCAGAAATCATTCACAAACTGCAAGATTAAAATCTGTCTCTTCACAGTGAGTCTGT